>VDFB02049217.1:68905669-69524742 GCA_007258455.2 Sequoia sempervirens
AAACTAAACTACTACTAACAATGACTATGACAGGTTCTTAGTTTGACACCATCCCCGACAACGGTGCAAAAAATGGTCGCATCCATAAAAGGATATAAAAGTCACATCAAATCCTAACTTGGGAATTGGACATTCTAGGAGGTGACTAACATCTTCTTATGGTCATTCATTTACATTTTCAAACCAGGGAACACATACTTGAAATTGAGCGGCATTGTATGTGTACTAAGAACTAGTTTCAGTCACAATTTACCAAAAATAAATGCGTGAAAGGAATTCTACTTATGCTATAGGAATGTAATGTAAAGCTTTCTTAACTTAAATGTATCTTAATCAAAGCAGAAATCATAATGACTGTTACTTAGAAACAAACTATGAATTGGCCTTATGCTGCAAAACCAAACACAGGGATGGATTCTCGATGCTGTAGGAACAACATAAGACTGAGTTTGCACTGAAAACCTTCCAAAATGAAATCTAACTTGTAATCAACATAAGATAAACAACTAACTAACTACAGATACTCACTAAGTGGTCCCCCTTAGCAAGCATCAACCAATTATGCAAGAATTGAAATCAAAACTTCATCAGCTTTTATTCATAAACTTGGAACCATATACATCGATTGTTCTTCTCACAAGAAAGCTAACACAAAACACTGTTTCTCATTATAATCTAACTTTTACACGCTTTGTTTCTCACTCGCGTAGGAGGAGAACTTATTTATATTAGAAAAGCAACTAACTACCTAAATCTAACAGAGAAAGACATGGACATAAGTGCATCCTAAAACTGAGGAACAAACTTCTCATAAATGAAAGCATATCCATTCAACACGATTAAGAGAGAATTTAGCATTCCACTCTTCCTAGATTAATGATCATTTAGATTTCTTCCCAATGATTCGGTCAGAGAGTCTTTGCTGGAACAACTTTCTCGACATCATGCAGGAAATGAAATTTACTGCAGGGCCAAGATCTGTTGTGATTGATTCATTCATGCTTCCTTCAACAACTTGCAATACACAAGGCGACAAAAGCGAAATAAAGCACGCATGGAAAAAACATGATACACATTCATTATCCAAAAACCACATGCATTATATCAGTCATTTGGGAGGTCAAACAGGGCAATTAATATAGACACATAGAGATGTTAAGCTGCAAGAATATAGGAATGTGTGGCTACAGGATACTACCCAATTTCAAATAAAAAGTCTTTAATCAAAGAGTTAAAACAACCATTAGAAATAAGAGTAAGGGTATTAAAAATACATCATAATACTCAAATTATGAGCATATTTCAAGCTCATTACCCACCAAGATCCCCAAGGTCTTTAGTTACACTGGGGCATCTTTTTATGCTTGTGGTTATCCCAATACCTAGCCTGACCAAGGTCTTCATGACTTTGGGATGTTGGGATAGCCTTCTTTTCTATTGTGTTTTCTTTATTGTATAGAAAAAATGAGTGCTCCAAAAATAAAAAATTGCATTAGGATTTCATTTCATCTCCCCATCCTCCATCCTCTCATCTATCAAGCTCCCCCCCATCCATTCATCCTTCATCACTCTAGCTCCTTTATCCATCCAATCTCTTATCATCATCTCTTCCATCTTCTTATAATAATATAGATTGGTTATTCTAAGCATATTATCCCCCATCATTTTAGTCCATCTCACATCTCAATCCAATCCTCGTCAATTCAATCTAGCACAAATCATCTAATCACATCCTTGGTCTTGCTCCCCATCTCGCTACAAGCCTCAATCTATTCATCATCATTGTCATCATCATCATCATCATCATCATCATTATCATCATCGAGATATCCTTCCCTATCCTTTGGTGTTGTTTTGGGATGTATCCTTCCCTCATCAACGACACTTTCATTAGCATCATCGGGATGTATCCTTCCCTATCCTTTGGTGTTCTTTTGGGATGTATCCTTCCCTCATCAACAACACTTCTCGGGATGTATCCTTCCCTATCCTTGTGTTGTTTCGAGACATATCATTCCCTTATTCATAGCACTCCATCCATCACCAACCCACTTTGGCTTGTAGCTGGACTGGGGCAACATCACCTTTGTCTTTCCATCCATTTTTGCTTCCCCATCTCTTGTTGCTTTCCATCCTCTCTTATCCATCACTTTGCATCACCTTCCTCATCTACTCTCTCATCATCTCATCCATTTCGAGAGCACACCTGTGTTCTCTTAAACCTGCATGTCCTCTCAAGGGGGCATCCTAAATCCCTAACCTTCATATTCATCCCCATTATCTTTCTTCCTAGTCACTCCTTTGATGACTGGGGCATCTTTCCCAACCTAACCATCTTCTTACGGGTTCTATGATTTAATATTCTTTGAAATGATGCTACTTCGTAACACCATCTCAAAGAGGGGGAAAATGTAGACATCCAAATTTGGACACTTCCATTTGTCCAAATTTATCCCTTGTCATCTAAACATCCTCTTATTTGCACTAATTAAGTAATATTGCTATTATTTAATTAATATCCTCAAATTCTTCTAAATCCCTAAGGTATTTATTTAATAATTAAATATCTTACAATTTATTCCCCTTTTTCCTCAAAATAATTAAATAAATAATAGATTTATTTAATCCCTCACATGTCCCATCCTCCATCACTTGTCCTTAATCCTAATCCACCTCATAATTCTATCATTAGGGATGTGCACGTCTAATCCTTGATTAGTATGTGTCACATCCTCCAACTTTTGCAAGTTGGCTTCTAATTTTCATTAACCACTAACTACCTTCTAATCACTGATTAGCTAATCCAATCAAAATCTTGGTCAACTCTCCTCATCCCCCAAGGAATATTAAATTCCTTTTATTATCCCCATGTCCTTCGAAATGGAATTTTAAATTCCATTTTATTCCTCCAAGGTTATCCTCTTCCCCATGTGATCATTGAGAGATCACATCAGTCACATGGGTTAGGAACCTTCTATTATAAGCATCTTGTCTTATCCAAGGTACTTCTTAGCTTCCTTGTATTATCCTTGAGATATTCCCAATCATGTGAATTTGAAATTCACTATTATTCTTCCAAGGAATCTCCTCTTCCCCATGTGATCATTGAAAGGTCGCACCAGTCACATGGGTTAGGAACCTTCTATTATAAGCACCTTGTCTTATCCAAGGTACTTCTTAGCTCCCTTGTCTTATCCTTGGGATACTCCCAATCATTGTGAATTTAAAATTCACTTTTATTCTCCCAACGTTCTCCTCTTCCCCATGTGAATCTCATGTGTCGCATCACTCACATGGGAAGATACTTGCAAGTACCTCCACATCATTTGTACCCTTTCCATTTCACATGTCCTTTGGACACTTCATCCTCCACATGGCAAGATATGAGGGCTTGTGAGTCCTCAACTCGCCATAGCCCTCCATCTTGGCCATGGTGGCTCAATCTTAAATGTTGAATTCTCTAGAGAATTCAATTTTCTCTATAAATACCCCCCCTTTTCATTCATTCTTACAACTTAGGAATTCTAACACCCTTATGCTCTCAAAATTTTCAGCCATCGTATCCTTTTGCATTTTATAACTTGCAATAGCTCTCATCCCCATTGCATCCACATTGCTCATTTCATCACATACCCACCCTCATCTTTCATTTTAATCACCTTCCATCCATTTTCCATCACACTTCCATCAAAGTAGCATACACATCAAGCTGCATCAAGGGCCAACCAAGGAACAACACAGATAAAAGGTATACTTCTTTTGTTTTCTTCTTTCATTTGTGTTAAACATAACCCAATCTTGAGGTGGTCTTGTGTTATTTCATTTTGCATCTCTAGTTAAGTTTTGTGCATTTAGATAGAAAAACACTTGCACACAGTATGAACATATGAATTTTTCATGTTTAGGTTTATTTTTGGGCTGACCTAACATGTTTGATGTTTTGGAAAGTATAAGCAAATTTATCTTATGTGGGATTTATAATAGGTCCATGTTAACCTATCTTGATGTAAATTGAATTTTGAATCAAGGCACAATGTGTGGATAAAATGTTTTCAGGATGACATGCTTAATTTTGTATGATAATTCTAATTAGGTTGACCTAATTGACGTTACACTTCATATGGCTATATATAGGATATTAACTTTGAAGTTTTGGTGATTCACAGATGAAAAGCATAGGATGATGAAGAGATAGCAGATTGTATGTGAGTGTTGAGAGATATATGATATGTATGGTGCTTCACCTATATGATTATGATGTAGAATTGAGTAGATTTTGAACAAAGTAGAGTATTGATTTAGATTAGTGTGAAGGTCATTTTGTACTTCATTGGAACTATAATCCAACATATGATAGATGCTATTGTATCAGTTCAAATAGGCTTTATAGCCACCCTTTCTTTGTTCATTCTCTTTTTCTGTGGGTAGTGAGTTCACATGGACATTGAGTCCTTCTAGTAGTGAGAAATTTTGTAATATACTATATCCAAATATAGTATATTATGAGCTAACCCTCACTGTAGTTTTTCCCATTTTTGGTTTTCCATGTAAAAATACTGGTGTTCATGTGTCATGTTTTTTTTTGGTTATCTTCATGCTTTCATAAATATTTGTAGTTATATTTATTATGATAATTGGATGGATTATGCTTAATTTCTGTAAAGGAATACTAATTCTCCCCCCCTCTTAGTATTCTCGGTGTTCAACATGTAGTTTTTTTCTTTACATTCTCTATCTATCTGGCTACTATGGAGGTAGAAGCACCAAAATAGGGACATGACTAAGGGAAGTCTCCAAACAACCCCAATAATCTTCCTTGATCTTATGTGTGTAGATATTGAAGATATTCATTTGTTGAAGGCTTCATTGCTTGGTCTATTGTGAGTTCTTTCTTTTCCTTAGCTTTATCATTTACATTTGATGTTTACTTTACTTTATTTCAGTTCTATCATACTTTGTTTTTTTCTCGCATTTTAGAGTTCTTAGTAGTCAGAGTAGAAGTAGCCACTAAGATATTTTCTAAGATATTCTTGGTTTCTGGTTGGTACGAGATGCCAACATGTTGCACTTCCATTGGTGTGCCACACTTCCATCCTTTGGCTGGGAGCTCATTAGTCTATCCTAAAAACCTTTGTGACTTACTCATTCTAATTATGGAACTCTTGTCACTTGCGTGCTATTCCTTATTAGATAATCATATGTAGTTTAGGGTAGTTCATTCCTTGGGACTCTCATGAGAACAAGGAGACTTGTGAGAAGTGAATCACCCTTCTCTACTAGATATTGAAGTGAAATGTTGTTGAATTCAAGAGTGAATTGAAACTTTTTCATCAAAGTGAAAATCATATTAATTCAATAAAAAGAAAGGAAGTTGGCATTCAATCTTTGTCTTGAAACAAGCTTGTGATGCATTGGAATTTTTTTAAAGTTTTTTGAATTGTATTCTCTTGTGTATGTGATTGAATCATGGTGTGGAGTCAAATATTTTAGGTGTTCTAAATATGATTTTTTAGTCTTTGAGATGTGATATCATATTTAGAGTTGTGTTTATGTTTGTGATTCGAAAGTAACTTAAGGACTTTGGGCTACAAGTTGTCATCTATGATTGTTCTTACCTTGGCATATGGTGAAGACTTTAGGCTGCATCATAATCCATACCTTTTCTTTTTCCAATTGTCATAAGAAGCAACACAATATTTTGTGCTTTTGTGGGTTTCTTGGTGTGAACACTTTCTAGTATCATTGCAGTTACTATTTTCTTTAACTAAATTGAATATTGATTATTATTGCTCCAATTAGTAGTTTATGGTTCATTACATATTGTAAGCATCACAAGATTGTTATTGTAATTTTGTAAGAGAACATCTATTCTGAAATAGGAGAATTAGATGATATCGAAACACCCCATGGATAGTTTTAGTATAAATAAACTTAGTTAATCACTAGTTTCTTATAGTTAAAAATAAGAAGGGAGCCTTAACTTTCTAAGAGGAGATATTTTATCTCATCATACTGTGGTCGATATAAGCATTTTTTCATCGATTATTTGATAAAAAAATATTCACCCAACAATTTTTTGGTGACTTTGCTAGGGAATCAAACACACAACCAAGAGCCTCACACATTTGGTTGAAGTACACTAGCACCTTACTGTTTGTAATTATTTTTATTGTTTCTTATCTATATTTCTTGTCAAGCTTGTAATCTGGTAGAAAAAAGTTATACATGTGGTAGAAGGGCTCAAGGACTCATTGATCCTATATTTTAATTATTGCAAAATCATAACTTTGATATTTTTCCTACACGTATGAGGACACCTCTTCAGTGTACAAGGATTTTTTTGTCCTACCAATGCGAGATCTTCAATACCAAACAAAGCTTATAGTGCTTGTAGGGCCCTGCCTAGCACACCACTTCAAAGTTTTTTTATTCTTCCATTAAACCTAGGAAAAATAGCTACTCAAGGTCCATGGGGAAATGATTTTGGGCCATTGAATTTGGCACCATCATCACATGAACTTCCTCATGGTTTGTGAAAGAACATTCCCAATTTCTACAAGGATGGTAAAAAACATCCCAATGAGAACATTTCCTTATTCTACATTGCATTTAGAGTCCTTGGAGTAGAGAATAAAGATGTTTCTATGAGGTTTTTTGTTGAAACACCTCAAGGAGTGGCTACTGATTGGTTTTATCATCTCCCAACTAAAAGTATTACTAGTTGGGATACACTTCAAACCAAATTTTAAGAGACGCTCAAACTAGTAGAAGATGCTCACACTTTGTTGGCCCAACTCACTCAAATGAAAAAGGAACCACATGATCCCATGCATGAGTTCATGGACAGGTTTAATAATTTTAAGAACAAACTACCAACTGTTGCTCATCCAACAACTAAAACCTTGAAGTTTTTCTTTATAAATATTCAATTGCCTAAGGTGATTTTTCTTCTACAAAGGGTGGCCCCAACTACTCAAAGTTTGGCCACCAATGTAAAGGATGATCTAATCATTGTAGGAAAAATAGGTAAATATTCAAATAGGTCTAAAAGATAGTTCTCTCAGCCCCACCTTCTAATAACATCACAAATCATATGGTGCAAAAGCTAGCTAATGAATTGCTAGATCTCAAGAAGGAGATGTCTCAAAGTTTGTCTATTCCCTCCTACAAGGAAATTCCAAGGAGGACATACCCAAATCCTACTAACTACCCAACAATGCTGCAAGAAATAAAAACCATAACAAACTTTCCACACCACAGGGAAGGATCATATTAGAGGCACCACCTATAAATGTAGTTGTGGGTTTTATGAATCTGAACAAGATGATCTTCCATAATCAAAATATGTCTCGGTAGATGGTTCTAATCTCTTCATGTAGGAAGAAGTAGAGATAGTTGGTGACTCTAACATTAGGTTTCAGAAATATGAAGAAGAGGCTAAATAAGAAGAAGAGACATATTGTGATTCTTATATTGTTTTCACTCTCTCTCAAAATTAGTTGAATCATCAACAAGAGGTTGATGGAAATAAGTTAAAGGATTACCCATGCTTGATGATCATAATTACTTAGAGGGGGACCCATTTACCATCTCAACCAAAGGACATAATAGGAAACAAACAAGTAAGTACATCAAATCCCCCTACTTTTTTTGTATCTAGAACCAGTGCACCAAATCAAAAACCCCAAAGTGAAAATCCATCATCTTCTTTGGTGAAACCTTACCAATATTTTGATATTATTGATCACACTAAGAAGAATAAAATAAAAATTTTTGAGGTTTAGAATCTCCAAGCTCACCTCAAACAATTTGATAGACTGGCCAAGTTTGTTAAAATAAAAGTAGCTCATTCTTGTAAAGACTCTTCCCAAAATAAACTTGTTGCTCCTAAAATAAAGCCTACACAAAGCAACCTTGTTGCAACTCCTTCATCTATTCCTAGGAAAATATAACCTTTTTATATAACCTAACTAGTCAATGGTCATAAAAATAGTAACTACATCATTGAATCAGGTGCTTCTGATAATGTCATGCCAACCAAAGTAGCTAATGCTTTAGGATTAATGTTAACAAAGAATTTTGGTCGGTGATTTTATATGGAAACCAAGAAAGTTCCCATCATAGGGAAAATTAAATACGATCATCTTGTATTTGTTGCTTTCCATGATAAGAAGATAAAAATTACAGTTCTTGTAGTTGATGTCCTAGCTTCATATGAAATATTGTTGGGACAAAATTTTTGTAAGGATATTGGTGGTGAGATCAACATGCATTGGTCTGAAGCTAGAATACATGTCAAAGGTGTTATACAAAAAAATTTTCTAGAAAGGGAAGCTAAGTGCACCATGACAAAATCCAAGGATCCAAAAGCTCGGATTATTTTTGATTCCTTTAGAATGGAAACCTATTTCTTGATGACTTATGAAGTTCTTGAGTCATTATATGATAATTGAAGTAATGATAAATAACTTGACGACTCATCCTCTTCGAGTGAGGAAATTTTAGATTTCAAAACTGTCAACATAGGAAGTTAAAATGATATTTTGACTTTTGAGTTTGATTGTAGTTGTTCTTCCATCGGATCTAGAGCAGGGATAGTTCTCATAGGGTATGTACAGGATCATGATTGGCCAAAAGGTAGCGATATGATGGGTAGTTGTAGGGTATGTGGTTGACAACCTTTTTTTACCCAAAATTGATGAAATGAAAAGGGTTTTTAAAGGAGATTCTCAACTTTCCACCAATATAAATTATGCTTTATTTTGAATTTAATAAATAATTATTATTCATTTTCTATTTGAATTACGACTAAAGTCATGATTGATAGGTTGATTGCAAAAATCTATAGCTTTCAAACAATGTCACATTTTTTGAATCCAAAACATGCATCACATTCTATATTTCACATATTATAGGATTAAAAAAATAAAAATTTAATTTCATGAAGTTTTGACCAAGTTAAGGTGGTCAGACATATGAGTTTTTATATTTTTTACAAGTTGTAATAAAAAAATCATAATTAATTATTTACTTGGAAAAAAATTACAAAAAAATATGCATCACATTCGGCCATGAGTCTTCTACTTATTTATAAAATCTTATAAAAAAATATTATCATTTTATTGTGGTTAGGGTGGTCAGACAGACACCTAATTCTTATTTTTTCCCAGAAATTTAAGTACCACTACATTGAAATTTCAAATTTTCACCAAATAGATTTAAAAAAAAAAAACCTAGTAGTTTAGAAACTACATTTAATTTTCTACAAATTCTATTCTTACATATTTTTGAAATAATATAGATAACTTGTTCAAATTTTTACGTCAAGTTTCCTAACTGATTTTTCTAATTTTTTTGCCACTTAAGGGCCTATTTTTTCCATGATGATCCTGCACATACCCTGTATCCCCATAAAGAAAGATCTCCCCTTTTTCTTTCAAGTTGCAATTTGGCGATACTAACAATACTATTGAATATGAGTCCTTGCTATTAGGAATGGATGTTGCACAATAGAAAGGAATCAAGAATCTTCATGCACAAGGTGATGTTGAACTAGTGGTCTTTCAGGTGAGAAATATATATGAGACAAAGAATGAAAGGCTAAGACATTACCCCAATCATGTTTGAGATTATGTAGAATATTTTTATGCTTTTTACATTTTCATGGTTCCAAAGGAATATAATGAAAAGGAAAATTCTTTGGTTGTGTCAACCACTCTCATGATTCCTCATAAGGATTTCCAAGGAACTAATTATACCATTGAGTTGGTATTTTGACCCAGTGTTCCTAACAATTCCAATAATTGGTAAATTTTCAATGACAATAGTAAAATTATCTCCTTTATAGAAAAGGCAGAAAGAATTAGTGATCTATATTTTGAAGGGAGTGACTCTACTCCTTGAGAATAAATCACTAAAATAGACCAAGAAACTTGTGAGGAGATCTTAAAAATAAAAGGGAATAAAATTACCAAAGGATTGGTCTCCCTATAGAATTTTTTTGATAATTATGATCACTATATAAAAAAAAAACAACAATCTAGATCAAACTCATCAACAGAGGTTGAACAAATCAATCTAGGAATAGAAGGTGATCCCAAAATGGTGAGTATTGGGAAATGTTGCTCATTGGAGGAAAGGAAAAATTTTGTAACACTTTTTTGGTAGTACATTGATGTGCTGGCCTATTCATATGATGAATTGAAGTCTTTCCATCCAAAAAGTTCAACATGAGATTCCTCTCAAGCCTAGTTTTCTACCTCATAAATAGAAACAGAGGTAGTATAACCTAAAAATCTTAGGTACCATTCTTCTTAAGATCCAAAAAATGTTGAATGCTCAAATTATTTTTCCCACCACCATTCAACATGGATAGCTAATATTTTTCTAGTAAGAAAGAAGAATGGATAAATCCACATTTGTGTAGATTTATATAATTTGAATTAGTTGACATTAAAAGATAATTACCCACTGCTAATAATGGATCAAGTCCTATAAACAGTGATAGGTTTAGAAATGTTTTCTATGCTATATGGTTTATTAGGATACAACCTAGTGGAAGTAAGTGAAGAATTTCCACACAAGACCACCTTCACCACTCCATAGGGAACTTTTTCATATCATATAATTCCTTTTGTGTTGATCAATGTTGGTGCCACTTTTCAAAGGACAATGGATCTAGATTTCTATGATGAAATGGGTAAGTTTATTATAGTTTAACTAGATGATTTTACTATCCTTTCTAAGGATCATCAATACCATTATCATCATTTATAGAAAGTTCTTGAAAGGTTCCACCAGCAATGTATCTCACTTAATCCCAAGAAGTCCATTTTTGAGGTTATCAAAGGTAAACTTCTTGGGCACATAGTGTCTAAGGAATGGATCAAGATTGATCCTGAGTGGGTCAAATTCATTCAAATCATTACCCTCACTTCAAGTAAGAAAATAGTACATTCCTTCTTTGGAAAGGTAAACTTCTTGCAAATATTTTTTCTATATTTTGTAGATAAGACTCATCATATCATGGATATGATGAAAGAAAAATCAATCTTTCATTGGAATGTGGAAGGGAAAGTTTCTTCCATGAGATAAAAGAGGCTATTGCTCATGCTCTAGTCTTCGTCTTTCTAGACTATTCCAAAGACTTCATCATGTATAGCTATACGTTAGAGCATACTTTATTTTCCATCTTGGTGAAACAAAAAAAAGAAGGGATTGAATCTTTGATAGCTTTAATGAGTTGTCCTCTGAAGACTCATGAACTCAAGTATTCACTGATGGAGAAACATACTTATTCTATGGTAAAAGTAGCTATGTACTTTAGGTATTACATTCTCAATTCCCATATTATTGCATTGGTCCTTGATTCAATAGTCAAGTCCATCTTGACTCAACATGAATTTGGGAGTGAGAGAGGTAATTAGATTGCTAAGATCCAAGAGTATGATATAGAGATTAATTCCACCAAGCTAGTTCTTAGAAAGGGTTAATGTCAATTTATTGTTGATAACAAAATAGAAGACATATGTGATGATGAGGAAGCAAATTCCAAAGAACTTCCCACTATCTTGTTTGTAAGCTTGATAGATGAGTGGTATTCTAGCATTGTACATTTCCTCACATATGGAGAGTGTCTTGAGCATTTTCAATATAAAGAGAGAAGGAAAATCAATCTTAAAGAAACAAACTTTGTTCTTTGGGACAATGATTTATACAAGAGAAGCATTGATGGAAATTTTCTATGATGTGTGGAAAAATCACAAGAAGGAAAGATACTAGAATATTTCACAGTTTAGCATATGGGGGACATTTCTTAGCTCTAGTTACAATTCACAATATTTTGAGAGCAAGTTACTACTAGCCCACACTTTTCCAAGATGCTTACAACTGGGTGCATAAGTGTGAATTGTGCCAACAATTTGTAGGGAAACCCAAGTTAGGAACTCTACCCCTTAATTAGGTGGTGATTGAAGAACTTGTTATGCAATGGGGTATTTATTGCATTAGTTCAATGAATCCAAAATCAACTATGGGACATAGTTATGTTCTCATAACTACTGATTATTTCACCAAGTGGGTGGAATCCATTCCTATAAAGTTTGCTACTTTAGAAGTGGTTTGTAATTTCCTCAAGGAAAATATTATCTCAAGGTTTGGGGTTCTTAGCAAGATAGTGGCAGATAATCCTACTCATTTCTCATCTCATGAGATAATAGAGTTTTATTTTTAGTATGGAATCATTCTTTCTCATTCTTTTGACTATTACCCCTAAGGGAATGGTCAAGCTAATTCAAGCAACAAGAATCTAGTCACCATAATAAGAAAGTTGGTCGATGATAATTAGAGATCCAAGTATAAGGAATTTTATGATGCATTATGGGAATATTGTATCACCCCTAAATGGTCAATTAGCATGTCCCCATTTTAGCTCTTGTATGGTCTAGATATTGAAATACCTATCACATTGGAGTTACCTACTCTAAGGTTGGCTAAGGAAATTAAGGATGAGAATTTTGATAGTTCCATTGGAAACTGTGTTATGATTCTTGTGGAATTTGACGAATAATGTGTAAAGGTGGTGGATCATATTGTATAACACAGAAGCCAATTCAAGAAGATCTTCGACAAGAAAGTGAAATCTTGAGATTTTCAAACTGGAGATCTAGTTTTGTTATGGGATAAAAGGATAGAGTCGAAAGGGATGCATGAAAATTTTTATTCTTTGTGGAGAGGCCCTTTCATGATTCACCAAATCTATGGTGAAAATAGTTTTCTTTTTTCATATCAAGATGGAACACCATTTTTGCTACCCCATAGTGGGCAACATCTATAACTATTCATTGAATGAAGCGATATATAAGTTTTTACATTTTTGTATAGTTTTGCGTTTTTAATTTTTTTGTCTTATTTTTGTTGTCTAAATCTATAGCCTAATGGATGGATGAAGGCACTTAGTGTTCTAGGATTCTTCTCCCTTCGATCATTCAAATAATGATCGAAGGAAGCTCTACAGTTAGAGCCAGTTGTTAACCTCAAATTTTGCTTGCTCAATTCATGGGATAGCCCCTAGAAAACTTGTTTGTTTCATATCCCATGTCTTCTAAGCATGAATATCAAGAATTTTTTTTATTCATCTCATGCATAGTCTGGCCCCTCAAAAAATTTCTCATTTGGGTCATCTTTTTACCTTTTTGAAAAATTGCAAAAGTCATGTTTCAAGTGTTAGTACTTTTTCCTCTCACATGCAGCGTTGCTGAATTTTAGCATGACAAAATATTTTTGGTCAACGGGATGTTTCATGTAGTCGTGGAGAATTTCTCCACAACTAACTCCTACACCTACATATTCAGTCATTAATGCATGTTTAGAGTTGATTTATTAATCAATTTGACCTTGTTTTATGTTCATTTCATCCTGATTTCTTCATCGATTCACATGCTATTTTCTCCCTGATGTTCCTTAACATTGTGCTAAGATCCCATGAAGTTTTGATCAAATTTCATACTATCTAGGGTTTACAAGTATGCCAACTTTTCATTCTCATTTTTCATTATTTCCTACTATTATTTTTGTAAAATATTGTTTAGGTTTTTATTTTGTATTATATGTTGTTTGGTTCTTATTTTGGAGTATTTATGTATGTCTATTTTTTCATGTTCTCACTTTTCATTTTTAGCTTTCACTTACATTTGTGACCCATACATTGTTTAGATTTTTATCTTTGAACAACCCTCTCTTTTTTCTCAAGTGGTGTTAAGGTAATTTTCCCTGAATGACAACATCTAAGTTGAGTTTCGTTTCCTCCCATTGACTCACATTTTCTTGAGTAAACCCTACTGAAACAATTTTCTTATTGTTTGGGGAATTTTCCTTGAATAAAAATCATACCATACACACCAAATATGTGTTGTGTGGAGAAAATTCTCCAAAAAACACATCTTTAAGTGTCACCTAACACACGTTGTGCATAAAATTTTATCCACACAACACCTTTGTCATCCACATGGAATTCACATCCACTTTGGAGATTTTTCTTCGAAGTGCATCAAGATGATATACCCCATGCATTTCAAAGAATTTTCTTTGATGTGCATATCCCTTTTCAAATTTAAACACAAATGTAAATAAGAGAATCTTCTCCCATTTGTACCTGTTGTTTTGATTTAACGCCATGTACTTCGGAGAATTTTCTCCAAAGTGCATGAACTCTACATGACATATGTAGGTTAGAGAATTTTCTTTGACTTTCATTAAAGATGAGGCATTGACCTACCATAAGTGTTGTTTAGAGAATTTTCTTTAAACTACACCCAAATTCATACTATCATGTCAAGGTGGAAATTTTATCCAACTTTACACCTAGAATGAAATTCCTATGTAGGTCAAACAATTCTCTCTGAACTACACACTAAAACACTTCAAAGATGTAGAAGTGAAAATTTTTCCACAATTTCATGTACCCTGGTACTTGAAATTTTTCTAACTCTGGGAGCTTCTAAATTTGGATTTTGTAGTCTCTTTCCAAATGTATGATCCATCTCCCAAGAAGAAAAATATGAAGCACACGTATCGAGGAGTGATCTTGATGATTTCTATAGAGTCCAATGTGAATAATATCAAAGACAAAGACATTGGACATGTAGATATGTCATAATTCTTAGAGATGGTGAAGAGACAACCTGTTGCCTCAAGCATGTAGTTTGTTCTTAATAGTAGCATTCATTTGGTTTCTTCTTGTAGAGGAGAGGGACTAAATTCCCAGGACCCTAAGTCACAAGAGGGTTTAGAACAATCAAGTATCATGATCTACCTCATGCTAAGGGATTATCTAATATGATTTTTATGTTTGAGGGGGTGAGAAGGAAGGACAACTAATCTGCCTCTTTCCTTCTACCAACTCAAGGGTTTCAGGGAGTCAGGTGAAATAACAAAAACCAAAAACAAACTCCAACTCGAGGGGTTTGTGAGCATGTTTTTAGATTCTAGAGGCTAGGGGTCCATGTCGAACAATATAGTTTTTGAAAAATAAAGGATTTTCATGGAGGGATTCATTGACAACCAAATACACCTTTTGAAAATCAAAGCAATATCAAAGCAATATGATATTCCCCCTTAGGATGGTACATGCTAAACACAAAAGCATGTGACATCCTAAGGAGAGAAAAGAAAGTGATGTTGTGGCCTGTGATACATGATGAGACGTAATCATGGAAATGTTGTCCCACATGTAAGGGAAAGTACATATGCACCACAACATCATGAAGAAAGAAAAGAAGAGAGAAATATGCAAAGGAAACAAAAGAAAAGGTGAAGAAACAAGAGATAGGGGGATCTGATATTTCAGGGTCATAAATACTCATAGATATAAGTAGATAGATATAATATAATAATATATATGAACTATGATCAACCCCCTACTATATCATAGCATGTGAAGAAAGGTACATGAAAAAAAAATTAAAAAAAATTGGGTCAACATGGAAGGGAGGACTAAATTCCCCCAACACTTTGCATTGTCCCCAATTGTCAAAAATTAAGGCACAATAAAGGAAGAATGATGTAAAAAATAGAAGAAGTTTATGACACAAAAAAATCTTGTATCCAAGAACATATGAGAGTGACAAGGGTTCTCTAGGAACATATAAAACAAGCACGGGGGAAGTGCAACACACACAAAAATATAATCTAAAAGTATAGAAGAGGTACCTTCCTAGTCCCCATCAACTAAGAGGTCATTATTATCCCAATATAGATCATTATAAGGGGAAGGTGGAAGAGCCTACAAGGTAATGATAGCAAGGGGAGCACCCTTTGACTCTCCTATGACAAGAGCCAAGGAATAGGGCCTCGTGAGGTCCTCTTCACTCAACTCCTGTAAGGTAAACATCATTGATTTTGAAAAAATTAGTGACAAAGATGGGACATCATCTATTGAGTTGAACATGCACTTGATGGAAGTTCCATGTTTCAACTAAGTGGATGATGAAAGAGGTGCTTGAGATCCACTACCAAGCTCACTGAAAGACTCGCGGGTAGTGACAAACTCAAGGGACATCGAGGAAGCCTTTGTCAATTGGATGGCATAAGCCAACACAAAAATAGCTTCTGAAGAAGGTGAGCCGTTCTTCCAACCCCCATTCGAAGCAAGGTCATCCTCTATATTTTTCTTCATTAGGGGATGTAAGATACCCACAAATGAGATGAAAGGTGAGGAATAATTAGAGAAATTTTTAGTGGACACCACCAAGGTATTCGACATAGCCACAAGCTTGAGAAAAGGTGGGATGTCTAGAAGGTAGATCAAGAGAGGAGGCTCAACCAAAGGAGCAACGAACACTTGCACCATTTTAGGGTGAGGATCATCCATGCTCATAGGGGGAGCTAGAAGAAATATTGAGGTGGCAAGAACTAAATCAAAAGGGGAAGAAGAGTAGGACACTATAAAAGATGCCAAAATAGGAGCTATTGATTCCCCTTCCACCTTCTATAAAGTAGTATTCTCAATGGATAGAGCCTTCCTCTGATGCTTATGCTTGCACACAAGGTGGTTTCTTTCACTTCAAGAGATAGAGGTTGCAACTTGAGGAGGAGCAAGAGGCTCATGTTTTTTCATTAGAGTGTCTATCACAACTATTGTCGGTGGAGGGAGAGACTCCTAGATAGAGATAGGAGGAAGAGAAGTAGGAACTAATACCACAACTAGTGGAGAAGTAGACTCAAGTGCCTTAGCGGTGGGCCTCTTCCCATTTGCTACCCTAGGGGAAGGAGTAGTAGGAGGTTGTGATAGCTGAGACATAGAGGATAGTTGACAAGGACCTTTCCCCTTACCATACAAAATAGGCTGAGGCACTATGGGAAAGATAAGAAGGTTAAACACCTGACACTTGGCCTTTCGCTAAGCAAGCACCATTAGAATCCCCAAGAGATGCATAGGGGCTGAAAATGAGGATGCCATAGTAGGATAGGAAGTAAAAGTAGGTGAAACTATAGATGATGAAGAAGAAGGCCCCTAAGTGGACTTCTCCTCCTTTTGAGAGGTATCAACAATGTAATGTTGTGCTATCATTGAAGCCTTGACTAAAACAGCATAACGAGAAGGAGGATAGATCACTTTCAACACTATGCCCCAATTCTTGTATTTTACATAAGTGTGATACAAGAGGTCCATCCTTGGGGGAAGTAGACCAATAGAGGTAGGTCAGAAGTGATCTAATGAAGAAGGCCCATGTGACACTAGGGTTTTGTACCTAGTTTTGTGCATAATGTGCATTGAGACCTTATGGGAGAATTTAAAGCACTTATAGATCACCAAAGGGATGATGTTCATGGAAAATATCTAGGGAATTCCTAGATTCACTTTGAACAAGTCAAACTTTGGGATAATGTCAAAAAGGGAATTTGTAGTCCTAGGCCCAACTAGGATTGAAAGGGTGATAGAACCAACGGAAGGGACAAAAATCCCATCATGTGTATGTATCATGCTTTTAGATCCATCATACCCATCCTTATGTAAGAAGTTTATCAACATGATATCCTTTGTAATAACATTAAACTATCATGTAGGGTCAACGATAACACCAGTCATGGTATTCCCATTGATATGAGCAAGAATGTACAAAGGAGTGGGTTCTCTATTAGCATTCATCAAAAAATCATGTGAGGTAAATTTTATAGCATGAGACCCACTCGTAGGATGCATAGATGGGATGGGAAGATGTATGAAAGAATCCATCTTCTATGTACACCAAAAAATACTTTCTTAGAAGCCTCTAAGGGTTCAACAATTAGATAGTGACCTATTTTAGGTTTCACTTCTCAATGTTTAGGGACTCTTCTAGCTATGTTGCTAGGCATTGTAGGCTAGGTTGCAAGGCTAGGCACACTACAATGCACACACCTAAAACACACCTAGAACATGAGAAAAAATTCTTTCAATGCTATGAAACATAAATAAAGTAGTTCACACCAGGTTCACCAAAATGTAGAGGAGGGGGATAGACTACTCAGGACCCCAAGTCACAGGAGGGTCTAGAACAATTAGCTACCCTAATATACCTCACACTAAGGGATTGTCTATGATGAGTTTGATGTTTGAGGGGTGAGAAGGAAAGATAACTAATTTGCATCTTTCATTCTACCGACTCGAGGGGTTAAAGGAGTCAAGTGAGTGGGTTTCTAGAGTCTAGATTGCAACTTAGGCAACTCACTTCCACAGGAATCTAGTCCAGGGTACAAATGACAATGTGACACATTGGCATCTTAGTTGGGCACTAGCATCTGTTTAGATAGAGAATGAAAAGTATAGTCGACACTCAAAGAGAACCTACTAACAACTTGACAAGTATAGTTTGTTATAATAACAAAAATCAAAAAGCAACTAAACTACTAAAATAACAAGAATACTTTAACTTGATAGATAGATTGCTTATGAACGAAGTGATGAGCAAGGATAGTATAAATCCAACTTATGGTCAGTATAGCCTCCCACAAGCTCCACACAAACAAAGTACCTACACACACAGTGATGTAAAAATGATGCAGCTGTGTATAGAGGACTACTGCAGTCAGTCCCCCACTTTGGTGTTTTCACCTCCACAGATAGCCAGTATAGCAACGATAGAGAAATGTGATAGTAGAAGTATTGAAATATAAGGTACTATGCACTATGCTAAACAATGATATGCTATGAAATAATACAATGATGGTAAGTGAATGAAAAGTGGAACAATGTCACCTTCAACCATGTGCACTCAAGGAAAATGGGAGGAGTGAGATTGCAAGCTTGGAGATGCTAATTTTACCACAACAACAAGGAGAAGAAAGCCAATAGAGTGTCAACTTGCAGCTTCAATGGTGGTGAGAATGTTGTGAATGAAGTGTGTAGAAGTGAGAATGATCAAGTAGAATGCCAAGAAGATCAAGAAGTGTGAAGAAGATGAATGAGATGAATGAATAGGTCATTTCAAGATGAAATTGGAGGAAAAGGAGCCATTTGAGGTTGGTCAAGGGTGCAAGAAAGTTACACTTCATTTCCAATGGTGAGTTGTGACACCCCTATAGATTCTAGAGGAATGAATCCTATCAGAATGGCAATGCACCATGCAAATTTCCATGCACCACACTAGTGTCCCTAACAAAATATCCTCCACTGACACTAAAAAAAACTACCAAATGGATGGGAAATGAATAAGGGACATATAATAGCATCATCATATTTAATTTGTATAAGGTAGGAGGTGTGTAAATGAGGAATTTGCAAGGGGTGAAAATTCATGCGATTACACTTCCTTTCCTATATCAACTCAAAATTTAGAATTTGTTTTAGCATCAAATTCCAATTTCAATAAGGAAAGTAAGAGAATAAGAGATGCAGATGGAAAGGTAGTAATAATATTGGAAGAGGAACTCTTTGATAATATTTTCATGTGCCCTAAAATTGATGATTATGTTGATATTATCATGGTGGTAGCACAAGACTAAATTATGACAAGAATTCAGATAAGTGCAAGAAGAACATCAACACTTAGTGGCTCAAGACTCCTAGGCCTAAAATTGCAAGTTTTGAAAAGATCATCTTCTTGAGAGATTTCATTGAAGAGTTTGGTGATTTGATAACTCAATTTATGAATAGCTCTCAAATGTGTCAAACTCTTTGAGATTTTATATGACTTCATATCTATTATATGCTTCTACCTCCATGAGACATTTCCCTAGCTTATCTAGAGAAAGTGATAGAAGAAATATTCCGGTATATGAATACTATTCATAGCTAACTTGGAAACAAAACATCAAGAATTTTAGAAGGGTAAATAATGCCTTCTTATATTCTTACATTTGCATGTTTTATAAAGAACTTGAAAAGAAAAGAGTCTCTAATGAAGGTTGAGAGCTAGTAAGAAAATTTAGTTGTATGTCTCTCTAATTTCCTACTTTGACCTATATTAGGTTTGGTAGTTTTGATGGATATCCACATATTCTACCAAGCTATCCAAGTGACAAAATTTTATTGATAGAGTTATGCACATAGATTACGGTTGTGGATAGCAAGCAAGAAGAATCTCATAAAGTTGGTTTCAATTATCCACTCGCCATTGCAGGTATTCAATAAATACAACTCTAAGAGCCAAGGCCATAGAAATTGAAATATAGTGGGTAACTATGAAAAAGTACAAGAGAAGTAATGAATTTTATTACTAGGGTATGGAGGATAAGCCTAAAATAATCTATACTCATGTTCACAGGATTGAAGATATATGGGATGAATGCAGAAGTGATGAAGATGTAAGGGAGTTAGACTTCTGTTGGCTTACCTTAGAATAGATCAAGAATTTTGAACTTGCTGATATTCTTGAGGACATGTTGGAAGAAGCTGTTAGACTAGATCTTGCATATGTGGAAAATAAAATTGTTGACACTCCTCTTCCACCAATTAAAAGGTCACAAAAAGGGATGGTTTCAATAAGAGAAAGGTTCCAACCTACTCTTGCTAACAATAATATTTGGTTGGAAAAGAGAGGAATAAAGTTGAAGTTTTCCAAAAAAGGACCAGAGGGAGAATATATTGAGGAACCTTTTGGTAAAAGGGAAGAATTGAGAATGAAGAATAAAGAAGATACTTCTAGTGCCAACAAGAATCCAAAACTTGTCTTCAAGATCAAAAGGGATAAAAGAAAAGAAAAAGAGGTAACATCAACTCAGGAAGATATAGAAAAAGAAGGAATTATGAATAAAGAGGTTGAACAAGGATCTCTTGATACCTATCAACTAGAGTCAGCATAGGAATAACCTCCCTCTTCTTTTCCTATAATTTCTACAATTCAAGTTCCTACTCCTCGTGTTAGTTTGAGTGTACAAACTTTACCTACTATTTCTATTTTTTCTTCTTCACCCACTGTATTAGTACATTATGTTTATTCATCCCCTTCCTCACCCACCAGTGAATCATTGTTTCAAAGCCCTCATGGAAGCATGGAGAATGTGTTTGGTCCACTTTCTTCTTTTCCTAGTTTATTTGATGTATCCTCACCAATACTTGATGCATTCACACATATAGACATTAATAAGTTTGTGTCTATGTCTACATATCAAGTGTCAAGTGTAGATATTTCTACTATGGTGTTAACTCAAACCTCACTAATTTTGACCACTACAATCATTTCACTTGATATCCCATCTATCTCACAAGCCATGGGATCAACTCTATCATCTCAAAATTTGGTGACAAAAATAAAAGAGGTTTCTTCCATTATTCCTCCATGGATGATATGACAAAAACCAAAGATGAAGAAATAATACATCTCCCCACTTAACTTTGATTTTGGTCAAATTGTTCTAGCTGAGCCAAAAATATTTAAGAAGGCCAAGAAAATTTCAAGGGTTCTTGTTGAAAAATTAGGAAACAAGTATGCTAAAGTAGTAAAACCACCATCATGTAAAGTTTTTGAATAATTCGAAGGTATTTATTATGTAGTCACAAGGATTGAACTTGGAAAATAGACACATAAAAGTGCCAAAGAGGACCTATAAGTAGCAATGGATTCTTTGATAAAGAGATGTGACAAAGATAAGATTATCAAAGATCAACTTAAGCTGAAGGTGGAACAAATTACTTCTTTGTTTTTGAAGATAATTTAATCTTCTAAATCTATTGAACTTGTTACTACATATGTTGATGATGATGCAATTCAGAAGGCTAAAAGGATCAAGGCATAGGGAAGAGCCATTAGTGTATGGATAGAAATACTAGTTACACAAGGAACTCAACTTTTAAAGTCTTCTACCAAATTGTTCAATAATAGGAATGATGCAAAGTCAAAACTAAATTAGACACTTTTCATGTTATGTTAAAATTTGTAGCTAATGGAAAAGAACCTTGATGCTTGGACAAAGTTGAAAGATTTCATGTTGGAAATGTCAGTTGAAAATGGGGTGATCCCTATAAGGAAAATTTACATTGAGTACTGAGAAGCAATGAAGCATAAGAGAGAGGTCCTCAATTAATTGATGAAAGATCTACATGAAGCCTAAGACAAAATCATTGATAAGGGGTTAGACATCACTATCAAGATAGGGGAGCTTTTGTGTCAGATACTTGATGATAGTCAGAAAACTCTTCCCATGGATGCAGTTGTCTAGGAATTTACTTCACTAATTCATATTGATATATAATCAAAAGCTTCCTTACTACCTTTCATTGATAAATTAGTATATTTCCAAGTAATTCTAGATGAATTGAAGGTAATTCTAGATAAGAACAAAAATTTATGTGCTAGCATAGAGGAATCTATCACACGATTTGTAGCCATTTCCAGTCACACACCAAGGAAAAATTACATTGAAATTCATGTAGCATTGAAAAGATATGAAGACTTTCTAGAGAAGAATGTAGAAGAAGAGAATGTTTCTACATACACTAGTTAATTTTTTAATCTTTTCATTGTGCATTTTGTAGTTTGTAAATGATATTTTACATGTATTTTTGTAATAAGAAATTACATGTAAAAATAGTACAAGTACCGAATAAAATTGGACTCTACTTTTGAAAAATTCAAAGTAGCTATAGATTTCCTATTTTTTCTTTTAGCTTCTCTATATAAATAAGAGGGGGCTCTTTTTTAATTATCATATTTTAGCTATTGAAGTGAAACATTGCCAAATTGAGGAGTGCATTGAAACTTTATGTTCAAAGTGTAAATCATATTTAATCAATATAAAGAAAGCAAGTTGGAATTCAATCTTTGCCTTGAATCAAACTTGTGATGCATTCAAATTGTTCTTAAGTTTTTTCTATTGCATTCCCTTATGTTTGTTATTAAATCATCACATGGAATCAAATATTTCAGAAGGTGTTCTATATATTATTTTGTAGTCTTTGAGCTATGATAACATCTTTAGATTTGTGTTTTTGTTCATGATTGGAAAGTAACTTGAAGACTTTGGGCTGCAAGTTATCGTCTATGATTGTTTGATCTTACCTTGGCATACAATGAAGAATTTGGACTGGATCATATTCCATACATTTTCTTTTTCCAATTGGAATAAGAAGCAACAAAAGAATTTGTGCTTTTGTGGGAATCTTGGTGTTAACACTTGATGGTATCATTTTAGTTACTCTTTTGTTTAACTAAATTGGATATTGGTTATTATTGCTCCAATTAGTAGTTTGTGGTTCATTAAATATGTTAATCATCATGGGATTTTTATTTTATGTTTGTAAGAGAACATCTATTCTAAAATAAGAGAATTAGATGATATGGAAACACCCCATGTAAAGTTTTAGTGTAAATAAATGTTAATTACCGATTGCTTAAAATTAGCAATAAGAAGGGAGCCTCCCCTTTCTAAGAGGAGTGATTGATAGGTTGTCGTTAGGTCCCATTACTTTAGAATATAATATTCAATTTGTTGACTGGGTAGTGTTCAAGGCAATCAACAATAGAAGAGGTTTGGAGTATCTCCCTCAGGTTTTCTAACTTTCAAGAACAACTTAAGATTAATTCTAACTTCAAACTATTTAACTATCAAACTTCAAAGTAATCTATTCCTAAGAAAATAGAAAATGCTTGAACTGTAGGCATAAGTATACTAATTTAGAAAGCATAATAACTAAATTAAAAAGCATAGAAACAACTAAACTAAGAAGCTAAAAAATTATAAGAGCAAAAAAACTTATAGTAATCCATAAAACATTTCCTTAACAGTAAAAATTCTAACAGTAAATAACAGAGACTACGGAAGTGAAAGATAACAAATACTTCAGAGCTAAAATTTTATAACAGTAAATTCAAATGACTCTCTACAAAACAATAGTATAATAAAAGAGAAGACTTATCTACCCCGTCGAGTGGCCAGCTCATGGGACAACACATTCATTCTCAGCTCACATTCACAGCTATTTCAGGAACACTTCTATCAATCATAGTTATCATCCATAGCTCATAACTCAGAATTTCAGATAACAATCTCTTTATTCATAAACCTTGGAAACATTCTAACAATATAACATTACTTTTCACTATGTATATATTACTTCCAGAGACCGTACCATTTATAGAGAAACTGTAACTACATGCTATATTTTAGATGGTATGGATAACCATTGAAAAATATCTAAACAAATCTATGTATAACTCGTATATCTTTAATCCTATTACACAACATTTAAGAGACTCAAGTCGAGCCATAAAGTCTTTAATTTAAAAGATAACAGAAATAACAACTTTAAGAACAACATCTTCAGTCCATCACCTTGAAGTTCTGGAGCATATTTCCAGCATATATCTCTAACTGTTCTAGAGCACGTGCCAACTGGATGCTTCAATCTGTAACTTTGATTGACCGATTATTATCTACAAAACACTTAAAACAACCCATTAAATTTGTATTGGCAAATTACTTTAAGAAATCAAAAGAAATAAAGTTTATACAAGTTCTTACTAAAATTAAGCAATTATTTCTCCTAAAATTTAATTAATTGGCAGAGGATAGAGATTTGCATGTATGAACCAGGTCTTTATGGTATTATCATGATGAGGTTATTTTTACCTCATCAGTGATCTCATCATACTGTTGCTAATATAACCATTTTATCATCAATTAGTTGACAACATAATATTCACCGAATAAGGTTGTTTTTCTTTGTTATTTATTGGGGAGGGTTTACAACCCTCCCCTCTTATGAAAAGGGTTGAGATTAGGTTGCACCATGAATAGGCTGATGATATCCCTCATGGTTGGGTATATGCAATAACTTCCTTCTCTTCTTATGTGAGAATAATATTTTTTATTTATTATATCTTTGTTTTTTAAAATTCCTTGTACCCTTTGTTTAAGGTATTAGATATTGGTTTTCTATTCGTATGGTTCTAAAGAAATTTATTCCTCCTTAACAAAGTGAAAAATTTGTTTCTATTCTGATAAGTAGATGCCACTTGCACCAATAAATATAAACTTGGATTAAAAAAGACAACCATTTTACTTGATTAACTGCAAACAAAATATCAGATCTCACTATTTACATATCTTATTTTTCTCTCTCCTTTTTTTTGTAGGTGAATATACCAAAAAATTATAGGTACACTTCTCCATGTAATTAATATTTAACATACTAATGGCCTATAATTTTCCAATCTTTTCAGTTGCAATAGCTCGATGCAAAATCTATTTACATTTATATAAGTAGAAAGCAATGAGCCATTCAAACATTTTTCTTATATGGTAAGGTCAATGAGTATTTATGAATTTTTGATTGTATTTACTCCTACTTTAACCCATATGCAGGAATTAAATAAACTCATTTCCTCTCTATTTTGAATATACAAAGAACTAACTAATATTCCCATTATGTAATAATAAAATTTAGAAAAGGTTATTTAGACATTTTTTTCACACACTTACAAGATCTCGTTTTCTTTCTCTATAGCTACTACACACTTATTTTTTTATTTTCTTTGAAGCAAATAAAATATTGAAAGCTAAACTAAATGTAGGAAATAATTCAATCTATTTGGCCATTTCATTCTACAATAATTAAAATGATATGTATGTTGAAATATTATGTAAATCAAATATGTATATATATCTCTTCTTTTTCCAAGGCTAATAGGGTGCTCACCACCCAACCTTTGGTTGGAAAAATAGCCACCCCAAGCTAGGAGGCATCCATTGGAACTGGGCACACACACATACAAATTTCCTAACAAGAATAAACAAAGAAAACACATGTATAGCAACAATACCCATCCCAAGGTTTACAAACACACATAAGAATAAATTCAAGGATTCTTTTAGAGAGACTAGGACCACTCAATCAAGGATGTATATATATATATATATATATATATATATATATATATATAGAAACATAACACAATAAAATCCTTTTCCATCCTTCTTACACATTCTTACCTATCATATCACCATACCAACCATTTAAAATATATATATCATAGTGGGTACTCATACCCTTTCCATCTCTAAGTAGTGAGAATACTCCCAAGAAGGTGCCTCCTCTCTCAATCCCCCATATGGATTACTCTCTCATTGAAGGGGAACTAATCCAATACACCCATCCCATAAAATAGACAACACTCATAACATAAAGAATAGGGAATTGAGGAAGGATAAAAAAAATTCAAACAAACCATTACTCAAGAAAAAGAAGGAATTGAAGACTACCTCAATGAGTAAGCTTCCAAAGCATTGATGTTGAAGAAGAGCTCCTAAACTCCTTCCTCCAACTCTTTGTTTCCTAAAAAAATTAAAAAATCAAGATCACCTCAAAAGAACCCCCAATTCCATATTTTGCATATGTCTAATAGGAATTCAAGTTTTGAATTATTTGAATGGGGAGGCGACACTTGTCACCCCCCATTCACTCTCCAACACTCCCTCTCCCATGTGTGCTCACACATGTGTGAGACCTTGGGAGGTGGGGAGTGTACTTGTGCACTCTATCCCACAAGTCATACAAAGGTGGATCACACATGTTTGAGCACCTTGTGAGCTTATCAAGGCCCATAAATGAGCTTTGAGAAGTGGGGATGGAAAGAGACAAGTCTTCGTCCCACTTTCCCAAACCTTAATTTTTTCAAATCTCTTTACTCAGATCTAATAAAGGTGTGATACCTAGGGATTGACCCAATATTTTGGGCTCAAAAGTTACCTAACCCATAGGTACTTTCCCTAGGGACCTAAAATCCATAAAAATGCCACTTTTAAACCTTCCAAAATCCCTTGCCAATATTGGCATGGTGTGATGGTTTAAAGGTGGCATTGTTGTTCTCACCACCAAGGTTCAAGCCCCGTTGGGGTGGTATTATTGAGTGGTTGTATTCTGGTTCATAGCTCCAGGTCAAAAGCGTTTACCCCTTGAATAAAAAAAACCTTCCAAAATCCCCAAAAAGATCCAAATCTGAGTTTATCCACTTAGGTTGCCAACTCACATTCTAATTGGATTAACAAGGAAAATAATTTAATAACAAACATTTTTAAGCTCACATTATAAATAAAAATACATATTATATTACAAATTGATAGTCCCTCCCGAAACATCAAAAAATATAGGTGTGGGGTGTGTTGTAAGGGGGTTCACCAAATATGGACCTATTTTCCTTTATTTCATTAGGATATGAGATCTTCACAAATAATCGACTTAAAACCTTTAGGTGAGTCAACTCAATGAGATAATCTATTGATTTCCATATGATTAAGGATGGGGGTTTAAGCATGAACAACACTTTTGGGAGAAAAACTAAAATAGAAAATATACTCAATTATGATCATTCAAAATTGAAAAAAATAATTTAAAGCTCAATACTAATAGGAACAACAAACTTTCTATAGATCTGAGATGGGTTAGACATTATACATCTATCATAAAAGGCTTGTTTTTGAAGGAAAATTGTGACTCATTCGCCAATGGGAGAATGGGTATTTTCTTAGGGTTTTCAAAAAACTTTCAAGAGACTCTGATATCAATTTGTAGCTTCCATTTGATCCAGGTTTTAGTGTCAAAAATTAAAAAATCAGATTTGTAGGTGAGTTTTCGTGAATTGCTGACAACTTTGACAACTTTTCCTATTTTTCTCTTTAAGAGATCTTCAATCCTTCTTCAACCTAAGGCCTACAACAACAATAAAATAAGAAGGAAAAATTGTTTATTTTTGGTGAATGGGTTTTTCCTTGGTTAAACCTAGTGTTGGTAATTAAACCTTGAATTGAAATAATGAAATGGGAAAGGAATGATGAATGGACAATGCTATGTTGCAACTCACAAAACCCTTGAATAAAATTTTGGAAATCTGCAATATTGATCTTGATCTTGCATGAAAATGGCTTCAATGGATGTGGATCTTGATTCTTGAGATATGAATTGAATGCTTTGACTTGATCTTTGAAACCTACATCACAATGTTAGCTCCAAAAACATACATGCTACTTAATACTTTGACATGATTCTTGAGATCTTGATTGTTGCAATAAATCACTGATAATTATTCTCTTGAATGCACTTGATCATAAAATTTTATACACTTTTTTCTCACTTGAATTTCTAGATTGATTCTTGAAAAATTCTAGGATTTGAATTGATGAAATAACCTTGTAGTTGTATATATGTATCCTTAATTTCCTGAAAATTAAACATTACAAGACAACATCAAAATTTAAATTTAGGGACATTAAAATACCGCCATAAACATATTTTAAATTTCGTTCCAAAGGTCTAGGAATGACCCATCTTCCCATGGGAAAATGGGTCCCATGCACCTATTCCTAGAACAAACATTGCTAAAGATAAAGTGTAATGTGTTGGCATTAATTGTTATCAAGTTTTCCCTTCAGAAAATGTAATTTATTAGGATTTTAGATGTAAAATAGGGTTTATTAAGGAATAATTAAGAGGGCCCCAAAAAAGTGTGAAAATGTAAAGGAGTACATTTTCCTAGACTACATTTAGCCCCCACTTTAGTGAGAGGATGACCTTGCATCAAACTCACACTAAAATAGACAAATATGCAACAAGAGGGGGTTCAAATGTACAAATGTTAGTGAGATAGGATGAAAAAGATCAAGGAAGTGACCAAGCCCCTAGGATCAAGATCCCATGGAAAACCAACATAAGCACAAAGGAACACTCACAAGATGAATGATATGAAGTAGCAAGAAAATATACACAAACATCTAATGTCAAAGACTAAAAGAAAGAAAAAGAAAAGGGGTGGATCAAGCCTCAACTATTTTTCCAACTCGACATGGATCAAGCCTTAGATATTTCTCCAAGAACATTTACAAGTGGAGCTTGTTATCCACTATGCAAACAACAATGCACACTCACATGTGCTAGTGAAAACTATTGTCCACTACACGAGACCCAGAAAATGGCCAATGAGAGAGTCTTATTAGGCTCCAATTGAACTAACCATACCATATTTAAACTTCTTGATAACTTTGATAAGGCACCACATAATATGAAATTTGAGATTCATAGTGCTAGTAAGGTATGTTATGCTAAGCACTTATGAAAAAACATGGCCCTACTAGAAAGCAATGTTTTTTATGCTTGGTGGCCATGAAAAAGGTTGTAACTTTGAGCTTCATAAGGCTAGCAAGCTATGTTATGCTAAGCAATCATGAAAAATGAAAATAGGATATTCAAAGGGATTTTTGTTAGTTCATGTAAGGTCTCCTCTTAGGGAACATCATGCCTAATGTCTCCAAGAGAGGACAAGTCAAGGATAAAAGATTCACAACTTAGGGAATGCAATGCATAGCATCACCACTAAGAGGAATGTAAAGGGAGATTTATCAAATATATCATAGGGAAATAAAAACCATTATATGTTTTGATCCATGATTTTGATTATTAGTATCTTGATAAATTTCATCACAAACAAGAATCCTTCGATTATCACATTCAATACACAGATGGGATCAATTAGCATCCCATTATTAAGATTGTCATTGATTCTTTCAACAATGTAAAGAGGACCATCGGGTGCATGTTTACGTATTTCATTTTGTGAGAAATCAATTTCGACATATTGGTTAGGCCCTTACAAGGTTGAACTTCAATTATTCCAATCATACAACCCATAGGTTTTTCCTCATTATCATTCATGTTGTCATTATTCATCTCAACATTCATCACAACATTCTTGTTTTCACTAGCATTAACAAAGGAGATGTTATGATTTGACATAGGATTGGTAAAGATTTGAAAAAATTTGTTGGGAGGAGCAATTAACTTATTACCTTGATCATTAACATTGATAATTTGAATGTGATTAGAATCGATGAGGTCTTGCACAATATTTTTAAGATGTTTACAATGTTTTGTATCATGTCCATTTTTTTGGTTATAATGGAAAAATTCACTTTGTCTATAGTTTAGATGTAAAGCCTTAGTATCAGGAGCTATAATAGGAGGTAAGGAAATTAAGTTCTTATTTAAGAGCTGCAACATGATAGAATTAAGGGTATCAAGTAGAGGGCTAAATTTTCTATTCCTCTCCCTAAATGTATATGGATTTGTTGTCTTTATAGCAACCACTTGGTTATCAACATGTTGAGTTGGTTGAGGAGCATTTAGTTATAAAAATCCTTTATTTTCTTCAATGATTCATAGTTGCTTTGAGGCATGGATTCAGATTTTTCAAAATGGTTAGAGGGAGTTTTCACTTCATGAATACTATCTGAATTTTGGTAATTATGAAGGGTTGTACACAATTATATGAAGGAGGGAAATTTCATCATCCTAATCTTATCTTGAAACTTATTTTGAAAATTTTCAATGAATATTTTTTGAAGATCAAGATCGAGAATCCTAATGTTGATTTATGAGTAAAGCAATTGATAGCGAGAGATAAAGTTAGTGACCTTTTCATCATTCTTTTTCTTACATCTCACTAAATTCACTAAGGTCATCTTAGGAACCATGTGCAGTTGGAAATGATTGAGAACGGAATCAACAAGTTCATTGAATGAACATATTGAATATTTCGATAATGAACAAAACCATTCTAAGGCAGTGTATTTCAAGGATCTAGAGAGAATTTTATCCAAGAGTTTATCCTCAAAAATGAAGTCACTACATAAGGTTGTGTATATAGAAACATGGCTAATAGGATCTCCTTTCCCATTATGTTTCTAAAATCTAGGAATCTCTATAGCTTGTGGCATTTGCTTTCTCAATATCTCTAAGGATAATGGTTTTCTTTTGACATACTGTGAAGGTTGGTCATTTTGATTTTGATCCAATGTAGCAATTTGTTATTGGAGGGATGAAACATTTTGTAATAGTTGGTTAAGGAAAAGATCATTGTTTAGGTTGTGAGATGGAGATGAATAAGGTGGAAGTGTATATGTCTTCGGAGGACAAATGAATTGTAAGTTCGTTAGGGGAGATGGATTAAGAGATATGAGATTTGAATACACAAAGTTAAAGGGATTCATAGTGGAAACACCTAAGGTGGTATTGATATTGCTAGTAGATTGTATGGTTGTGGTAACATTTGGATTAGTGTATGTCAGAATAGAGGTCATGGTTGTGGAAGGAGGAATTGAACTTTTACCTTGACTTTGAGTATACCCCAAAGTTTGAGCATAACTAGTCATTGTAGGGACATGATTATTAATGATATGAGTATTGGAGTACAAGACCATTGAGAGGGGGGTAAATTAGTGGTCAAATGAAAAAAAAATTCAAAACTTCACTCACTTGATTATTCAAAGAGAGCTTATTGATAATACTTCAAACAATCTAGATATTGTATGTTGAAGGAGTCACCAAGATATGCAAATAAGAATATAACATTTAAACCAAAGATGATAAATCAAGCACAATATAACACACAACCAAGAGAAAACATAACACGGGTTTTATGAGTGGAAAACCCTAAAAGGGTGAAAAACCACTCTGAGACTTTGTTTCATTAAGCCTCACTAGGTAAAACCTTGTTGATTACATATTGCATGCCTCACTTGAAATACAACAAGGCTCATTGGCTACTCAATCTACTTCACTGTAAATACTACAAGCCTCACTAGCTACTCAATCTAACTCACTAGCAATATTACAAGCCTCATTGAAAAACATCATGCCTCACTGGAAAACACCATGCGTCACAATACACCATCACTTTAGAAGAGATTAAGCACATACCAAAGGGTTACTCTGTTTCCATACATGTTATTACTATATCAAATATTCATCTCCCTTATTCACATATACATCTACACTGATTCATCAAAACCTCCCTAACACTAATTGATATTCACAAACACACAAAATTAAAATCCTCCATTACCCTTATTTAAACTCATTTCATTGTTCAAATGCTCTGACAAATATTTTAGCCATTGCTACTCCAATTCAATTAAGCAAAGACACTCATAGATGATTAAAATCATCTACTACACATCAATTGAAAAATAAACTCTCAATAACTTCTACAATGCATTCCTTTCAGAGATTCTCCTTATCTCAACAAGACATAATAGAACTTATGCACTTAGGTTGTAATCTTAATTGTATGTACAATCAGGTGACACAAAAAACTTTCACACAATCATCCTCTTTGTTTTAGAAATCTCACATTCAAAGCATTATTAATCACATGTGATCATATTTAGATAAGATTAAATTGTACAAAGAACTACCTCAAAAATGCAACTATAAACCCCTTTTGAACCTTGGCATACAAATCTCTTTACTATGCATTATTTTTACAAAAACAAGGCATAGTCTTTATAAACCTTTCTCATAGTGTGCCCTTTTTTTTCATACTATGGTTTTCAAAATACACATTTAAAATACATTCACCTATGTAGAGGATTCTGTTACACAAAACATCTTCTCACACAATCATCCAATTCTACCTTTCACGTATATACCCGACATAGTTATACTATCAACATACTCTTGCATTGCCTTTCTCACTATCCCAATATTCTTAATGTACACAAATAGTTTCTCAATCCAATGCTATACCTTCCCACCCTTCATTTTCTTCAAATAGTTATCAAAACTGTGAACAACTGAAACAAAGTAAAATACTTTCTAATGCCTATCAAAGTGGAACTTTGTAAAGTAGTTATTCCCAAGTTTGAATGAGAAAGTTTGATTTAAGAAACCCGCCTCTAACACAATTAAATTGTGACCATTGATATCATGATATGGAGCGATGAAATGAAGTTGCTTTACTTATTTAACTGGTGAAGGGGCTAGCTACCTAATGAATATGAACCCTTTTAATTGTCACTTAAAAGACTTCTTACCTATTCATAGCCAGTCAACTCATAAATAGAACATATAAATAATGATATGTTGAAGTTTTTCAAAAAACATAAACGCCTATATATTTTAGGGTTTTTAAACCTTAAACTTAAACCCTAATGAATGCATCAAGCATCATGGCATCAATACAATAGTTATTGTATGCACCCTTTGATATCTTCACAATATGTTCAAGAAAACATAGACCCTAATATATGATCCATAGAATTTTATGTTATGAAAGTATCAACCTTATACCTCAGTCACCAAAGTTGAACTTTTCAATTTTTCTCAATAATTCTTCTCTAGCCATGTATCTACTCATTTCTTCTAAATGATCATGACCAACTTGTATAAGAGTGAATTTGCACCCCTTATGAAAATTCCCAGTTTTCCCTTCTCCACTTTAGAAAACCATGTTTAGAGGCTTAATTACACCTAAGCTCACTACTTTCATCACACTTGGCACCTGTTCTGAGTGTTGGTGGAGGAATTTATATAGGGGACACATGTGCATTGCATAGACATCTACGCAACATACTTATGTCCCTAGCAAATTCTTGTAATGCCCTCTTCGGTTGACTAACCTAAATATGGTTGTTTTCTTCACCTCCACTTCAAATTATTTCCTTCTAAATGCATTCTAACTTCTTGCAAGCATTCAGTTCAGTCTCTTCACTCTTTTCTTGTACTTCCTAGCATTCTAGTAGCACTCTTGCACTCCATTACAACAACTTCAATACATCACTTCAGTAGAGCAAGTTGGGGATAACACCATTGCAATAGAGGCTCGAGTACTCTCATTTTCTCCCCCAAGTAGCCTTGAGTGCTCTTGGTGGAGGTGGTAAGCTTCCCTTTCCTCTCCTCTATTACTTGGTTGAGTAAGCACACTTATTATTTTTTAGTGTTTTGGTGTTCTCTATTATAGCACTTTCTCTATCATACTTGCTTTCTTAGCTATCTGTGGAGGTGGAAACACCTAAATGGGGGTCTGACTGAGGCAAGCCCCTATACAACTACCCAACATTATCCTCCTCTTTGTGTGTAGGTGAACATGTTCTCAAGGAGCTAATTGGCGAATGAGTTTCTTTGTGTGATCCTTCTTGCCACCTTGACCCTTGCATTTTTTATTTATCACATTAGAGAGTATTTTGTTTACTTAATCATGTTATTTTGGCCCTTTAGTAATAGTTAGTTGGGTCATTAGCTTGTTTTCTTAGGTTTGACCTTATCTCTATAGTTGATTGGTCGTATGGATGCCAGTGTACTTGAGAGATGCTAGTGTGCCATGTTGTCATCCCAGAACCGCACTTCCATCCTCATACAAAGAGATTCTTGTGGCATAGTGTTGAACCTAAAAACTAGCTCGCCTAGCTCCATCTTGTATTTTGGGTCTATAGATTGTTTGAAGGACCTTATAGTCCTCATCATTCTCATCCCACATATCCTAACACCCCATTAAGCTGAGGTGAGTTAGGGAAACCTTCTGCATCTTGGCCTTTCGTGACCTGGGGCCTTGAATGTGGTTGTCCCCCTCTCTTACATTTTTGATGAGCCTGACGTAACCAATGCCTATTCATCTATTGGTGTTGAGACCTCTCACGTGTACTTTGTGATTGCCATGTTCCAGAGTGTTGTGAAGGTTTATGAGCATCACAATCCAGTCCACAAATTTTGGGTATATTGTTAGTAGAAGTATACAACACCTCTTGATGGAAAGGATGAAGGTCTCTACTAGTTTCTCTCAGGCCCTTTCTCTAGTCTTTCCATTGGTCTAGCTGTGCAAGAGTAGTTTTCAAGGAACAAGATGGGATTCATTGATGAAACCAATCACGTTCCCACTCCCCCTGTGTCTCCTACACGATCATCAATAGACAAGCATGAGACCATTCAAATCCCTATAAAATATGTCTCCACCCTTGCTAAAGGATTGAGTGACTTAGAAAACCACTTGGAAAGAAATATGAAGATGGCTAGAGCCACTCAGGTTGTTAGCGATTTAAAACATATGATGGATAAAGATCGAACAAGCATAGAGATTTTGACTAGCCTCCTTGGTCTCACTGAAGTGCGTGATCCTTCAAAAAATCCTAGCTTTGTACAAGGACTCACTTTTGAAGAGCGTGAATGATAATTAGGAGTATCAATGTCTCCCACGTCCATTTACATGGTTGGCATGGTCCCCTTTATCAATATCCCTTCTATCTCCAAACAACCCAAAACTATCAAAGTAAACAGGGTCCCCTTAGGCTTTAGCTTCACCCCCTATCACCTCTAGTGGTGGAGGCTTTGGCAGGGGCTTTGGTAGTAGTGGCAGATTCGGTAGCGGAGGTGGTGTTGGTGGAGGCGGGTCTTGTGAAGGTCATGGTGGTGGTTCTGGTGAGGGCCCTACCGGTGGCAGTGGCTCTGGTAGTGGTTCTGGCTAAGGTCACACCAGTGGTGGTTCTGGAGGTGGATTTGGTGGTGGTTTTGGGGTAGGTTCCTTTGGCCCTCTATCTTCTAATGACCCCATTTTGAACAGCCTTCTTCATAATATGCGTAAGATGCAGAGCTAGTTGGAGAGCCTTTCCCAAGCCTTAGCCTAGGCTATCTTTCGGCCCTTCTTTTGGCACAACCCATTATCAGTTGCAATCTTAAACACTCCCTTCCCCCAAGGAATGGAGATCCCTAAATTTGAAAAGTATGGTAGTAAACGAGATCCAAAAACACACATGTCCACCTTTAACACCCTTTGCATAGAATTCTTCCATCACAATGCATTGATGGCTGAACTGTTTCCCCGATCTCTCAAGGATACAACACTCGAGTGGTATTGTTTCTTTCCTGACAACTCTCTCTTCTCATTTGACCAACTTGTAAATCAATTCCTTAAATAATTTCAAGCAAACATCAGGCTGAAGATGACCTTTTTAGATCTCGTCTGATGTAAACAAGGAGATAATGAAAATATCATTAATTTCATAGCACACTACGAAGCACTCCTTTCACATATCTCATAACAGTTGTATGATTTTGACATATAGAAGGTATTCATAGGGAACTTACAAAGGCCTTGGAAAGAGAAGTTCGCCCTTATGAAATACCCTTCTTTTGCGCACTTGTGTGCAACCTTACGAGGATACTAACAGATGGTTGTTCAGCTTGGGGGATCCTCCTCACGCTCCTATACTAAGGGAAAGCCCATTGTATCAATCTCTGGGAAAGGTAAAACCATTATGAATGTAGTTGCCACTACTGATAACAATGACCTCAGACATAACCAAAAGTTCACAAAGTTATTAGAATCTTATTCTTCTATCTTGTAGAAGTTGTTGAAGGATAAGATGGTAACCTTGCCAAATCCAAAGCCTATTAAGGAGCCTTACCCTAGTTGGCATGATGGGAGCACTTATTGTTAGTACCATTGAGTTAATGGACATGATACCAAATGTTGTATGTGGCTGTGTCATCAGATATAGGACCACAATGAGAATAGTACCATTCGGCTCGATGGGAGTAAACAAAATGCTAAAAAATTAGTGGTGAAAGCTAATACTGAATTACATATATACACAGACCCTTTTTCATCACATTTTACTAACATGATTATCGATTCCACTAATTTTATTACTCAATTTGAGGCCTATGTTAATATGGTCATGGTGACTTCTACTACTCTACCTGCACTCAATTCACCAAACATAACATTCACATCACAAGATTTTCCCTTAAATAATAAGCCCTTGCATCTCTACATTCCCACTCACATCAATGGTAACATTGTGACAGGAGTCTTGGTAGACCCCGTGAGCCATGTGAATGTTATCACAGAGGAAACATTAGTATTAAATTCATTACAAAGGGAAGAATGTGAAGAAACAAAATCTACCATCCATACGCACGATGGTATGTGTCTCAAACCTTATGGCTCAATAACTTTGTCCGTCCTAGTTGGACCCAGGGTTGTTGACATAGCTTTCGATGTTATCCCAGAGTTATATTTTTTTAGGATAAATCTAGGCATACCTTGGCTAGCTTCCATGAATGGAATCACCTATGTTATTCACAATTGTTTAAAATTATCCCATGAAGGCACCATTCATGTATTGCATGACACTAGATATTAGCCATTGGTGTCCCATGGTGGATATCCATTGGATCACTTTTGGCCCTCCCCAGTTGGTTCGCTTCCTTTGAGAATGAATCTACTTTACAAGAATTATATGTAAAGTATAAAACTGGGGACCAAGGACAGCTGAAACTAACCCTTCCTATGATAAAACAATTAGTTGCCTCCTCTTCCCGAGAGGAGAAGGAGAAGCCTATACTAACTATTCTCTCTTCCCAAGAAGGAAAGGAGAAGTCCATGCCAGCTCCCTTTCCTTCCCATAAAGGTAAAGAGAAGGTCACCTTCAACTGGACTACCTCAGCCTCTCCCCTTTCTTGGGAAGAGTATTAGATGAGACAGCTCAATGACTATCCGTTAAGTCCAATGATTCCTCCTTGGCATAGGCCAAAGTTAAGGATCTCAGATCTCCCTAATGAATACCCTAGACCATGGTACTACTTATACGACATAAAGAAAGGTTCCTAAAGGTAATTCTATCTATGGTCTCCTACCGCTCCTACCCCCAAATAAATGAATGGGAAGAGGCCCATTGTCGAGGCTCTTGAGCTTACCCCCCCACCGCTCCTCAATCAGTTCCTCCTACTCCCATTTGGGAATCCATTGCTTTGTCGAAAATGGTTGTAGTGGATGTCCCCATGGTTGAGCAGGAATCTTCTATTCCTTCGTAGCCTCTAACCTCTAGCTCAAAGAGTCATAGAAACTACCTTGCACATGAGTGTAAGCATCAGAAAAAGCCTCTCTTGGATGAGAAGACTACCTCACAAAGGAAGGAGGAAGAAATGATCATCCCTGCTTCAGGGCCTCTTGCAGTATCTTCCTCTCCTCTTTCTTCCACTTCTCTTCAGTCTAGTTCCACATCATTTTTGGCTTCCACTGTGAGTATGAATGCATCTAACCCCAAGGGGGTATAGGCATTCATCACACCTTCGGTAGAGCCACCTTTGTTGATGTTTTTTCTACATATCTAGCCTTTCCCGAAGCCCATGGATAGGACTAACACCTCAGTCATATCAACTGTGGTTCCTTCCTCCTCTTCCTTCACACCTCTTTCCTTGTGTGTGGGGAGTTCATCTCCTTTGACAAGGAAAAAGATGGAGTGTGGTCCTTCTAGTAGTGAAGGATGTAAGAGGAGCCTGCCTTCTCCGCAGGGTGGCCCCACGTTGACTTGTTCTATCTTGGTGATAGAACTAGTCCTGGCTTCCCTTGAGTTTTTCATTGCTCCTAAGTCATTCGACAAGCCTAGTGGTGAATCTTAGGTGTAGCCTGCCCTATCCACTAAAGTTAGACATGATGCTCTTGTAGGGTGCATGTTTAACTTCATGGATGAAGTTCTAGCCTTGTCAGCAATCTTCACAAAATCACTAACCCTAGCTCCACAAGAGCTTGGTGGAGAGTACCTTGAGGGACCTTCATCCTTATCCCTTGCTGCAAGAGGGCCGAATGCTCCTCCTCTTAACATCCCACCACTACAGGCTCATCCTCCTTCCCCCATAATGACCTAGAGTGGGAAGCAGACGACCTCTTGGTTGATCAGTGTTAGGAGGAGACCTCTTCTTGATCTTTTGTGTGTGTTTGTGTTATGTGATGTGATCCCCCGTGATCATGCTATGTGTGTCTGGATGAAGCTTATCACCCTTTTTGGTGCTTGGATACAAGTGTGGTTTTTTTTCATAAGCCTTCTTCTATTTGTATCATCCTTATTCCATGTTTGTGCTTGATTTTCAATAAATTGGGGATGATGCAAAGCATTGGGGCATTTAGGCTTCCATTCCATGTTGACCCAATTTTTTTATTTTTACTTTTTTTTTGTGCATTCTTCCTAATTTGGTTGGGGATTGATGATATTTCACCTTACACCACACTTACCTATTATTTATATGAGCATGGAAAGATCTAACCCCACTAAACCAGATCCCCCTATGCCCTTTGTTTTTTTTTTCTCTTTCTCTCTTCTTTACTTGAGTTGTTCCTCTCATGTGTGACAATGCCTTTCTTTAACACTAATTTTTAGAAAATGCATTCGTTGCCAACAAATATTTTCTTGAAAATATTCACAAAACTTTCTTTAGAATCACATTCTCAACTTGGAACCCTAATGGAACATGTTTCCTTCATCACAGGTTCATAAAGAAAGGACTTGGAAACCTTCCTCCGGAGCAGGAACAACTTTGACCTTCCCCTCTTGTGGGGGCATATTCTTCCTTTCAAATTCATTGATGAAGTGAACATATTTCAAAAGGATCCCTTGATGATGGATCACTCTGAGAAAGAAAACATCTACTTTCAGACTGTGCATCCCTTGAGAGGACCCCCTTCTTCATGATGGGTTCCTAAGGGACCCCTTTTTATTGACTGTCTACACAACTGTCCACTTACTTGCCTACGTGGCCGCTTCTTGACTTTGCAGAGTTCGCCTTCTTGGGTTTCCTCCATGTGAGAGACCTTGGGGGATACCTCCCTATAGGTCTAAGAACCTCTAGGGTTCTTTCTTTGATCTTCCTCCATGCAAGAGATATTGGGGGTGGCTCCCCTACAGGTCAACAACCCTGTAGGGTGTTGTCTTGGGTTTCCTCCATGTAGGAGATATTGGGGGTTACCTTCCCTATAGGTTTGTGGGTCTGTAGGGTGCTTCCTTGGGTATTATTCATGCGAGAGATCTTGGAGAATACCTTCCCTGTGGGTTTGTAGGTTTTTAGTGAACTTTCTTGGCTTCCTCCATGTGAGAGATCTTGGGGGATGCTTCCCCAGTATCCTCCATGTGAGAGTTCTTGGGGGACACCTTCCTTGCAGGTCTGTGGGCCTGCAAGATGCTTACTTCATGGGGCTTTCTTCATATGAGAGATCTTGGGAGTTTCCCCCTTGCAAGTCTGTGGGCCTGTAAGATGCTTTCTTTCTTCAACTTCATAGTTCATAGAAGCTATGCAGTCCTTCGCTTGCCCTGCACCTTCAATTTTGCTAGATCATGGTTTGCTTCCTCAATGATTCAGGTATATATTTCTAACCTTACTTTTTAATTGATCTACTATACCAAGCACTCATTAGTACTCGTGCTTTCTAAAGTGGGGGAAAAATGTATAAGAGTACATTTGTACCCCTTATGCAAATTCCCTTTTTTCCCTTCTCCACTTTAGAAAATGAAGTTTGGAGGCTTAATTACACATAATCTCGCTGCTTTCATCACACTTGGCACCTATTTTGAGTGTCGGTGAAGGAATTTCTATCAAGGTCACCTGTGTGGTGCCCAAACATTTGCATGAAATGCCTATGTCCTTGGTAGATTCCTACAATTGAACCTACAGAGGTGTTAGACTTCTCATTGGGAGTCAAGTTGTAATGCCCTCTTCGACTGACCGACCAGAATATGGCCATTTTCATCATATCCTCTTCAAATTATCTCCTTCTGCATGCACTCTAACTTCTTCCAAGCATTCAATTCAGTCTCTTCACTCTTTTCTTGCACTTCCTAGCATTCTAGCAGCAATCTTGCACTCCATTACAACAACTTCACTCCATCACTTCAATAGAGCAAGTTGGGGACAACACCATTACAACAGAGGCTTGAGTACTCTCATTTTCTCCCCCAAGTAGCCTTGAGTACTCTTGGTGGAGGTGGTAAGCTTCTCGTTCCTCTCCAATATTACTTGGTTGTGTAAGCACACTTACTATTTTGTAGTGTTTTAGTGTTTTCTATTATAGTACTTTCTTTATCATACTTGCTTTCTTGGTTGTCTATGGAGGTGGAAACACCTAAATGGGGGTTTGACTAAGGCAGGCCCCTATATATCCACCCAACATTCTCCTTCTCTTTATGTGTAGGTGAACGTTCTATCAAGGAGCTAGTTGGTGAACAAGTTTCTTTGTGATATCCTTCTTGCCACCTTGACCCTTACATTTTTTCTTTCACATTAGAGATTATTTTGTTTACTTAATTACATTATTTTTTCCCTTTAGTAATAGTTATCTAGGTCATTAGCTTGTTATCTTAGGTTTGACCTTGTCTTTTTAGTTTTATGGTCGTACAGTCACCAACACACTTGAGAGATGCTAGCATGTCATGTTGTCATCCCAGGACCGTGCTTCCGTCCTCAGGCAGAGAGCTTCCTAAGGCATAGTGTTGAACCTAAAAACTAGCTCGCCTAGCCCCATCCTATATATCAGGTCTATAGAGTGACCAAAGGACCTTATAGTCCTCATCATTCTAATCCTACATATCCTAACACCCCATTAAGTTGAGGTATGTTAAGGCAGTCATCCGCATCTTGGCCTTCCCTAACCTAGGGCCTTTCATGTGGTGGTCCCCCTCTCTTACACAACCACTTTGAAATGAAGCTAAGAATAGATTCTACTTTTGCATCAACACCTTGAAAAGCATGAGAAAGTCATCAACATAAGATAGTATCAATAACATACCAATCAACAAACACAACCAACATTTCTTTGCACCCTTGGAAATATCATGCATCAACAAGCTACTAGTGACATTGATGATCTTTTTCTTCACTTGCACCACTAATATCTACAACTTTGACATAAATAGGAAACATCATGCCAACAAAATACCCCTTTGGAATTGATGTCAACCAATCATTTCACCTACACCTAGTTGCTCTTCTCCCCCTTTGATAACAATGACAAAGGGTTACCTACTCCCCCTGACTGAAAGCATATTTAACAAAATATCACTATCAAGAACAAACATAGAAAGCTTTGTATTCTATCAATAGCATTGGAAAAATACCATGGCACTATCAAAATGTCAAGAATATCATTATATGGATATTGTTGTTAGACCCCTGCAACTTCATTGAAAGCCAAAAAAGATTGAAAAAATGCACTGTTATACCATGTCAACATTTTTCAACAACCTTGGCACCAAACCACTATCAATGTTATAGCATATTAGTCTCACCAAAATGATCTCTCCCCTTGTCAATAACATATCATACATAACACTCTTAAGAGGCATTGAGTAAAGCTATAATCCATTTTTCAAGAACATCAAGACACTTCACTATGCTATTTTCTTTGCTCTGTCATGATCATTAACAACACTATCTAGAACACCTTTCAAAGAAAATTTTACTTTACTTTCATTCACTTCCATGTATCATGAGAAAAATTCTACTTTCAATGCATATCAAACCTACATCATAGCACTCATACTGTCATCTTGTTGTCGCATTGAAAAGACCCAAACAAACATCACAATCATAGCATATGGACAAAGACCTATTGTGGATAACACCATTGGTTATTAACACCTACAAATTTTTTGTTTCCAAGCATTAAAATCATACTAAGAATATCAAGCTACTGTCATACTGTTCATCATGTCATTATATATAGAAAACTATCAATGCATTATCAACTAAGAGAATAATCCATATTGTCAAATAAGGATATAGATGCATACCATTGTCACAAATAAGATTCACAAGAAAAGATGCATACCATTCACTATCACTACCACTATAAACTATGAATAATATGGTGAATGAACATACAATCCTAAAACAGATAAAGAGCATCAACGATATGAGACTTGTGATCTATAAATCTTCTATCACTAAGTTTACTATGCAAAATGCAATGAAGAATTATTTGTCTCATTGCAAAGATAGCTTGTGAATTGACAATCACTATACCTCTATCTAAAAGTGTACATTGTTTTTACAAGATTGTCATAGACTAGTACTAGTATCATATCCATTGTCATCCTAGAGAGTCCTATTGGAACTATCAAAATTTGATGTTTTTTGTACCCTTTGGTCCTTCCTTATGCATGTTTTTCTCATCTCGTGGTATTTTTACTTGCATTTTGCCCATTTTTCCCCATGGAATTCATCCATGTCTGCATTTTCTACATTTTGGTCCTTGTCGACATAGGTCTCCCATTTTCTCCCCGACCCATGTTGCTTCTATGTTGAAATTTGTTTACTACAGATATGTCGGCAAGACTTTTGTATTGTTTCAGCGACCATGGAGGCCTCTATCAGCATATGTCTTGGTGGTCAGGCTAATGTTTTATCAAAGTTAAGATGTCTCAGTGATAGGTGCACTATGGGATCCCTTTGGCATATGTTAAGATCTGCGGCGGGAGGTCTGGGTGAGTATCATTTGTCTCACCGATGATGCAAAGCTTTCTTCCAAATCACTTTCGGTGAGAAATAAACTTATTGGGGTATGGTCATAGCGAAAAGGTTAGGTCTTGCCGACCATGTTTAACGAATGGATTTCTTTCAGCATGAGTTCACTTTGGTCTCACTGATCGGTGGTGGAAGAATATGAGCATATCGGTATAGCTTGGGGCGATCACCATAAGGTCTCGGCGAGTGACCTTCGATCTTGCCGATGGAAAACAAAAGGATGTCAGTGTGAGATCGAAACTCTCTTGGCGATATAGTGTAGTCCTAAAGCTTTCGATGTAGCCTGATAAATTCTATGGGACCCCTCCCCGAATTTGAAATGTCTCAGTGACATACATAAGACAAGTGGGCTTATCGGTAGGAGAAATCATAAGTCACAGTGACTCAGAGTGCATATCGACTCTCGGCAAGACATAGAATGGTCTAAGTGACATCTCACCGACCCAAATGAGCTACAATGAATATGAACGAAGCCAAAGGAGCTCATCGGTGAGAGATATCCCTATGTCTCAGTGACAGGAAATCATGTAAGGAAAATGATATCGGTAACACTTGGGATGTTCTGCAAGAGGTCTTCCCGATATCATAGAGCTACAACGAAATGCACAGGAATAGGGGATACTTCTTGTCTTCGGTGTAACAAGCAGAATCTTATAGTGACATACAGTTTGATCATGAAGCTCTTGATGAAACATATTGAATTCTCTATGACGTCTCCTTGACGGTCAAAAGTCACGGCAAAAGTAGAATACACACAAGATGATAGCATTTGAATTGCCTTTGGCATGACTATCTGTTGTGTCTTGCCGACTATTCATAGGTGATAACAGAATTTTAAACATCAGGGCCGACATGTATCTACTTGGATGACCATTCCTTGCTAGCTCGATTGGAGCCCGAATTTTGTGTTGGGCCGACATATGATCTCAATTTCATATTTTATTCAAATGATTGTGTATAAATTGGCATTTTGGAAATTGTACTAGGGACTAGTTATGAATTATTCGATACAGTAGGAAATTGTATGGATACAGAACTATAAATTTATCAAATCAGAGGCTATGATGCATGTTCTAAGATGGAGGTATTTATGAATGTCAATTGATGTTGCTGCACATGTCTAGTATCGATTATCTGTTGAATTTAATAAAAGAATTGCTAAGTTGTCTCCAAGATGGATTCTTTTTTATTGTTTAAATTGATATGACAAGTTTGTATTCAATTTATCAGTGCACATTTGTTGTACTTGTGTGATTGATTGATTGGTTCTTTCAAGTAAAGACTAAATCCTTTTAGTTAATCACAATAATTAGTGAGATTTGATTGGATTATTCAAGTAGAGCTTAGTAATCACATTTTTGCGTGTTTATACAAATTGTAAACATAATATATGCCAGATAATTTGAATTTTCTCAGAGAAGTGTTGCTCATCTTGATCTCATTTGACTCTGCATACCCAATAAGCCACTAATCTCTGCACTTCATTATTTGAACTTATTCAGTTTTCTTTACATCTATTTGTCAAGCATTCATTTTAGGATTCAGATCAGAATATTGTTACTATTCAAGTTGGATTTCATTTTTTTCACCTCCCACTACCATTGTGAACAAATTGCTTTAAGAAGATAATCACAAGTTAAGCCTGCATTGTTCAAGAGAGGTACACCTACCTAGGTTTTGTAGCACCTAAAGAGTAGAAGGTTGAATTCTTTCAATCTTATCTATTACCCTAAAGTGTATCAAGAGACTGGCAATCCCTTAAGGCATTCAGCCTGCATTTTTGAGAGCTAACAAATTGGCGACTCTGCTAGGGAACAATCAAAATCAAGGCCTTAAACATAGAGTCAAAAATCTTGCACAGACTCCATTGGGAACTAGAAGTATCAAATAGTTTTCTCATTTTTGATAAAAGTGAGTGGCGACTCTGACAAAAATTTTGCAGCTGTTCATCATGAATGGAAGAAGATCTCAGTACAGGGGAGGTCATATTGTAACTCCTACTGGTAGTAGAAAATGGACACACAAAAATGACAAGGTTGATAAAGGAAAAGGGATAAGTGAGGACATGTGTCTGACTGGCAAAGACAAAACATCAAGAGCACATTGTGAAACATATGATACATGGAGAGAAAATTCAAGTGCAGAACTTTGTACTCCAGAAGATCAAAGAAATCCTTTCTTTTCTCTTGATCCCCATAAAAGAACTAAGTTTGAAGCTGCATGTGAGGCTGAATGAATCAGAATTCAGCATGAATATGATCAACATATGAAAGGTAACCAAAATGACTCTATTAATCATGAGCTTCCTGAGGAAGTAAAAGCACAGTTCGAATCATAGAGGAAGGAGATAGAGGAGCTGAAGGCTAAATTATAGAAAACTCAAGTTGCTGATCAGACTGCTGGTTGTCCCCCAAAGTATGTACCACCTCATAAGCAAGGTAATGATGGTGCAAGGCCTTCAAATCCGCTAGTGTCTCCTCATTATCAAACAGGAAATGACTATAATCATCCAAATCATCCACCTCATATTCCCACATAGCATACAACTATGTATCCACCTCTTGGTCAACATTATATCCCACATCCTAATGCATAGTACAATAATCACATGCATCAGTATAAATATCCACCTATTCATCCCCCTCACCAGCATACAACCATGATCAAACAGTTTGATTTAGCTGGTTTTCAGTTATATCCTTACCCTATGGATGGTAGTTGGAGGAACATGGTGCCCAAATTTACAGGGAGTAATGCAATCACAATTGAAGAACATTTAAGGAGTTTTAATGTTTTTGTCCAAGACATAGATATGCCTCATGAAGATTTACACATGAAGTTGTTCATGATCTCACTTCTTGAAGATGCCAGGGATTGGTTCAATATCCTGCTAGCATTCTCAATTAATTCTCTCTAGGTATTTCAAGACAAATTCTTAGAGCAATATGGGAATCAAAATGCTCCAAATGTAGCTCTTCATGAATTAATGAGAATTCAGAAAAATCAGAATGATTCAATCTATGATTTCAACAGAAAATTCAACAAGTTGCATACTAAAGTACCTCTTGGATCAAGGTTTCCAAATTTTGTTGCATTGAGTGTGTATTTAAATGCATTTGATCCTAAGATAGGGTATGAACTGAGAAGTAGATCCCCAAGAGATTTTGTTGAAGCACAAAAGATAGCATTGACAATTGAAAACAATAGGTAGGCTGCTGGTATGATTAATAAAAGAGACAACCCTAGGCCCCCTCAGCAAAGCAATAATTATCAGTACAGACTAGAGAATACATACATAAATGAAAACATAAATGAAAGGCCAAGGTTGCATGATATTCCTTATAATACAGACTGGAAGGATGGAAAACCTATAACAGCTAGGCCAAGAAATAAAGAGACTCCTGATCCACTGAGCAAAAGGGGAACCTATATGGTAAGTGATTATTATTTTTATGAAGTTTGTGATCAGACACATTCCCCAGATTATTGTGTTGTAGCCCGAAGATTGCAAGAGGAGGGAATGCTAACAAAAAACAATGGAGAAGATCACAAAGTGTATTTGACTTCAAACACTTTCCACCATGTGGTAGAGAGTTACTCAGCTTCAAAGGATGAAGGTTATGAGTAGGATGTTTCTAATCAAAAGTACAATGTCCATATGGCTGAACAACAGATCTTCTGTGACTTTGAAGAAGATTATGAAGAAGATTTTACTGAGCCACATTGTGTTGAGGTGCCTGTTCATTGCAGTGCGAGGAGACTCACTGAAGATGAAAAAGAGAAAATAACTACTACTGCAGTTGAGGGAGCAAGAAGTAAATACTGGTTGAGAAACAAAACATTAAATGAGAAGGAAGGCATTCCTGGGGGAATTTTTATGAAAGACCAAAAGGTGACTCATGGAACTATGAAGAAATCAGAAAACATACTGCCTGATAAAGATGAACAAAAGCCTGTCCAAAAACAAGAAGTTAAGGAAGAAGTGAAGGAATTACATAAAAAGATACAAATGCCTAACCAGCCTGGTAAAAAAGAAAAAGAAGAAAGCAAAGGAGAAATGCCAGAACTGAAGAAGACTGTTAAGACGGAGAGCTCCTCTTTTGACTTCACATAGGCAAAATCCCAAGTAAAAATGTTTGTACCACTACTTGAATTGATGAAAATTAAGGAGTACAGAGATAATGTTGTTCAATTTATTACAAATGGGAATGAAAAACATATAAATTTTGAAGAAGTCAACAGGGAAGAAAAGATAAATAATTCAAAAATATGTTTGGGTGATGTTTTAACAACCTCCCCACAAGTGGATCCTTTCTTCACCACGTTGCTTATAAATAAAAAATTGCTGAGAAATTACATGATAGACTCTGGTGCTGCTATAAATATCATGCCAGTAGGAGTTATGAAGCAGCTTGGCCTGTGGGTTGATACTACTGAAGGCAAGTGCTATGCAATGGATAACAGACCTGTTCCTGTGGTAGGCATTATGAGAGGAGTTGAAGTCAAGATGGCTACTAATCCATATGTGGCTTATAATATAGAAATAATGGTGATAGATACTCCTCAATTCAGGATTCTCTTATCAAGGCAATGGACAACAACAGTTGGAGGAAATGTCCAGTTTGACTTATCTTATTCTACAATTCCAGTGAATGGTCAGGGAGTCAAGTTGTATAGGGAGCCAAGAATGAGCCAACTTGTTCAATGTGTGCCACAAGATCAAATTAATTTTTTTTGTGATATTGATCTAGGGAATTTTAAAATAGAACTAGCTTAACTAGAATTAATTAATAGTGATCCAATTGAAAAACATGTTGCACAAAATTGCAATGAAGTATGGAAGATGTATTTTGATGGAGCATGCAACCAAGAAGGTAATGGTGCTGGGATTGTTTTTGTTTCCCTTGAAGGTACTACTTTTGAATATTCATTCTTGTTGGCATTTGAATGTACAAACAATGTGGCAGAGTATGAAGCTTTATTGACAGGTTTGAACATAGTTGTGAAACACAAGAGGAAGTTGCTAACTGTTTTTGGTGATTATGAGTTGGTTGTTTCACAAATTAAATCCAAGTATGCAGCAAAGCACAAAATATTAAAGCAATACAAGAATGTTGCATGGGACACAATTGAGTTGTTTGATGCATTTTTAATTGAATGGATCGACAGATCAAAGAACATAATGGCTGATTTTTTAGCAAATGTGGCGCTGAAAAGAGATGATGTCACATTGGATGGGGTATCACAGATTGAGTTCAAGACAAGGCCTATTGTTCCTGATAACATTTATAACTGGCAAGTTTTCAATGATGATACTGACCTTTTGAAATTCCTCAATTGTATAGATCAGTATGAGGCCCAGGAAATTGATTTCAATGCTTTTGTTGAAGAAGTGGATGGGAAGCAAACTATGTTTGGCAAGGAGATTTTGCAGCTCAAAACAAATAAATTGCCCAAGGGTCTAGTGGCATTGGAGAGGCTGTATGATGGAAATGATAGATCTCTAATTAAACAAATGGCATTCAGGAGAGAAGATATTGAAGAAGTCAACTTGGGGACTGAGATAGCACCAAGAAAGGTATACATTGGAAAGAAGATCAGCCCTACAATTAGAAGAATGTTGATAGAGTTACTGAGAAAGTACAAGCATGTTTTTGCTTGGTCTTATGAAGATTTGAAAGCATACAGGGAATATTTATTTCAGCATGAAATACCATTGAAGCCAGATGCCAAGCCTTTCAGATAAAAGCAAAGACCCGTAAATCCAACGCTGGAACCTAAAATGCAAGAGGAATTGATAAAGCCCAGGGATAGAGGAATTATCAAACCAATCAGACATTCAACGTGGGTTCCAAATCTAGTTCCTATGAGAAAGAAGAATGGTGATATCAGATTATGTGTGGACTTCAGGAATTTAAATATGACATCTCTCAAAGATAATTATCCTTTACCCAATATGGAGGCTATATTACATAAGGTGACAGGGTGTGAGTTGTTGTCCATGATGGATGGGTTCTCTGGATACAATCAGGTCAAAGTCAAGGAATCTGAGCAATACAAGACATCATTCACTACTCCTTAGGGAACATATGTATACATAAGAATGCCATTTGGTCTCATTAATGCTAGAGCGACTTTCCAAAGAGCCATGGACATTGCATTTGCTGATTTGATTAATGCTATCATGGTGGTGTATCAAGATGACCTGACTGCTTATTCAAAAAGGGCTAAAGATCATGTGCAACATCTGGAAAATGTATTTATTAAAGCTCTTGAATATGGTATCAGTTTAAATCCAAAGAAGTATCATTTTGCAGGCATAGAAGGTAAGCTCTTGGGGCATATTGTTTCAAAAGAGGGAATTAGAATAGATCCTGAAAGGGTTGAAACTATTGATAAGATTCCTATTCCCAAAACTGACAACGCAGTACAGTCATTCTTTGGACAAATTAATTTTGTTAGAAGATTTGTTTCTAATTTTGTTGAGATCATCAAGCCCATATCTAAAATGTTGAAGAAAGGACAAAAAATGGACTGTACTGCTGAAGCTTTAGATGCTTTCATGTCTATCAAAAAGGCTATCAAAGAGGCTCCTATTCTTAAATCTCCAGATTTTACAAAGCCCTTTCAGATTTTTTCATTTGCTTCAATGCATACTATTGTTGTTGTTATGTTAAAAAAAATGACGACAGTTATGAACAACCTGTGTCTTTCTTTAGTAAATCATTACAGGGGTCTAAATTGAAATATGACATAATGGAAAAATAGGCATTTGCATTAGTGAAGGCTACTAAAGCATTCATACCATATCTTGTTGGAGCAAAGGTAATTGCTTATGTCCCTCATGCAGCTGTCAAAGACATTTTAACACAATCTAAAGTTACAGGGAAAAGATGCAAATGGATCAACAAGGTTCAAGAATTTGACATGGAGATACAGATCACTAAGCTAGTAAGAGGTCAAGGCTTGGCTAAGCTGATGGCAGAATCAAATATTGGAGCAAGTCAAGTATGTAATGTACAGGAAGGGGCTGCAGTTGCCAGCATTGAGCACACTCCTTGGTATACTGATGTTATGCATTATCTTAAATACATGAAGTGTCCAGATGGATTGAGTGACATCCAAAAGAGAACTTTGAAGTTGCAAGCATCAAAGTGTCTTCATGGATGGAGATATGTTTTCGAAGAACAAGGATGGTGTATTGTTATTATGTCTGGATGAGTCACAAGCCAAGCATGTTTTAAGTGAAATGCATGAAGGAGTTTGTGGAGGACATTATTCAGCAAAGAAAACTGCACATAAAATTCTCAGGGAAGGTTATTATTGGCTGAAGGTTTTTAATGATTCCTTTACACATGTAAGAAGATGTGAGGCTTGCCAAAAGTTTTCTGGAAGATTGAAGTATTAGGGTGCTTTGCCACTTCAACCTTTGTAGGTTGATGCCCCTTTTCATCAATGGGGAATTGATTTCATTGGATAGATACAGGAGAAGTCAAGTGGAGGACATAGATGGATACTAGTTGCTATTGATTATTTTACAAAATGGATGGAGGCAATCCCAACCAAGCAGGCTACAAGTAAAGTTGTAACAAATTTCCTGATGGAAAACATTATCACCAGATTTGGTATGCCAATGAGGTTGATCATAGACAATGGGATGTGTTTCAGTTCTGATGAATTCAAAAGCTTCTATGATAGGTATGGAATTACTATTTCTTATGCAGCTCCTTACCATCCACAAGCTAATGGTCAAGATGAATCCTACAATAAGAGTCTCTTGAAGATTATCAAGAGGATGTTGGGACAAAATAAGAAGGCTTGGGATTCAAAGTTAAAATTGGTTGTGTGGGCTGATAGGATCATTGTGAAAAGGGCAATTGGAAAATCTCCATTTGAATTAGTGTACGGGGGCACAAGCTAGGATGCCTCTACATAATTTTTTACCAGTATACAAGTTTTTTTTACAGGAAGATTTGGAAGTTCCTAAGCCTATGGAAGGCAGAATAGAGCAACTTGCTAAACTTGATGAAGTGAGGAGAGAGGCCCAAAGTCAAAACATGAAGTTACAGGCACAAATGAAGTATCTATTTGACAAGAAGGCAAAGAATAGAAAATTTGAAGAAAATGATTTGGTGTTGATGTAGAATGCAAGGTGTTAGGAGAAAGGAAACCTTGGTAAGTTTGAGGCTTTGTGGTTGGGACCTCTTGTTGTTGTTGGAAAGAAGGGTGAAGACTCATATTATCTATAGAACATGGCTGGTGAAGATCAGGAATTGCCTATTCATGGGCAATTCTTGAAGCTTTTCTTCTCTTGAGCAACACAAAGGATTGAGGGTTGCCAGTGCATGGACAACTCTTGTGTATCCTCTTAAAATTATTTTCCATGCACAATAGTTTAGGTTTTCATCCATCTCCATTTCACTCTCATTTTCCATTCATCTCCATCTTGCATTCACCTTCCATTCATTTCCATTGCCTTTCACTTCATTCTGCTCACTGGCTCATCATTTTGTGTCTAGTCTTCTCACTTACAAATTTTGGATCCTTGCAATGATCTGACTATCATTCATCCCTAGATGGAGCCACTATTGGAACTATCAAAATTTGATGTTCTTTGTACCCTCTGGTGCTTCCTTATGCATGTTTTTCTCATCTCGTGGTATTTCTACTTGCATTTTGCCCATTTTTCCCCATGGAATTCATCCATGTCTACATTTTCTGCATTTTGGTCCTTGTCGACATACGTCTCCCATTGTCTCCCCGACCCATGTTGCTTATATTTTGACATTTGTTTAATATAGATATGTCGGCAGGACTTTTGTATTGTTTTTGCGACCGTGGAGGCCTCTATCGGCATGTCTTGGTGGTCGGGCTAATGTCTTACCGAAGTCAAGATGTCTCAGCGACAAGTGCACTATGGGATCCCTTCGGCATATGTTAAGATCTATGGTGGGAGGTCTAGGTGAGTATCATTTGTCTCACCGACGATGCAAATCTTTCATCCAAATCACTTTCAGTGAGAAATAAACTTATTGGGGTATGGTCATAGTGAAAAGGTTGGGTCTTGCCGATAGTGTTTAATGAATGGATTTCTTTCGGCGTGAGTTTACTCTGGTCTCACCGATCGGTGGCAGAAGAATATGAGCATATCGATATATGTTGGGGTGATTGCCGTAAGGTCTCGGCGAGTGACCTTCAGTCTCGCTGATGGAAAATAAAGGATGTCAGTGTGAGATCGCAACTCTCTTGGCGATATAGTGTATTCCTACAGCTTTTGATGTAGCCTGATAAGTTCTATGGGACCTCTCCCCAAATTTGAAATGTCTCAGTGACATACATAAGACAGGTGGGCTTATCGATAGGAGAAATCATAAGTCACAGTGACTTAGGGTGCATATTGACTCTCGGTAAGACACATAATGGTCTAAGTGACATCTCACCGACCCGGATGAGCTACAACAAATATGAATGAAGCCAAAGGAGCTCATCGGCGAGAGATATCCCTATGCCTCAGTGACAAGAAAGCACATAAGGAAAAGTATATCGGTAACACTTGGGATGTTCTGCAAGAGGTCTTCCCAATATCATAGAGCTACAATGAAACACATAGGAACAGGGGATACTTCTTGTCTTTGGTGTAACAAGAATAATCTTATAGCGACATACAATTTGATCATGAAGCTCTCGATGAAACATATTTAATTCTCTATGATGTCTCCCTGATGGTCGATAGTCACGGAGAAAGCAGAATACACATGGGATGATAGCATTTGAATTTCCTTCGGCATGACTATCTGTTGTGTCTTGCCGACTGTTCGCAAGTGATAACAAAATTTTAAACATCAGAGCCGACATGTATCTGCTTGGATGACTGTTGCTTGCTAGCTCGATTGGAGCCCTAATTTTGTGTTGGGCCGACGTATGATCTCAATTTGATATTTTATTCAAATTATTGTGTATAAATTGGCATTTTGGCAATTGTAATAGGGACTAGTTATGAATTATTCGATACAGTAGGAAAATTGTATGGATACAGAACTGTAAATTTATCAAATCAGAGGCTATGATGCATGTTCTAAGATGGAGGTATTTATGAATGTTAATTGATGTTGTTGCACATGTCTGGTATCAGTTATCTGTTGAATTTAATAAAAGAATTGCTAAGTTGTCTCCAAGATGGATTCTTTCTGATTGTTTAAATTGATATGACAAGTTTTTATTCAATTTATTAGTGCACATTTGTTGTACTTGTGTGATCGATTGATTGGTTCTTTCAAGTAAAGACTATATCCTTTTAGTTAATCACAATAATCAGTGAGATTCGATTGGATTATTCGAGTAGAGCTTAGTAATCACATTCTTGCGTGTTTATACAAGTTGTAAACATAATATATTCCAGATAATTTGAATTTTCTCAAAGAAGTGTTGCTCATCTTGATCTCATTTGACTCCGCAAACCCAATAAGGCACTAGTCTTTGCACTTCATTATTTGAACTTATTCAGTTTTCTTTACATCTATTTTTCAAGCATTCATTTTAGGATTCAGATCAGAATATTGTTACTGTTCAAGTTGGATTTCATTTTGTTCACCTCCCATTGCCATTGTGAACAAATTGCTTTAAAAAGATAATCACAAGTTAAGCCTGCATTGTTCAAGAGAGGTACACCCGCCCAGGTTTTGCAGCACCTAAAGAGTAGAAGGTTGAATTATTTCAATCTTATCTATTACCCTAAAGCATATCAAGAGATTGGCAATCCCTTGAGGCATTCAACTTGCATTTTTGAGAGCTAACAAGTCCATTGTTATATATCACTGCCCAACAAAAACACTATCATAGATGCATGATAGTCCACTGGAAAAAGATTTATATCCACTGTTATATCCCAATCAACCAATATCACTGAAAAGAAAGAAATTAAAGACACACCACAGGCTATGATTTTCAAGACAGATAATTGAAAGCATAATAGTGGTAGTGTGACCAATACTGCTATCGTAAAACATGAATAGAACTATCATCAAAGTAAAGTATAAGTCAATTTTTTATGTCATTAGTTGTCACCAATATCATCAACTGACACAATTGGAAATGTTCATAAGAATTATGTAATTGAGCTTTACTTTGTTGTGCAACAACCACTATTATCAAACAATATTGTTCACAATATGAAAGTATTGAAAGCAAGGTGTCATCAAGCAACTTGAGCAACTGCCATCCACAACTATACGAGCAAGTACATTGTCATATGGTTACACTTTCATCAAGAGTTATCCACAGATTGCACTATCATCATTGCATGCAAAAATTACATACTTGTCCACTATCAACCATTAATAATGGCAAGGCCACTAGTAAAAAAGCATGCAAATATATCTCACTGTTAGACTATCATCAAAGGTCTTGTCAAAGATAATAAAAAACCATGTACACCATGATCACTGGTAGAGAAAGCACCCATACCACTATCATCACTATGTATGAGGCATGTGGCAAGAAGAAACCATTTACAATCTTTATCTTAGTGGGAAACTTATAAATCAAAGTATCTACAATACCATAGACCTTGAGCAAGGAAAATTATCATTAGAAACATTTGTATTTGTCTATGAAATCATTGCCACTGAAAAAACATGAAGAACATTGGTAGATATCATGAAGTGGTATTGTCAAGACATTAAATACGAGACACTATGTAGCCATTATGCAAGGTAATAATCATTATACAACTACAACATACATTTCCCTCTCATTGCAAGAAGTAATCTTTGACTACACACAACCATCGGTAGCATCTGAATACTTGTAATCACTTTGGAAAATCAGTAACAAGGCCTTAAAATTCATGAAAACCATTGACCTGATGAAAACCTGATTCATGCTTAATTTTCAATACTTCTTTTTCAAGAAAGTAACATACTACTTCTATCACATTGAGCAAATAACAAATAAAATAACCAACCACTTTCTTTGAATGAAAAAATGCTACATTCTTTTGCATCAATAAACAACACTTTCATGCATATAACTGTACCCAAGGAGGTTAACCACATGATATTATCACTAAATCAATGTCTTGATTATGAGAGAACCATGTATTTCCTACATTATCTTTATATGGTATCTTCATCACAAATTTGTGCATTGACAACCCTTCATGAATGTCCTTCATTGTCTTAAAAAAAGAGATATCACTATCAAAGATTATAATGCATTATATGCAATTAATCATTATTCAAGGTACTTCATTGTTCATGGTGCAAGGTAAAATACAAGGTTTCATGCATCAAAAGAGAACAAAGAGATAATTACACTTTTGAACCACTAATGACTGAGATACAAGTTGCTCACTATCACAAAAATGATTGATTCAATGTGATCTAAAGTAATGTATAACTCATGTCAAGGAATAGCACAAAAGAATGTGACTATTCAAAAAAGATATAGCTTTGTCATAGTCACCATATCCCACTGTCATTGTAATTATTAAATATGAACTACCATAAACACCATACTGTACTATTGCAACAAGAATTTCTTAAGGAAATACCTAATGAACATCTCCAAACTATGATAGAGATAACATGTGTAGAGAATACCGTATAGGTCATGGTATTTGAAAGAAACATTACATCACTATCCAAATATCATATCACACTATCAATAACATAAAGAGACATAACCTCTTTGTTGTTGTCTATGGGGTTTAAATGATATATCGAAATAACAACTCCCCATAACCTCATGCTTCTCTTTATGCTCTTATAGATGTCAATTGTGCATTATGCACAAGCTTAGATTCTTTCTTCTCTTCCTCTTGTTTTCTTCTCAAAAATTTCATAGTGCTTGTTTTCTTGTGATGACTAAAAGGTTTCACTAAATTACTCTTACAAAACTATGCTTTTATGTCCAAATGTATTGCATCTATAGCATATGATCTTGCTTCTTCTATTTTTCCATTCATAAGAACTCTTCTTCCATCTAAATTTCCTTTCATGCATCCAACATTTCATTTCTTTATGACCAAATTAATGACATAAATAACAATAACCATGGAAAGATTTTTCAAACCTGGACATTTGAAGTTGTCTTTATTGAAAAAGATCTTCTAAAATTGTTGTTGTTGGCTTGTGCGAGGGTACTTTATTTTTTCTTCTTCTTATCTTCAGTGTTAGGAGCAGCAAAATAATAGCTTAAATCCATTTTCATCCTTGGTGTTTCTCTGACCTTAGAAATTTATCCTTGCTTGGGATTATGAACTCTTTTGTATCCTTCTTTACTATTGTTCTGATCTACAAGACTTTTGGGAGTAGTGCTTTATTTTTCTTTTTAACATATTGCCTCTTTTGATGATTTTAAATCCATTGGTGCTTTTCCAACATTCTTCTTGGACATTGCAACATGTTTGTAACTATTTTATGCTTCATATCCTAACCCAAAATTGTTTGATAATGACCTTTGATTTAGAATAATTCTCTCAAATAACTTAGTGCTCTGCTCATTTTGAAGAATCCTATTTAACTCCTAATTTACCTTCTCTACTTTTTTTCCTAGACACAACACTTCAGCCTCTAGCTTTTGACAATCTTCCATTTTGGTTTGCAAGTTTTTGCAAGTGACTTCTTCAACTCTTCTAGAATTTTCCAACTATAGCTTTAGATCCTTAATAAGCTAATTATATTCTTCAAGGGATGAAAGTATTTTGACCTTGAACTCCTTTTCTTCTTCCTGAGTTTCTTGATCTCATCTAGGTCAGAAATAAGTTCACCTTCAAGATCAATTTCACATTCATCTTCATTATACTCCTATTCGTATTCATTCACAGTGAGGTCTCCTTCTTTTTCAACATTCTCAATTACAAAATCATCTTCTAACTTTGTATCTTCTTCAATTTGTAAGTCATTCTTACAATTTCTTCCTCATCAACTTTTGTATTTGTTTTAGATGGTGCTTGGTGTTTAGCATTGTGCTGGGTATTTTTTTTCCAGTGTTTCTTTTACTTTTTTCCATGATAAGTACTCCACTACTAGGATCTCCCAAATTGATTAAACTTGTGCAAAGGGACATAATGTTTTGATACCACTTGTTGGAGTACAAAATCACTGAGAGGGTGGTGAATCAATGTTCAAATGAAAAAACCAATTTCAAAATTTCACTCAGTTGATTATTCAAAGAGACCTTATTGAAAATACTTCAAAAATATAGATATTTTATGTTGAAGGAGTCACCAAGATATGAAAATTAGAGTATAACATTTAAACCAATGATGATCAATCAAGCACAATATGGCACACTACCAAGAGAAAAAATAACACAAGTTTTATGAGTTGAAAACCCTAAAAGGGTGAAAAACCACTCTAAAACTTTGTTTCATTAATCCTCACTAGCTAAAAGCTTATTGATTACATATTGCATGCCTCATTGGGATTACAAAATCCTCACTAGCTACTCAATCTACGTCATTGGCAATACAACGAGCCTCACTGGCTACTCAATCTGCCTCATTGGCAATACAACAAGCCTCACTAGAAAACATCATGCCTGACTAGCAAACACCATTCCTCATTGGAAAACATTATGCCTCGATGGAAATATCATCACTTTAGAAGAGATTAAGCACAAACCAAAGGGTTACTCTATTTCCATACATATCACTTCTCTATCAAATCTTCATCTCCCTTATTCACACATACATTTGCACTAATTTGTCAAATCCTCCCTAACAGTGATTGATATTAAAAAAAAAACAACATTAACATCCTCCATTACCCATCTTTAAATTCATTTCATTGTTCAAATGCACTAAAAAATATTTCAACCATTGTTGCTCCAATTCAATTAAGTAGAGACACTCATAGATGATTAAAATCATCTACTATGCATCACTTGAAAAATAAACTCTCAATATATTCTACAATGCATTCCACTTAAAGATTCTCCTTATCTCAATAAGATAGAACATAACTTACACACTTAGGCTGTAATCTTCATTGAATATACAATCAAGTGACACAAAAATGTTCACACAATCACCCTCTCTATTTATACAATCTTACATTCAAAAACATTGTTAATTACATGTGATCATATTTAGATCAAATTAAACTATTCAAGGAGCTACCTCAAAAGTGCAACTATAAACCCCTTTTTAACCTTTTTGTACAAATCTCTTTTACTATGCATTGTTCTTACAAAAAAACAAGACATGATCTTCATAAACCTTTCTCATAGTGTGTCCTTTGTTTTCATACTATAGTTTTCAGAATACACATTTAGAATACATACACCTATGTAGAGGATTCTATTACACAAAACATCTTCTCACACAATTATCCAATTTTTCCTTTCATGTATATACCCGACACAATCATACTATCAACATACTCTTGCATTTCCTTTCTCATTGTCTCAATATTCTTAATGCACACCAACAATTTCTCAATCCAACGTTATACCTTCCAACCCTTCAATGTCTTAAAACATTTATCAAAACTATGAACAATTGAAACAAAAAAAAAGAATTTCTAATGCCTATCAAAGTAGAACTTTGTAAAGTAGCCGTTATGAGGTTTAAATTAAAACCTTTGATTTAAGAAACTTGCCTCTACCACAATTAAATTGTGACCATTGATATCATATGGAGCCATGAAATGAAGTTTCTTTACCTATTTAACTAGTGAAGGGGCCAGCTACCTAATGAATATAAACCCTTTTAATTGTCATTTAAAATACTTCTTAACCATTCATAGCTAGTCAACTCATAAATAGAACATAGAAATAATACAATGTTGAATTCTTTCAAAAAACATAAACCCCTATATCTTTTAGGGTTTCTAAACCTTAAACTTAAACCCTAATGAATGCATCAAGCATCATGAATTGAATAAAATAGTTATTGTATGAACCCTTTGATATATTCACAATATGTTCAAGAAAATATAGACCCTAATATATGATCAATAACATTTTATGTTATGAAAGTATCGACCTTAAACCTAATAGTCACCAATGTTGAACTTTGTAATTTTTCTCAATAATTATTCTTTCACCATGTCTCTGCTCATTTCTTCTAAATGATCATGACCAAACACTTTGACATGAAGCTAAGAATAGAAACTACTTTTTAATCAACACCTTGAAAAGCATGAGCAAGTCATCAACATACCAATTAACAAAAACCACCAATGTTTCTTTGCACCCTTGGAAACATCATGCATCAACAAGGTAATACTGACATTAATGATCTTTGTCTTCTCTTACACCACTGATATTTGCAACTTTAACATCAATGACAAAAATCATACCAAAAAACTCCCCATTTGGCATTGATGTCAACCAATCATTACACCTGCACCTAGTTACTCTTCTCCCCCTTTGACAACAATGACAAAGGGTTACCTACTCCCCCTAACTGAAAAAATATTTAACTAAATATCATTGTCAAGAACAAACATAGAAAGCTCTATAATCTATCAATAGCACTAGAAAAATATCATGGTACTGTCAAAATTTGAAGACCATCATTATATGGATATTGTTGTTAGACCCCTACAACTTCATTGAAAGCTAAAAAGGATTGCAAAACTACACTATTATACCATGTCAAGTTTTGTCAAGAGCCTTTCCACCAAACCACTATAAATGTTACAACATATCAGTGTCACCACAATGATCTCTCCCCCTATCAATAAGAGATCATATAGATCATTCTCAAGAGGCATTGAGAAAAGTTATACACCATTTTGCAAGAACATCAAGACACTTCACTATGTTGTTGTCTTTGCTCTATCATGATCATTCACACCAATATCTAGAACACTTGTCTAAGAAAATTTTACTTTACCTTCATTCACTACCATGTATCATGAGGAAAAATCTATTGTCAATGCATATAAACCTATATCATACTACTCATACTATCATCTTGTTGTCACATTGAAAAGACCTAAACCAACATCAAAATCATAGAATATAGATGAAGACCTATTGTGGATAACACCACTAGATATTAACACTTGCAAAATGTCTATTTCCAAGCATTAAAATCATACTAAGAATGTCAAGCTACTTTCATATTGTTCATCATGTCACTATATATAGAAAACTATTAACACATTATCAAGTGAGAGAAAAATCCATATGGTGAAATAAGGATATAGATGCATACCAATATCAAAAATAAGATTCACAAGAAAAGATGCATACCATTCACTGTCACTACCACTATAGACTGTCAGTGATACAATGCATGAATATACAGTCCTAGAACTGATAAAGAGTATCAAATAAATGAGACTTGTGATCTATAAATCTTTTTTCACTAAGTTTACTATGCAAAATACAATGAATAAGTCTTTGTCTCATTGCAAAGATAGCCTGTGAATTGACAATCACCATACCTCTATCTAAAAGTGTACACTATTTTTACAAGACTATCATAGACTATTACTAGTACCATATCCATTGTCATCCTAGAGATTTCATTGTCATATATTGTTTTCAAACAAAAAAATATCATAGAATCATGATAGTCCACTATTAAAAGAGCTATATCCACTATCATATCCCAATAAACCAATATCACTAACAAGGAAGAAAGTAAAGACACACCACAGGTTAGGACTGTCAAGCCAGAGATAACTGAATGCATATTATTGGTAATGTGATCAAGACTGCTATCACAAAACATGAATGAGACTATTATCAAATTAAAGTATAAGTCAAGTTTATATTTCATTGAAACTATCACCAATATCATCAACTGACACAACTGGAAATGCTCATAAACATCATGTAATTGAGCTTCACTTTGTTGTGCAACAACCACTATTATCAAGTAATATAGTTCACATTGTGAAAGCACTATTAGTAAGGTGTCATCGAGCAACTTGAGCAACTATCATCATCAACTATATGAGCAAGTACAATGTCATTAATCAAATGAATATTTTACTATCATATGGTTACACTTTCATCAAGAGTTATAAGAATATTACGCTATCATAATTGCATGCAAACATTGCATACTTGTCCACTATCAACCATCAATAATGATAAGGCCACTAGTAAAGATCCATGCAAATGTATCTCACTATTAGACTATCATCAAAGGTCTTGTCAAAGATAATCCAAAACCATGTATACCTCTATCACTGGTAGAAAAAACACCCATACCATTTTCACCACTGTGTATGAGGCAAGAGGAAAGAAGAAACCATTTACAGTCTTTATCTTAGTGGGAAACTTAAAAACCAAAGTATCTACAACACCACAAACCTTGAGCAAGGAAAATTATCATTAGAAACACTTGTAGTTGTCTATGAAATCATTGCCACTACAAAAGAATGAAGAACATTGGTAGATATCATGAAGTGGCACTATCAAGACATTAAACACAATAGACATTGTGTAGCCATTATGCAAGGTAATAATAATTATACAACTACATTATACATTTCCCTATCATTGTAACAAGTAATATTTGACTACACACAACAATCTTGTAGCATCTGCATACTTGTAATCACTTTGACAAATCAGTAGCAAGGTCTTGAAGTGCATGAAAACCTAATTCATGCTCAAATTTCAATATTTCTTTGTTGGGAAAGTAGCATACTACTTCTACCATATTGAGAAAATAACAAATAAAATCACCAACCACTTTATTTAAATGAACAAGTGCTACTTTATTTTGCATCAACAAACAACACTTTCATGCATATAACTATACCTAAGGAGGTTAACCATATGATATTAGCACTAAATCAGTGTCTTGATTATGATAGAACCATGTATTTTCTGCATTTCCTTTATATGGTATCTTCATCACAAACTTGTGCATTGAAAACCCTTCATTAATGTCCTTCATTGTCTTAAAAAAAATGGATACCACTATCAAATATTATAATGCATCATTATGCAATTGATCATTATGCAAGGTGGTCATTGTTCATGGTACAAGGTAAAAGATAGGGTTTGCATGCATCAAAAGAGAAAAAAGAGAGAATTAATCTCTTAAACCAATAATGACTGAGATACAAGCTACTCAATATCACAAAAATGATTGATTCAATGCAATCCAAAGTAAAGTATAACTTTTGTCAAGGCATAGCACAAAAAAATATAACTAAAAAAGATATAGCTTTGTCACGGTCACCATATCCCATTGTCATTGTGACTATTAATATGAACTACCACAAACACCATACTACTGTTGTAACAAGAATTTATCAAGGAAAGACCTAATGAACATCTGAAAAATGTGATAGAGATAACATGTGTACAAAATATTGTATATGTCATGGTATTTGAAAGAAACATTACAACATCATTGTCCAAATATTATATCACACTATCAATAGCATAAAGAGACACAACCTCTTTTTTTTTGTCTATGGGGTTTAAATGATATATCAAAATAGCTCCCCCTAACCTCATGCTTCTCTTTATGAACTTATAGATGTCACTTGTGCATTATGCACAAGGTTAGATTCTTTCTTCTCTTTCTCTTATTTTCTTCTCCAAACTTTCATAGTGCCTATTTTCTTGTGATGAATTAAAGGTTTCACCAAATTACTCTTACAAAAATATGCTTTATGTCCAAACTTATTGCATCAATAGCATATGGTCTTACTTCTTCTATTTTACCATTCAAAATAACTCTTATTCCATCCAAATTTCCTTTCATGCATACAAAATTTCATTGATTTATGACCAAATTCATGACATGAATATAAACAACTATGAAAAGAGTTTTCAAACCTAGAAATTTGATGTTTTATTGATTGAAAAGATCTTTTGAACTTGTTGTTGTTGGCTTGTGCAGTAGCACTTTCATTTTTCTTCTTCTTATCTTCATCCTTAGGAGTAGTAGAATAATAGCTTAATTCTATTTTCTTGATTGGTGTTTCTTTGACCTTAGAACTCTATTCTTTCTTAGGATTATGAAATATTTTGTATCCTTCTTTATTGTTATTCTAAACTACAAGTATTTTGGGAGTAGTGCTTGATTATCCTTGTTTATATATTTCCTCTTTTGATGAGTTTGAATCCATTGGTGCTTTTCCAATGTTCTTCTTGGACATTGCAACATCTTTGTAACTATTTTATACTTCATATCCTAATGCAAACTTGTTTGATATTGACCTTTGACTTAGAATAATTTTCTCAAATAAATCAATACTCTGGTCATTTTGAAGACTCCTCTTTAAATCGTGATTTACCTTCTCTACTTTTTTTCATAGAGACAACACTTCAGCCTCTAGCTTTTGAAAATATTCCATTTTTGTTTGCAAGCTTGTGCAAGTGACTTCTTCAACTCTTCTAGACTCAACCAGTTGCAACTTTAGATCCTTAATAAGTTCATTAGATTCTTCAAGGGATGAAATTATTTTGAACTTGGACTCCTTTTCTTCTTGAAGCTGCAAGTCTAAACTCTGATTCTTCTTGAGTTTCATGATCTCATCTAGGGAAGAAACAAGTTCAACTTCAAGATCAATTTCGCATTCATCTTCATCATACTCCTATTCATATTCATTCACAAATGAGTATCTTTCTTTGTAAACATTCTCAACTACAAAATCATCTTCTAACCTTGTATCTTCTTCAATTTGTATGTCATTTCTTACAACTACTTCCTCATCAACTTTTGTATCTGGTTTAGGTGCTTCTTGTTGTTTAGCATTTTGCTGGGTGTTTCTTTTCCCTTTTTTCTTTTACTTTTTTTTCTGTGATAATTACTCCATTACTAGGATCTCCCAATTTGATTAAACTTGTGCAAAGGTACCTAAAAATTTGATACCACTTGTTGGAGTACAAGACCACTAAGAGGGGGGGTGAATTAGTGGTCAAATGAAAAAACCAATTTCAAAACTTCACTCAATTATTCAAAGAGGCCTTATTGAAAATACTTCAAAAAATATAGATATTGTATGTTGAAGGAGTTAGCAAGATATGCAAATCAGAATATAACATTTAAATCAAATATGATCAATCAAGCACAATATGGAACACTACCAAGAGAAAACATAGCACATGTTTTATGAGTGGAAAACCCTAAAAGGGTGAAAAACCACTTTGAAAATTATTTTTAGTAAGCCTCACTAGCTAAAACCTTGTTGATTACATATTGAATGCCTCACTATCAATACAACAAGCCTCATTGGCTACTCAATCTACCTCATTGGAAATACAACAAGCTTCACTGGCTACTCAATATTCCTCATAGGAAATATGGCAAGCCTCACTAGAAAACATCATGCCTCACTTGCAAACACCGTACCTCATTGGAAAACACTATGCCTCAGTGGCAATACAACATCACTTCAGAAGAGATTACTTGCACAAACTTGAGGGTTACTCTATTTCCATACATATCACTCCTCTATCAAATTTTCGTCTCCCTTATTCATATATACATCCGTACTAATTCATCAAATCCTCCCTAAAACTGATTGATATTCACAAATGCACAACATTATCATCCTCCATTACCCTCCTTTAAACTCATTAAATTGTTCAAATGAACTGACAATGATTTTAGCCATTGTTGCTCCAATTCAATTAAGCAGAGAAACTCATAGATGATTAAAATCATCTACTATACATCACTTGAAAAATAAACTCTCAAGATCTTCTATAATTCATTCCTCTCAGAGATTCTCCTTATCTCAACAAGGCAAAGCAAAACTTACATAGTTAGGCTATAATCTTCATTGAATGTACAATCAGGTGACACAAAAAAATTTCACACAATCATCCTCTCTATTTTGGAAATCTCACATTCAAAGTACTATTAATCACATGTGATCATATTCAGATCAGATTAAACTATGCAAAGAAATACCTCAAAAATGCAACTATAAGTCACTTTGAACTTTATTGAAAAAATTCTCTTTTACTATGCATTATTTTTACAAAAACAAGACATAGTATTCATAAACCTTTCTCATAGCCTATCCTTTGTTTTCATATTATAGTTTTTACAATACACATTTAGAATAAATTCACCTATGTAGAGGATTTCGTTACATAAAACATCTTCTCACAAAATTATCCAATTCTACCTTTCATGTATATACTTGAGACAATCATACTATCAACATACTCTTGCATTGCCTTTCTCACTATCTCAATATTCTTAATGCATAGAAATAGTTTATCAATCCAACGTTATACCTTCTAGCCCTTCGTTTTGTTCAAATAGTTATCAAAACTATGAACAACTGAAATAAAACAAAAGATTTTCTAATGCCTGTCAAAGTAGAACTTTGTAAAGTAGCCATTCTCAAGTTTGAATGAGAACCTTTTATTTTAGAGACCCTCTACTAACACAATTAAACTGTGACCATTGATATCATATGGAGCGATGAAATAAAGTTTCTTTACCTATTTAACTAGTGAAGGGGCTAGTTACCTAATGAATATGAACCCTTTTAATTGTCACTTAAAAGACTTCTTAACCATTCATAACTAGTCAACTCATAAATAGAACATTGAAATAATACTACGTTGAAGTCTTACAAACAGTGTAAACCCCTATATCTTTTAGGGTTTTAAAACCTTAAACTTAAACCCTAATGAATGCACTAAGCATCATGACATGAATACAATAGTTATTATATGCACCCTTTGATATCTTCAAAATATTTTCAAGAAAATATAGACCCTAATATATGATCCATAACATTTTATGTTATGAAAGTATCAACCTTAAACCTCATAGTCACCAAAGTTGAACTTTGCAATTTTGCTCAGTAATTCTTCTTTGACCATGTATCTACTTATTTCTTCTGAATGATCATGACCAACCACTTTGACATGAAGCTAAGAATAGATTCTACTTTTGAATCAACACCTTGAAAAGCATGAGCAAGTAATCAACATAAGATAGAATCAACAACATACCAATCAAAAAACACCACCAATGTTTCTTTGCACCCTTGGCGACATCATCCATCAACAAGGTACTACTAACATTAATGATCTTTGTCTTCACTTGCACCATTTATATCTGCAACTTTGACATCAATGACAAACATCATGCCGACAATAAGATTGGCTGCACATAACTTCTATTCCTAGTTAATTATCAATCATTCTCCTCATGTTATTTATGACAACTATCATAGTACCATTAATGTATTTAGAACTCACACAGTTTTGCAATTTGTCTAATTCTTCATCCATTTTTCTTAGGTTCTCTTGAGGGACATTAGAAACCACTGATTCAACAAATTAGTAACATTAGTTGTTGGTAAGGAGGTCATGGGAAATGAAGTGTCAAGGGTATGGTCCATAGCGGGTTGATTAGTGTTAACACTATGAGTGAAATAGTTGGAAAATGAAAGATTCATGGTGAGTGATGTATTGTGGGATGACATGAGTCTGAAAATATGTCTCATGATAGTATTGGCAATAGGACACTAGTTTTTGAAGCTCACACAAGTTTCACCAAACCTAGGGTGCACACAAAATGGAGAATAGGATAAATCTAATCAAACACCCTAGAATATTAAGTGTAATGCATGTAAAAAGAGAGCAATTTCTAGATTTTAAACAAGATAATATTTTGATTATACTATGTAAAAACCTAAAATTTGATGTCTTGTATATTGAAAAATTTATGTTTGAAATGCACTTGGATTGATCAATTAACCTTAATGTAGATGTTTGTAGAAAATAGAAATTTTTGGAAACTAAAATAGAGACCTGAATACAGAAACAAAAAATGCAGACATAGGGTTTTTATTTCCCATAAATTTAAAAACAAGCCTAATAAAGGAATCATTCATGCATGGGTAAATGGTTCTTGTGTTAGGGTTTTGAAAAATTAAATTATAGATTTTTGAGCTGATGTTTATGTTTTCAAATTTTGGTTGCAAATAGGTAGTTACAGTTTTAGATTTTTGGTAAATCGGATCTAAATGCAAGTGTAAAATGATGGTAAATGACAAGAAAAAAAACCTAATTTGAGATGAAATTTTGATTCAATTTTTTTTTATTTAAGTTGTTGATCATGCAATGTTATGTAAACACTCTACAAAATGAATGGAATTTTTAAAATTTTCAGATTTTAAGGAATGCAAAATGCAAACCTAAAACCTTGAATGAGATGCAAATAGATGTAATGCAATGCAAAGTAATGAAAATAATATATCTAGGGATTGAAAGGACTCCAAATTAAGAAATTTTATATTGCAAGAATGTCAGGTTCACTAGAATGAAACATCGAAAAATATGGTGTTGTGGGGTGTGTTATAAGTGGGTTCACCAAATATGGACCTATTTTCCTTTATTTCATTAGGAAATGAGATCCACACAAATAATTGACTTCCAACCCTTAGGTGAGTCAATTCAATGAGAGAATCTACTGATTTCCTTATGATTGAGGATGGGGGATTCAACTTAAACAACACTTTTGGGAGAAAAAATAAAAAAATAGAAAATCTATTCAATTATACTCATTCAAACCTGAAACAACAATTTAAAGCTAAATACTAACACAAACAACAAACTTTCTATAGATCTGAGAAGGGTTAGAAATTGTACACCTATGATAAAAGACTTGTTTTTGAAGGAAACCTAGGACTCATTCACACATAGGAAAATAGGTGTTTCCTCAGGGTTTTCAAACAAATTTTGGGAGCCTCTAATGTCAATTTGTGGCTTCTATTTGATCTAGGTTTCAGTGTTAGAAAGTTAAAAATTAGATATGTAGGTGAGTTTTTGTGAATTGATGATAACTTTGACAACTTTTCTAATTTTTCTCTTTATTATATCTTCCATCCTTCTTCAACCTAAGACCTACAACAGAAACACAAAAAGGAAATTTTTTTTTTTTGGTGAATGGGGGTTTTCCTTGGTCAAACCCCATTTGGGTAATTAAACCTTGAATTGAAATAATGAAATGGGAAAGGAATGATGAATGAACAATTCTATGTTGCAACTCACCAAACCCTTGAATAAACCTTTAGAAATATACAATATTGATCTTGATCTTGCATGAAAATGGCTTCCATGGATGTGGATATTGATGCTTGAGATATGGCTTGAATGCTTTGACTTGATCTTTTAAAACTACATCATAATGTTAGCTCAAAAAATATGCATGATGCTTAAGACTTTGACATGATGCTTGAGATATTGATTGCTACAATAAATCACTAATAAATCTACTCTTGAATTCCCTTGATTATAAACTTTTCTATACTTTTTTCTCACTTGAATTTCTAGAATGCTTCTTGAAAAATTCTAGGATTTGAATTGATGAAATAACTTTGTATTATAGATATGTATCCTTAATTTCCCAAAAAATATTCATTACAAGCCAACATCAAAATTTGAATTTAGGGACATTAAATACTGTTAAAATAAAGATTCAAACAGCTCCCTTCGGCTCCCTTTTGCAAATGTTCGTGTGCTGGCCTATGCATCGCTAGGTTTTTTCGGTTCTTTCACAGGTTTTGATCTTTCCCTTTGCACATTTCTCACTTCGCAACTTCGGATATCGGCTCCCCTTTCGGGCCCCGAAATGCTGTGCTCTGCGTCCACGTGTCTCGCCTATAGAAATTTTTGTTTTTTGTTGCTTTGTATTTTGTTCGGGTTGCGAAAGCCTTCCACAAAAGCCAGCATTCCTAAGATTGTTAGAGGGGCCCACATCATGGTATGTGGCGGCATATCACAGAATTTTCTTATAGAGATAAAATAAGTAGTTGTGGGCTACGAAATGCTTCCGCAACCTTCTTTATTTTTGGCGGGCCCTACCTTCTGCTAGGTGGCGACCTTTCGCAGCCTTTCCAACACAGCAGGAAGCTAAACACAGCGGACTGTGAAATGCTGCCAAGCGTCTTTTAGACCCGGTTCAGGCGGCTCTCTCCCCACTTTAGGAAAGACCTCCCCTTGGACACGTGTTTCTTCTTCGCAGTCTCTTAGCAGCAGTAGGAGGAATTCTCATTTGGGCCGCGACGGGCTACCACGTGCCTTATACTGATCATTGAAGCAGGCGATTGGCTAGCTGAGCAATATATTGTTATTAAGTGCTGCTCGTCTTGCTTTTCCAAAGTGGTGGATGGCGCTTGTCGCCTCGAAACTTGGCTGGGGCCCCTACCATCATTACAAAGGGTGCGCCTGCACATGAATATCTAGATGCCGCATTGTAACTCATTGCCATTGTAACAGCATGGAAAATCTTTTGATTCTGGCATCATTGCAGGGAATTGGGAGATCTTTTCTATTACAGCGTTCCAAAGTGGTGAGAGTTTTCCTCTCCAGCTATATATACTCTCTCTGTCAACGAGAGAGAAGCCCCCGAAATTCTAAGGGAAAAAAGGTCCAACGATAGATTAATCCAAGAGTTTTAAGAAAAAGGATACTGGTTATAGCAAGAGACATTAGGCCTCTCTTATATGTTTTATGTGCAAGAAACTTTCAGACTGTGCCAACTGTTCGGCCTTTCTGTTTTTCATATATTGATTAAACTATAAACTGTGTTTTTATTGTCTTAAGCATTTCATTTAACAGAACTTCTATATATTGAATGCAAGCTTGCTTATCTAAATCATGTCTAAATGACTCTTCTTGATGGTAAGGATGCATGCGATACTATTTTATGTCAATAAATGAATTATTTACGCTATACCTTTAAGTCTTTGACGTTTTAGAACGTAATAACACCATTCAGGCCCCTAAATCTATGATTTATCGTGCCCATCAGCATATTTTGGTGCATCACCTTAGATTAGACTTTGCTTCATCATATCTGTTTCTTTTTCCCTTTTCAAAAACCATTATAGAAGAACCCAACTTCTTTAAAACCCGGAGGTCACTTAGTTTGGCACAAAGGGGTCCCCCTTGAACTGAGTTTCCCATAAGGCACTGTTACCTTGTCATTTTTTGGCATCAACAGTTTGTCCCTTTTTTTGGCACGCCCGATGGGACCCGAACTAATGAAATTGTCTTATAGAGGGGTGTATGAGCCATCGGCCTGTAACTAGATCCCAGACTGCAAATAACCTAGGTTTACTAGTACCTCCATTAGGGACAGTCCAGGTCGCAAATTAGTTAGTAATCGTTCCATTCCCGCCACCTTTTCCTCTCACTATGTTGCTGGCCGCGAATAGAAACTATGTAGCATGGGATGCTAGAAGTCCCCTGGTAGCTCCTGTGGCGCCTTCTGTTTGGGGCGCTATCCCAGTTTCGGCACTGAAAGCTCTTCCCAAATTTTTTGGGGACAACACAAAAATGCCGGCAGAACATTTACAGGATGTAGTGGATGTATGTCTGGTACACGGTATCACAGCGCATAATGTAGCCCTGAGGCTCCTTGCTGCGTCCTTTAAAGGAAAAGCTCTGGATTGGTACCGAACACTGACTCCTAATACCATTCGCACTTGGGATGACCTCGAAGATCCATTCTATGAAAGGTTTTCAAATGACAAAGATCGTTCTTCATTATATTACCAGTTATCCATCATCAAACGAGCGCCCCAGGAGGCTCTGACAGACTTCAACGCCCAATTTCACTCAAGTTGGCGGAGGATTCCTGTAACTATCCGCTTGACTCCAGAACTGGCGTTCATGTTTTATCTGAAGTCCATTAACCCTGACATTTCTATGATGATCAAGTCTTTGGGAGGAGCTACTTTACCAGATGCATATGCCACCGCTATCAAAGTGGAGAATCACTTGATAGATTGAGGGAAATTGCCCCCTCGACCTATTGTGTCGATATTTCCTGAGATATCAAACACAACACAAGAGGTTGCGTCGACCAGTGCGCCAACAACTCCCCAGTCAGCATACTCATATGCAGCCGCTCCTGAAAACTTGGCTTCCACATCGGGTCCTTGCAAGAATGAAATGGGAGACCTCAAGGAGATGTTGCGGACTATGGCAAACGATAGAACAACTCTCAAGTGGAACAAAGCAATGCCTCCACGGCTTGCATATCAAAACTATCAAGGTGGGCGGCCTACCTATCAACAAAATCAATATCAGAATGTGCCTCGCACTAATCCATCTGCGGTGGCTACAAACCAAATGGTTCTGATGCCTACGCCGCTGGCAGGTGCGTCGCCAAGCTCTAGTAGAGAATTAACCACGGGACAAAACAATCTTATTGATGACATCAATTCATGGTGCTTCCCTTGCAACGATGTGCATATGCCTCGAAATTATCCACGTGGCAACTTACAACAAAGGGTAGCAGAGCAACGTAGTCAAGGTATTGCGACAGAGAACGAAGAGCACATATATGCCTCGGTAATGGAGAATGCAGTCCTTACCGCGTAAATGCAGGGAATGTCCTTAGAGCAAGAGTCTGATATTGTTCCTGATCATGCGCTCTTCTCATGGATGGAGGATGAGGAAATGGTGTTTGCAAATGACACGTCCATAGCCGAAAAGCTGTAGGTTCAGTCTGACTATAACACACGCTCAAAGAGGAGATTCACTGGTGAGCCCGTTGTTTCACTTTCGGACAACCCGTAATGCAAAGATGTTTCTGATCAAATTCCTAGTGCTTCGACCGTCTCTTTGTCTTCTCAACCGCGAAAGGAAATTATTATAACAAGAGCAAAGGAGCAGAAATATTTGAGCTCCTCACCTTTTAATGTGGTGGAGCAGTTGAAGAAATCATCCACTAATGTGTCTTTATGGGACATTCTAGCTATCTCGGAATAGAAAACTATGCTACAAAAGGAACTTCAACAAGAGATCAACTCAGCACCAACAACGTCTGCCAATACGGAGGTGGTTTATCAAATGCCACTAGCTAAGGTTCTTATAGACAAAGCGAAGGAATCCCATACGCATGGCGGAGGTAGGCCAAAACCTCAACCCTTCTTCTTGACCCTCATTGTAGGAGAAGCTATTACACAATGCTATGATTGATTCTGGCACTAGTACGACGGTTATGCCAAAACTGATAGCCGAAGCCTTGGGACTCAGCTACCAACCTATGAAGAAGGGGGTGATGCAGATAGATGGAAATAAAGTTGATACTGTGGGTGTCATCAAAGTGCTTCCGTTAACACTATTTTCCTACCCAAGTATCACAGTCCCGCAAGATACAACGATCATAGATGTTCCTCCTATGTTCGGTCTCTGTCTATCCCAAGAATTTACTTCAAAGGTGGGTGGATATTTGTCTTTAGATTGGTCACATCTAATACTTAGGACCAAGCATGGTGTAAAAATGAAGATAGAATTAGAGGCTCTACATTTTGAACACGTGGCGGATGAGGCCCTGATTAATTTTGAGGCCGCACATACCTCCATCACCAAGCAGGACATGTTCAATGTCGAACTGCTAGAGGAGGAGAGGGTGAGCAGAGATAGAAATGATGAGGAAGATGATCTGTTGAGTGCACACATGAATAATGATCCTTTCGAGAATTATCATGCTACTGGATTAGGCACATATGTAATTTATGATGAAGACCAGGTTCTTCTGAAGGTCGCCAAAGAATCCTATGATGACCAAGCAAATGAGCTGTGGACATTGTATTTTGACGGAGCAAGGAGCAAAGTTGGAGCTGGAGCAGGGATATGTCTAATATCCCCACAGAATGAAAAGTTGTTGAGGTCTTTTTGATTTCAATTCGCCTGTTCAAATAACAAGGCTGAATATGAAGGGTTAGTCCAAGGCCTAAGCCTAGCGGAATGAATGGGTCTCAAGCAATTGATTGTGTTCAGAGATTCAGAACTAGTAGTTAATCAGGTCCGAGGAATCTCAGCAGCAAAGAATATCTGCATGAGATCCTATTGGCATCGAATCTGGGACCTTGTAGAAATTTTTGAAGCTTTCAACATCCTAACCATCCCCCGAACGCAGAATGGCGATGCAGATCGCATGGTGGTGATCAGTGCCCAGTTTGATCCTGTTTCTGACCTGCTTCAGAACAAATATTCAGTGCGAGTGCTTGTTCAACTAGCAATCCCTGACAATGACCAAAGTTGGCAATTCTTTGAGAGCGATGAACACTTCACTTCATTTATTCAGCACTCAAGGGAATTTTCTGATCAACTTCAACCAAAGATCGCCAAGGCCTACGAAAGACAAATTATGCACCTAAAGTCAAATAAGCTTTCGAAAGGATTGGTTACTCTCAAAAAAAATTTCGATTGTAGTGACGCTTGAAATGATAAGCAAAAATTCATGGAAAAAAATAGTGATTATGAAAACCTTCGAGTTTCCGATGACAGGAACGTTAGGGTCAGAAAAGATGTCTCACAGCAAGATAGAGAAAGGCTTATCAGTTTCTATGGGAAATATAGAGTAGTGGCTTGGTCCTACGATGATCTAGAAGGTTATGATCCTGGCATCATTCAACATACTATTGAGCTAACAGAAGGTGCAAAACCAGTCCGACAGAAACAGCGGTCGGTCAACCCTAAAATTGAAGCCTTGATGGCACAAGAGCTAACCAAGCTCATTGAGTCACGTATTGTCTTCCCAATCAAACATAGTACTTGGGTATCAAATCTGGTACTAGTCTGAAAGAAGAATGGTGATATCCGCTTATGCATGGATTTTCAAGACCTAAACAGAGCATCTCTGAAAGACCACTATCCATTGCCTTCTATGGAGTCGATCCTCCAAACTGTCACAGGATCGAAAATGTTCTCTCTACTAGATGGCTTCTCTGGCTATAACCAGATTTGAGTTAAAGAAGAGGATCAGCACAAGACTACATTCACTACGAAGTGGGGAACATTTGCATATGCTAAAATGCCTTTTGGTTTATCCAATGCAGGGGCAACTTTCCAGCAAGCTATGGATGTCGCATTTAGTGAACTGATCAATAAGTTTATCCTAATCTATTTGGATGACCTTATTGTGTTCTCTAAATCTAAAGATGATCATTTCGATCATTTGGAGTTAGTTTTTCAAAAGTGCCAGGAGTTCGAGATTTCCTTAAATCCAAAGAAATGTGTGTTCGGAGTACCCCAGGGTAAGCTATTAGGGCATGTTGTGTCTAAAGAAGGTATTTCAATTAACCCCGAAAGAGTGAGGGCTATCAAGGAGCTTCCCCTTCTGGTAAATAAGAAAGGTGTCCAGTCTTTCCTCGGCAAGGTAAATTTCATCAGTAAATTTATTTCTGATTTTGCGGGAATGATTAGGCCGATCACCCTAATGCTGAAAAATGATCAAATTTTCAAGTGGAGAACGGAGGCTCAAGAGGCTTTTGAAAAGGTCAAGGAAGTGATCTCCACAGCCCCAGTGTTAATTAATCCAGATCAATGCAAATATTTTATAATGTATGCCTTCAGTAGCAAGTCCAGTATCGCTACTGTTCTGACTCAAAAGGATAGTGAAGGAAAGGGAGAACATCCAGTGGCGTTCTATTTTTAAATGCTAAAGGAATATGAGGTGAATTATAACTTCATCGAAAGACAGGCCTTCGCAATAGTAAAAGGACTTAAAAAGTTCCATCATCTAATCTCTTGCAGCAAAGTTCTGGTATATGTCGCACATTCTAGTGTGCAGGAATACATCATGGAGGGAGAGATCACAGAAAAAAGAGCTAATTGGATTACCAAGATCCTAGAGTATGACATCGAGGTTAGGCCTACCAAGACTGTCAAAGGGAGAGGGTTGTGTGAGTATATGGCATAGGATGAGGAGGTACCTACCAAAGAGGAACAATCAGAGCTCGTCTTGATAAATGGATCTAGATTGGATGACGATTGGCTGAAAAATAGAATGAACTTCATGCAAACTGGAAGGTATCTGCCAGGTCTCTCTTCCCAAAAAAGGAGGTATTACCGGCTGCAGAATTGCTGATATATGCTGATAGAAGGAATTCTTTTCAAAAGAAATTTCAATGGTGTGCTCCTGTGATGTGTTACTTCAGGGGAGGCGTAGAAGATTCTCGACGCTTTTCACAATAGCGACGAAGGTGGGAATTTCTCTGCTAAAACTACTGCCATCAAGGTCCTACGAGCTGGATATTACTGGCCAACACTCTTCAATGATTCCTACTCTCTGGTAAAGGCTTGTAAAAAATGTCAGTTCTTCTCTGACAGAAGGAAGAACTCAGTGATGCCCCTCAAACCTATCGTGGCGGATGAACCATTTGTGCAATGGGGTCTGGACTTCATCGGAATGATCAACCCAGTTTCTAGTGCCGGACATAGGTGGATATTAACAGCTATAGACTACTTTACAAGGTGGGAAGAAGTTGTTCCCTTTAAGGAGGAAATAGAAATAGATTGTAGATTTTCTTGAAACACTAGTGACAAGGTTCGGCCCTCCAAAAACAATCATTTCGGACAACACCAGAGCATTTGTAGGTACAAAGGTATGTCACTTTGCATTAAAAAATGGCATATTCCTTAAAACATCATCAAACTATTATCCACAGGGAAATGGCCTAGCCGAGTTGACAAATAAAAGTTTGGTCTAACTCCTAAAAAAGGTTGGCTCAGAACACTAGAGGAAATGGCATAAAAATCTCTGAAAAGCGCTCTGGGCCAACCGTATAACTCCTAAACAAGTCCTCAAGACTTCGCCCTATGAGTTGGTATATGGGAAGGAGGCACTGTTACCTATCTCTATGGAGATCCCGGTAATACAGTTGTTGAAATCTCTTGAGATAGAAAAAAATGATGCCATGGAGGTTTGGCTTGCCGAACTACTGGAAGTACAAGAAAAAAGGGAGAACTCCCTAATAGCAATGACAAGCCATCAACAGGTGGTCAAACAGTGGTTTGACAAAAGGGCTTCCAACCAAGGCCTAAAAAGTGGAGACTTAGTGCTAAAATATGACAGCAGGGCTGCAAAGCTAGGTCAACATGATAAGTTTGACAGCCTATGGGAGGGACCCTTCAAAATCATTTGGTGCATGCAACACAATGCTTTTGAGCTAGAAAATATGGAACAAGAGCTGCTAGGAATCCCGGTTAATGGGATTCACCTTAAATTGTTCCATTAAGCATTAAGCCCTACCTTGTACAGTTGTAAATAACGCTTTTATTTTCCTTTCATGTTTTTGGCCTATTCTTTTGCTAAATTGGCGGTCTTTCTACGCATTTGCTCATCAAAGGTGGCGGATAAAACACCAAAGATGCTTTACACAAAATGCACTCATACATGGAGAAAAAAACATAAAAGATTTGAAAAGCTAGAAAATTGAACACAGAAGCAAACAGGAGCATAGATTTCACTTAAAAAGAAAAGTATATATTTATATATATATGTTCTTGGGTTACAAAATGTCATGGATGTCGATTTTCAAAATATACAAGTATCAAAGTATATATATATGATGGCCTTTTATCAGGCTTATCTGGAGCAGGTGAGTTACATCATCAGGCAGTAAGGCAAGGGGGTCATCTATCCGCAGGAATGGCTGGCAGCAACCGACGCATTTACCGCAGCATCTGCTTCTTCCTCGTCCACGGGCTCCTCGGCAGCACTGGCAACATCATTCAACATAGTCGTTGTCGGTGGTGGATACACCAGGTCCCTGAAGTTAGTATACCATTCTACATCATAGAAGGGTATCACGTTGTAGCTCCTGAACAGGAAGTGTAGGGCTTGAGTAACCCTCTGCTGGTGCTGGCCACAAGTCTGCAGATAGAATTTGCTCAGGAATGGCAACCAAACGACAATAGCTTCTTCTTCGATAAAGTGACGCAGGTCAATGGCTGTTGGCAGGCCTATCCCGTACGCAACATGTGTAACAACCTCGCCGAGCCCATTCAGGTACTTCTTTGGGAATATTTCTTTGACTAGCTTCAAGATAAGTGGCCGGGGAACACAAATGTCCAGCATGGACGCTACAAAGTGCGAGCACATGTTGGTGTTCACCTGATACTTATCTTCATATTCAACACAGTCCTTGCCTAGAACCCACTTAATGGCTACTAGAACCAGCGAGTGCTTGTTCTTCATCATTATTTTGAGCCTTCTAGTGGAGATCTCACCTACAAATGCCGTCTGTGATTTGAACAAGGTTAGGCGAATAGGGGTATCCATCTCTCCTAACACTATCTCTAAGTCTGCTAAGTAATGCCAAAATCTACTCACCACCTAACTTATGAAAAGACTTGCTTAGCAGTCTTCTACTGGCCTATCACTTCTTAAACGCTGAGTATGTTTGCTTGCTTTCTACTGGGCTATTTATAGAAAAGTTGACAGAACATATGCCAATCAACGTGATGTATACTGGCTGCAATCTCGAAGGCCGAGTCTGCATTTGTTCACATTTTTGGCCGATACATGCACGATAACACGGCTCAAGGCGTGCTTAATTAAATGAAGTTAATTAATTAAGCTTTAAAAAGGTGGCACTTGTTGGTGAAGGGATGTATGGCCGTATGCTATGGTGTCAAATCTCAAACGCATCCTAGAGCCCAAGGCGATACTCGTATCTCTTCAAGCCGTGATCGTTTGCTTGGCGTAATCATTTCGGCCAGGATATTAATTACTGGTACATGCTAACGCAAGAGGAGAGGGCCAATTGCAAGCTCAATTTTCAAGGAGATCAGGGCGTATCACACGATCGCCCCAATATGATGATGAAATCTGGCTGCCTCGGAATAGCAATCAATTCATCTAGCATGAGTTGCCAGATCACTAGTACATGCCGAATTAAATGAAAAAGGTTTGCTTTCGCCTACCACCTTAGGAAGTTGCTATTATTGCATGAAACAACTTAATATTTCAAAGTCTTTTTTGCAACACAAAGAAGGTGCAAAGTGTTTTTTGTTTGTGTATCCAGAGCAAGCGTATTCACAGGCTAGGAAGCTTACAAGTTCTGTAGTGAAAGAAAAATGTCAGAATCTTCAGCTCAACTGGTGCAGGAGGAGATTAGCCAGGAACTATATATGGCCATTCGTTCATCAGACAAGGTATATGTGTACGATGATGTAGCATATACCACTCCTGGTATACCCGCGAAGATGAGAAGAGCCAACATAGAGGAGCTGGAAAAACCCAAAGAATGGAGTAGCCTAAAAAAAGTTAGAGAAAAGTGGGTTAATATCTACGACCCGAAGCTTTCCAAGAACCCTAAATCTCTCAGGGAGGCGACTTGTGCAAGGTTATCAGCACCAAGGGCAGACCAAGCCATGGCATGTAAAGTATGGCTTAGCGGTCTTCCACAATATATGATCCTGTTAGTGCACTATTGCCCGGAGGTGGTCGACGCGGCTTTTCAGTGCTATAATCCACATACCCATTGTATTGAAGGTCATAATTTAAGGGTTCAAATCAGCCTAGAAGCCATCTGACATATGTTATGTATCCCTGACCCAAGCAGAAGAAAGGAGAATATCGAGCATTTTCGCACAAGCAAGGGGGAAAAAATATGGAAAATGATGAAAACCGGCTCCGATTTCTTATTAGAAGAGACTAATAAGAAAGGTGTTGCATCCGCTAAGGCACCGAGTATTCCATTATCATGTGGTTCATTCTGCGATGACCTCTAGGACCCCATATCTATGCTGGCATTTGTTTGCGGCCGAGATTCCAATGAGAAGATCGAGGCTTTTCAGTTGGGTCCCGCAATGCAGTTTCACAAGCAGCATGAGCTTTTCTGGTATGATTTTGCTCAATTCATGGTTGAAGAAATGATACATAAAATAGAGAATTATCAGGCAAAAAAAAAATTTAGATTTTTTTCCTACCTGGTCCACATGTTCCTGCATCAGAATCTGGATTTCTTCGCCCAATTCATTCTGCTATCAATTTTTGATGAGCAGAACAAAAGAAAGCTAGTGTCTACATGGACACCTTTTCTTTCTGCATCATATGACTATTATGCCTTTGTGGACTATTTCATAGCTCCAGTTTTGAATGATTTGATCAGAGAAGGTGATATCATCCGGTTTAACACTGAGCAGACTGGATTTCTGCAAAGCTACACCCCTGCCTGTGACTGGTTCTTAGGCAAGGATTTCACAATCCTTCGAATGCGGGGTTTTATTGGTAAGTCTTTCCTACTCTCGGCTTATGTCACTAATAGAGTGCTCGCGCTAAAGGTTTTCTGACAGGTGTGTATCATCAATTTCATGTTCTGTAGCTGCAAAAGTGTCAAGAGGAAGGGATTCTTCACTTGCCCGAAGATTTTCAAGTCGGTAACGCTGGTTAGAAAACAAGCACACAAGTTGCTAGGGGAGAAGCTGGCACATCTAGGGTTGGTATAGTAAATGATAAATTGGATTACAACCCTTTCAACGACCTGCTAGAGCCACATATGAAGGTTACCCATGTTCCCCGACCATACTAGGAGAAACGGTGTAATAAGCGGACTGATAAAGATGAAGATTTTGTTGAATTAGCACAAATCCCTACGCTAGACACTAGGAGCCCATGGCACAAGTTTTACGTTCCAGTGGCCATGGCCAGGGACAACCTTCTGATAGAACGCACCATGTATAACAAGTTGAAGGTGGGCGAGGAATGGAGTGATGAAAAAATAAAGGCTTTCTAGAAATAGCACAGTTGAAGGCTCCTTATAATCAGGTAAAGGATGACCAGGAATTTGAAAGATGGTGGGATGAAGGTCATCTCAGCCCGATCTCTAGCACTGACAGGAGTGAAGAAGCAGAGGGATCTGAGGAGCAGGAAGAAGAAACAACGGTATCATCCTCTTCTGCGCAAGGAGGCAATGTCTCCGAGCATGCCGCCTATGTGGGCACTAATGTGCACTTTAGTATATCAAGAGGCTCGCTTACACGCACATGGGCCGCTAAACTGATCAGGCTAACGCCCCAACAGAATGATCCGACTGCCGAGGTTAGTGAGTATCTGCCTACAAAAAGGCAGTGCATGGAAAGTGTTATTGGGACAGTTTCACATGAACCCACCAGAGGAGATGTGCCCACTGCTAGTTAAATGCCATAGTTTGCGGGAAAATCACGAACGATCCTGGAGCCACCACCGACCAGTCAATAGGTACATTTCACTCCATCCTCTCTTACATCTCAATCTTTTGTATCTGCTCCTCCATCAGCCACTCTTTTTGTTGGTCCGAGGCCTCCACCCTCTGCTTCTGGTCTAGCTTATTCAGCTGCATTTGCCTAGTATTTGCAGGCCCAACCATTTATAATTACTCCTTCGAGCATGCTTACGCCTTCTACTGTCACTTAGACTTTCCTCACCTCGCTTTCAGAAAATGTTCCCCCTATCGGCCCTCACTCTTTTTCCGCCATGCTCACTGATCCGTTTCCATTACAACAAGCCGATACCCAGTCAGCAACTATTCTCCTCGGGCCAATGAGTCTTATGACTGAATCTCCAATTCAGCCGCTGCAAATGTCTAGCCCCGCCGATAGCTCTCAGGCCAAGCTATGGAACGTACCGCACTTTTCTCCACAAATGGTCACTCTTCAAAAGAAGCAGATGCCTAGGCCTATAAAAATTACCTACCCCTATGCTCTACCCTCAGGTGTCCCTTTCGCAGGTGGGCTGGTTTCATCACCAGCTGAGTTCATAGCACAGATAGATTATGGAAATGAAGCACGTGCAAATAAAATGAGGCGACGAAAGGCAAAGGATGACAATGCCCCCACTGAACCGAGAGTACATGCTTTGTATGATGAGGCTCGGCAAGAATTAAAATTTGCAACTATGTACCTAAGGATAAACAAGCCTTAGGGAGAAATGCAACCCGAGGACTATGAAATCTATGCTGTCGGGCTTGACATGAAGGTAGTCCGGCCACAAGATAAAGTCAAAATCATGGAGGAGACACAACGGGTGGTCACTTCTGACTTCCTAAAAACTGGTCGCTAGTTAAAGAAGAAGGACGAGCAGCTCAGGGTAGCCAAGGAAAGGGTGAGCTTTTTAGAGGCAAAAGAAAAATCCTTAGAAGCAGATATCGCCTGAATGACTGAGAGGACGCTAACGACAGAAAATGAGAGGAACAGACTTTAGGATGAAATTGTGAAGACCCAGGTTCCTGACCCCGGCCTAGTAAAAGAATTACAGAGTCAAAACCTAGCAGCGCAGCAGAACCTGCGGTCGATGGAGGAGGAGCTTGAACGCTTCTGCCTTGAATACAGTTAGAAGATGGCAGAAAAGGGTGAGGAGTTGGAGTGCCTACAAGAGCAGTATCAGCAAAGGGTACGGGAGAAAGAGGTCAAGTTCAAAAGCTTGAAGATTAAGCTAGAAGAGGAGCTCCGAGAGATGAAAACTAAGCTAGAAGAAGAGCTCCGAGAGACAAAGGCTTCTCTAGAAGAGCAATCGGCTAACCACTCGTGAGCTGAACAAACTTGGAATAAAAAAATGAACAACTATGCAGAGCAGTTGACGTCCAAGAAAAAGAAGAAGGCTGAATTGGCCGAGGCCCTTATTTCAAGGGAAATCAAAATTTCTTCGCTTAAAGCCTCTGGGTTACCTACCCCTGTCCAACCTAATTTCATTCTGCTAGTTAGACAATTATACATTTCTCACTAGGAGAAGGTCAAGACCTTCTGTCTAACTCTGTAGCCTACTCTCTAATTCATAGACCAGGCATCAAGACTCAATCAGGAGGCCCATGACACAATGAAGCAGTTCCCGCGTTTCATCCTGGAAAGAGTTCCTAAGGCAAGGGACTTGCTAAATAAGCTATACTCTGTCACAGATGAAATTATTGTTGAGGCGGGTATCGAGGATCGGGACATTGCTGCTCAAGTTGCCAATAAATTCATCCATTGTCATTCCGCTTTCCAACGCACTAAGGCAGTGGCAGCTTTTCTGAGCAAGGCTCTTAACGACATACAGAGAGGTTTCTTTGAGTTAGGCAAGCTGAGATTGCTATCCCCCTTTCTTGAGGATGGCTCTATTGCCACAACTACTCAGATTGCGGAGGCTATTGAACAGAAAGAGAACGACCCGAAAGCATTCAGGGAATTCAGCACCCCCCCAATGGTAGCCGACATTGAGACAATCATTCATCCAATCTCTCAGCTGCTTTTCCATATCCAAGCAGGTGCCAACCTACCTAAGGTGCTACCTCACAAGGAATCTATTGATCTTCACGGGGCACAATAGAATTTGCGCAGCATGGCAAAGTCGTCCAAAAGTGAATGGTCACCTTTGCAGGCTGCACTTTCCAAACTCTGATACCATTCGCCTAATGGATAAGGCTCTGGTCTGCAGAACTAGAGAGTTTTTGGGTTCTCCGTTCCTTATCTGAAATGCCCCTGATAAGTTGCCAAAAGCTGTTAAAATAAAGATTCAAACAGCTCCCTTCGGGTCCCTTTTGTAAATGTTCATGTGCTGGCCTATGCATCACCAGGTTTTTTCGGTTCTCCGACAGGTTTTGATCTTTCCCTTTGCACATTTCTCACTTCTTAACTTCGGATATCGGCTCCCCTTTCGGGCCCTAAAATGTTGTACTGGGCGTCCATGTGTCTCACCTATAGAAATTTTTATTTTCTGTTGCTTTGTATTCTGTTCAGGTTGCGAAAGCCTTCCACAAAAGCCAGCATTCCTAAGATTGTCAGAGGGGCCCACATCTTGGTATGTGGCAGCATATCGCAGACTTTTCTTATAGAGATAAAATAAGTAGCTACGGGCTGCGAAATGCTTCCACGGCCTTCTTTATTTTTGGCGGGCCCTACCTTCTGCCAGGTGGCGACCTTTCGCAGCCTTTCCAACACAGCAGGAAGCTAAACACAGCGGGCTGTGAAACGCTGGCAAGCGTCTTTCAGACCCAGTTCAGGCAGCTCTCTCCCCACTTTAGGAAAGACCTCCCCTTGGACACGTGTCACTTCTTCGCAGTCTCTCAGCAGCAGTAGGAGGAATTCTCATTCGGGCTGCAACGAGCTGCCACGTGCCTTATACTAATCATTGAAGTAGGCAATCGGCTAGCTGAGCAATATATTGCTATCAAGTGCTACTCGTCTTGCTTTTTCAAAGCGGTGGATGGCGCTTATCACCTCGAAACTTGGCTGGGGCCCCTGCCATCATTACAAAGGGTGTGCATGCACATGAATATCCAGATGCCGTGTTGTAACTCATTGCCATTGTAATGGCATGGAAAATCTTTTGATTCTGGCATAATTACAGGGAATTGGGAGATCTTTTCTGTTACAGTGTTCCAAAGCGGTGAGAGTTTTCCTCTCCAGCTATATATACTCTCTCTGTCAACGAGAGAGAAGCCCCCGAAATTCTAAGGGAAAAAAGGTCCAACGATAGATTAATCCAAGAGTTTTAAGAAAAAGGATACTGGTTATAGCAAAAGACACTAGGCCTCTCTTATATGTTTTATGTGCAAGAAACTTTCAGACTGTGCCAACTGTTCGGCCTTTCTGTTTTTCATATATTGATTAAACTATAAACTGTCTTTTTATTGTCTTAAGCATTTCATTTAACAGAACTTCTATATATTGAATGCAAGCTTGCTTATCTAAATCATGTCTAAATGACTCTTCTTGATGGTAAGGATGCATGCGATACTATTTTATGTCAATAAATGAATTTTTTACGCTATACCTTTAAGTCTCTGACATTTTAGAATGTAATAACACCATTCAGGCCCCTAAATCTATGATTTATCGTGCCCATCAACAAATTTTGGCGCATCACCTTAGATTAGACTTTGCTTCATCATATTTGTTTCCTTTTCCCTTTTCAAAAACTATTATAGAAGAATCTGGCTTCTTTAAAACCTGAAGGTCACTCAGTTTGGCGCAAAGGGGTCCCCCTTGAACTGAGTTTCCCATAAGGCAATGTTACCTCATCATTTTTTGGCATCAACAAATACTTCCAAAAATATTTTTTAAATTTGTTTCCAAAGGCCTAGGGAGGACCCACTCACCCATGGGTGAATAAGTCCCAGACACCTATTCCTAGTACACACATTGCTCAAGGTAAAGTGTTATGTGTTGGCATTAATTATTGTCAAGTTTTCCCTTTGGAAAATGTAATTTATTAGGCTTGTAGATGTAAAATAGGGCTTATTAATGCATAATTAAGTCCATTTAATTAAGAAGGCTCAAACAAAGTGGGAAAATGTAAAGGAGTACATTTTCCTACACTACACCTCCAAATGGACTATAGTTTGGTTTCATTAGGTAGTTCACTAGGGTTCCCATGGTTACCTCTGATTCCATTGGCCATGGAAAGATATACCTTCACACTAAATACACATGTTAATCCATCCAATTATGATATATACATGTATAGCCAAAACAACTAAATCAAACACTAACATTCATCCAAGTTTCATAATTCAAATGTCATAGAGATTTCATTAAATAATTTCAAAATCAATGAACCACCCAACTTATCCATGTTTATAAACCTTAGATTCATGTTCATCAAATTTGCATTATGATTCATTAACACATCATATTTCATTAATTCATCATTAACTTTCAAAAATCAAATTAAACATCATCAATGAACTAACATGTAATTAAATCAAGCATCATCATTAGCTAACTAAGCATATAATATAACAATAATCAAGTCATCATATGAAATCAAATTTCTACTCATCCTATCATCAATTGTATCATTAGGTATAATCAATAACTAAAATCAAAATATTATAAGTACTGGGTCTATCATAGAGGTGGGCCTCACATCCTCCCCATCTAGGAATGAACTTCCTCCTAGAAGTCCTCAAAGAGGTGGGGATACAAAACCCTAAAATGTGAAGTATCCTCCCAATTTATTGCTACCTCATAATATGGATCCCATTAGACCCTAACCTATCCCAACTCTTGACCTTGAAGGGCCAATGTCCTTCGAGCCAAATATGAATGGGCTCCAAAGCTAACTTTCCATCCAACTCAACCTATAAAGCATCCCAATCTAAAACATGTGTTATCATGCACATATCATTGTAATACTGATACATGAAATACATCATGGATATATGACAAGATAGGTGGCAAGGCTAGATGATAAGCTATGAAACCTATCCGCTCCAAGATCCCAAATGGACCAAAAAACTAAGGTGAAATCTTAGAACCCTTCCCTTATCAGATCTGACTCTTGTGTAGATGCACTCTCAAGAACACATGATCACCTACTGAGAAAATTTGATCAAACCTCTTAGCATCGACATACTTTTTCTATTGATCTTTTGCCTCCTGAAGTTGTTTCTTGATCAAATCTACCTGCTACTCCATATCATATATCATCATTGGACCAATCACCACTCTATCCTCTATGTGATCCAAACTCAAAGGAGTCCTACATGGTCCACCATACAAGGCCTAATATGGTGGCATACCCAAGAAATTATGATGACCATTGTTATAGGAAAACTCAATCAAATATAAGTACTCCTATCGAGATTGATGATACATCATGTACATTCATAACCTATCCTCTAACACTTGATTCAACCTCTCATTCTACCCATCTATCTTAGGATGGAAAGATGAACTGAAGTTGAGATGAGTTACAAATGCTTTCTACAATGAAATTCAAAATGTAGACATGAAGAGTGAATCTCTATCTAATATGATCATCTTCCCATGTAGCATGGAAATTTCATCAAGGAATACTATCACTAATGTTGGCACAATATATGTCATATGCATAGGTGAGAAATGAGCTACTTTGGTCAACTTGTCAATGCTCACCATGATGGCATTATGGTGATGTGAAGATAAGGGTAGACCAACAATAAAATCCATCTAAATGGTATCCCATTTCTACTCAAGAATATCATGTGGGTAAAGAAGTCCTATTGGATAATGGTGATCTACATTGACTCTCTAATACTCAAGGAATTGAGTCACATAATCTATAATATCATGTCATATCCCTACCCAATGATATACCTGATGAAGTTCTACATGCATCTTCTTCACCCCTAGATGCACTACATAAGGCACCCTATGTGCTTCTAATAATATGACTGTATGAAAATCACCAACATTAGGTACATAGATATAACCCCTATGTTGTAACAACCCATCTAACTCCAAGGTGTACCTTGTATACTTTCCCTTAATGGATCTCTATGACTATAACTCATGATGTAACTCACTATACCATTTATCCTCTACTGAGTGTTGTAGGATCCAACCCCTCAAATGTATCCCAAAGGAAATGGATGATAACTCATGTCATCTCTTTCTCAAAGCATCTGCTACCACATTATCCTTCCCTTTGATGTAATTCACATCAAATTCATGCTCACATAGGAACTCCATCAAATGAATTTTGATAGGTGTTTACATTCGGCTGCATAAAGATGTAATGAAGGCTATGATGATCTAAATGTATCTCAAAGTGGTGTCCCAAAATAAATTTTATGTAATAAAATAGAGCATGAACTACTGCTATCAACTCCAACTCATGATTAGGATAGTTTAGCTCATGGGTTTTGAGTTTTCATGACTCATGTGATCACTCTACCCTCCTGCATAAGAACTACACCTAAACCATCCAAAAAGGTGTCAATACATACCATGAAATATTTTAATGGGTCTGTTAATGCTAAGATAGGAGTGCTAATCAGATGCTCCTTTAGGGTCTAAAAGGCATTCTCACACTACTCCAACCACTCAAGCTTCTTCTCTTTCCATTGAAGGGAAGTAATAGGGCATGCAATCCTAGAGAAACCATAAAAAAATGTTGATAATATCATGCTAAGCCCATGAAGCTCCTGAACTTTGTCATGGTGGTAGGTATTGACTACTCTATAATAGCTCTAACCTTCGATGGATATATAGAGATATCATCACCCAATATAATCAGCCCAAGATAATGAACCTTCAAATGAAATAAGGCACACTTAAAAAAGTTGTCATACAACTAATGTTCTCTCAAACACCATAAAACCTATCGTAAATGTTCCTCATGCTCCTCCTTTGTCCATGAATATATCAAAATTTCATCAAGGAACACTATCACATATTGATCTAGAAAGGTACAAAGTACCCCATTCATGAGACTCATGAACATGAAAGGGGTATTTTTCAAATCTAATGGCATCATAGTAAAATTGTAATGACCATACCTATTCTTGAAAGAAATCTTATGTATGTTTACATTTGAAATATGTAGTTGATGATACCCTAACTTGAGGAAATTTTTAGAGAACATTCTAGCACCCTGCAAGTGATTGAATAGATCATCAATCCTCAAAAGCTGATAATGATTCTTGATCATCACCTTATTTAGTTGTCAATAGTCCATACAAAGATGAAAGGATCCATATTTCTTAACAAAGATGGTAGGAGTTCCCCAAGGTGAGACACTTTGATGAATATGAACTTTCAATAACAACTCCTCTAAATGTAGTTTGAGCTCACTGAGATCATGTGTGGTCATCTTACAAGGTGCTAGTGATACCAACTCAGCTCTTGGTACCAAGTCTATGTGAAAATCAATCTCACTGAGGTGGCATGCCTGGAAACTCTAAAGGGAACATATATGTAAAATCTCTAAGGATGGGATGATCATCAAAATGTGTATCTAACTCCCCCTTATTCCTATCACTAATGGTAATGAAAAAAAACTAACATCCCTTTTGTATACACCACTTAAGCTAGATAATAGATATCATGCAAAGAGATATGGGTCTTTGTACTCCTATAATATCCATTGTTTCACCATGGTCTTCTACACACTCAATTTCCTTTCGGTGATAATCCACCTTAGCTTGATGTGAGTCGAGACAATCCATGCCCAAAAATACTCCATAGGATCCTAATGGAGTAAAATGAATATCCGCTATAGTATTGAAGCCTCCAAGTCATAATGGATAATATCTAACTACTAAATCTAGAGATACCTTAGCTCCTAAGGCTAACTTGACCTCCCACCTATCATCTTACCTAAATGCCACTACCCTACTATGATCCACTATAGATGGGGATATGAAAGAATCAAATTCCCCAAAATCAAACAATAGAAACAATAATGTCACAAATCATACTAAGCATCTCAATAATAGTGGACTAATGTTCAGCTTGGTAGTTCTTAATCACCATGAAGACTCTATGTTACTTTCCCACATCTCCACTATCTGCTCAAAATATCTTGCATGTTGTTGTCTAGCTACAAGACCCTAAGGGAAATCCCTAGCTAGGTGCCCCATTTCACCACATACATAACAAGGGCCCCTAGTAAAAACCTGAGTTGACTATGTCTTGCTAGACTATTGTCCCCTAATCCTACTTGAACCATTATTGGACACCACAAAAGGATTGTTGTGAATGAGCTAGGGTAGCACCCTATGTCTGAGGATTCTGATCATGTTGAGGACACTATTGTTGCCATGGCCTAAAGAGGCCAACTTGTGAACTCCGATGATGCCTAGGAATCTGAATTTGCTTCTCTTTGTACTATGGTGGCCTAGGTGGCCTAGTTGAAGGTGTGAATCCTCCCTTCAAAGGAAGGGGATTCCATCAAAAACTATGTTTCTATGGAGTGTGGTTGTGGTTATAAAACTACTCTCATGTGTTCTAATATTTCCCCTAAATATCCTCAACTATAAGGGCCTTCTCAACATCAACTCTAAGGTTCTTTTGATTAGCCATGTGAAAGGGACCTGATATTCCTATATTTAGTCCCCTAATGTAGTGGTTGATGAGAGTATTATCATCTTAGAGATAGTCCACATACTGTAATAACTCCAAAACTAGCTATCATACTATGCTACTATTAAACCCATCTGTTGAAGGTCATGGACCTCTATGGCGCTACTTGATATTCATGAACAAGTAATGAGCTCTAAATCACTTGAGGAAGGTATCCCAAGTGAGGGTATCAATAGAAAGGTTATGTGTGTGTTTCTACTAATGCCACCATGTGGAGGCTATCCCAAAAAGTAAGAGTATTACAAATCATGCTTTTAGATTTTTTGCATATGCGCACAAACCAAAGCACCTTTGAAGGCTGAGAAGCCAAGAATCAACCTCTACACCATCTATGGATCCCTCAAAATTAGGTTTTTTTAATCTTAGTAGCTCATGAATCTAATCACCTATGTCATCATGTGCCATAGCCTCAACTTCTACCTTTGATTGAGGTACCTATGGTGGAAGGTCTAGGTGGACTGGTCCTCTCTCATCCTCATCATAATACTCATTGTGAATGTGAGGGGGACTCCTACTATGATCCCTAAACTTTAATCTATGTACCTTTGTCAAGTGCAAAGGTTACTCCTATCTAGGACCCTCCTCTATTGTTGGTAAATGAGCATGAATAACCAAAATCAAATCCTCTAAGGTGTGAAGGATTTGGGAATTAAGGTTTGATGGGGGATCATGTTGGGGCATCTCTAAAATGTCTCTCTCTACACTAGGTCCATGACCATGACCACAACCATGACTCCTCCATGTCTTAGGTGCCATCCTACATAATAATGAAAAAATAAAAGATTAATGTGGTGAACATATACAAACAAAGTTCCTGGTGTTAGAACCTAGGTTCTGATACCAAATTTCATGCCCTAAATTTTGCATGAAGAGAAAAAACACAAGCAACAATTTTTTTGTAACAATCATTGAATAAGTACTAGAAATGGCCAACCATGCATTTAAATGGTTGCATACTACACACATCAAGTCATGTTTCTAGGGCAACACTACCATCAACATGTCACCCTAGAGTGGGGTGTGGGGAGAACAAGGTTGAGTGCATGTAGACCATCATGTGCACCCTTAAAATAGCATCCAGTCAACTCTAGGAATTAGGTGGTTTTAGGTTTATGTAATCCATTACTTACTAACATCATTAATGTTCATACGACCCTAGATTTTAATGTTGAAGTTTTCATTCGATAACATCAGTAGGCATGGCTATCAATAACCCTACTTTTAAGGATAATACTGACATGGCATCTAATTATTAATAAGAACACTAAATCTAGTAGCAAAATTAATAAGGTTATTATTAAATTTCTCACTTAACTTTCATGGTTTTACTTGTTATTCAATTGGGTATTCTAAGGTAGTTAATAAAACTCACAACCATAATTCTATTGGAACATAATAATGATATTATAATAAATGTGTATATAGCTCCACATATTGGCACCACACATTAGACACCGATGTTTATCCAAAATTTGACTTAACTATAGTAGTATTAAATATTGTTCACTAATGTTGGTATTAACATTCTTTGCGATATTAATATAAATCTCAATGTTAATATTACCATTCATTATAGTTATTGGAATTCTTCTTTTATTATTAATATTAGATCATTGTTGGTTCACCAATACCTAATGGGATTATTAGTTGAAGTATAGTGATATCCCCTACATTGACATTAGTCTTTCTCGCATTATTAGTATTAGTGTTCAATGTAAATATATTAATATTTCTAAATCCACTAACTTAACACTAGGACTACTCATGGCATGGTTGGGTGGGAATCACTACAAAGTAGGATGTTTCAACTCCATATATGGAGTTGTAGATGAGGATTCCAAATATGAGGATGGTGTAGATTTTTCCTTCTCTATAACATGATAGTTTGAGGTTGTCTTCTTGGGTAGAGGAGGTGGGGTGTTGCTTACTTTTTGGGGTAGTTTTACTGGTGCTATGAATTTTTTGGACCCATCTTGGCCTTTTTTGGAGGGTATTGTACCTATTTTGGAGAGCTTCCCATGTGTCTTTGGCTTTGGAAACTCTCTACATTTTAGGCATTTTCAACTACTTCTTGTAGCCAAATTTTCTACTTCTCTTGTTCCCTTCATGAAAGGGCTCTAATTCTTGAAGCTCACGTGGCTTGGAGGTTTTAGTCAGTTGAGGAGATTATCTTTCAAAGAAGCACTTGGTTTAGTTGGACCTTTTTTTTTAAGGATTTCTTTACTTTTCTAGAGGTAATTGTTGATGTTTGGTTGGATGGCATGAGTGCTCTATTGTTTCTAAAAGCTTCTTGGCCTACCCTTTGAAGGCTTAGGTGTATGTTGAGTTGTTTCAACACATGAGTTGGGTAATGAAATATTCTAGTAAACTTCTAGTGTTTTTCACTTATGTTCTCTTATAGGCTTTATTGCAAAGTTGTTTTGAGGGGGTTGTCCAGGAAGTTGGGCTAAAATTATAATTTTCTTTGACAACGCATTTGGCTTTGAAGCTTAAGGGAGCTTTGCTTTCCCTATTGGAGGTTGATAATTTTGGTTCACATCAGATTTGTGGCTGATTTTTTTGTTGCAAGTTCAAGCTTCTATGCTTGGTGTTGAACCCTAGTTGGATTATGAAGCATTTGGTGTTGGAAAAGGGGTTAGATACTTGTATACTAAAGGTAGTATTTGGCCTATTGGGATGGCTCTAGATGGATGCTAGGACCCTTTTGTTGATGTTAAAGGGAGTGGTGGCTGCCCCTATTTCTATTTTTTAAAGTTGTCTAGGATATTTTCAACATCTTTCCTAAATACCCATATTCTTGTGAAGCTTAAGGGAGCTAAGTCTTCTCCTCCTCTCTTGTTTCCTTCAAAGTTTGTTTCTCCTATAGAGGTGTATTTTTTTTTTGTGGGAGTGTGGAAATTCTTACCATCATCTTGTCGAATTTCTCTATTGTAACTCTTATTGAGGTGGAGTTTTCTCCTATTTAGGTGGAGTTTGAGTTTGCTGGTAAGGTATGATTTATGTGGAAAGTGAATTTTGTTTCCCTTTGGTTTTTTTTATCTTTTCTTCTCATATAGAGGGTAAGATAAGAGGGGTGATGTGGTTGATGCACATCATTTTGAATGTTTCTCTTCATGGATCATACATGGTTTTTCTAAGTGACATATTTGTTGTTGGTTTGTTGTATCAAGCACTATTGATTGATGGTGAAACCATGGTTTAGCATCAAGTGAACCATTTTATCCTATTGAGGTGGAGAATTAAGAAGAATCATAAGCTTGGTTTTTTGAGAGATGAGATCTAGGTTTCTCATCTTATTTTATTGGCTTTATTTTTAGGGATATGTTACTGCCCTTTTTCTTTTTTGGTTTTCTTTCTCCTATAGAGGAGGGGATTGAGATTAGTGATGATGATAATTTTTGGTATTTTTGATCTTAGAAGCACATATAATGTTTTGATCTAGTTGTAGGCTAGCACTTGTTGTTTTTCCAACATTGGATCTACCTTTGATGTGTAGATTTTGATTTGTAGGCTAGTTATTGCTTATCTTTGTATTATCTTTGGAATTGTTTCATGTGGATTGGGTTTTGGGTCCCATCAAAACCTACTTGTAAAGGGTTTCAGGTCCCTTCAAACCCTTCTTTACCCATAATAAAAAAACTAGGACTATTATTTGTATCATCATTAATTAATTGCTTGACCTACTCATTACTATACATAACAATATATTATGAGAGATCACTAATACTAACATAAGAAAATAATTTTAATATTAATAATTCTCTCGATATTCATATTAATATTATAACTATTTTTATCATCTCTTAACACTAATTTAATATTAATATTGACATAAGTTAATGATATTAATATTAATATTATAATTATCTTTATTATCTCTTAATGTTAATTTAATATTAATATTTCTCTTCATTTTAATATTAATATTATAATTATTTTTATTATCACTAATAGCACTATTACTAATTGTTCAATTCCATTTTATGCCACTAATATTATTATGGTAAATAATGATTCAGTGGCATTTTCTGGAATTCACTCATCGCTAAAAAGTAATAATGAAACTAATAAAATTTTATGCCAAGCCCGATGCACCATAGGATTAAATTGACGGTTGGCATGATCTCTACTTTCTAAAATAACTTGACTTCAACCCTAATCACTACATTTGGCAGCTTAGGGTGAAATATTTTGATGGGTGCTATGGATAGGGGTAGTTAGAAAATGCTTAAGGGTTCCAAGAGTAAAATAAATTATCTTCTATTTTAATATTAATGTATTTTTGTTTTGGTGTGTAGGTGTAATGACCTATGCATGGTCGTAAGAATAATGGGTGAATGGTGGTGAATTCTCTAGAAAAGAGAAATTTTTTCAACACACCTCCACTACATATCCATTAATTTACAAAGGAGATGGAGTTTTAGGGTGGCACAACAACCTGCAGAGCGGTTGTTCCCACCACCATGCTTCACCCCTTAAGGGGTCATGGCCCCTCATGGCTGGCGAGCCTGTACAAACTCCTTAATTAAAAATCTATTTATTTTATTTTGCATTTCATATATATTTAGATGCACAAGTCTACAAGTTTATTCACCATTTACAAGACTAGTTCCATTCTTTATTTAGACCAGTTCTGGAGGTGTTGACTATTTTATGCTAGAATTTCTAATCTTGAGTAGCAACAACCAAATGCATTTAATGTTGTGTCAAATGAGATTCATTTGGATCTTTCCCCCCACTTGTCATGTCTAACTTATGCTAGCCAGTTAGTGTTTTGGCAAAAAATTGATTGTGGTGGTTGAATTTGAATTTTGAGTAGCAACTTTTGGAAAAGGGAAAGAAAGACAAAAAAAAAGAATATAATGTTTTTTCAGTTATAATGCAATAGTAGAAGGACAAGGAGGAATGTTCAGCAAAATAGAATAGAGAATAAAGAAGAAGAACCTGTAGCAACAAAAGATATTGAAAAGAGTGCAGAGGTATAGTGCTTCAGAATATTTGCAGCAACACATAGAAGCTCTAGTGCATTGGAATATAGGAAATTTGGTGTATGAAGTCAATACATAGCCATAGCTTTGTTTTTTGTATGTAATCATTTTGAATGTAATATTTTGTGTATGAATGAAATAGAAAAATATTTTTCCTCCTTGTTGTCTCCTTTGTTGTGTGTGTGTTTTCATCTTTTCCCACTTTAGTTGGGTTCATTTCCCAATAGATTGGTATCAAAGTCATTTCTTTTAGATCCCTAGTGTTTTTAGGCAAGGCTGTGACATAACCCTAGCTTCTAGGTATTAAGAAAATCCTTATATTTTTTCTAGGTATTTGTATTTTTCCCCCATTTAACAAACTGGTTGGAGGATATAATAGGAGTTGGTAGTATCCACCTATGTTTGATGGTAAAAACTATGATGTTTTGGAAAAGAAAATGAAAACCATTTTAGTTGCAAATGATTTTTGGGAGTTAGTAGCAAATGGGTTCATAGATGTGACTGACCCAAATGCATTTAGAAGATTGAGTAATGATCAAACGAATTAGTTGAAGGAGACAAGAAAAAATAATGCTAAATCCCTTAGTTTGATTGAGGCAGCCTTGATAGAGGCTATTTTTCCCCAAATAGCACTAGCTAGTTATGCAAAAGAAGCATGGGAAATACTTCAAAATAGTTACAAGGGTACTGACAAGGTGAGGCTAGCGAAACTCTAGCTGCTAAGGAGAGAGTTTGAGACCCTGCAAATGAAGGAAAATGAGTCCATTTCAGATTTTCATATGAGGGTTTCCACCATGGTTAACCAGTTGAGGATAAATGGAGAATCAATGGAAGAGCAGAGGATTGTGGAGAAAATCCTCAAAATTTTACCCAATATTTTTGATCCAATAGTTATTTCCATTGGAGAGGAAAAGGAACTCTCAAAAATGACAATTGATGAGTTAATGGGTTCACTTCAAACCCATGAGCAATGCCTAAATAGGTTTGCAAATTCTTCCCAGGAGCAAGCTTTCAAAGCTCAAGCCAATGTGAGAGGTAGGGGGAGAGGAACAAATGGTAGAGGAAGAGGTCAAAGGGGTAGAGGTAGAAGAAAATTTGGAAGAGGAGGCCACCACCTCCCAATAAGACTTCCAAAACACAAAGAAGAATAGCAACTCAAATTAGAGGAATGATAAGAAAAATGTGCAATGTTACTATTGTCATAAGTATGGTCATTATGAAAGTGAGTTTAGGAAGAAACAACATGACCAGGGGAGTCAAAATGCAAATGTGGAAAATGAGAACAAGGCTGAAAATGAAAAAAATCACAAGTATTTTTTACATGCAATCTTGCATAACAGGGCAACACTAAAATTTTGTATTTGGACAACGGCTATAGCAACGACATAAGTGGTAACAAAAATTTATTTTCCCCCATAGACAATATCATTAAGTCTAAAATAAAAATGGGGAACAATGAGAAGGTTCCAGTCATGGGTAAGGGCATAGTGTGCATACAAACCAAGCATGGTGAAGAAAGAAAAATCCATGAAGTATTTTTATGCCCCAGGCATGAAACACAATCTCTTGAGCATTGAACAGATGATCCAAAATGGTTATAGAGTGCTAATGGAGAAAGGGGAACACATCATCTATGACAAGGATGGAAGCAAGAAAGTTATGGCAATAGTTCAAATGACAAAGAACTGAATGTTTCCCCTTAAAATGTGAATCCCAACATAGTAAATAGGCCTACAATAGTCATCCTTCAAAACAGTCATCCAAGACCCATCCAAGATTTAAAATTTTAGGTATGGGCATCTAAGTTATTCTAGTTTAAGTATTTTAGCTAGAAAAGACATGGTTAGGGGCCTACCAGCAATCATAGAGCCCCATGGAAAGTGTGAAACATGCATCCTAGGTAAACAACATAGGCATCCCTTTCAATTAGGGTATTCTAGGAGAGAAAGAGCACCATTAGAGTTGGTGCATTCAGATTTGTGTGGTCCCATGAGGACCCCAACCTTAGGTGGAAATGGTTATTTCATAACATTCATAGATGATTATAGTAGAAAAAATTAGGTGTATTTTCTAAAGAACAAATCAGAAGCATTTGAGAAGTTTAAGGAGTTTAAGGCCTTGGCTAAAAATAAAAGTGGACACTATATCAAATTCCTCAGTATGAACAGAGGGGGAGAGTACATCTCGAAAGAGTTTATGGACTTTTGCAAGTATCAAGGAATTTTGAAACAACTCACAACCTGGTATAAAAAAATGGAGTGGTTGAAAGAAATAACAAAACTATCATAGAGATGGAAGAAAGCACATTGAAGGAAAAAGGTTTGTCTAATGAATATTGGGGTGATGTTGTAGCAACAACGGTCTACAATTTGAATAGGTTTCCCATGAAGGTCATTTCGTGATAGGATTCCATAAGAAGCATGGACAAAATGAAATTGGAGTGTTGAGTATTTGACAATATTTGAATGTGTGGCATATGCACTCATGCCAAAAGAGAAAAGGAATAAATTTGATGAAAAAGGTGAAAAATGAATTTTCATAGGCTATAGTGAAGAATCCAAAGCCTATAGATTGTACAATCCCATCACTAAGAAAGTGGTGATTATCAAGGATGTTGAATTCATTGAAAATGAGTCATGGGATGGAATAGTGGATAGCAACATAGGTATTTTTGCCTCAATATCTTTTGAGGATGAAGAAGCTTTAGAGGGAAGGTGTGTCAGAACTTTACAATAAGGTAACAGTTTAGAAAACAACAAGATAGATGCTCCATAAATTTTCAATAGGGAAGTTGCTTCAAAAATTTACAACAATAGTCTTCTTCATTAGTCCAGTAGTCAAGTAACTCCAAAAATTCTAACCCTTTGCTTGCATCATTGATGCCACAAAAGACTAGAAGTGTGAAAGAAATTTATGACAACATAAGGTATGATGATTTTGATGAGAATTTAGATTTTTCTTTGCTTTCTTATAGTGATCCAATGTATTTTGAAGAAGTTGTGAAAGAAGAAAAATGGTGTAAGACCATGGATGAAGAGCTGGACACTATAGAGATAAATAAGACATGGGATCTCACTAATTTACCCAAAGGGAAATTAGTCATTGGAGTTAAGTGGGTATGTAAGACCAAATATACTGCTGATGGTAAGGTTGAGAGGTATAAAGAAAGGCTAGTTGTTAAGGGATACAAATAGTAGCTTGGAAGAGACTATGATGAAACATGTGCACCATTTTCAAGGTTGGAAACAATGCAAGAAATCCTAGAAATTGTAGCCTAGCACAAATGGAAAGTATTTTGAATGGACATGAAATCAGCCTTCTTGAATGAAGTGCTAAAAGAAGAGGTGTATGTGGAGTAGCCACCTGGCTATGAAGTCCCAGAGTAAGAAGACAAGGTCTACATGATTTGAAAAGCTCTCTATGGGTTGAAGAAAGCACCACAGGCATAGTACAACATAATTAATTCATACCTTTTAAGAAATGGATTTAGCAAAAGCAGTAGTGATCCCACACTCTACATCAAGGTAGCCAATGGTGAGATTCCTAATGTTGTTTTGTATGTAGATTTAATTTTCATAGGGAATAGTAATTATTTCATTTTTTATTTCAAAGAGGCAATGAAAAATGAGTTTGAAATGATAGACCTAGGTTTGCTAAAATATTTCCTAGGCATAGAGGCCCAACAAATAGATCATGGCATCTTTATTTCACAAAAAAATTATGCTAAACAAATCTTGAAGAGATTTAGAATGTTGGACAGCAAACCAACCCCAACCCCAATAGCTACAAGTTTCAAATTAACCAAAGAGGACAGCAACAATGATGTTAATCCAACCCTCTACAAGAGCTTGGTTGGAAGCCTCATGTATCTAACAACAACAATACTTGATGTACATGGCAAGCCTAATTTCTAGGTTCATGGAGCAACCTAAGGACACACATTGGCAAGCAGGAAAAATAATTCTAAGGTATGGCAATGGAACAAAAGGCTATGGCATTATGTATACTCCCTCCAATGAGTTTCAACTGGTTGCGTACACAGAAAGTGATTGGGTAGGAAATATAGATGACTTGAAGAGCACATCAGGATATTTTTTCCACATGGGTTCATGAGCAATATCATGTGCATCAAAAAAATAGCCCATAGTGTCTCTCTCCATAGCTGAAGTGGGGTACATAGTAGTAAATGCAACAACATGTCAAGCTATTTGGCTTAGAATAATACTTGCAAATTTGAATGAGCAACAATAAGATGGTACAACCATATTTTGTGACATGTCTTCTATTACCTTGACTAATAATCCCATATTTCATGGATGAAGCAAACACATGGGTATGTGCAGGATCATCATGGAAAAAATAGGCCCTTAAGTGGTGAAAAATTCAGAAAAATCAGAGTTAAGCAACTTGATGTAAGAATTTGAATAAGTTATCTATATTATTTCAAAAATATGTAAGAATAGAATCTATAGAAAATTGAATGTAGTTTCCAAACTACTAGGTTTATTTAAAAAAAGAAAAAATCTATTTAGTGAAAACTTGAAATTTCAATGTAGTAGTACTTAAATTTCGAGGAAAAAATAAGAAGTCGGTGTCTGTCTGACCACCCTAACCACAATAAAATGATAATATTTTCTTATAATATTTTAAATATAAGTAGATGACTCACGTCTGGATGTTATGCATATTTTTTGTAAATTTTTTTCCAAGTAAATAATTAATTATTAACTTTTTATTAAAAAATTTAAAAAATAAAAAAAATCGTATGTCTGACCACCTTAACTTGGTCAAAAATTCATGAAATTCAATTTTTTTTAATCCTATAGTATGCAAAGCATAGAATGTGACACATGTTTTGGGTTCAAAAAATGTGATACTATCTGAAAAATATAGATGTTTTTCAATCATCCTATCAATTAGGACTTTAGTCGTAATTCTTATTAAATTCAAAGTAAAGCATAATTTATATTGGTGGAAAGTTGAGAATCTCCTTTAAAAACCCTTCTCATTTCATCAATTTTGGGTAAAAAGAAAGTCGTCAGCCACATACCCTACACATACCCATCATATCACCACTTTTTGGCCCATCATGATCATGCACATACCCACATTGAAAACCGCTACCATTTCATAAGGGAATTGGTGGAGCATTGAGAGATTAAACTTTAGTACTAAAAATCCAAGGAGCAGCTCACTAATATTTTCACAAAGTCATTGTCAAAAGACTCCTTTAAACGCTTAGGAGATAGGCTTGGGATGATGGAATGCTCTAGAATTTCAATTCTAGAAACTCAGAAAAGCACCAAAAATTTGGACTTGTCTAGGAAAGATAGGTCCAAAATGTAGAACAAGTGCAAACAAGTTTTCTCCAAAAACTTTGCTCCAGTGCTCCAGAACTTTTGCTTTGGAAATTTTTGCACTGGAGGTTTTGAAGAGTGATGAAAAACATGAACTTTGGTGCTGGAAACTTTGCTCCATAAACTTTTCTTTAGAAACTTTGAATGGTGATGAAAAATAGAATGGCTCAAGATTAAGGGGGAGTGTTGGAATTTCTAATCTTGAGCAGCAACAAGCAAATGCATTTAATGTTGCATCAAATGAGATTTGTTTTGGATCGTTCTCCCCACTTGTCATGTCTGACTTATGCTAGCTAGTTAATTTTTTGGTAGAAAATTAATTGTGGTGGTTGAATTTGAATTTTGAGTGGAAAATTTTGGAAAAGGGAAAGAAAGACAAAAGGAAAGAATTGAATATTTTTTCAATTAGAGTGAAACAAAAAAAGGACAAGGAGGAATGTTTAGCAGAATAGAACAAAGAATAGAGAAGAAGAACCTACATCAACAGAAGATATTACATAGAGTGCAGAGGTCCAATGCTCCAAAATATTTGTAGCAACACATTGAAGCTCCAGTGCACCAGAATCTGGGTAGTTTGGTGTATGAAGTAAACATAGATCCATAGCTCTGATTTTTTTATGTAATAATTTTGAATGTAATATTTTGTGTATGAATGAAATAGAAAAAATATTTTTCCTCCTTGTTTTCTCCTTTGATGTGTGTCTCTTTTCATCTTTTCCCACTTTAGTTGGGTTCATTTCCCAACATTTTATCCATTAACATGTATTTTTGACTTTACTTAAATATTGAATTTCTGCCTTCTTGTTTCAATGGTTCTACGTTTGCAAAAAAAATGAGCCATAGGCTATTTTTTTTGTTAATTATTAGGTAGGGTTTATAGTTTACCTCTCTTCTACGAAGGCTTGAGAATGGGATACACCATGAAGAGGCTCATTCCCCCCTTACTGCTAGGTATATGCAACAACCTCCTCCCTTCTTATGTTAGAATAATTTTTCTTTTACTTATTATATCTATTTGTTTCCTTCCTTCTATCAATTGTTGAAGGTGTTAAATATTGGTATGATATTTTTTTGGTTCTAAAGAAATTTATTCCTCATTAAAAAGTGAAATATTTGTTTATATTCTAATAAGTAAATTTTATTTCATAAATAAATATAAACATGGACAAAAATACAACCATTTTACTTGATTCACTAAAGACAAAATATCATAGATCACTATTTACATATCTTATATTTCTCTCTCCTTTTTTTAGGTGAATATACCAGAACATATGTACACTTCTCCATCTAATTGATATTAAACATATTGATGGCCTACAAGATTTTTATCTTTTCAGTTGTAATAGCCTGATCTAAACTCTATTTACATTTATGTAAGAAGAAAGAAATGATCCATTCATAAATTTTTCTCGTAGGGTAGGGTGAATGAGTATTTACGTATTTCAGATTTTATTTACTCCTAGTTTAACCAATACATAGGAACTAAACAATATCATTTTCTCTCTATTATTAATATACAAATAATTGATTAATATTCCCATTATGCAATAATAGTTCAGGAAAGCCTATTTAGACATTTTATTCATGCACAGTGTACAAGAACTTGTTTCTTTCCCTATAGCTACTACACACTTTTTTTTATTTTCTTTGAAACATATAAAATACAGAAAGCTAAAATAGAATTTAGGAAAGTCTTTAATCTGTTTGACCATTTCATTTTGTAATAATTAAAATGGCATGTATGTTGAAACCTTAAGTAACACAACAATTTATATATATCTCTCTCTTTTTGGAAACAAAGTATATTCTTTTCATTTCTCCCTTTTAGTAGTCTCACACAATTACAAAAATATTCCATGAAACTATAGATATCCACCACTACATGGGAATTCATACTTTAAATAACCTTAAGATAGTCCTTTTGAACAACACAACAATGATAATATTACTAGCATATTTTCCTTCCACATAGGGCAGTTCACATTAAAATTATATTACCATATTATTCACAATACGATATAGATACTCTCAAATCTGCAAGATCCATTGGACCTGCAACTCTACACAAAGCACAACTTTCTTCCAAGGCTAATAGGGTGCTCACCATCCAACCTTTGGCTGGAAAACCAACGACCCCCAATCTAGGATGCTTCCATAGGAATTGGGCACACACACACATACAAATTTCCTAGCAAGAACAAATAAATAACACACATGTATAACATCAATATCCATCCCAAGGTTTACAAACATGCATAAGAATGCACCCATGGATTATTTTAGGGAGAGACTAGGACCACTTGTATATATAATATAACATTTTAAAATCCATTTTCATCCTTTTTACACATCCTTATCTATCATATCACCATACCAACCATTTAAACACCAAATATTGTAGTGGGTACTTTTTCCCATAGGTACTCATATCCTTTCCATTTCTAAGTAGTGAGAATACCCCCAAGAAGGTGCCTCCTCTCTTAATCCCCCACATGGATTTCTCTCTCATTGAAGGGAGATAATCCAATACACCCATCCCATAAAATACACAATGCTCATAACATAAAGAACAAGCATTCAAGAAGGCTAATAAAAATATTCAAATAAACCATTGGTAAAAAAGAAAAGAAATTGAATCCTACTTCAATGAGTAAGCTTCCAAAGAATTGATGTTGAAAAACTCCCAAACTTCTTCCTTCAACTTTTTGTCTCACAAAACAAGAAAAAAATCAAGATCATCCCAAAAGGACCCCCAATTCTATATTTTGTGTATTCTTAATAGGAATTTAAGTTTTGAATTACTTGAATGGGGTGGTGACACTTGTCACCCTTACATTCACTCTCCAAGGTTCATTCTACCATGTGTGCTCATGCATGTGTGAGACCTTGGGAGGTGGGGAGTGTACTTGTACACTGCATCTTACAAGTCATGCAAAGGTGGCTCACACATGTGTGAGCACCTTGTGAGTTTATCAAGGCTCACAAATGATCTTGGAGAAGTGGGGATGGAGAGATACAAGTCTCCATCCCACTTCCACAAACCTTAATTTCATCAAATCTCTTTAGGGCTTAAAAGAAGGTGTCATACCTAGGGATTGACCCAATATTTTGGGATCAAAAGGTACCTAACCCATAGGTAATTTCCCTAGGGACCTAAAATCCATAAAAAATGTCACTTTTCAACCTTCCAAAAATACCAAAGAGATCAAATATGAGTTTATTGGCTTAGGTTTCTAACTCACATCCTTATTGGACTAACGAGGAAAATAATTTAATAAAAAATATTCTCAACCACACATTACAAAAAAAATACTCATTACATTATGAAACTATAGTTTGGTTTCACTAGGTATTTCACATAGGGTTCCCATGGATACCTTTGATTCCATTGGCCATTGAAAGATATACTTGCACACTTAATACACACATTAATCCATCTAATTATAATATATGTGTGTGTATAGCCAAAATAACTGATTCAAAAATTCACATACATTGAATTTTCATAATTGAAATGTCATAGAGATTTCATTAAATTACTTTAAAATAAATTAGCCACCTAACTTATCCAATTTTATAAACCTTAGATACATGTTTGTCAAATTTACATTACGATTCATTCACACATCACATTTGGTTCATTCATTAGTAACTTTCAAAAAACAAATTAATCATCATCAATGAATTAACATGTTATTAAATCAAGTCATCATATGAAATCAAATTTCTACTCATCCTATCATCAATGGTATGATTAGGTATAATCTTGATAGCTAAAATCAAAATAGTCTAAGTAGTGGGTAAATCATAGAGGCGGCCTCACAAATACTTATCAAGTAACCATCCAATAAAGATATTGTAAGAGAGGGGGACCAATTACCATGTCAAGGCTCCAAGTCATGAAGAGTTGAGAGAAAAGGGTTGCCCTAACTTACCTCACTCTAAAGGGTGTTTTGGGGTTAGGATTGAGAATGAAGAGTACTATGTAGGACTTCTATCACTCTATAGACCCAAAATTCTATTTGGGGCTAGACGAGCCAATTTTTGGAGTTTGAATTGTACCTCAAACAACTCTCTATCTGAGGATGATGATATAGATCTAGTATGAAAACGTGGTGCACTAGCATCTCTTTGGCATGCTAGTGTTCATACAACTAGAAAATGTAAAGTACAATGAATAGAAGCTCAAAAACTTGTTAACAGCCTAGCTAGTCAACCTTGATGAAAAGAATAGAATGATAAGGTATAAAAAATAAAGATGGAGATGATAAAGCAAGTAAATAAAAGATAAAGTGATGAATATGATCTCACAAAAGCATTTATTTTCCAATTAGCTCCACACACATGTTCACCTACACACAAGCAAGAGGGGGAAATCGTGGGGCTATATAGGGGCATGCCTTAGTCAGACCCCCGCTTTAGTGTTTCCACCTCCATGAACAACCAAAAAAGAAATGGATTAGAAAGTACGATAAAAGAAAGAAATAGAGATTGTTGAACACTACAAAACAATACTATGCTACTCAATCAAATCACAAAATGGAGAGTGAAGTGTTACCACCTCCACCGAAAGGTTCTCAAGGCTAATGAAGGGAGAATGCAAGGAATGGACTTGGTAAATTCACCACTGTTGTGACCATTGTGAAGGGAGGTATCACAAGACTCTAAGCTCACAACTTCTATGGTGGCCTCACATGTACAATGTGGAGTTGATGGAGTGTCAAGATACTATAGTGATAAAAAATGTAGTGCTAGAATTCTAAATAATGAAAGAACTGAAGTGAAATGCTTGAGAAATGTGAAGCTTGAATGAATTACTAAGAGAGATGAAGTGAATGGGAAATGGATGATTTTGAAGGTTGCATGAGAAGAAATAAGCCATTTTCGAGTTGGTTGGTCGATAAAAGGATGTCACAATTCATCCCTAATGAGAAGTGTAATGTCTCTGCCAACTTTCGACGTAGGAATCTGTCAGGGACAATGGCATACTAGTAAGACATTTGTGTGTCACGCTTGTGTCCCTAACAAGTATTCTCTCACTGACACAAAGGAAAAATTCCAAGTGGATGCATTATGGATGGGTGATGTGAAATTTTTCCTTCGGGTTTGATTTTCTAAGGTGAGGGTATGTGAAAGGGGAATTTACAGAAGGGGTGCAAGTTCACTCCTATACATTTTTACCCCACTTTAGTGAGCATGAGTATCGATGAGTTTTCAATAAAGTATATTGAAGAGTTAGAGACGTATACTTGAACCATCAAGGAAGTAGACTATGATCTGGTGAACTTAAAAGTGTAGGGCAAGAAAAGTAGGTACTCTCTCCTGAGGAGTTTTGAACAAAAGGACTCCATAGCCCTATAGAACTATGAATTTGCACAAAGTACACCAAAGTCCCTTAGACCAATGATGGAAAAATCCCACAAGATGTAAGTTCCTTACAGACCCATAGACCTACAAGAAGGAATTCCCCCAAGTACTATCTCATGAAGAAAGCCTAGTGAAAGGGGACTCCATAGAGTTGAACTAGAAAGTAGCTTCACAGGTGCACCTACAAAGCAACATGTTAATTTATAGATAAAACGTGCTAGAAAAAAAATAAACCATATAGGAAAGCAAGCAAACATTTACATAGACAGTCAACAAGTTGAAAGGATTTCAAAGGGGTCCCTTAGGAACCCTCCAAAAGAAGAGGGGTCCACTCAAGGAATGTGTTGTTTGAAAGTGCAAGAATGTTTTTTCATAAATCAATTCAACATCAAGGAATCCTTTCAAAAGATGTTTACTTCATCAAGGAAGAAAATTCCCCCTCATGAGGGGAAGGTTGAGGCTTCTCCCATACGAAAAGCTTCTCCCACCTTAGAGGAAAGTTTATTCTTTGTGAACCCATGATGAAGGAAACATGTTCTGTTAGGGGTCCAAGTTGAGAATGTGATCTTTGAAAGAAATTTTGAAAAGGTTCTCGAGAAAATATTTGTTGGAAATGACTATGTTTTCTAAAAATCAAAGTTGATATGGTGGTGTTGTTTTCACACATATGAGGGACAACCCAAGAAAAGAGGAGAGAAATATAAAAGAGTGAAAGAAAAGAAGAAACGTCATGAAGAAGAGACATAGGGGTAATATGATATTTCAGGGTCAGAGTTACTCATAAATATAAATAAGTATAGTAATAGTATATAAATGAACTATCATCAAACCCCTACTATATTAGACCATGTGAAGAATGCATGGGATGAAAAATAAAAAATAAAAAAATGGGTCAATATGGAAGGGAAGCCTAAATGCCCCCAAAACTTTGCATCATCCCAAAATTTCCAAAAATCAATACACATAACAGAGGAAGAATGATGCCACAAATGGAGGAAGTTTTATGACACAAAATCACCCCTGTATCCAAGCACCTACAAGGGTGAAAAGGGTCATCCAGGAACACATAAGACAAGCACAAAAGAACACATCACAAAAAAACACATCTAATCTAAAGGTAAAGAAGAGGCCTCCCCCTAACACTCATTGACCAAGAGGTTGTCTACTTCCCAATCTAGATCATTATAAGGGGAAGGTGGATGAGCCTACAATGATGGAATATTAAGGGGAGGAACTTTTGACCCTCTCGAAACAAGGGATAAGGAAGAAGGCCTTGCAAGGTCTTCTCCACTAGGCTCCTATGGAGCGATGGTCGATAACTTGCAAAAGATCATTGATAGAGTGCTGTCATAATATTGGTTTACAATTCCTGAGAGGAACGAATTTTAGCTAAAATCATATATTTTTAGAAAATATAATGATTTAAGCCTTAAAAAGTTCCATTTTAAGGATTCCAATTGAAGAGGGTTTGATCAAATCACCTTAGATCAAACCCCTTGGATAGAACCTTGCTAGTTTTAAACCATACCTATAAATGCATCTCCTTTACACCTATCAAAATCTTGATAAAAAATCACTTTTGATTTGGCTTTTGGGGGATCAAATAAATTCATTTAAAATTTATTTCAAATGATTATGGTATTCCTCAGAACAAGCTATCCAATGAATATAATTTTAATATGTTTTGGTTTTGTTATGTATTTGTTTTTTAAGTTTTATTAAACATAGGTTTTTCATCGAAAATGAATTTCTTTGTTCTTTACATGTGGAAAAATAGAAGATTATCAAAACAAAAAATTGAAAAATATGCATACTCCAGATATTGAAGTCCTTGATCCAACAAAAAATAAAATAAAATTTTGACATATACAAAAAAAGTTACACGTTATACGGTCGCGTTATTCTGCAGATTATAATTCATTTGACTTTGAAACTTGATTAAGGAAAAAATATTCAATAAAAAACTATCTAACCAAAAGTGGAAGCACTAGATATCAGAGTTACAAATCTAAATTTGAAAAATTATAATTTTATCCTTCATGGAAAAAAGTTATCGTTATGGTTATAGTACTTTTTAAAAATGTTGTTTTGAAAAATCAATTTTCGTGGGAGATGGAAAAAGAAGTGCAATTTGATTCCAAAAATTTTGAAAAAATATTTTTAGAATCTACAAACAAAATTTGATGAGACTCTAGTTTACACCATCTTCAAATTCCTCACGGTTTAGCCGCTATAGGTGCTCGAATGTGAAGATTTAGTTAAAAATAATTGTTTAGTGTCTAGTTTGGCCAAAATTGTAAACCACTATGGGATCACCCCAAGGTCAGGACCTCGTCCAAAGATTTAAACATGCACTTTACAGGAGTGCCATGTGGTACCTCAATAGAAAGGGAGGGAAAAACCTGAGATTCATTGCTTGGCTCATCGAATGATTCAAGAGTAGTGAAAAACTCAGGGGAAGTCAGAGTTGGCTCTGTCACAAGGATGGTCCATTCTAATGTCAGACCACCCTTTAAAGAGGGTGGACTCCTCTTATACCCCCATTGTTGGAAGGGACAACCTCCACCTTCTTCTTCATTGAAAGATGTGAGATTCCCTACAAATGAGTAAAGAGTTGTGGAGGAGGAGGAGAAAATAGCGGTGGACACCACTGAAGTATTCAACATGTCCATGGGTTTAGAGAATGGTGGGATTTTCAGGAGAGACATCAAAAGAGGTGGCTCTATCAAAGGAGTGATAAACACTTGCATCTTTTAGGATCAGGTGTACTCACACTCACAACAAGAGTTGGAAGTAGGACTAAATTCAATTGAATGAAAGCAAAGGGGAGGAAAGAGGAGGATGTATCAGGAGGCCATAAAATAGGGAGGTTGACTCCTCTTCCTTTCTCTGCAAAGAGGCTTGCTTAGTCGCTAGAGCCTTTCGCCAGTTCTTGCGCTCGTGCATAAGGAAATTTCTATAACTCTTTGAGCTAGAGGCTAGGAGTTGCAAAGGAACTAAAGGATCCTACTCAGCCATAGGAGTATCCATCACAACCTTCTCTGGCAGAGGGAAAGACTCCTAAATGGGAGCAAGAGGAAGAGGTTGAGAAACAATGGGGGGAGTCTGATCTAGTGCGTCGATGGTGGCCCTCTTCCCATTCATTGATTTAGAAGTAGGAGTGTTGGGAGGCCACAGAAGTTGAGACATAGAGGATTCCCCATGGGGACCCTTTCTTCTACCATATTGAATGGGCCTAGGCTCCATGGGTAGAATAGGAAGTTTGAATGTAGGCTACTTAGGATTTTGCCAAGCGGGCACCATAGGGTTCTCTTGCAAATGTGGAGTAGAATCCGGTGAAGCCACAATAGGGCTAGAGGAAGTAGTAGGCTAAACAATGGAAGATGAGGAAGAGGATCCTTGAGAGCACTTCTCTTCTTCCCTTCTACACACCAAGGTGGCATCACTATTAGCTTTTAAACACGCCCTATGTGAAACAACATAAGGTGATGAAGGGTATCTCACTCTAGGCATTAAGAACCCTTTCTTGTACTTCTCATAAGTTCAATACAAGAGGTGCTTCCAAGATAGAAGTAAACCAATGGGTGCAGGCTAGAAGTGGTCTAAGGAATAGATACCGTGTGTAACTAACAATTTATAATTGTTGTCATGGATCACATGCACTAAACCCTCATGAATAAACTTTAGAAATTTATGCACAACCGAGGGAACTGCATTCATAGCTACTAACCAAGGGATACCTAGCTTCACTCTAAAGAGTTAAGACCCTGGGATTATGTTAAAAAGTAGGTTTACAAACTTAGGTCCAACAAGGACTAACAAGGTGATGCTACCAAGGGGAGGTATAGAAAGTATATTATGCATACAGATGGTGCTCATAGGTGCATCCTACCCATCTTTATGCAGGAAGCTAATTAACATAATCTCCTTGGTTATAATATTCACTTGAGAAATTAGATCAACAAGAACACCCAATATAGTGTTTCTATTGATTTGCACAGGGATGTAAAGAGGAGATGGTTCTCTATTAAAACCCATCGGTATGTCCTACGAGGTGAAGGTTATAATTGGACTACTACTCGTAGGTTGCACAAAGGGGATAGGTAGATGCAAGAAGGAAGCCATCATGTACACTAAACATTACTGTCACAAAGCACCCCAAAGTTTTGAAATAGGACAATGACCTGGTTAAGGATTCATTCTACAATGCTTATGGAACCTTCCAACTATTCCTACTAGGGTTCGTAGGTTGGGCTATAAGGTGAAATTCCTGAAAAAACTCATACCTATGACACTTCTAGAATGTGATGAAAGGACCCTTCAACACTGCTAAAGAGAACCAAAATGGTTCATGTCGGGTTGACCAAAAATGTAAGAGAGGGGGACCAACCATGTTAAGGCTCTAGGTCATGAAGGCTCGAGAGAAGAGGGCTTCCTTAACTTACCTCACTCTAAAGGGTGTTTTTGGGTGAGGATCGAGAATGAAGAGCACTATGTAGTACTTCTATCACTCTACGAACCTGTAATTCTATTTTGGGCTAAATGAGCCAATTTCTAGAGTTTGAACTATACCTCAAATAACTCTCTATCTAAAGATGACAATGTGGGTTTGGGACAACAATGTGGCATGTTGGCATCTCTCTAGTGCACTGGCATCTGTATGGCCAAAAAATGTAAATTACAATGAAGAAAAGCTTAGAAACCTATTGACATCCTAGCTATTTGATCTTGATGAAAAGAACATAATGGTAAGGTATGAAAAATAAAGATGGAGATGATAAAGCAAGCAAATAAAAGCTAAGGTGACGAATATGATCTCACAAAATCATGGATTCACTAGTTAGCTCCACGCACACATTCACCTACACACAAGCAAGAGGGGAATATTGTTGGGGATGTATAGGGGCCTACCTTAGTTAGACCCCGCTTTGGTGTTTCCACCTCCATGGATAGCCAGAAAAGAAACAAAGTAGAAATTATGATAAAGGAAAGAAAGAGAGATTATTGAACACTAAAAAACAATAAGTATGCTACTCAATAAAATCACATAAGGGAGAGTGAATCATTACCACCTCCACCCAAAGGATCTCAAGGCCAATGAAGGGAGAATGCAAGCAACGAACTTGGAAGGTCACCATCACCGCAATCATGGTGAAGGGAGGTCTCACAAGACTGGATAAGCTCACAACTTTAATGGTGGCCTCACACATGCAATGTGGAGTTGATGGAGTTTCAAGTTGCTCTAATGTTAAAAAATTGAGTGCTAGAATGTTGAAGAATGAAAGAACTAAAGTGATGCTTGAGAAATGTGAAAAAACTTGAATGAATTGCTAAGAGAGATGAAGTGAATGTGAATGGATGCTTTTGAAGGTGTGATGAGAAGGAATAAGTCATTTTTGGGTCAATTGTTTGATAGAAGGATGTCAATTCATCCCCAATGAGTGTAAGACCCTTCCAACTTTAAACATGGGCATCCTTCAGGGATGGAAGTGTGCCGCATAGATGTCCATGTGCCATGCTTATGTCCCCGAAAAATATTCTTTCACTGACACAAAGGAAAAATGCCAAGTGGATGCATTTTGGATGGGTGATGTGGAATTTTTCCTTTAGGTTTGATTTTCTAAGGTGAGGGCATGTGATAGGGGAATTTACACAAGGGTGCAAATTCACTTCTATATAGATATATCTGAAAGAATATGATTTACCTACTACAAAGAATCACTAGAATATTTCAAATAAATAACTTTGGACTGTGATGAAGCAGTACAATATTGATGGTCCTATTAAACAAGAATTATGGGACCCTTAATCAATGACCTTGCAAAATGAATCATTGAAGGTGAAGGAACAATAATTGTCTTTGAAGGAGAAGAAGAATAATATGAAGAAACATCATTATCCTCATTTAATTTTTCAAAGCACTCTAGAGAATCAAACTCTCAAATATTATTATAGTCATATAGCATCTTGTCTGAAACATGAAGAGACACAAGAAAATTTGAAACAAGACAATCTAGGTATGGATGAGTATTGGGATCTCCATAAGGTTAGTCAAAATGAACAAGATAATTCAAAATTTCATCATCAACATGCATAGTAATAACTCCTAACACATGATCCCTTTTGCAATTCTAAGTAAATTTCCTACTAGGTGTACCTAGAAGGGGAACAAGACCATACAAATGTGGCAATATGTGAAGCCAATAAAGATGTTTTATGATGTCATATCTCCATTTTTTATAGTTTCCAATTTTCAATATTATTAGAGAAGGATGAAATGAAAAACCCATGATGAGCAAGATAGATATTCAAATTATAAATATATTTTCCTTCAACAACAATTAGAAACCCCCAAAAATGATCAATACTAAAAATAAAACCCTCCCCAAAATATAGAACTTATCCAGGTGTCTTGATGTCCAAGTAATTAACTTCACAATGTAATATTTACAAAAAATCAATAAAATGTACTTGACCATATGGACATAATAATAAAGATTCTTAATAACTTTTTAATGTCACAAGAATCACGAAAATTGGAGGTCTAGGAAAAAAATTATGAGATTGGAGGTCCAAATGGGAGAATTGATTTCAAATAGAAATAAAATACACCTACAAAAAACATGGAAAAATGAGTTGCACCATTGAAAACTTCTTGGAACCAACTTTCTAATGATATCTCATTTTCAAAAAATAGTCTCCTTGATCAAAAGATATGGCCCTTGAAATTTTTTTCCCTATTAGGGCTTGAGGGTAAAAATTTAGGTTCCCCTTGGGGTTGGCAATAGGTCACCCATGTGACCATAGGCATTATGAGTAGAAAAAATGCACCACTCCATGAGTAGTAGTTGGTATCAGTGGTGGTGGGTTGGGCCACTATAGTGCTAGGGGGGATGGTAGTGATATCCCTATGTCATCAGCTAAGTTAAGCCCTCTATTGGTGGGAGACCAAGGGCTGGAAACCATTTCCACTATCTTGGTTCATGCTAACAAGGTGTAAAAATATTAAAATTTAAAACTTTTCCAATTGTTGTACCTAACATGCATAGGTGATGATGTAGGAGTGATGTAGAGTGAGGAATATTTGCAAAATATTCCATAGAATCTGTATACCAATACCTTTCCATTGGATGATGCTTACAAGAGTATAGTCCATATTGTACGATACAAAAATTGTAGTGTGTGAATTTTGTACAAACAAAACTAATGGTAGAGGCTGAAAAAATACTGTGAGGGCTTCAGGAAAAAGTCTCTAATTTAGATGAATCAATAATTGATCTTAGGGTTTTTGGGATTTTTTACGTGATGGAAGAATTTACCCAAAATGCTACAAAATTGTAACCACCTCCCAAATTAGGAAACCAGTTTCCAACTTCAAACCCTCATAGATCTGACCTCACATGTCCGATTTGGACAAAAAAAGGGGAATAAATGTCTTCTATTGACTCCTTTAACTCAATGGAGAACTCAAATTTTAATTGAAATACACCAAATGTAACATAGAATATAAAGCCCGGAAAAGAAAACCCCAAAATCTAGTGTTACTATCATTGTTTTTTGATTCTCTAGGTCATTATATGATGCAAGAGAAGAGCATGTACTCAAAATTTCAAGATCCCCAAAAATTTAAATCTAGCAATAACTCATGCAAAAAATCACTCTTAGATCTAGGAAGGAGTTTGTAGATCTAGAGCTTTGATACCATGTAGGAGTTGAAAATTAGCTCACACACTCTAGGATCATGTGCGAAACAAACGAACAAATTCCACGTGAGGGTATGGCAAGAAAATATCTTACTTGATATTATCTTACAACAACATACACAAGTATTTCTTATATAGACAAGATGAAGGATAGGATTAGAAAATATTCGGATGTGTGTCTTAATCCTTTAACATGAGACACCTAGCTTAAAAAATATTAGATGACATAAGACACAAGAATTAAATGACATAATATAATATCTAATGACAACTAATACATCTAGAAATATTCTTAGGACCTAAGTGCACTTAACATGTGAATAGCACCTACTAGGTGAACTAGTTAGGTAAATTACATTATTTACACCAACATTAATCATATGGAAGTGAAACGAAGAAAAATATAGGTGTGGAATTATGTAGTATGAGAAATACGTGGGGATCCAAGGAAGGTAATGCACCTATCTTTCTTCTAATTTTATTTTGAAAAGAGATCTCCGAAAGATAGGATTGACTTTCAATCCTTAGGTGAGTCAACCCTATTAGGGGATATACTGTTTCCTTTATGATAAACAATGAAAAATATGACTGAAATCCACTTTTGGGAGATGAAATTAAAATACTTAATAAAATCAATTATATGATGCAAAACATGAAATTTTGAAATAAATGATAGCAAAAATAGAACTAGCAAGCTACAAGTAGATCTGAGAAGGAGAAACTAATTTGTACCTATCACCAAAAGTGGTTGTTAAGTTTCCTGCAAGGATATATATTCCCCCTAGTGTGAATGGGTATAGGGGTCCAAAATTTGATTTCACAGTTCTCTAATTAGACAGATCTACACTTTGGATTCCACCAAATTCCACAGTCAGAAGGTAAAAAATAAATTTGGTAGGTGTGTTTCCATGGCTTGACAACTTTTATGACAACTTTGACAACTTTACAAAATTTATCTTTTGATCCAATTTTAGTCCTTCTCTTGCAAATCTAGGCACACAAAGAGGGAAAAATGTTTTATTTTGGGTGAATAGGGGTTTGCCTTGGTCAAACTCTAGTTTGGTAATTAAACCTTGATGATAAAAGATAATGACACAAGACAACTTGGATCGATGATTGAACAAATCTATGTCACAAATCACCAAACCCTTAATGGCCACCCTTAGAGGACTAAAGTCTAACACATCTCTCTAAGGATTGGATATTTCTTGTATTGGATTGAAGGATAGCTTGATTTAATGTTTGAATGCTTGCTTAAATGCTTGAAACCTACATCACAATGATAGCTTCAAAACATAATATGAACACACATGAATCTTGACATGATGATATGATCTTGATTTTTGTTGGAGATGACTAATAAATATGCTCTTCAATCCTCTTGACAATATTATTTGCTCTCGTAAACTCTTAATAGCATGTCTTAAGTTTGAATTGATAAAATAACTATGTATTTATAGGTGTTTATCTAGTTTCTTGAAAATTAGATTCCATAAGCCAACATTTGAAACTTAAATTTAAATCATTAAAATGTTGCTAGAAAAATATTAAAAATTGGGTCTTGGCACTTAAGCCCATTCGCCCTTGGGTCCTGGGACCTAAATCTAGGACACACAATTTACAAGGTGTTTAAAATAATGTTATCATTTGTTCAATATAAGTTACCCTTTAAAAAAATGGGAATAATAAGGCTTTGTAATGCATAATTTAGGAAATTAGAAGCTTCATTAAGTCAAATTAATTAAGGGACCCAAACATAGTGTGAAAATTTAAAGGAGTACATTTTCCTACACTATAGGAAGTATTTAATATTTTGTATTAAAAAATATTAAATTTAAAAAGAGTAATTCTTTGTACAAGGAAATTAAATAATAAAATAGTTTTTTCCTTGATTTAAAATCAAAGTGGGTCACATGGGTGGAGTTATTGGGCATTGATGATATCGCTTAACACATACCTGAGAAATTATATCTTAGAAAGTTGAACAGAGTTGGGCATCAAATTTTTGGAGATCAGAGGTCAGTTTTTTGGCTTTCACAAAAGAGAAGGGGGTATGTGCAGGATCATCATGGAAAAAATAGGCCCTTAAGTGGCAAAAATTTAGAAAAATCAGAGCTAGGAAACTTGATGTAAAAATTTGAATAAGTTATTTATATTATTTCAAAAATATCTAGAATAGAATCTATAGAAAATTGATTTTAGTTTCTAAACTACTAGGTTTATTTAAAAACATCTATTCGTGAAAATTTGAAATTTCAATGTAGTAGTACTTAAATTTTAGGGAAAAATAAGAAGTAGGTGTCTATCGACCACCCTAACCATAATAAAATAATAATATTTTTGTATAAGATTTTAGATATAAGTAGAGGACTCATGTCCCAATGTGATGCATATTTTTGTAATTTTTTTTCCAAGTAAATAATTAATTATGATTTTTATTACAACTTTTAAAAAATATAAGAAACTCATATTTGACCACCTTAACTTGGGTCAAAACTTCATGATTTTTTTTAACCTTATAGTATGTGAAGCATAGAATGTGAGACATGTTTTAGATTCAAAAAATGTGATACCGTTTGAAAGCTATAGATGTTTTTCAATCAACCTATCAATCAAGACTTTAGTCATAATTCAAATAGAAAATGAATAATAATTATTTATTAAATTCAAAGTAAAGCATAATTTATATTGGTGGAAAGCTGAGAATCTCCTTTAAAACCCTTTTTGTTTCATCAATTTTGGGTAAAAAGTCATTAGCCACATACCCTACACATACCCATCATATGCCACTTTTTGGCCCATCGTGATCTTGCACGTACCTAAGGAAGGTAGAAGGTAGACTAGAAACCAGAACCCTGAGAAGACTAAAGGTAAGTTGGGATTTTCAATTTGATGTTTCACCTAGCAATTTCGGCATGTTTGGAGTTTTGGAGATCAAACTTTTAGAGATCAGCCATTAGGCTTTTGAAGTTCAGAGGCTGGCTTGTTGGATTTTGCAGAACTGAAGAAAGAATAAGGTAGAAGAGAAAATTGATCCTCGATATGACTAAAGGAAACAAAAATTAGAAAAGTTGAAAAAAATTGGGCATCAAAATTTCACAGTTCAAATGTCATCTTGTTGGCTTTTGTAAAAGTGAAGGAAGTACAAGGAAAAAGAGACACCTAATTCTCAAAAAATCTAAAGAAAATTCAAGCTTCTTAGTTTGGAGTTTCAAAGATCAAGCTTTTAGAGTTTGGGAATCAAGCTTCTCTATTTAGGATTCCACCTTTCAGGCTTCTCAGTTCAAAGTTTTGGAGATTGGGCTTTTGGAGATCGAGCATTAGGCTTCTCTATTTAGCATTCCACCTTTCAGGATTCTTAGTTCGGAGTTTCAAAGATTGAGCATCAAGCTTCTCTTTTTAGGGTTCCACCTTTCAGGCTTCTCTATTTTGGGTTCCACCTTAAGCTTTACCAAATGTAAAGTATGCAAATGGTAAGAAGGAAGAGCAATGATCAACCCCTAAAACAAAGCTAGAAGAAAGTTTCCAACAATGTACAAGTAACTTCATAACCAATTTTGATGGTAGTCCTCAATAGGTAATCCTCTTTGGTAGCTAGGAAATAGGAAATATTATCATGTAAATCTTCCAGTTGGATCAATAACATAAAATAGGCCCTCTTGGGAACTTTTGTAATTAATTACTATTATTATTAATATAATATACAAGCTATTAGCTTTTTTCCAAAAAAAAAAATCATTACCTAAAATCATCAGTTGCATTAAGCATGCCAAAAATCATCAATGACCTATAAATAATTGGTGAATGATAATATCAATTATTTTAATTCCATTACAGTATATCGATCATTTTACCTTCCACTTCCTTTTTTTTGGTATAATGTAACTAATTGTAATAGGTGGTTATTGCCCTAATAAATTATCTAGGAATCAATCCTAGAAAGGATAACTCACTTATTTCTTAGAGAATTTCATTATAGATATTTGATTTTATAATTAGTAGATAACTATATACTACTTTAGAGTGTAGAAAATCATACTCAAGTTTGTAAAAATCACATAACTTAATGATCTTGTAAAATAGTGATGGATTCATTATAATTTTTTAGAGAATATTGATTCAGTATTTTCCTAAGATTTATATGTAAGACCTATTGATCTAGTCTATAAATAGGGGTATTATTAGACAACCAAATTTAGTAGCTAAATATAGACATTCATACAATACAATTTGACTTACAATTTATTCAAATTTGGAAATATTTTTTACAATTACTTTGAGGAGTACAACCAAGTATGTATTACATAAAATAATCCACTAACATAGAATTTTCCCCTTTTCTTCTTTTATTCTTCATCCTTAATATTTTTCTCAATATTGTTCCCTAAAATATTTTTTCTCCTTTCCTTATATCTCTTCTACAATCAATTGTTAAATCGATTCTTTTAATCACAACTTAATGGTGTAGACTAAAATTTCCTTCTTTTTTTTTGGAATTCAAAGTAATTTTAGAACCTAGTGGAGTTTTGAGAGCTCTCAAAACCTTGTTAGCTTCTAATAATAGTTTCCAAACTTCATTTTAAATTCAAACATTTAGATCTTCCTTCAAAATATTCATCATGTAATATTTTAAAATTATTTATTGCACCATCTTTAAAAAAATTCCTTCATGTTTAGAAATATTGTGAGTTTCCAATTGCATTCTAATATGATTTTGACAATATGTTTAGGTATTTATCAGGTTGTTACAACCTTTTTAGGAGCCAACATTAGTTTTTTAACCAACTTTAAATACCAAAATTCCTTTATGAAGAACTTTTCTCTTTCTTCTTCCTCACTACACCACTAGTAATGTTGCCAATAGGTATTTTACTTTAGTTTCTTTAGAGGTTTTAAAAAGTGGTTCGAGTGATGACAAGGTTGTGACAACCTTCTTGAAGGCCAAAAATGGTTTTGAAACCACATTGTAGAGCTTTGGTGTTTCCTTTTATAAAAAAAATTATTTCATAAAGAAGAGTTCGATAACTTATTGATAAATGATAAAATTTTGGAACCTAAGTTAGAATCTGATACAAGAATTTTTGAAAGAGTTGTGAAAGGACTATTGGGAGCTAATGAGGTTGTGAAAACCTCTTGTAAAGCCAAAAAATGTTATGAAACCTCCTAGTTTTTACTATGTTGTCAAAAGTCAATGAGGCTATGAAAAACTCTTCATAAGCCTACACAGGGTATGAAACTTCCTAATTTTTCTAGTTCTTTTAACTTAGATAAATTAAACCAATTTGAGTCTAAAAATTGTCCCAAGAAGCTAAAAAAAGCCTAAAAAAGTGCAAAAAAACTAAACTAAATTAAAACTAAACTTGAAATAATTTTGGTTGATATAGGATCGTTTGTGAACCTAGATGCTCCTACATCACATATTTAAATGAATTAATTATTAAAAATGTATTAATTCTATTTCATCATTTAAATTAACTATATTATAGGATCAATTACAAGTATTTCAAATAAGTATGCACAATATTATAATAAATGCAATATGATCAAACTAGTTGTTATTTCCATTGGTATTTATTTAAAACTTAAATATAGTTTGCTTATAGAATTTTATATGAATATTTGAAAATGAAAAATACACATTAAATAAGTTAACCTATTTTAAATTTTATTTTATTTTTTTAAGTAAAAGTGGCTGAGCCATTATAGGAATTTTCATTGATATCCAAAAAAATGGTTACATACAATCAAAAGAATAGAAAAGATATGCATTTTCCATCAAAAAAAGACTATGGGAGCCAACAAAAACATTGCATATAGTTTCCAAAACAAGGTAGACCTAGAAAAAATTAATAGAAAAATTGCATGATTATTATTCCTACACAAAGAATAAAATTATTTGATTATTGTGTTACTAACTATGTAGGTGATCCTAGTTATACAATATCTACCATAAACTATGTGTTCAAAATAAATGGTTTAGGTGCATCACATGGATGGAGTAATATTTTAAAAAGATACCTTATATGGACCTTTACTTAAAATATTGAATACAAAAGTAACTTTAGAAACATCAATGTGACCTAAAATATTAGTGTAAGAGTTTTTCGTTTAGGTTCTAGTAAAAATCTCACTTTATTATATGATAATCAAGCTATTTTACTCTTACCAAATCCCATTTCTTAAAAATATGATTGAAAATAACTTTGAATATCATGGGGAATTCACTCAAGGAAATTTTTCCATCATAGAATTTCTCTCTAGTTCTGTTCATTTGATTATCGAATGGAATATATACTATAATCAAGAATAAATATAATGGAATCTTAGTAATCACATATCAAACCTCTATGTAGGACCAAATTATCCAAATTTAAATCAATGCTTGGCCTTAAAGTGATTCCATTGAGTGGTAGAATACATGTTAATGCCATATACTAGTGGCTAAATCTTGGATGCAAGACCTCTAAGAATTATATATATGTATAAGTCTTTTCGGCAGATTGCAATTTTTTTCTCTTTTTAATTCTTCCATATATAAAATAAATGTAATGAACCTAGGGGAGGCTTATTTGAGGAGTCTCAAGCTCCAATTAAAAATTATATTAAGACCTCAAAATTATCATTTAAAAAAAATAAAATTATAAATTATGACAAGAAATTTTTGTGTGGTTTAGAATATGTGATCTTCATTTTTGACATTTATTTTTGTCTCTACTTATTACTATCAAAGAATACCTATGTTACTAGGGTACTTCATTTTTTTATTTTGTAAAAATTGATAGGTGATACCCCATATTAAAATTAAGGCAGAGTGTTAGAACATAGTCTTATTAGTGGCCATACCCTTAAAATTTATATATTATTCTAATATAAGGTTATACAACCTTATATATATTATATTCTTCATTAAGCATGTCCCATTTAAAGTAATTATAGTAATACTATTAGATTATTTATTATTTATGAATGGTAGCTTTGAATAGGTGTGACTAATACCCCCTCAAGTATGTTTTTACCCCTTCTATATTTAAGGAGGTTATCTCTCAATGAGTGTTTGTATAAATTGGATTTTCTACACAAGACTATAAAGGGCTATGCAACTAAGGAGAAGTGTTACCTCCAAGGTTTATCTATATTTTTATATAGATAATTTTTTAACTTTTTAAATTATTAAAATGATGTTTTATAGGAATTTTTACCCAAAATATTTTTCCTCATGTATATATTGAGTAATGTGTTGAATCTATGTATCTTGCAATTCTTACTTTATTTATTCTATATTTTGTAATGATTAATAACCTAAGATTATAATTTATAATAGAGTAAAACCACCTAATAGAGTTATAAAAAGTGAGGGAAGTCCAAAGTGATGACTAAATTTGTTTGAATCTCTATTGGGAAGAAATTCTAATTTTTGACCTAAATATTTTGTAAAATCATGATAGTATATTCATGAAATTATTTGAATAGTTTTCCATGATTTTTTTCATAGTTATTAAAATAATTAGAAATATTCATGAGGATACTATTTAAATTTTACCTTAGAAGAATAATCATCCATACTTTTAGCTTCCTTTGTCTTTACAGAGGACACTTCACCTTTTTAAATAAATTGTGCCTAATTCATCTTCTCATTGTCACTCAAGCCTTGGATCTATCATAGCAATATTGTACTAATTCTATTCAATTATTGGTTGTTTGAAGTTGGAAAATTTCCACTTTGGAATGTCAAAGTGCTCTCAAAATATGCCAAAATATCCTCATTCAAGAAATAGATAGTTTTCTTTCTTGTAGCTTGTTTGCACTATAATTAAAGAATAAAATTAAAAATTTCTCCTACTAATGTATTTAAGCTATTTCTCTATGATAATGAGTGGATCATGAGGTTTCTACAAAATAAGTTCTATAAATGGCCTCATTGGTGTCATTATATTGATTTCATATTTTATGTATAATTATATAAGGAGTATTTATTTTAAAAAATATGTCATTCACACCTTACATTTTTCTTATAAATAATTTAGAGATTTAAAATTTGTATATATATAAAAAAAATGATTAGATTAAACTTTGGAAGGGCCAGTACCCATTTACATAGCATCCATAAAGGCAAAGAGAGGTGACTCGTAAAAAGTGAGTAAAAAAAAAGATGACACTCACTAGTAGTGTTCTTGGAAAGAAAAAAACACTAAATATGATTTTGACTAGAGCATAAAACTAGTAACAAAAATCTCCTACAACAAAAAAGGTATCAACAACAAGAAACCAACTCAAAAAACATAGTACTTATGAGATAGGAAAGAACTAGTAGAAGCCAACAACTTCCTAAACCCAACAGTAACTACCAAAGGGGCAAGACCAGGAACTCGACACCAACTACTCTCTACCTCAATAGGAGAGAAGACAAAACACTGAGCTAAGGGAAGAAAACCCCTAACAACCATTCTAGTTTTTTCAACATAGGAGAAACTATGAAAGAAGAAAAACCCAAGCCAAGTCGACAAGAACAGTCTTCACCTCAATAGGAGACAACCCCACCGCAAAAGGGGAATCTAGATAGAGAGATAGTGTAGAAAAACCAACAACACCCAGAAGTTTGAGAGAGAATAGTTGTAGCTATCCTTGAAGAATCCAAACCCTCCAAAACCCAATAGATGGTTCAAAAACCAACACAAAAGAGAAGAAAAACACCACCCCCAAAAGAAGCAACCAAACTCAAGATCTTCAAAGGACAGGATCCAACACAAAGTTAGGAGAAAAACATCATGAAGATGAAGATTGACAACTCTTCTTTACAAAAAAACCCAAACATAGCCCCTAAGAGGGAAAAAAGCAAAGAGGTGATGGAGACAACACCCCACAACTTAACAACATCCAAAACCTCCAAGGTTGGGTGAATAACCATAAAATCCACTACATCACTCCAACATTAATAAACGTAGCAAAAGAAGAATGCCTCCTCCATGGAAAAAAGACCCATAACCTCTAAGGAAATAGGGTAGGAGCCTTATAGCCACAACATGCCTCAAAACATGGACACGAATAGACCTGCATAGAGAAAGCAATCTGAAACACTAATAACCAAAAGGCCTTCTAAAATAGTCCTAGTAAGAAACAAGATAGAGTCCCCCAAAGTAACACCTCTAACCTGGGTCACCAAAAAGTCCCATAAGAAATAGGGGCCAAGATAAAATAGGGGCTAAGAGGTCCAAAATGAACTAATAGACCTAATGATCTGCAAAAATCACTCTAGAACACACCACAATTGGGCAAGAGAAGCTAGGTAGAACCATAATCCTTCAGACCAACCACACACACATTCATAGATTGAAGAGATAAAAAAAGATAATGCCTCAACACAATGACCCATAAAACTCTCAGAAGCACCCATAACTTGATACAAGAAGCACCAAGAGAGGGATAAAAAGACTAAAGCATCAAGAAGAACAAGAAAATATAGGAACTAGGAGGTCCCAACCATACTAGCAAACCCATTGGAATGCATAAAGTACTATGAAACCCTCCACAATTGAGTAGAAGAACATGAAAGAAGGTTGAAAAAAAAAAAGTTCCAATCCCCCATGAGCTCCCATGTAGACATAAACAATAGTAAAAGAAGATAAAGTCACAATAGTCTCACCCACCAAGCACTCCAAAGAACCCACAACCTAACTCAAGCATCAAAACTAGGAAGAGGTAGGAAGGACCAAAGTGACATCAAAAGGCTCAACAAAGGCTATGTAACAACACTAGAAAAGCAAGGGGGAAGCAATTGAACCACCCACATTCTCCCAACAAGTTGAAAAGTTGCAATCCCTCAAAGAAAATTGCATCATCCTCTTTTGAATCATCACTACCAACACCATCCCCTTCAAAAGATTTCAAAAAAATTGTCCCGCATAGTTTCCTGCTCAGGCGCTCCATGAACACCATGCATTTGGATGTAGCTGTATCAAAATATTTTGTTGGGTTATAATTGTGTGCCACTTATCTATAATTTTAAATTTAATATTATTTGTTGAGATTTTTTTATGTTTGATCCATTTTTAACTAAGGTTAAAAAATATTTTTGAAAGGGCCCAAAAACTTTTATGCTAAAAAAGCCTAAGGAACTCAAAATGGGTCCCTTGATAAATTTAATGATAAAAAGGAACAAAAAAATCACAAATATACTCAAGTTGTTGATCACAACTATAAAACCCAAGGATCTATCCTAATTAATGTCAGACCTAACTATAGATAACCACACACCCTTAACAAAAGCATTTTATTGAGATAAAAATGGGAAGACATTTCTTATACCTTCAAAAAAATTCCATGAAACATAATTTACTTGGGTCTTAGACCACTTGAGGAGGAGGGAGAAACCACCAAAAATTTCTTGATGTCGGGAATCATGTAGAGAGAAGACTATTTATTACATAGGTAGTCCTACCTAGTGCTTATACTAGAAAAATGCATAGCCACAAAGTCACTTTAGGGAATTAGATAAACATCTCTGATAGTGGTCTTACTTGGTTCAACAAACTTCCCATGAATTTCTAGTCAAATTGACATCCATCAAATAAGATTTCTTGATTAGAATGCTACAATATAAAAGATAAATCTCCTTAGAATTGACTTCATCCAATTGAGTAGACTGGAGATTTTAACCATCAAGGAATCATAACAATAATACTTAGGTGTCATGCTTAAAACAAAAGGGAAATTTAGGAGCGATTAAATTATATAATGGAGCCACCAAATTAGGAATTATGGGGGCACCTCACTAAGAACTATGTGATATTTAGGAACCTCACCAATGTAGTTAGATTCATTGAATGAGGGCCAAAATGAGTTGATTTCATATATTCAAAATTAGAGATCTCATGATACATAGTATGGTGGTGGAGGAAGAGGGTGTTTTTTTTCTACCAAGTAGATATAGTAATATTGTGAATAACAGAAGGATATTCCAAATAAAAAGTTTTAGTATTAAACAAACATATATAGAAAAAGGGGATACCCTCATATTCAATAGATTAAACTTTCCAAGGTTGATATTCTACCTATAAGATAAGCTCCCTACGGAGAGTCTTTGATAATTTAGTCTCCACTAAGATGTGAGAAAAGGAGGTGTGGGAGTATTTCAAATAAAATATTTCAACCTTCAAAAAGTGACACACCACAAATACAATAACCTCAAAATTAGATTCACACCAAATTTGGAAGGGTAGATATGATAATTTGAATATAATTAACATAATATCAATAGACTTAGTTAGAGGGTTGAATGAAGGAGAGTAGGGTAAAAGAGACAAATAAATGTGTCCTCGCATACAAACTTTATCATCTCACACATTATTTGTGTTATTTGATGACTCAAATGTCACCACAGAAACCCACAAAATAGGGGTGAATGCCTACTCTATCTACTAAGATAGGTAGAAAATATTCTTATATTTAGTGATGTAGGTCCAAGAAAGGACATAGTAGCTAGGTAAAAGTACAAATTTGTGATAGGATTTTATAAAGGAAACAACCATCATTGATCCAACTTTTAAACTTGAATCAATAAAAAATGGTATATATGTTTTAATTTTAAAATGATGTAAACTAATTAAATGTGTATTTTTATTATATTTTATTTTTGTATTTTTTTGAAAATTTAAAAAAAAAATATAGATTTTTATAAATTGAAACTATAATTTAATTGCTGATAAAATGCTGAAAAATGAAGCTACATGAGATGTTGATCTTTATGTAGTAAAATTTTTTTTTTCTTCAATTTTTTGTGTGTATTTATAACTTGAAACTTTAGTGCATGAATATTTTATTTCAATTTTGATAAATATAGTTTTTATATAAATTATAAATGTGCATGTATTAAAATGCAACTATTTACATTCGACATCAACTTTCGTATTAACTATTTATGTAAAATAGAAAAAAAATATGCAATCTTGATATAAATTATTTTATTTAGTGCATCATATTTTTTCAATTTTTTGAATATGTTTTAGTATTTTTTCTTGACATGGTAATCAACTTAATATTTTTATGTTCATAAGCTACTTTTAGTAAAAAATAAAATATAAATATAAATAATAATTGAACTATATATATATATACACACACACACATACACACACACACACATATATATATATACATACATACACACACACATATATACATACATAGATAGATATATACATATATATACATATATATACGTATATATATTTGAAAACTATTCCTATGGATATACAAAAGAGTATTTTTTTATATTTCAAAGAAATGTTATTTATATGAGTAAGAATTGTATAAATATTAAGTTTTTGAAATAATTTTATTTTTCTGGTAAAGTGGTCTAAAAGTGGTGCTACATATGTTATTAGCCAAAAAATTTAGTTGGAAAAGTTATGGACATATCTAACTTAGCCAAAATGAATCTTAATAGATCATATGTTTGACTAAAATTGATTTTTAGTTAGAAATACTTAAATTTGTGCTGATAACTTGGCCGAAATTTTGACACAACTTTGTACTTTTACCTAGCGAAATTTATAGAATAGACCCTTATCAATGAAGAATACTTTTTTATTCATCACATCCTATCCTAGAACCACCATGGGAATATAAAAATTATAGGGTAGAGGTGATATGTTTTCTTGAGAATGGTAGGAGGAAAGTGTAGGGACATTACTATTCAGAACTATTGCATATGAGAAAGGAAGAGGATAAGGGATGCTTAGGATTCCATCTAAATTCATAATCTCAATGCCACCTATAAGAGATACAATATTTTAGGAAACTATTACCTTCAACAACATAGTGCCCCATGAGTATCCTCTATTTTCATAAATAAAAAATTATCATTAGCTATTACATCTAAAACCACTAACATGTAACCACAAGAACAAATAAAGGAGGTAAAACTAATGCTAAAGGTGATCATTAGATTCTAGGGCTAGGGTTCTATGAATGGGTGGGGGAAAGATCAAAGCCATTCAAAAGGTTATATGTCAATTTACATAATTTTTTTTATAGTTGGTCCTTTATTTCACCAAGACCATCTTTGTCAAATGGAATATACAAAATTATAACTACATCTCTAAAGGGAACTTCAATATTTTTTACTAGAGAATAAGAAATAAAACTAAAACTATAAGGGTTGATATTCATTATTTTCATGGATGCATCTTGTAACTCACATACCTCAATTGGAACAATAGAAATAAAATTATTAGATTCAATACTATTTACTGAATTCCTTATAAACATTCTAGGTACCTTGGCTAGAGCTACTGGATCATCTAATTGTATTATTTTTTTCTACTAGTGATATAATTTTAACATTTAGCATCGCATCATTGAAGAGATATGGAGATTTTGTATTATTAATTCTCAAGAGATCTATTTTTGTCATTTTTTCTATAATATCTATATACATATTTGTATGATGAGTGGAATAGGATGTGGATGCATTCATCTTGTGTTTGGTTTGGAGTAAATTTTGTATTCTCATAGCATCATAATCTATATTTGATTCCATTAAAAGTAAAACCATAAAAAAATTTCTAATGATAATGTATATATTTGATACAAAGGTAAAATTTAACTTCTCATCAATTTTATTCTTTGAGGCTCAAAATCGTTGTATTTGGTAAATACATGTTGGAAGTAGAAATTGATTCTATGACATAATTGTTCACCCTCATGTGAAAGAATTATGTCAATATGCAAGGGATTGTTATTTAATTTAATGGAGAAGAAATAGATGTCTTCTTTCATGTTGAGTGCATCATAAAGCTCTTTAAACCATTTCTTAGCATAAATTTGAATATTTAATAGAAGAGTATATGATTATGAGGACTTTATGGCAATTGCTGCACATTATATTTTGTAATGTCTAGTAATAGATTTTTAGGTAGAACTATTTTTTGTTTGATTGATTTTTATGATGAATTCTCTATAGTAGCAACCATTTTTTATTAGGAATCATTAATAAAATTTATGTATAGTGTAAAAAGTAAATAAAAAATATACACCATATTGTTTGTTGCAAATATAGAAGAGTTGAATTCACAGTTCTTTAAAATAAAATTCATGTCAATTCTTACATCTATTATAATTTAAAATCATGAACATATTAGAAAAATGATTATAACTTTTAATGTTGGAGTAATTAAAATAAGCATGTAGAGAATTATAGGGATTTCTTTCATTCCATGCACTTATTATAGTCATTATATTTTTTTGGTAGATTAATTTATAGGAAAATAGCATACACAAACTTAGAAATCATAGGGGTATGCCAATTTTTAGAGGCACGCTCGATAATTTAAACAAATTGAAAGAAAATTTGACTATGGACTCCACATTTAATCTTTAAATTGAATTCCAAAATAGAGAGTGGGGTTAGTGTAATATCTATGAGGATAGTTATTGATTCACTTAAACATTCACATCAACTATCAATTTAGAGTAAATATTAAATAAATCTAGCTTAGAAAAAGCATGGTTCTTGAAAAATTTAAGGTCAATAGTTAGAAAATTTGGATAATAGGAATTGTTCTTCTCTTTTTCATCATGATGGATTATGGAGTATGGTCCAAAAAATTAATGTAAAAATTTTAACATTGTTTTATTCAAAAAATTTATGATTTAAATAATATGGACTTTGGAAAAATATTATGTCTATAATGAATAACCTATATCAAACATTTGAGAGTGGTAATATTTAGTGGGAAAATGAGATAATAAAGATGAACTTTTGAAGATAAGGAAACTTCCTAGACACATTGCAAGTTTCCTTTTCTTAATATTTTGTCATATATAGATGGTGAACATAATTGAACGATGTTGGGTGTGTGTGGTTTGTGCAGCGCGGATTTGCTTGCCCACGACCTTTGAGCTTGGGCCTACATGTCCTTCTCTTCCTCTGCATGTGTGTTTGGGTTAACGGATTGTGATCGTGCATTGGTGCTTGGTTTGAGGGACGTTTGAAGCTTCTAGGGAGGGTCTATTTCTATTGCATTGGTTTATATTTGGTTGTTTCAGAGTGGGGTGGTTCTTTTTCTACATGTAAGGGTGGAATTTTTTCTGCTTTGGGGGTGGGGTTTTTGTTGCTTTTAGGGGAGGTTTTCTTCTTTTTGGTTGTCCTTGGGTGAGGCCTCTGGTGTGTTTGGATTATGGAAGAGTGTTTGGTTTCTACTAGTGTGGTGGTGGCTGATTGTGGTGTGTTTCACAATGGATCTTCATCAAGTTTGAAAGCTCAGCAGACTGAGTCATTTTATGTGGGGGAGGGCCCTAATCTGAAGTGAATGGTTGTTCAATTCCCAAAAGTTAGGATCATTTGGTCTTGGTTCTTTGTCCTAAATCTGCGGTTGATGATGTATCCTATTGGAGTAGACGTAATTTAATCTACAAATTTCTTGGGATCCGTATTCCTATGCCAACTTTGGACGCTTAGATCAAGCATACATGGTAGGTTGAGGGAAACATGGAGCTAATGGTTGCTGCAAATAGTTATTTTGTGGTTGTTATTTCCAATATGGCTTATAGGAATCGGGTTTTTGAGGGAGGACCCTACTTTTATAATCATGTTGGATTGTTTATCAAACCCTAGTATATGGGTTTTAATTTTGCTGAAGAATTATCGTCGAGGGTTCCTATCTAGGTATGTCTGTCATGGCTTCCCCTAGAGTTTTGGAGAGAATATATTTTACAATGGATTGCTACTCTCCTTAGCAAGCTTGCTGCAGTTGCTCAAAAAACCCTTGAAAATAAGGTTATTTATTTTGCTTGGATTTGTGTGGAGGTTGATTTGAATAATACCTTATCGGATTCTCTAGAAAATTTTCTTGGTTCTTTGTCTTGGATTCAATAGCTTGATTATCATTCCCTTCCTTTTCATTGTCAAATGTGTCATGAGTATGGACATCTTCAGAAGCAATGTCCTAGGATTAATAAGGCTCCTCCTTCTAATTCCTCCCCTTCGTCTTCAACTCCAAAAGTTGTTAAGGAGGATAAAGGGAAATTTTCCATGATGGAAGGTGAATTGGATAAAGATGGCTTTGTGCCGGTTAAGCCTCAGGCTAAGGGTCATGTTCAAAAGATATCTTTCAAGGATAGGAAGAATGAAGAGGACTTTAATCTGTTTGAGGTGTTGGACACTTCAACCTTGGAGGAAGGAATCTTATCAGACATGTGCCTTTTGATGTTGTTGATATGGGTTGTGCTGTGGGGCAAAGACAAGGATCCAGTCAGGATATTCATTTATCACAAGGTATGCAAGATCATCTGGTATCTTTGAATGGTCTTATATAGGATGATGATGATATTGTTTTGGCAGATTTGGAAAAGGAGGGGCTATTTTTTGGTAAGAGCAAGGGTTCTTCTCTATCCTTGGGGGTGCAACAATGCATGCTTATGAAGGGATTGGCTAAGCATTCTTCTAAAAGTGTCTGTAAGAAGGATCTTGTGAAGATTAAATGTACTGGAGATTTGTTGGTGGAATCTGGGTTTGATGCTCACTTTTCTCCATCTACCCCACAATTGTTCTCTCATGGAATGTAAGGGGATTGAATAGCACCTCCCATCAAAAGGCTATTCATGATCTAGTTGCTTTCCATTCTCCATTTTTTTTTTGTGTTCAAGAGACTAAACTTTTAGTTGATTTTATGCTTCAGTGTGCTTCTTGTATCTAGTATTTTGGTTAGTGTTAGTGCATTGGTTCTCAAGGGTGCTCTAGGGGTTTAGCTCTATTTTGGGATCCAAGAAAGATTGCTCCTCTTTGGTAGATTTCTAGTCATTCTACTATTTCCATGGTTGCCTCTTCTTTGGAAATAGGTGAGACCATTTTGGTTACTAATGTTTATTCCTTGATTGATATTTGTGGAAAAATCTAGCTTTGGACTCATATAAGGTATGTTATAATCATGTGCTCCATATCTTCCTTAGATCTTAGCTACTGATTTTAATTATGTGTTGAGCTTGTAGGAGAAAAGAGGTGGGTTTCCTTGGCTTGGGCTTGCTTCTTATATTTTTTTGAGAGAATGTGTATTTGCTAGCTTTAATTGATGTTAACCCTTCCAATGGGGTTTTCACTTGGAATAATAGGCAGAGTGGAAAGGAAGTGATCTCTAAAATATTGGATAGATTTCTTGTTTCATGTTTTTGGGTGGGAGGTAGATTGGTTACTGGTTCTAATATTCTTGATTGGAGGGGTTATGATCATTGGCCAATTAAACTTTTAGTAACCTCTTTTACAACTCCCAAGAATCTTCCCTTTAAGTTTCAGCTTATGTGGCTTTGGGAGTCTTCTTTGCATGATCTTATGGCCCAGTGGTGGTGTGATGGAAGCCTTCCTTATGGTACAACTATGTACACCTTTTTTAAGAAACTTTACTATGTTAAATTTCACCTTAAGAGATGAAATAGGATGAGTTTTAGAAATCTTAAAGTTATGAAGAGGAATGCCCAAGTGCGCCTTGATGTGATTACTCGCCAAATTTGGGATTTTGGTTTTTTGGATGCTTTGGGTCAAGCTGAATCCTAGGCTATGCGAGTAGTGGAGGAGTGGGAGCTTCAGAAGGAGATTTTTTCAAAGAAAAAGGCTCAAATTGATTGGCTTTAGGAAGGGGATAGGAATATTTCTTTCTTCCATAATTCTATGTAGGCTCGTCGCAATAGAAGTTGTATCTCCTCTCTCATCAATGCGGATGGGATCCACATTTCTTCTTTGTAGGCTTTGTCTCGTGAGGCTAGATAGTTTTATTCTACTCTTTTTTTTGAGGATTTCCCCCCTATAGAAGATGAGGAGAATTTGATCCTTGCTTGCATTCCCTCCCTGATCTCCAAGGAAATGAATGATTTCCTTATCCACCTGATTTCTTTTCCTGAATTGGAAGAGGTTGTTTTTAGGATGAATAAAGGTAAAGCTCTTGGTACGGATGGTTTTCCTATTGATTTTTTTCAAGAATTTTAGGATTTTATAAGTTTCGATTTGTTGGAGGTTGCCCAAGAATCTCTTCATAGTAATTAGATGCTTCATGCCTTGAACTCTACTTTTTTGGTTCTCATTCCTAAAAAGGAAGGTACAGATCAACTCAAATTCTTTCACCCTACTGCTCTCTGTAATGTGGTGTACAAAATTATTACTAAATTGATTGTAAGGAGGCTCAAAGTTTGTCTTCCTTCTATTACCTCTAAGGAGAAAGGAGGTTTTGTGGCTAGTAGATAGATCTTGGATGGGGTAGTGGTTTCCTCTGAAGTCATTCACTCTATGACGACTTCTAAGGGGAAGTCTATGTTCATCAAGTTGGTTATGGCCAAAGCTTATGATAGAGTTAAGTGGCATTTTTTGTAGAGAATTCTCTTGGGCTTTGGTTTTAGTCCAAATTAGGTCAGTTGGACTATGAGTTGTGTTACCTCTTTCTCTCTTTTTGTTCTTATGAATGGGGAACCTTTTGAGCTTTTTGAGGCTTCCAGGGGCCTTCGTCAAGGAGATCCTCTCTCCCTTTATTTGTTTATTATTATGGTTGATGGTCTGGGCAGATGTCTTAAGTCATGGGGTAGGATTCAAGGTTGGTGTTGGGGAAATGGGCTACCACAGCTCTCTCATCTTCAATTTGTGGATGACACTTCTCTTATGGGAAGGGCTCGCCTTCAGGAGGTAGTTTCTTTTAGGTGGGCTTCAGACATTTTCCATATTACTTCGAGTCAGAAGGTCAATGAGCACAAGTATTTTATCTTCTATTTTAATACTCCTCAAGCCATTCAATGGTGGATTGCTAATATTTTGAGGTTTCAGATTGGGTCTCTTTCCTTTGTCTATCTAGGAATACATCTTGCTATTGGTAGGCAACCTAGGTCTTCTTGGAAAAATTTACTTGATAAGTTACATAGTAAAGTTAATCATTGGAATCATCATTGGATTTCTACTACTGCAATAGTGACTCTTCTGAAGTCTATTATCTAGGCTCTCCCTATTTATAGGTGTTTTTTTAAGTGGATCTTTTGTATTTCCTGAGGGAATATGATGCTCTCTCATGATAATTTCTTTGGAGTGGTAACTTGAAGTTGGCTAAGTGGAGTCTTGTTAAGTGGGAAATGTGTGCAGGTCACAAAAAGAGGGGGGCCTTGGACTGTGTTTTGTTGTTTTCAATGGGAAACCTCTTGCAACCAAGTTATATTGGCATTGGTGTACTAGTCAACATCAACTTTGTTCTCGTATTCTTACCCATAAGTATCTTATAGATGTCAACACTTTGGATGTTCCTCGTTTCCCTTTATAAGGTAGAGGATCTACGATTTGGAATACCCTAAAATTAGGGGCTCAGTTGGTTAAGAAGGATTTTTTTGTAAATGTCATAAGGGTTCTCAGGCTCTTTTATGCTAGGATTCTTGGGATGGTCATCCTCCTATTCTTTCTACTTACCCTCACCTCCAATCTTTGTGTGATCATTTTCTTGTTGTGGGTTGGAATATGGTGGAGCATTATAAGTCTATTTGGAATATTGAACTGGCTACTAGCCATAGATGGAAGCACTCCTTAGATTGGCTGCCAGGAGGGTCAGAGGAAGATAGGCAAGATTTGGCTCAGATTCTTGCATCATGTGAATGCAATTCCATGGCAAGGTAGGATGTCTTGGCTTGGAGTAACCGTGATCTATCTGACCAGTAAGTACTCTATTTAAATGGGTTATGATGAGTTGCTTAAGCAGGTGTTTGGGGACATTAAGGTTCCTTGGTGTAAGCAAGTGTGGAACAAATTTTCTTTACCCAAGTACAATTCTTTTATGTGGTTGGTGGTCCAGAACCGATGTCTTACTTGGGATAACTTGTGCAAGAGAGGGTTTCAGGGTCCTCAATGTGTGTTTTGTGTTGTAATAGTGAGGAGTGCATCTCTCATCTCTTCTTCCAATGTTCCTTTTCTAGGAGGCTTTGACACCTTTAGTGGGTTGTGTGGAACCAGGCTTGTTGGCATGTCTCTTCTTTGGTGGAGTTCTTTGTCTGGTGGGGGAAGACCCCTGTTAAGACCTCTTTTCTTCAAGTTACTTGGGCTCTTGGATTAACTTTTATTATCTGGCATATCTGGCTAGAGAGGAATCACAAAAAATTTCAGGATGTGAAGCTGGTTGTCCAACATTTGTGGTGGAAGATTTTCATTCTTTGGGAGAAACTATTTTGGCTAAGTGTGACTTGGATGAGGGTGTGGATCCTGGAGAGGTTGGCTATTACACTCATCTCAATATTCTTCTTTAGAGGGGTTCTACTTAGAGTGTTAGTCATATCATCAGAAATAGATGTCAACATCCTCTTCAAAAGATAAATATGGAGGGGTGTTGGTGTCCTCCTCCTTAGGGTGTGTTGAAAATAAACATAGATGGTTCTTCTCATGGAAATCCTGGTCATGTTGGTATTGGTGGTGTTGGGTGGAGTAGTTCTAGGACTGTTCAGTTTATCTTCTCTATTTATAAGGGTTGGTATACTAACAATGTGATGGAGGCTCTTTCCATTTTATATGCTATCGAGCATGGTTATGCTCGTGGGTGGAGATAGATCATTTGTGAATCTGATCTCAGGTGGTGGTGACTTTGTTGAAGAGGCAATAATTAGAGGATGTCAGTTGGCATTTGACTGCTATTGTAAAAAAAATTCTTAATCTGTGTGCTTCCTTGGATTCTATTTCTTTTTGTTGTAAATTCCTCGAGAATGGAATGGGGTTGCAGATTGTTTGGCTAAATGGGCTTATGATCATTTGCAAGATTGGAATATTGTGGAAAGGGGTCAATCACCCTCGGATTTTTCACAAAAGTTGGACCAATTAGTGGAGGTAAATAGGGATGTGTAATGCCCCTACTTTGTATTGCTCTATTTTGGATTGAATAAATTTTTACCCCTCTTTTAGTTAATATTTTGTCATATACAAAGAAAATAAAGTAAAAGGTAAGATACAATAAATACAACCTAATCTCAATTATTTTTATTAGAGTACCAACAAATGTGACTGTACTTGCATATACCAAATTAATGAAATCAAACACCCCATATCTCACCAAAAAGATAACTTCCTTGATGTATAGTTTAATTTTGGGCATATCTTCTCTAATATAGATTTTGTAGCTATGTCTTTTGTAATGTTGTTATCTATATGCTAAATATTTTTTTTATTTGTCAAGCTATTGCATGGTTGATAGCTATAAGCATACTAGTTTAGAAAGAAAATAGTACTTTTTAAACTTGTGGTTGCATTAAAAAACATAATTACAAAGTTTGATCTTTTGGTTTGTGATGCAATTGGATATTTTAGTGTGACCTGGCTAGTATATATTGCTAGTTGTACAACTATTTTCCTTGTTTCAACATGGTCTTTTCAATATTCTTATGATTCTATGCATATGATACTTTTTTTGTTCCATGTCATTTGGTTAGGTTTCTTCTCTACTGTGTGGTCAATTCTTTTTTGTGCCTTTAACTTTAAATGCAGTTTGTGTTTTTAATATTTGTATTTTGTTGTTTACTTTGTTTGACACTAAAATTTATTATCATTTTAATTTCTACTTTCACATAGGTTTATAAAAGTGAATTTAGAATCGTTCATGATAAAAATATAATAGAGGTGAATGACACTATAAGAAAAGGGTTAATATAGACAATAAAGTTGAACAAAATGGTTATTTTTGTGTGGTCAATATAAGTAATAAAACATAAAAGAAATGATCATTTTGAAATCAACAAGTTAAATAAAATTGAATAGAGATGAAAAAATTAGGTTAATAGAAGTAAAATAGAATTTTTTGATGTCTTATTTGGATAAACCTATGTAGATTTTGAGTCAAACACATTAAAACATATATCATCTGTAGTAGTTCTCAAAAGCATGTCTGTCATAAAATATTTTTTAATATGAAAATAAATAGTTAAATAAAATATAAAATACAATGACCACTCCTTAACTAATCATTCTCATAGAAAATTCCTTGTCTTATTCTTCTATATGTATTTATTAAAAGAGAAAGTTAAAATATTTCTGCTCAATAGTTTGTCTAATCTTTTTACTAATTTTCTTTATGCCATAAAAAATAATTTCGTCAATATATTACTTAAACGATATCTATCAATTGAATAAATTTAAATAAAACTATATAATATTCATTAATGATTTAAGAAATGAGTGCATAATTAAACACCTCTTCTCTTATGCTTTCTTGTTTTTATTGCACCTCTTAATGTCTTTATGCTTGTCCTTCTCCCCTTTTGTGGTTGTTATGCCATATTTTTAACCCTATTATTTCCTTTATCATGGATTTTGTGCCTAGCTCTTTCTTTTCCATGTAGTGCTTTCCACTTATGCCTTACCATCCTTTTCCTTTCTTGGCCACTCTTCCTATCTTTTCTTCTAGCTCATGATAGATTCCTTTCTCTTTGGGCTTTATATTTCTTTGTCACAACTGATGTATTATCCTTAGCTTTTCCCTGCATTTCTTTTCAAGCACTTTAACAGTCTTCTACTTACCATTTTGTGGCCCCTCTCTCTCTTTCGAACGTGGGAATACACTGCTTATTTGTTCAATATGCCTCCTATTTGGTGTGTTTATTCTTTGTTGTTATTATGTTGAGTTATTTTGGTGTCCACTGGCATGCGTCTATGGATTTTTTTGAGATTCTATATGTCCCCTATGGAATTTCTCTTACTCAAGGGGTAATCCTCGTCACATCTTTACATTAGCTCTCCTCTACCCTGTAGGAGGGTGTCAAGTTTCAAAAAATTACCATTTGGGGGTGTTGATCCTACCTTTTCATGTTTTTAATACGAATATTAATATTCCTTCTACTTTCGCCGCCTATTATGTTGGTTTTAGTGATTTTAAGCGAAAATGCTTCTCATCATTTGTGCTTTCATACTCACATGAGAAAAATTGATGTTGTGAAGCCATAGACACTAATTCCTATTGTACTTTGAATGGAAAGTGTAAGGCTATCTTAGAGGATCCTTTGCCTTGTAATAAGGCTCTCTACTTGTATGGTCTCTCTCATGTCAACAATCATACTATTAATCTTGGCTCGAGTTTGTGATTGAATAGCTACTTGCAACACGGTTCTTTGGTTGATATTGGACGGACTCTATAAAAGTGATTTTTTTTTTAGCAAATAATTATGTTCAATAAATTTAGATTGAGTAGATGAATTAATAATATTTAATCTCTTCTATCAAAGATATTGGACAATTTTGGTACTCAAATGTGGTCGATGCAAAATGGAAGGTGATTATTGTAGAAAAGTCTAGATGCCAAAATAGAGATTTTGAATGTGATCAATGCAAATACATGGAGGATTTAGAGGACTTCCGTAAATCTATCATAGCTTACAATATTTAGGAAATGATATGAGAAATTTGGTTCATTATATGTACCTTATATTTACCATGAGTCTCATTATCAAGAAAATATTGATTTTAATCAAGATATGAAGTAATTTATTAAATTTTAATAGTAGTATTCAAGTTACTCTTTAATCTCTTGGTGTTCATGCTCTATTTTGATGAACTTTCAATGGATTTTAATGATGTTTTGCATTACTATTAGTTTAATCTATTACTCAGGCAATATATCCAAGCATATCAATATTTCATATTCATCTGAGCATGAATGCTATCTGTAGTAAATTGTGTAAAGTATTTTTGCATCAAAATTTTGGCTCATATTCTTTCATCCATCATTAGGATGAGGAAAACAATGGATTACCAAATGCAATATAAAATGTTGATGAAACAAATTTTTACAATGTTTTTTGTTAGAAGAATTCATACTCACTACAATGGACTATTAAATACTATGTCTTTAATTCTTTCAGATTTTGTCAATATAACATCAGGAGTTTGACTAAGAAATATTATATTCCTACCCACCTCTTCAAACTATCAAATTAGTGATATCTTTAACACTAATACTAAAAAGAGAAACATATGGAATTCAATATTAAATTATTTCTAACTCCACATTTAATTGTTGAGAAATTAATTTGGATGATTTAATCACAATTCTTAATATATTTCCCTAAGCAATACCTCGAGGTCATGCAAGTTTAAGTTATTTCCTAGTCACCTCCTTGCAGTAGTAGCATGATAACTCAAATAACATCATGATATGCATCTAGATAATCATACACAAACTATAAGAATGAAGGAATCAGCATGATATTTAATAAAAATAAAATCACAATAGGTATAAGTATGTCAATAATTCAATTATAAATAGAGTAGATACTATATTTGTGATACTAGAGAGGTTTTATTGCATCACTACCTCAAATAATAACATGATATTGCTTGGGAAAATGACTCTAAATTAATATTTTATTAGAAATCATATGATTTAAAGAATCATTTGAAAACATGTATCTACAAGGTATTACTTGAGTGATACATCATAAATTATGAATGTTAATAAAATAAAAGTATCATTATAGGATTGGTCCTTGTACAATCTAGAACTTCTTCACATAAAGTAATGATCTAAAAAAGCTACTAGAAAACCGTAATCATGAATGTGTTCACCAAATTTGGCTCACCATTAATGTATATAAATTGAAAGTGAGGAGGCACATGAATTTGTCACATGGGGATTTCAATACAACTAGATCAATCTTACTCATGTGGAAAGAGCAAGCTGAGTAGAGGAGTGTTTGGAGGATTACCTTGAAATTCAATATCCTAATTGTGTCAATAGAATTTGTAATGAGAGTTGTTGCATGGATAATGCGAGGGTTTTCCATTACAAATATCTATATAGGTGCAGAGGTGATAATTTTGTGAGTGTTCATGGTAATGACATGTATAACTTCAATCTCTTAATGAACATTTTTTAGGAACAAGTCAATGTGTTGAGTTTCTACCTCAAACAATACATCAAGATGCACCAAGACAATTTCTCACTCCCACTTAGTCACTTGTTACATTTGTTTAATTTATTGAACATGAGAGCAATTAATAGTTGTCCAAGATATTACAAAAAGGGTAAATTTTTATCATATAAGTGGAAATTCCATGAAAGAAATAGAGCTTCTTCATCAACTACATGAAACATACCTTTTAATTGAAATTCATGTATTGGCTTAGTAAAAAATACATTAATAAACTCAAATGATAAAACCCTCATTTCTTTGTTAATTCTTCTCAATAATTCCACAAATGTGTATTTTAAATCCATTCATTGGTCCCTATCGTACCTCTTTTGCCGACACTCATACATTTTAAAGAATTCATCAAACTAAGTTGAAACCTATGTATGGTGTAAACTTAAATGCAAATTATTAGTTAATTTTCTTTTGTCTTGTGTTTCTTTCTTGCATTGCTGCTTCTCTATACCATTTTATCCATTCCTTAGTTGGATAATTGATGTCAAAGATCTATATTTTGTTGTTTCTATTTTCAAAATAAACTATTTTGTTTTTGCAATCTCCTAAAAAGCTCCAACAATCTTTAATACATGTAAAGGATATTAAACTATTTTTAGTTTTATTTTTTTATTACTTTTATCAATGGGCTGGTCTTATAGGGGCTAGTAGTTTAGTTGGTAGAGCAATCCAATAGAAAATGAAAAGTTGTAGGTTCAATTCCTAGTTGGTCCATGAAAAGCTCAACATGGTACTAGAGCAAAAGATTGTGGGAACGTTAATAGTTGACAGATTATTGAAATCAGATCATATTGTATTTTAAGGGGATATTATTGGAGTTTATTAGTCTACCAAGAGGAAAGAGGTTCAAGGACACCATAAAGTTTAAGAGAAAGTTCCCAATAAGGTGATTGAAAAAAAGAATAAGAAGATTGGAGAGTTAAAGAGATCCCAACATGCAAAAGAAAATCCTGATGGAAGAAGTTTTTTTGTTTAAAAAAGAGAAATTGTAGCCTACAAGAAAAAATAAGGTGTTTGATTTTTTTTGTTAAAACAGCCTATGTAGCAGCCACTTTTAGACATAATTTAAATTATTTGTTTCAATGGGAAAGATAGGTAAAAGAGTAAAGAAGGAAAAAAATATTTTGGAGGAAGAAGTGATGGACATTATGAAATATAATTCACAATTGATAGAAGATTTAAAGGAGTTTGGAAAAGAAAGATGTGAATATTTGTGTGAAATTGAGAATCTTGAAAAAGAATTAGAGAATTTTAAAATTAAAAAAAATAAAAAATGAATTGTTTGATGAGGTGAAGAAGAAGAATGAAGATTTGGAAGAAAAGCTAAATTTGTTGGAAAATTAAAATGAGTGTTTGAAATCAAAGCCAGTAGTTTATGATATTTCATGTGGCACAAAAGATTTATGTTGTTCCTTTAATCAAATAGTTGGTTTGTGTGATATAGCTAAAGTTTCTTTTGATAAAGAATGTGAGGTTCAAGGTAAGGATGTTTTTGAATCTACAAAATTTTTAGGTTGTGATGTTATAAATAAAGAATAGTTTGAAAAGAATATTGGTTTGAAAATCATGAAGAAAGTGGGATATGAAGGAAAAGGTTTGGGAAAGCATGGGAAAAGAATTAGAGAGCCCTTTCAACCAATTTTGAAGCCAAATAATGGAGTTGTATATAGTAAGAGATAGAAATGATGCTATAGGTGTTTCAGGTTCGAACAAATCAACTTAAGGAATGCAGTGTATGGAATGTTCTCATTGTCACAGAGGACATAAGAAGGAAAAGTGTTGGAATCTTCATCCTATTCTATTTGTGGACTAAAGAATCACTTTGAAAAATCATGTTGAAATAGAGAGAGAAATGGACAATCTATGAAATATTGTTTGCAGATTAATTACAGATGGATTGATGGATCCATTTGGCAAAAGGCTACAAATAAGTTTAGAAGGTTGTATAAGCCTAAATGTTTTTATATAAAAAGAAATAATGGTCAGACAAAGTTTGAAAGTTTGATTCAAATGGTTAATAATTTCTTGTTATGATTGGCACATTGAAAAGTGTCATGTACAATTTGAAAACTATGAGCCTTCTCTATGTTCAAGAAAAGGGAAAACGTTGTGATCTCTCAAGAAGGAGATAAATAAGTAAATGGGTACTTGACTTCTACAAGAAGTACAATATTGGTACTAGGTGGGTCTAAAAGATCAAGTACAGTAGTGATGGTGATATTGCATAGTGAGTTGCAACGATTAAGTTTGTGAATCTGCTTAGCATTAAAGGGGAGTAAGTTGGATAATGATGCAAGCGTGGAATTGAAGATAAGATAAGTGAAGCGAAGCATGTGATTGGAGTTTTTTAAACAAAAAAATTAAATTAGTTTTTAGTATTCTTGGTAACTTTTAGTTCATTGTAATTTCCTTTTTTTTTAATGTTTTAGTTGCTTTAAAAGAAATGCAAGGAAAATCAAGTCTTTCTTTACTATATTTTTAGGGGTTGATATCTCTATAAAGAAATCCTATTATTTTTTATTTTATAAGTTTGAAATTTATTAAGGAGCAGACAATTGATGTATTAAAAGACATCTACATCGAGGTGCATCATCCATGTAATCCAGTTTATGAATAGAATATTGGTGTATGTTAAAAATATTATGTGTTCTCTATAACAATTTTCTATTCATAAACTAGATTATATGACGATGCAGCTCAATGTAGAGGTCTTTTATTACATAAGTTGTCTTCTCCTTAATATATTTCAGACTCACAAAATAAACAACAATAAAATCTCTTTATAGAAATATCAACCCCTAAAAATATAATAAAATAGACTAGATTTTCCATGCATTGTATTTAAAGCAGCTAAAACACTAAAAAACAAGAAAATTATAATGAAGTAAAAGTTACCAAAAAATTACTAAAAACTAAGTGTAAAAGACTCCAATTACATGCTTGCTTCACTTATCTTATCATCAATCCCACGTTTGCATCATTATCCAACATCCTCACATTATCATCACTTCATGACCTATTTGTCTTTAGTCTTTTTCAATCCAACCTGAAAATGCATTTAAGCCAAGGAAAATCTCAAGTCTAAGCAGCAATCATTCTCAAAAATATTGTTTTAGTGATAGTTGACAGATAACAAACCTGCATTTATCCGAGGCTTTCTTCCCCCCTATCAATCTAAAGCTCATTGTGCACCCAAAGTCTCTTTGTTTGAAATTTTTGAAATATATGTGACACTGGAACTATTCTTGATCGTCTTGGAATATCGAGAATGTGATGTTCTTCAATATGATATTCTTGTAATAATTCCTCACAATAATGAAGGCATTGTGCCACGTCTTCCCCACATACTTTGCTTTCTCTCCCCATCTGTTAGGTCTATAGTTCCCTTAACTTTCATCCTCTATTCATGATAGTGAGCTGTACCAATTAATTAACCAAATAATTATGGCACAAAAATTTAATTCTACTATACATGATTGAAAATTACAAATTACACACTCTAAGACTTGAACACTATTTAAATCATTTGTTTTCACAATGAACATAAATATATCAATTAATATAGTAGTTTTTTTCACTTTGTTCTTTTTGGCCCTATTGCTAAACTCGTCGCTTTATGTTTCTTGCATCTCTGTGCTGATTACCAGAGCATGCTCTCCCTTTTCCTTCAGATATAAGTGCTCCATCGACTAAAGCTAGCACTGGCGCAATAACGTGATCTTTGTCTTATTCACTTTTTGGCAACCTAAAATGGTGGTTCTCGTAAAGATGACTAGTGAGGTCGCAACGAATGAAGGACAAACTTGTGTCCTTTTGATCCTGCAATCATGGTAGCGAACAGTCAATGAAAAAACACTAAGTCCATGGAAATGTTTTTCCAGGTATAGGTAAAAGGATACTCAAGTCCATCTTTTTATTTGTTGGTTTGAAGCAGGAATATACTGTACATCTTTTGAGGAAACGTAGGACATCTCATGTTATCTATAAAATTGGATTGAACAAGATGTTTAAAATAAATAAACAAATTTGAAAAAAAAAATGACGTACAAGGTTGTTTTTATGCATATGATTAATGATGCATTGATAGTGATATTAAGCATCTGTATAATTAATTTTGTAACCAATAGATTAATGATTTTATCTAAAAATGAAAAGTAAAGAGATGTATCACATTGCTTATAAAGTTTTACTTTGAGAAAAGAATTTTACATAATGACAATAACTAATAGGGATATGCAAATACAATTGATGTTGTAGAGGTACTACCATGGAGCGGAGAGGGAGCGGGAAGAGGAGTGGAGGGGGAGGGGTGGGAACGAAGGGGGGAATTTTGAAATCTAGGGATGATTCTAGAGAGGAAGGTGATGATTTTGCAGATCATGCAGATGGCTTACTCTTGGGCTAGCTGCTGGTGTCGTTTTGTGGGCTTGTTGAGGAGTGGTGTTGGTTGTTGTCTTTGGCCTAGGATGCGTTATTGTGGATTTGTTTGCTGCTATTGTCCTTTTGGGATGCTGTGATTTGGTGCTAGTTGTTGTTGTTTTCCTGCTGGGGAGTTGTGTGTCAGGTTTGGGTACTGCATTCGACCTATGGGGTTTTTCCCAGTTCTTCTTTGTTGGGTGTGTGGTTAGGTGCCTATTCGCTTCTTCCTATGGGCTTGGCTGTCTCAACGCCTTTGGTGTTGGACTTTTTTGAAGCTCTTTCTTTGGTGCTAGGTGTGGTTTTTGGGGTGCCTATAGTGGGTTTCATTGTGGAGTTTCTGGCATTTTTTAGACCCTATTTTATAGACCCTAACTTGAATGTAGGGTCGGATGCTGCTTTTAACAGTTTTTCCTTCTCTCTACTATTTCCACTTGCGAGCTCTCCTAGCCTTGTCCTTCTTTTTGTGGGTTCTAGTGCCTCTTTTTTGGAGATTTCTTTCGTTGTGGCTTTGGAGCTATGCTTCTCTGGGACTTCCTCTTTGATGCGGGATGTGGGTTTTGTTTTTCCTTTGGTGGAGTTGTCCACAGAGAGTTTTTGACAAGTTTTAGACCCTAACTATTATGTAGGGTCATAGGTTGTCCTTCATGGTCTTTTTGTCTCTCTACTCTCTCTACTTGGGGGATTTCCTTGCCTTTTCCTACTTCTCTCGGGTCCTAGTGGCTTTTCTTGGTGTTGTTTTCTTTACTTGGTTGTGAGGCTACTCATGTTGTTGTTGCTTATCCTTTCGTGCCTCTCTTGTTGTCTAGGATTTTCCTAGAGTTTTCCTTCTTGGATGGGCTTTGTTCTTTCAAGTCCTTGGTGTTCTTGGTTTAGTTTGATGTTGCTACTACTCTGAGTTTGGTTTTGAAGCTACTGGCTAGTTTTTCCAACAAGGATTTTTGGCTGTCCCAATTTTTCTTCGTGCCTAAGGGAGTCTTGGCTGCCCTTTCTTTTGATGGGCGTTCCTCTTTTGAGGTGGATAATGAGTTGTTTAGTACGTTGGTTTCTCTTCTTTCATAGGAATTTAAGGGTGTTGTTTCCACCCTTGGTTTGGATTTGACAGGGTTGCTTACTTTGTTCATCTTGAAGACCCTAATGTTGCTACTTCCCTTAGTTACTATGTTAACTATTTTTGTTGGAGTGTTGGCTTTCTTCCATGTCCTATAGTTGGTGTCTCCTATTGAGGTGGAGACCTCTCCTATGGAGGTGGAGATGGGTGTTTTTGATGTGGTGGTTTGTTCACACTTCTTCCACATGTTTTCTCCAGTGCAACTTCTATTAAGAAGGAGGCCATTTCTATGGAGGTGGAATGCAGATTGGTTGGAGTTCCTTTGCAGTGGTAGCTTGGGTTTCCATGGTGACTACTCCTATAGAGGTCGAGAGGGGTTGTTGATGGGCTTTGGTTTTTATGATCATTTGGTTTTTCATGACTTGGCTATTTTAGCCAATGGATTAGAGAGTTGGGTGGGTGTTGATGTTGTGTGTTATGTTGATGTCTAGCTGTTACATGGTGATGGTTGCCCGGTTGTCTTAGGAAGTTCTTTTGTTTTCCTGAGCAACTAGTTTGTTGTTACATAGATGATGCAGGAAATGTCTAAGGGTTCAAGACCCTTGCCAAAACTTGGTTGTAAATGGTTTAAGGTCCCTTCAAAACCATTGGATTCAAGGTCCCTATAAAAACCTGGTTTTATTAGGTTTTTAGTTCCTTTCAAAATAGTTTTTTATAGCTTGGTTTTGTTGTAGGCTTGGGTTGTCTTGTCAATCCTTTGAAGTATTGTTGTTGTTTCACCGCTGGTTGTTCATTTCTTTTTCTTTTGGCAATATGATCGTCCATGTTCGGGTTTTGGGTCCCATTAAAACCTGTTTATAAATGGTTTCAAGTCCATTCAAAACCTTCTTTTTTCATACATTAAAAAATAATAGGGATATGCAAACAACAACAAAATCAAGGCAATCACAGATTAGTAATAATTATAGATATGTTCAACTTGAGTGTAAATTATTTCAATATTTTAGCACTCTTGATTGTTAATTCTAGTTTTTTAATTGAATTTGTTTAACTTTCTATACATTCAAGATAATTCCTATGTTTTTGATAAAACAAAAACATATAAAAAATAATTGACTGAGGGAGAGAATATTTCATTTCATATCATGTTCACTTTTAGAAAGAGTCATACATTTAGTATTCTTTCCACACTTCAGCAAAGTAGTCTATATTCCAACCTTCCTAAGTGTTCTTTTGGTTAGACATCCATCTCCTATCTTAGATTTATCATTGATGCACAAGGAATTCAAGTGGATCCTACAAAAGTGGAAGGTCTTCTCAGGTAGCCAACTCCTTCAACTCTCATTGAATTGAGATTTTTTTCTTTCTCTTATCAAATTCTACCTCAAGTTCATCTTTCATTATTTAAACATTGCCACACCTTTTCACCTATTGACAAAGACCAATGTTGTCTTTAAGTGAACAAATAACCATTCTCATGCTTTCAACACATTGAAAGATACATAATATTTTGCACTACTCTTGTACTACCATATCCCTCACAACCTTTTGAGATTGAGATAGATTCTTCACAATATGAACTCGACGTTGTTCTAAAGAAAATTTATCAACTTGTGGTTTTTCATTCAAAAACCTTCTCTACTACTAAATGGAACCACTCCACATATGATAAAGAGTTTTATGATTTGGTACAAGCCATCAAGTACTAGAGACATTATCTTTTGGGAAAAGAAACAATTGGCAATATTGATCACTTGCATCTATAGTTTCTCCAATCTTAAAACAAAATTGAAGAAGCTAGGCATATGAAATGAGCTTCATATTTACAACAATTTCACTTGTTCATCACACATAAGAAAGGGAACACCAGCAATGTTGTAGATTATTTAAGTCATCCTACTACGACACATGTTTTAATAGTTGTGACCACTTCTCATTTGAGTTTTCAAGCATAATAATCTTAATATGATTGAAATTATGATGTTGATCCTACATACACGAGTTTTCAAAATCCTACATCAACCAAATTGACACCTTTTCAAAAAAATATTATATCAAAGAAAGGTTACTCTACAAGTTGAATAAGCTTTGTATCCCTCGAGATCACCAAACTTCACTTCTCGAAGAGACACACTCTACTCTTCATTTTCACAAGAAAAAAACACTTCACCATTTGCAACGTTTCTTCTACTGACCTCACATGTATTGATCAGGTTCAAGGCCCAGACTAAGTATTATATTAAAATATAAAAGAAAAACTAAACAAAACCCATACAAACAAGAGGCCTGCCAACCCTAAGACTAGACATAGGCTGCAACCAGAACAAAAGACCTTCCAAAGAACATAAAGCAACCAAATAGAACAAATGAATCATTATAGAACCCCACCCAAAAAATCAAGAAAAAGACTAAGAAATGAGGACTCCAATTACATGTTTTTAGAATGTCCATCTTCTTCAACCGGGGCTGGTGTTGCAAGAACCAATGGAGGATGCACAACGTGAGCGAGAAGTACCACCATAGCTTTATAGGCCTCCATAATTCTACCACAGAAGATGGAGCCCAGTAAGGTTTTGTGTGCATTAATTGCATTCTCAATTTCGGATTCATTGTATTCTTGCAGTGCTCATTTCAGAGCAGTATATGTACAATTGTAGCCATAATTATTCTTTACATCTTTGCCTTGGAACAAGGCCCCTCCTAATGCTTTACCATTGTGAAGGTAATAATCCTGAATATCATTATTTAGGGAATGTTCTAGAAAGAACCTATCTTAAACATAGTCCACTACAAATTGGGAAACTAAATCATAGCTGAAGGAGATCCCTATAGAATTAGAAAGGAAAACAAACACTACTTGGGAGGCATACAACAACCACAAAATAACATGCAAAATTTGATCCCCTACGACCACCTGAATTGCCAATTCCATCTGCGAGCAGTCAATCTTAAAAAATTTCTTCAAACATCTTAGAGGAGAAGCTTCTAGACTCTAGGTATTCCCATTTGGGAATGGGAATACATAATCTCTTATTAAGATGCTCAATTTCCATGGTTACTCGAGTAGAGCACATATATAGCCAAATGAAAAATGCGTTGCAAAGAATGAAAGCTAGATGGGGTGGTTACTATATAGAAAGGATTTCACACGCTCTAAAAACAAAAACTTTGCATCATGGGGAGATAATACATCGCCACCTTTTCTTTTAATAATTACACTCGTATTGGAGCCAATGAACGAAATGATGGCAGTTAATGCTTCAAACGAAACATACGCCGCTTACAGACCTTGGAAAGCCAACAAATTCAGATAAAATCTTTTCCCCAGAATGAAGGTACTGACAGAAGTTTTAAATATTACGAAGAAAATACAAGTTGATCAGTCCTATTAAGCCCCTAAACTTGTCAATGCAACTAATTCGATCGGTCCTATTATACTTCAATTAGAGGTAATACAACCAAACAATTTGTTAGGAGAACCTCGTATTTTCGGGCATACGCTCATTAGAGGAAATAAGCACAATCGAACGAAAATTCGATAATTCATTCTCGTTTAGAAATATGACCTTCTAAGAAGAATCATAGACCAAATTTAAGAATATTAGTCAATAGATTTCTTCTCTATAGCAATGGCTTATATGAAAAGACTGAAATGATGGCAGAAGAACCAAAACTTGCTGCAAAATATAATTTATATTCCAACTAGGGGAGAGGACCTAGTAGTTGTGCACCCTAACTCTGCATTTCTAATTATCTTATGTGGAAATTTTTAATCACTTCCAATTTTTTACAGCAGCTTGCTTGCCAAGTCCCCTACTTATAACTAAGGTGTCAGGGTCACATCATCAAATATGATGCCACATTAGAATGCTTTTAGTCAAGGTGTCCAAAAAGACCCAAAAAAAAGGTGAGACCAATACTTGCATTCACAACATGTTTTATTGAGTGCTCATGTGGAATCACATGATTGGTTGCTTTTTAGATGAAAGGAATACATTTTGTTTAATTATGAGTAGTCATCATCAACACTAACAACTTTAAAGTCACAACTATTGGTGCAATATTGATAAAAATATTGGACATTATATAAACAACTACTATCACAACTATTGAAACATGCTTAGGTACTGGGTCCTCTCCCCTAGTCGTTTTCTTTTTCTTATAGATGTTTATCAAATTTATTGAATCTCCCTCAATCTAAATTGACTTGATATCACTTTTCTTTTCTAAAGTTGGAAGGAGGGATTGGGCTACTGGTCTATTATTAGACCCATTCGAAAGTTTTAGGGTTAAAGTAGATAAAACCATACCTTGAGAATCCCTCAAGAAACATCCTACACTTGATTTGCTTGAATTGCCCTAAGAAGCACCACCAAAATTTAGTTTCACCATTGAGTTTTATGGGGGACACCACCTTATTGATTTCCTGATTACAATTTTACTATTGAAAGATGTAAATGGTTTACTCTAATTATTTAACTATAACTTTCACACACAAGACATGGTGATTTTCTGAAATTGAGGATTCAATTTTTTACAAAAATATCATAATTGACTTATTTTCCTTTCTAAATATTTTTTTATTTCTTTCCCACCAAATATTTTAAAGTAATAATGAAGGAGATACAACCCGTAATGAGGAAAAACTAAAGAAGAATGGAGCAATGGCTAACTATTGAAAACTGACAATAGATAATTGCCAAGAGGTGATTGCTAATTAAGTTTGTTTTGAAGCCATTTCCAACAACTTTGAGCAAAATCACAATGAAGAATAAGATGATCCACATATTTCTCATATTTACAAAATTAGACACAATTAAAAGATTATGATATTCCCAACTTAACCAACCTTTCACTTGTGAGAATCCTATTATTTAAATCCAAGTAGGAGAATACTCCTACCTTGGGGAGAATAGCATTATTCCAATGATTTTTTTATGGCCATTTCCCCTTTTTAGAATTGTAATGCCTCGCTGTGTGAACCCCAAAGGACAACAAGAAAACTTACAATATAAAAAAAACACAATATTTTTTTTTTTTGAAAACAGAAATAAAACACAGGTTGAACATGAAGAACTAACCCATACTTTGCAGTTAAACATATACATCGAATACTACGTCCTCTAGGGTACACGTGACAACATTAGTAACATAACCCAAACCAAGATGATGTTTAACTAACTACAAGGATTCCACTTAACCAATATATAGTATTACTAATGACGTTCAAACATCCATATCAGAATATAAGTAAAACCACCTATCACATCTATGAACATAATTATAAATATTTCCATAGATACAACACCATTAAGAATCACACACTGTGAAACGATAACTCATCATAGTACCAACCATCACTATACATTTCAAACATGATAAGCATCCATCAAAGATCATAAAATTAAGGTCAAAGGTTACATTTGTTACAACGATAATAGAAGTTACATCGCACAAGAGTGATAGTAATACAAAAGTGTTCCCCAACATGAATGAAAACACTACAATAAGATAGAATGATACAACTAAAAAGGTGAATACAAGTAACAACACTGGTTCCATTTTGGTACAATTTTGGAGTCGCCACAAGAGACACATATCTGCACATCTCGATCCTCAGCTGGGGACCCTATGGGGTGCGTAGCATGTTCCACCCAACCACGTGGACCCAAAAGTTCACCCCCATGCTAGGAGTTGACAAGAAAGATCCTCATTCATTAACCAAAATAGTCAAATGAGCCAAAAGCAAGGCCAAACTCCACAACAAGGATAACAACAATATAAGATAACTATCCATAATATTGCCATGACATTGCCACAACAAAAGTCCAACAAAACCAAATGCCAATAGATCAACACTAAATAGCCATTAGAGATTGCAACAACTATAGGATCCAAAACCTTCAAATGAAATCACAATGTCAATCAACAATAAATGTCAAGGGCACCTTTTATTAACATCAATCAAGTTGCCATGAGGCATGTATGCAACACTAAAAGACAGAACTTGGAGGCTTCAACAATAAACACCACAAACTAATTGCCTGATCAACATCAACAATTCAATTAACACTCCTAGAGGCAACCAAACAAGGAAAAATAAATGGGTATTGTAGGAAAGTGTCATCGCATGGCCTTGGATTTTCCAGGCAACCTATCACAAGGTATCGCCTCCATCTATGGTTATTCAGGTTGCCTATCTCAAGGCAACTGCTCCATAGGGTGACTCATGTGGGACCACTTACCTTTCGTGAGGACAAGGCAGTGCTCTTACCAACCAAGTCTTCTCATCCCATCCTTAGCCTATGGAAGCACTAACAATATGGGTAAGGCTCATAATTAATCTTGTTTAGTGTTTAACTACCCAAACCCACTAGTTCATTAATTACATTATCACTTGTTTAAGAAACTCTTCCATGGGTTACTCTAACAACCCCTTTGTGTGCCGGCTCCCATGAAGAGCCACTCCCCCTACGACACCAAAACTAAATGCAAGCAAGGGGTGTACCTTAGCTCACATAAAAATTAGAGTTTACATAACTCACGATATATGAGACAAGAACCATCTCGCAACCCATTCCATATCATTGAGAACTAGAACAAAGTAGGTACCACCTGCAAGAGCTCAAATCAGAAATGGGATCAATGCATCACAAATGTCCAACCATGGAAAATAATTATAATACAAGTTTCTCCATTGCCTCTGGAAGCCTAAAAATATATATCAAAAATCCACAAACTCCCACTAAGGGAAATTCAAACACTTTGGGTTCCCAACCAACATGAAATATGACTACAAGAAAGTCACTACATAAATTCCCCTCGATCAGAATTAACACAACATGCAGACTCACATCAAGGAACCCACAAAATGACAATATAACTTCCACAATCACAAATGACAAGAGAGGAATAAAAGAGGTAATATCATAACAAGACCTTCAACAACTCCATGCAAATCAACTACACAAATCTATGTTAACCTTAAATTTCAAATCCAATCCATCCTCAAAATTATTGATTATAAAGTTAAGGATAAAACTATACAATATACCCATTTCAGCAATATAAATGAACTAGCAAAAGATATCAAATCATTGTCAAAATCATGTATAACTCAAACAAATAACACTTGAACTCTATAAATTAATGAAATTATGAAATGTTAACTTAACTTATGAAACCCTTTCAAGTATCATTGAAAGTTCTAATATATATATATATATATATATATATATGTCCATCATGGTAATACATTATAATCCAAATAACAATGAACTAACATAATCAATAAAGATATGGGTTTGAAAACAACACAACACTAAGATTTTGTCAATATATTGCCTAGGGAATCATTGTTCCTGATTTACCCATGGTTTCTAGAATATACAAATAAGAGAATCATTGTTCCTGGTATAATTGTATAAGATGTGAGGAGTTAGATATTAAGATAATATTTATTTAATTCTTAAACTAAAAGAAATATAAAAGAATTAAAAGATATCACAAAATTAGTACTATAAAATTAATTCACCAAATAAGAGAACATATAAGAAAAAGTCAATATATACTTCATATTTTAATTTTCATTATATTAAAATAAATCTCAAGTTAAACTACGTAAAATTTCATTCATGTTGATTAAGAAGAATGCGCTGAAAGAAGTTAAATTAGGGTTATAGTTTTACCATCTGTGGAATTCTATTTTAATTCATACAATTTATAAAAATTTGCATCTAAATGCATACATACCAACAAAACTACAAAATTTGACCAAATTTTATACATAAATGTCTGCTAAATAAAAATAAAATAATATAATTATTCAGCCATTAGCGTGGTTCAACTTATTCCAAAATTAAGTGCATAATATAAAATGGAAATTCATTAATGCAAGCAGGAATAATGAAATTATGAATTAAACTAAACCAGTGGCATGAATATTGAGTGGCAGGGTGGATAGACTGACAAGCTGCAAACCTAAGCAAGGATTCATAAAAATCCTTACCTCTCGCAATATGTGAAACATAGACAAGGCACGTGACTATCTAACAGAATGCCTCAAAGAAATGTGATCTCATGGAATGCAAAGGTTGCAAGATATGTACAAAATGGATTTGTTGGAAAGACTTAAGAAACTTTCAAGCAAATGTTGCTAGGAGGTACGACGACTGAGACAAGTTGACAATGAAATCAGAGAGATTATTTAAACCTCTACAACATACAGTTTTCAAGTACTGCAAATGTAATGGGTTGCCCACCATATCAAGGAGATCATTTAAATTTATAAACCCAGCCCCCAAAATCTACATTCTATAGCTACGATGGCAGATATGTAAGCAAAATGTGGAATCCCAGACAAGGCATGTGACTGCTCGATAAAATGTCTCAGAGAAATATGGTCACATGGAATACAGTGGTCACAGGATTTTTTCAAAATGGATTTGTTGAGTGGCCTTAGACACTTTTAAGCAAATGCAATTGGTAGATGTAAAGCCAATTTCTGCAACCTTTACTAGCACCCTCTTTGCCTATGCCAAAAATGGGAGAGATTATTTAAACCTTTAAAATTCATATTACGTGCAGGTGCGTGTTGGAATATTATTTAATTTTGTAGTCAGCAGAACTATCAGCTCAACCCCCATGTCAGATGAAGACCAACTTGTAGCCAATGTAACGTGCAGACATTAATATGGTAGATAAATTTGAATTTGAAAAGGAGCGCATATTTTTGAGTTTGTAATAGTTGTTGCAGCCTACCAGAAATTAATGTGGTTAGGTAGATTTGAATTTTGAATCAAGCACTCATTTTCATGAGCATTTTGAAACAAGACAAAAGGAATTTCTTTGTATTCATTGGAGTTAGAAGAGAAGATTAGAAGTTTAGTATTGGAAGAAGTCCCTACAGCAGTAGATGCAAAAGGGAATGTTCAACACAAATCAGTGACAACAGCAGCACAGGGAATGTTTTAGCAGATGCAGTGCATTGTCAGCTGCAGCTACAGGATTGTAGCAACTTATGTATTTGAGGTGTGAGTGTAGCACCTAGTCATTGGACATCTGCCCAAATTAGTTTAGCATTATTTTGTTTATGTAAATCAGAGAATATCCTCTGAGTTATTGTATTTTGGAAAGAATAAGGAATATATGCAAATTTTATTTCTGTTTGTTTATCTTGCTGTCATTGTGTGTACTTTGTGAGTTTTCTGTGTTTGTTTTTTTGTTCTTTCAGTCCAGTAACAGCAACAAAGTTGTGTATCAACACCCCTACCGCACCAACAAAGTGGTATCAAAGCCATATTTTTCTGGGCAGTCAATCAGTCAAGTTAGTCAGTTTGTTTATTGTGGGTTGAGCCCTAGGTTATCTAGGCACTAAGTTTTCTCAAATTTGAGGTTGAGAAATATGGCATGAGGTGAGAACAAAGGTTGGCAGCAACCACCACATTTTGATGGAAAAAATTATGACATATGGGCCAAGAAGATGAGAACCATCTTAGTTGCAAATGACCTATGGGAGTTGGTCACAAATGGGTTCAATGACATCACAGACCCAAATGCATTTGCAGCCCTTTCAAATGCACAAAAAAATCAACTGAAAGAGATAAGAATGAAGGATGCAAAAGCCCTCAATTCGATTGAGGTAGCCTTGAGTGAGGCTATTTTCCCACGTATTGCAGTAGGAAATTACTCAAAGCAAGCTTGGGATATATTACAAAATAGCTATAAAGGGACTGACAAAGTGAGGTTAGCTAAGTTGCAGCTCTTGAGAAGAAACTTTGAGACTCTACAAATGAAAGATAATGAGTCCATTTCAGTTTTCCATAGTAAGGTTTCAACCCTGGTGAATCAGTTGAGAGTCAATGGAGAAACAATGGAAGTGCAAAGAATTGTTAAAAAAATCCTAAGAAGTCTACCTACTAAGTTTGATTATGTAGCAGTTTCCATTGAAGAGGAAAAAGACTTGTCTCAAATGACCATAGATGAGTTGATGGGTTCACTACAAACCCATGAGGCATGGTTGAATAGATCCGCTCCTTCCTTAGAGCAAGCATTCAAAGCTCAGACTAATGCAAGAGGTTGTGGAAGAGGAAGAAACAATAGAGGAAGAGGTCAAAGAGGAAAATGAAGAAACAATTCTGGAAGAGGAGGTTCTGATAGCACAGAGGTAGCGAGTAGCTTACTGTCATCAAACTAGAAGCAGAGGACGAATAACAGTTCGAATCAAAGGAGTGACAAAAGAAATGTGCAGTGTTATTACTGTCACAAATATGGCCATTATGCTAGTGAATGTAGAAAAAAGTAGTGTGACCATGGAGGCCAAAATTCTAATGTAGCAAATGAGAACAAAGTTGAAAATGACAAACAGTCACATGTTTTCATTGTTTGCAACCTTACTGAACGCAACAATGATGAAGTATGGTACTTAGACAATGGATGCAACAACCACATGAGTGGTAACAAGAATTTCTTTACCTCCATTGACAGCAGTCTAAAAACTGAGATCAAAATGGGAAATGATGAGAAGGTTCTCATCATTGGAAAAGGTGTAGTCAGCATCCAAACCAAGAATGGTGAAAGACAACAAATCTAGGATGTGTATTATGCCCCCGGCATAAAACATAACCTATTGAGCATTGGAAAAATGGTCCAAAATGGTTACAAGATCCTGATGGAGAATGGAGAATGCAAAATATTTGATAGAGGAGGCAACAAAAGAGTGATGGTTGCAGTGCAGATGACGAGAAACAGAATGTTTCCTCTCAAGATGCACATAGTGTCTGCAACAGGAATAGCAGATGGTCAGTAACAACATTGTTCATCGGCACTGATAACAGTTTCACAACAGTCGGCGGTCGAACAATAGTCTGCATTCAAGACAGTCATCAAAGACCCATCCAAGCTATGGCATTTAAGGTATGGGCACTTAAGTTTTTCAAGTTTGATTTTATTGTCTAGGAAAGGTATGGTTAGGGGTTTACCATCCATTGTAGAATTGATGGCAAGTGTGAGCCTTGCATTTTAGGAAAGCAACATAGGCAACCTTTCCAATCCAGGTATTCTAGGAGAGCAAAGGCACCACTAGAGTTAGTGCACTCAAATTTATGTAGACCCATGAAAACCCCCACCTTAGGAGGAAATACATATTTCATGACTTTCATAGATGACTATAGTAGAAAAATATGGGTCTATTTCTTGAAAAACAAATCAGAAGCCTTTGAGAAGTTTAAGTGGTTTAAGGCAACAGTTGAGAAGGAGAGTGGTCACTATATCAAAGCCCTTAGAACAGATAGAGGGGGAGAGTACATCTCCAATGAATTCCTAAATTTTTGTAGGAATGAGGGCATTCGCAAACAATTCACAACTAGGTATACCCCACAGCAAAATGGAGTGGCGGAAAGGAAGAATAGGACCATTCAGATATGGCAGAAAGTATGTTGAAGGAAAAAGGGTTGTCACACATATTTTGGGGAGAAGTTGTAGCAACATCAATCTATATATTGAATAGGTGCCCCACAAAAGTTTTCTATGATAGGATTCCACAAGAAGCGTGGACAAACAACAAATGGAGTGTTGAGCACTTAAGGATATTTGGGTGTGTAGCATACACACTCGTGCCAAAAGAAAAGAGGAAAAAAATTGATGATAAAGGAGAAAAATGCATCTTCATAGGCTATAGTGAGGAGTCAAAAGCCTACAAATTATACAATCCCATCACCAAAAATGTTGTAATCAGTAGGGATGTCGTATTTATTGAGAATGAAGCATGGGATGGAATGGTGGATGACACCATGGGTATTTCAGTTACAATACCCCTTGATGATGATGAAGTTGCAGGTGATAGCAACATAGGGGGAGCTCAAGAGAGCAATAGCTCAGCAAGAAACCACCATAGAGCATTGGAAAATAGAAGCTCTGGTGATCTACAGCAGAACAGTAAATCTAGCAGTATTCAACAGAGACAGCAGTCTGGGAACACTGAATAAAGACAGCAGACTAGCAGCTCTAGAATTCAGCAAAGTAGTAGCTCCAATAGTCAGCAGTACAGTATCTCCAAAGGTCAGAGTAGCAGCAATTCAGAAGCAAATTCGGATCCTAAACTTGCATCATTGATGCCAAGAAAAACAAAGAGTGTGAGAGAGATCTATGACAACACACAAAATGTTGATTTTGATGAGAACTTGGATTTTGCATTATTCTCCTATAGTGATCCAACATACTTTGAGGAAGCGGTGAAAGAAGAGAAGTGGTGTAAGGCCATGGATGAAGAGTTGGAGGCTATAGAGAGGAACCAAACATGGGAGTTGACCGAGTTACCCAAGGGTAAGCAAGTGATTGGAGTGAAGTGGGTCTATAAGACCAAGTGTACTGCAAAAGGGAAACTTGAAAGACACAAGGCAAGACTTGTTGTCAAAGGGTACAAACAGCAGCCTAGTATTGATTATGATGAGACATATGCACCAGTTGCAAGGCTAGAAACAGTGTAGACAATGATAGCAGTTGCAACACAACATTAGTGGAAAGTGATGCAGATGGATGTAAAGTCAGCCTTCTTAAACGAAATGTTGAAGGAGGAAGTGTACGTGGAGCAGCCACCTGGCTATGAAGTCCCAAGGCAAGAGGACAAAGTGTATAGGCTCCAAAAAGCTCTTTGTGGGCTAAAAAAATCACCTTGAGCATGGTACATTAGAATAGACACTTATTTGTTGAGCAATAGCTTTAGCAAGAGTAGCAGTAAGCCCACACTCTACATCAAAGCAGCCAAAGAAGATATTTTAATTGCTATTTTGTATGTAGATGATTTGATTTTTACTAGTAACAGTGACAACATAATTGTTGATTTTAAGGAGGTGATGAAAAATGAGTTTGAGATGACACATTTAGGTTTGTTGAAGTATTTTCTTGGGATAGAAGTTCCGCAAAAACAACATGGCATTTTTATTTCACAATCTAACTATGCCAAATAGATTTTAAGAATGTTCAAAATGAATAACAACAAACCTACCCCCACACCGACAGCAACAGGTCTAAAACTGCACAAGACTGACAGCAGTAACGAAGTGAACCCAACCCTTTACAAAAGCATGGTTGGAAGTTTGATGTACTTGACATCAACTAGGCCTGATTTAATGTATGTAGTAAGCTTGATATCTAGGTTCATGGAGGAACCTAAGGAGACACATTGGCAAGCGGGAAAAAGGATTTTAAGGTATGTCAATGGAATAACCGGTTATGGCATTTTGTATGCAACAATTGATGAGTTCAAGTTGGATGGTTTCACGGATAGTGATTGCGCAAGAAATGTGGATGATAGGAAGAGCACATCTGGATATGTCTTCAACATGGGATCAGGTGCAATCTCATGGGCATCAAAGAAGCAGCTGATTGTCTCTCTTAGCATAGCAGAAGTAGAATACATAGCAGGAAATGCAGCAGCTTGTCAGGCTATTTGGTTGAGGAGGATCCTTGCAGATTTACAACAACACCAAATTGATAACACAATCATTCATTGTGACAATGTGTCCTCCATAGTGCTGACGAAGAATCCATTCTTCCACGGATGAAGCAAACACATTGAGATTCGATATCACTTCATAAGGGAGTTTGTAGAACAAGGTGAGATTGAATTGCAATTTTGCAAATCTGAGCAGCAGCTCGCCGACATCTTCACCAAAGCATTTCCTAAGGATAGTTTTGAATGCCTAAGAGATAGGATTGGCATTATGGATAGCTTCAGAGATCAGCTCCAGAAGGAAACATCATATTGACAACTGACTTGTAGATTAAGGGGGAGTGTTGGAATATTATTTAATTCTACAGTCAGCAGAACTGTCAGCTCAACCCGCACGTCATATGAAGACCGACTTGCAGCCAATGTAACCTGCAGAAATTAATATGGTAGATAAATTTGAATTTGAAAAGGAGCGCATGTTTTTGAGTTTGTAATAGCTGTTGCAGCCTGCCATAAATTAATGTGGCTAGGTATATTTGAATTTTGAATCAAGTGCTCATTTCCATGAGCATTTTGAAACAAGACAAAAGGAATGTCTTTGTATTCATTGGAGTTAGAAGAGGAGAACAGAAGTTTAGTATTGGAAGAAGACCCTGCAACAGCCGATGAAAAAGGGAATGTTCAGCACAGATAAGTGACAATAGCAGCACAGGGAATGTTTTAGTAGATGTAGTGCATTGTCAGCTACAGCTACAAGATTGCAGTAACTTATGTATTTGAGATGTGAGTGTAGCACCTAGTCATTGGACATCTGTCCAAATTAGTTTAGCTTTTTTTTTTTATGTAAATCAGAGAATATCCTCTAAGTTATTATATTTTGGAAAGAATAAGGAATATATGCAAAGTTTATTTATGTCTGTTTATCTTGTTGTCATTGTGCGTACTCTATGCATTTTCTGTGTTTTTTTTCTGTTCTGACAGCCAGTAACAGCAGCAAAGCTGTGTATCAACACCCCTACCACACTAACAGTGCGGTGGATGAGACAGGTTGATAATGAAATCAGAGAGATTATTTAAATCTCTACACATTCTATTTTTTAGTACAATAGATGTGATAGGTTGCCAATGGAACATGAAGGCTATTTTTACCTCTACAGTCTTCTATGTTCAAGTGTTGCTATTGAGATAGGTTGCCATTGGTGTTAGGGACATTATTTAAATTTATACACCCTCCAAAACTCATGGAAAGCGATGCTAGCAGAAAATGCACAACGTGGGTGGGAAAAAAAAATGATCAAGATACTTTCAAGGAAATGCAAATTAGCAGCTGAAAATGTTTGATGCCAACATCCTATCTGCCGCGCCAACAAGGGAGCTTTGGAACAGGTTAAAGACGTCCATCAAAGTACAAAGGATAGAGGAATTCTATGAGATGTTGAGTTGCAGCTGCCCAGGTAAACATGTATGCAAAATGTTGAGCATATCCAAGGCATGTGAAATGTTTGACAGAGTTCCTCAAAGAAATGCGAGCTCAAGGAATGCACAAGGGTGCAGGTTAAGCATAAAAATAGATTTTAAAAGGAAGCTCTCTAAATTTTTGAATTAAAGAAACACTCTGTAACACATCCCAACATTGCAAGCTTTGCTTGTGTTCCATGTACACACAGTTACACAGATTTAGAGGATGAGGGCTGCACAAACATACCTGGAGTCATCAGAAAAAGAAACACAAATGGAGGAAGACCTTCATTCTTCTATAATTCCCTTCTCCTCTCTCGTCCATGAGACCCGCTCCAACGTATGCTCCCCTCAATAAGAATGTAATCCCCCCTTTTAGGAATGATCGAATCCCCCCCAAAAGGACAGCCTCTTCCATGAAGAATGTCACACAATGAACATGTAAAGAAGGGAATGTAAGGACAGGCACGTGGAATGCATGAAGCCAGGTGGAGAAAAGGGCAAGGATAGGTGTAGACTTTAGCCCCTTGTAATTATGTCAATTTTATATATGTATATATACATTTATTTATTTTAAGTTTGTGACATTCAAAACTAGATATTTACCATTCTAATGTCAACAACTCAAAATTAGTTTGATAAATTTTCATACATAAAACATACTGTTTTAATATTGAATTCAAAATTATATTCCATAAATATGCCTACTTCTACAAGTATTCATTAGTATTGTTATTATTATTATTATTTATTTATTTATTTATTTATAATTATTAATTAAATAAGTGTCTATTTATTCACTTAATATATATATATATATATCTGTATATCCAGTATAGATATATATGTACAAATATATATATATATATATAATCAAAGTCCTAACCATACAATGAATTCATCCAACATATTCATCACATATTAAATTTTGCATAACTACCGATTACCTAACACCATGTATCACCATTAGCCATATACACATAGTGGTAACCTACGACTAATGACAAAATGACATATACTACATTTTATCAGCCCAATAAGCATACTATACTCTTAATTCTATCGGCTGCCAGACATAAAAAAGGGCACGCATAACATAATTAGGAAGGTTATTTAAATTTTGTTCCAAGGTACATTTAATCTGTTTCTATGTAACAAAGCCAATATAAATCTATGTGCTCTAAAATTCAAAGAATGGTCAGATTCCTCTCGACACCGCAATTTAATTTAATTAGCTAATTGAACAAGGCATAATTATCAATCAAAAATACAAATAACACTTACCCTAGCAATCCAAAAGACTGATTCAGAGAGGCACTACAAGAATTACTTGAAAACATCAAAGATTTATAGCCTAGTTTCACACTATAAACCCCTAATTTTGAAGGGGCCCAAATTAGCTTATCTTATTTACTAGAAAGAAATAGTGTTCTGTTATGCAATAAAGAAACTAATAACTAGTTTTTATTTTTTAGGAATATCATGATTCCTACGATCTCTCCATTTTTTGTTTGGGTTAATGGATTTTTAGGGGATTTCTACATGTGATCCTTTAATTTTAACCCTAACTTTATTTTAGAAATAATTTTGCTTCCTGAAGACCCTCTACTTTTCCCAAAGGGGGATACCATTCCAAGAATCCTTTGAAAACAATTCCCTCTCACCATTATTTACTATTTAGGTTAGATAAGGAGAAATTATCTCTCTTCAATTTATCAAAAAAGATTAACATATTGGAGCCATCTTGTGGATTTTGAATTTTGAAATTTCTTTCGATTCAAGAGAATCAAAATATTTGGCTTTCATGATTCTACACCATTTTTCATTAGGCTTAGCAAAAATTCTCCAAGAAATTTTTGTACCCAAAGCATGATTTCTTGCTTCAAGGTTTTGAACTCCAACACCTTCAAAACGTTTATCTCTCCACATGTTTTCCCACAAAATTAACAAAATCTTACACTTTTCCTTGCTATCTGTGTTCCCTTTCCAAAGAAACTTCCTTATTGGTTTGTCAAATTCATGTTGAATCATTTTTGTGAGTTTAAGCACACACATAATATAATTTAGAATTGCAATTAGTACAAAATTTATCATAACCAATCTTCTTGCAAGAGTTAGCCATTTACCTTTCCAAGATGCAACATGATTTTAAATAATAGAAGAAATTTATTCCCAGATATAAGATTTATAAGTATGTTTACAAAAAATAAGAATCCCTAGATATTGGTAGGGAAGAATCACATGTTTTGAAATCCAAAATTGACAGAATCCTAATAATTTTTGGAGTTTTTGAAAGAATATTTTTGATTTCAAAGAATTTATTACTTGGCCTAAAAATTTAGAATTTTCGTGCAAGACAAGCTTGACAATCTTAGCTTCCAGACAAGTTGGCCAGACAAAGAGAAGAGTATCATTGCAAGCAAAGAGTGAGTAATTGAAATGGTAGTTCTTGGAATAAGTATACCTTTCCACCTTTGATTAGAATGGGAAGAAATGATTGACTTACTCAGTGATTAAACCATTAAAATAAAGAGAAAGGGAGTTAAGGGATCTCCTTGTCTTACACCTTATGATGCATTGAAAAAACTTTAGGTCTTCCATTAATAAGTATGAAATTTTCCCTAGAAAAGCCCAAATGCATCCACTTACACCATTTCTTAGAGAACCTAAATTTCTTTAGAAATTTCATTAAAAAATACCAATTTAACTTGTCATAAGATTTCATTATGATCAACTTGATAATCATTGCTAGATGTTTTTTCACTATGTATGGAGTGCAACACTTCATGTGCATGATGGCACCATCTATGAACTCCTTTCAAGGAACAAAGCCTCCTTGTTCTTTTGAAACAATTCTTGGAATTAATTTAGCTAATCTCAAACAAATGGATTTGGAGAAAAAAATATAAATTATGTTAAACAATGATATAGGCCTAAAATATATGAAAGAGGATGGATTATTTTTTTTGGAATCATGTCTATATATATTTTTTGTTCATTTCTTTTAAAAATTACCATTCCTTCTAGATTCTTCAAGGGCTAACCAAATCTCCCTACCAATAAATGGAAAACACTTTTGAAAGAATGAATCAATAAACTCATTTGGTCTTGGAGGTTTATCAGGGGAAAAGAAAAGACCACTTTTTTTAACTCCTCCAAAGAAAAATGTTTCATTAGTTCTCTATTATCTTCCTTAGACACTAGGTGAGGAATCTTATCTAAAAAATCTTCTAATAACCCTTGAGAGAGCTAAAATTGATCCTTGAGTTAAATTTCATAATAGATTGGAGAAAAAGGACACTTCTTCCTCTTGCATTTTTTTCTTCCAATAATACTTGATTTGAAGGTGCACTTATGGAGAAAATTGTATTATTTTTCCTTCTCATTTTAGTTTCAAGGTATGATGTTTTTTTCATATTTTTATCACCCTACTTTAGCCATAACTCCCTAGATTTCTGCCTCTAGTAAATTTCTTCCCTTGCTAAATATTTTTCAAGGTCAGCATGTAATTTTTTCTACACCTAAAATGAAGAATTATTCATACGAAACTTTATAATATGCTCGTTGAGTTTACATAGTTGCAATTTAATTTCCTCTTTTTAAAAAAAAAATGTTTTTGAAATGCTTGATACTCCATTATTTAATTTAAAATTTAACATAATTTAACTTTTTAACAAGCTAGAACATTCTTGAGCCAACCACAAAAATAAGGATTTTCCCACCATTGTTTTAGTAGATGCAAAAAAATGGTCTTTGAACCACACCTCTTCAAATTTGAAAGAAGAGTTTTGACTTCTTTGGCATTTTAGAATTTCTATCATAATTAGAAAATGGTCTAAACTTGAATATAAAATATTAGAATTGAAATAGAGAGTTGAAGTCAACCAAGTTGAGGAAAACATAAATTTATCTAACCTTTCAGCAATTAAACAAAAATAAATAAAATCTTCAATTACTTTTGGAGGAGGAACAATACCTCTAGATTTCTCCTTTTGATTTAAAATAGCATTAAAATCTCCCATAGAATTACCTTCTCAAATTTGACTTGCAACCATAAATTAATCTTAAAATCTAAACACACAACAACACAACAAGCAATTAGTGTTGAATTTTGCGTTGGATTTTAGTGTATTTGAGTCCATCAATTGGACTCATCTCATGATGCAAAAGTTGGCAAAAAAAGGTTTCTTCTTTTCATCATCCCCAATTTTTGTGTCGTATTTTATGTCAAATTTAGTACCCACTTTAGTGTCACATTTTTCATTAGAAAAGAAGTGCTAGCAATAGTATCTCCTTTAGTGTCAGGAATAGTGCTGAGAAATAACATTGAAAAAAGGCGGCTAAATTAGCACCTAATTTGGCTTCTAGTTTTGCTTCCATGTCTGCTCCCATTTTTGCTTCTAGTTTTGCTCCCAGTTTTTCTTCTAGTTTTGCTTCTAGTTTTGCTTCCAGGTTTGCTTCTAGTTTTGCTTCCAAGTTTGCTTCAAGTTTTTCTTTCAGGTTTTCTTCTAGGTTTGCTTCCAATTTTTCTTCTAGTTTTGCTTCCAATTTTGCTTCCAATTTTGCTTCCAATTTTTCTTCTAGTTTTGCTTCCAAGTTTTCTTCCAGGTTTGCTTCCAATTTTGGTTTTAGTTTTGCTTCCAATTTTGCTTCCAGGTTTTCTTTTGGTTGTGCTTCCAATTTTGCTTCCAAATTTTGCTTCCAAATTTGCTTCCAAATTTGCTTCCAGTTTTGCTTCCAGTTTTTCTTCCAAGTTTGCTTGAATTTTTGCTTCCGGTTTTGCTTCCACTTTTGCTTCCAATTTTTCTTCTAGCTTTGCTTCCAGGATTGCTTCCAGGTTCGCTTCTAGTTTTTCTTCTAGTTTTGCTTCTAGTTTCACTTCCAATTTTACTTCTAGTTTTTCTTCCAGTTTTGCTTCCAAGTTTGCTTCCAGGTTTGCTTCCAATTTTTCTTCCGATTTTGCTTCCAGGTTTGCTTCCTAGTTTTGCTTAGAGGTTTGCTTCCATTTTTTCTTCCGATTTTTCTTCTAGGTTTGCTTCTAGTTTTGCTTCCAAATTTTCTTCCAATTTTTCTTCTAGGTTTGCTTCTGATTTTTCTTCCACTTTTTCTTCCACTTTTGCTTCCAATTTTGTTTCTAGTTTTGCTTCAGGTTTTGCTTCTAGGTTTGCTTCTGGTTTTGCTTCCAATTTTTCTTCCAAGATTGCTTCTAGTTTCCTTCTAGTTTGGATTCCATTGTACTTCATTTTTAGCTTCTAAAAATGCTTCTTGTTTTGCTTCTTTTTTTGCTTCTAAAAATGCTTCTTTTTTTTCTTATAGTTTTTCTTCTAGTTTTGCTTCCAGTTTTGCTTCCAAGTTTGCTTCCAGTTTTTCTACCAATTTTGCTTCCAAGATTGCTTATGGTTTGTTTCTAGTTTGGCTTCCATTGTTGCTTCCTTTTTCTCTTATAAAAATGTTTTTTGTTTTGCTTCCATTTATTAATTTAATATGTTTTATTTCAATTTAATTAGTTAAATATATGATGCCTCTTAAATAACTCATATGATTATAGAGTAAGTAATTTAATTATTTAACTCATCTGATTAAATAACAAGATAATTAGTATAACATGATCATCATCTATAATTAAAACAAGTGAGTAAAATATCTATAATTTAATTGAATTTGACAACATCCATCCTGAGCAGTAAATTAAAATCATCATACGTAATAAATATCCATCCAAAAATCATCGACCACTTTTAATATATATAAATTGACAAGTCAATACTGATAATATCCTCATCATATATAACTAAAACAAGTGAAACTCAAATATGTCAATAGATCAATAACATGTCAAAATGATACATGTCCAACAATCGACATAAGTCAAAATGATACATGTACAAGTGATATAAGTAAAAATAATAAATTATTTAACTCAAATTAATAGAAGTCAAGATGATACATGTCCAAATGATATAAGTGAAAATGATACATGTCAATATGATACAACTCAATAATATAGTACTATAGGCCACAAAAATGATACATATGATAGTAACCATAAAAGAGGCATCATAACGATATATCAACAATGATCCATGATGTAGTCTATATGATCATGAATGTCACTAGGTACTACCAGTAACTACCTCATAATCGTCACCACCATGATCATCATAACGATATATTAACAATGATCCATGATGCAGTCTATATGATCATGAATGTTACTGGGTACTACCAGCAATTGCCTCATCGTGATCATCACCATCGTGATCATCATCATTGTGATCATCATCATCATCATCATTGTCATCAGCCTCAGTGTCTTATGTATTTGCATCATCATCATCCTTTGCCATGTGATTTGTATCGAAAGAACCAATATTTTATGGATTTGTATCATGATGAGAATCATCTTGATCTTCTGGAAGACCTGTGTTATGCAAAAAAAAAATACTTAAAATGAAAAGTTATTATTTATTTCATGCAATAATTTACTTTTTTGTTATATATCTAATAGTACAACATATGAGATGAAACCATAATCATATTACATCGTATCAAAGTGCACATACCATAATAAAATTTCAAAAAATTTACAGCTAATATGTGATTCCAATGATGTAAAACATGCAACAATTCTAATAAATGTTAGTAAAGATCATAAAAAAAATTGTTATACAATTTAACTATCAACTATAGATTCTATTACATAACCTTAAGTTCCAACCCTCTACAAAAGAATGAGGAGACTGCAAGAAGATTGGATGGAAGGGGAATTGGTATAGGAGATGGACATGGCTCTTCCAAGCCATCCACTGAGATGGTTTCATACAAAAATGTGGATGATATCCCTATTTCTAGAGAGCTCATGATTCGGGTTGATACAAAAAAATGATGTTGTTCTAATACCCATTTATGGCATCATGGTTCCATTTCATGTAACCACCATCAAGAGTGTTACAAGCCAACAAGATGGAGGGAATTCTTATATAAGGATAATTTTCAATGTTCCAGTACTAGCTCTAATGCCAACTACATGCAAACATTAAAATTCCCTAGTAGTATTTATGTTCAGGAAATTTCCTTTAGATCAAAGGATTCAAAGCATTTCAACGATGTGGTACAAATGATTAAATCCCACAAACAATATGTAGCAATGAAAGAGTCTAAAAAGCTACACTGGTGACTTAGGAGAAACTTCAGCTTTAAAAAACAAAGGCAATTAGGCTGGCAGACTTGTGGATTAGGCCAACATTTGGTGGAAGAGGAAGAAAGATGACTAGAACTCTGGAGGCCCACCATAATGGATTTTGGTATTCAACCATGAGATCAGAAGAGAGAGTTGATATCATGTATCAAAACATTAAGTGTGCATTCTTTCAGCCAGCGGAGAAGGAGATGATTACTTTGCTTCATTTTCATTTGCATAACCATATCCTGGTGTGGGAACCAAGAAGACTAAGGATGTCTAGTTTTATGTGGAGGTAATGGATGTGGTCCAAAATTTAGGAGGGGCAAGAAGATCAATGTATGATCTTGATGAAATTGAGGAAGAACAACAAGAGAGGGACATGAAAAATAAAATCGATTTAGAGTTTCAAGGATTTGTCAAGCGAGTAAGAGAGATATGGGAGCAACCTCATCTAAAATATTTTGAACTAGAGTTTGATATACCATTTAGAGAGCTTGGTTTTCATGGAGTTCCTTTCAAATCCACTACTTTTATTGTTCTTATGGTAAATTTTTTGGTCAAGTTGGTGGAATTACCTTTCTTAGTAATCACTATTAGTGAGATTGAGATTGTTAATCAATTAGGCGCTAATTTCTCATAGCAATGAAAGAGTCTAAAAAGGTAGAGAGAGATACACTGGTGACTTAGGAAAAACTTCAACTTTCAAAAACAAAGGAAATGAGGTTGGCATACTTGTGGATTAGGCCATCATTTGGTGGAAGAGGAAGAAAGATGACTAGAACTCTAGAGGCCCGCCATAATGGATTTTGATAGTCAACCATGAGATTAGAAGAGAGAGCTGATATCGTGTATCAAAACATTAAGCATGCATTCTTCCAACTAGCGAAGAAGGAGATGATTACTTTGCTTCATTTTAATTTGCATAACCATATCATGGCGTGGGAACCAAGAAGACCAAGGATGTCTAGTTTTATGTGGATGTAATGGATGTGGTCCAAACTTTATGAGGGGAAAGAAGGTCAATGTATGATCCTGATGAAATTTAGGAAGAACAACGAGAGAGGGACAAGAAAAATAATATCAATGCAGAGTTTCAAGGATTTTTCAAGCGAGTAAGAGAGCTATGGGAGCAGCCTCATCTAAAATATTTTGAACTAGAGTTTGATATACCATTTAGAGAGCTTGGTTTTCAAGGAGTTCCTTTCAAAGCCTCTGCTTTTATTGTTCCTACGGTAAACTGTTCGGTAAAGTTGGTGGAATTACCTTTCTTAGTAATCACTATTAGTGAGATTGAGATTGTTAATCAATTAGGCACTAATCGCTTGTAGCAATGAAAGAGTTTGAAAAGGCAGAGAGAGCTACACTGGTGAATCAGGAGAAACTTCAGCTTTCAAAAACAAAGGAAATTAGGCTAGAAGACTTGTGGATTAGGCCAACATTTGGTGGAAGAGGAAGAAAGATGACTAGAACTCTGGAGGCCCACCATAATGGATTTTGATATTCAACCATGAGAGTAGAAGAGAGAGTTGATATCTTGTATCAAAACATTAAGCATGAATTCTTTGAGCCAGTGGAGAAGGAGATGATTACTTTGCTTCATTTTCATTTGCATAACCATATCATGGCATGGGAACCAAGAAGACCAAGGATGTCCAATTTTATGTGGAGGTAATGGATGTAGTCCAAACTTTAGGAGGGGAAAGAAGGTCAATGTATGATCCTGATGAAATTGAGGAAGAACAATAAGAGAGGGACATGAAAAATAATATCAATGCAGAGTTTCAAGGATTTTTCAAGCGAGTAAGAGAGCTATGGGAGCAGCCTCATCTAAAATATTTTGAACTAGAGTTTGATGTACCATTTAGAGAGCTTGGTTTTCATGGAGTTCCTTTCAAAGCCTCTGCTTTTATTGTTCCTACGGTAAACTATTTGGTAGAGTTGGTGGAATTACCTTTCTTAGTAATCGTTATTAGTGAGATTAAGATTGTTAACCTTGAGAGAGTAGGACTTGGGTAAAAGGCATTTGATATGGCTATTGTTTTCAAATACTTCAAGTGGGATGTACTATGCATTGATGCCATTCCTCAATATTTTCTTGATGGCATCAAGGAATCGTTGAACTCCATGGATATAAAGTATTATGAAAGCATAATGAACTTGAACTGGCGGCCAATTGTGAAGACTATTATTGATGATATAGATAAATTTATTGAAGATGGTGGTTGGGAATTTTTTAATATGGAAGCTAGTGATTCTGATTTTGATAATTTAGAAGAGTCAGATCAAGGATATGAACCCTCTGATGTAGAAGAGGAATCAGAATTAGATGAGGAAGGTTCAAAGGATGAATCTCTTGTGGAGTCAGATGAGGGTGAAGAAGAAGAATATTCTAAAGGGGACGAAGGTAAAACATGGGATGAATTAGAAGCTAAAGCCAGAAATGTAGATAAGGAAAAAGGAGACGAGTCTGACAATGAAGAGGAAAGGTGGCAACAAAAGATACAAGCTATAGGGAAGTCTCAGGCACCTGATATTAGAGATTCAAGAGGAATGCTTGCCAAGAGGCATGAAGTCAAATGAATTGAGTTCATCTACATCATTCTACTATTTATTCATGCACATAAATGGTTCAGTTGTTTATGAAAATGATGCATATATGTTAACTTGATCAGTGTTGTTACTTCGGTAGTTTGACTTCTATCACAACCAGGCATTAGGCCATTGTGTGCATGAGCACGTTTATGTTTTTAGTTAGCTTTTTAGGATAGCTCTACTTGGTGTTAAGGACATTCCATTTATCTATTGAATTTTAAGAAGTCTAGTATTACACGCTTCTCTATGTTGATCAAATTAGGTTGCAAGTTTTTACTGCTGATTTCTTTATTTATGGAATTTTTTTAACTTGGAAGATAGGAATTTAAGTTTTTTTAAATTAGATGGACAAATTAAGTGGCTAGTTAGTTATTCCAAGTGATGTAGACTACAAGGATGTGTTAGATCTATAGGATGCCTACCAAGATGTATCAAAACATTCTTAGATGTTAAAAGAACGGAAGCATCATGAGGAAGGATGGCAAAGATGCATGTAGATCACTTAGTAGAATGGAAACATGAATTCAAGGAAGCACTCCTTGAGATACCATGTTTGAGAGAAAAGAAGATAAATCAAATCAACATGGGACTAAGTTACTCAAATGATACAAATCACAACTTAAATGAGGACACTTAAGAGATATTAAAAGACCATGGTCATTAATTAAAATATGCGATGAAAATAAGGCATGAATGTCACCCACTACCCTTTAAGGAAAACAATATCTTTTTCCTCAACATGAAATAATGGGATAATTGAGTGGGATCTAGGGCCAATAGAGAAGCACTTTAGAACTCATCCTACACATCAATAAATAACTCAACACAAGAAATGAAAATTGGCATATTAACACAACAATATCCAACTAAGTTATTGAAAGTCAACTATTGATACCTCATTCTCCATCCAAATTACAAAATCTGCCCACTTTTTTCCTTGTAACTTTTCCTTTTCAAATTGCTTTGGATGCCGACCATATTTCTCCTCCTTTCAAAACATGGCACATGGACTAGTTAAACTAATTAATATGCAATCATTTACTTTTTCCTATGAAATTAAAAAAACTATCATTTAACATATTAAATATACTTACAAATGTATAGATCAAGGCCTGTAAACCTTTCTGGCCACTGTGATGCGTGGTACAAAGTTTTTGAAGCCTAGCCTTGGAGGCCTTGTCTTGAAACATATACTAGTTCAATTTAATTATGCAGAAATAAAATTTAGAAATCATTTAATAAATTTGATATAATCTTATGAGCAAATTCAAATACCTGTGTACTCTCCTCACCAAACTTCCTCCATGCATCAGAATTCTCAGATGCTTTTACAAGCTCTTTCCATACTTTGACACTTACATCAATTGGTCTTTTTTAGAGCCTTAGTTCAGGAGGGAGTTTTTTATCTTCTTTGTTTGGTTGCACCGAAATCTCTTGTAATTTTGAGAAATTCATAGCTTTACCTTCTTCACAGACCAACCTGTGCCAAATTCAGTCTCCATGCCATTGATAACTTCTTTTTCCAGGTGTATGGGTATCTTTGAGAATTACAAATGTAGATGGTCTTTGAACCGTTGAAGGCATGATTCCTTCAACCTATTCATAAACACTTTTCTAGCATCTGTCATTCAAAATTCCCCTAAAACCACATTGTATTCTATCTTGGTATCATAGCTACCAATGCAAGATTGAAAACATGGTATGGTGGAAGAAGTTTGTGTCCTAGGAGTGGCTGGGATAGTGGAAGCCTCTGATCCCTATTCTACATTCCTAGAGTTTACTGCTATTGATTTTCTCTTGGATCTTTTGCTCGATCTAGGACTACTTGGTGAATCAATTGATTCTCTTTGACACAGTTTATTTGGTTGCAATGTTTGAGGGGCTTCACTAGATCATTTTTCTATGTATCTGGAAAGCATCATCCAATGCACATCATCCATATTGTTCACTACCTCTACCCCAATATGGAAGCCAATGCCTCTTTGTCTTTGTCAGTCACATGTCCCTATATATATATAATAAATTTCTTCTTTTAAATTTAAAAATAAAAAACTAAAAACTAAAAATGAAAGAAACAATGGAAACATTTACAAATCTATAAATTGACAATGAATTACCTCATTGTGGCTAGAGTTTTCCCCCTTTGTTCTCTTCCCTCTATTGCTTGACATTTTGAGACGACCTAGGGAAAACTATTTTTGTCCAGTCTGTGGAGGAAAACAAAGTACACACTATCAGGTATGCAAGTTTTCATCCAGTTTCTATTATGAAATTTTTACGTTGAATGACTCTCTTTCTAGATTTAAACACTTATGAATCAATTGCTTGGGCACCTGTATAGAATATAAATATATTTTAAAGTATATAAATATGTGCAACATGAAACAAATGTATTGTAAGAAAATCAATGCTTGTGGACCTATATAGAATGGTAATCTTTGGGGGATAAAAAGGGCACGAAGTGTGGTTTTATTGAGAGTTAACACAGATAGGTCCCATGCTTGAGTCACATCCGCTGATTAGAAAGAAAATGAATGTGTGCACACAATCAATTTGAAACCACGAGCTCATTGTTCTATAAAAGAATAAGTGAAAATTAGTAATAGCTAATTTAAGTCTGAAGGTATCACAAATTTGAGGAATGATCTATTATTTAGTTGTCATCTCAAAAGCCCTATCTCCTCGTATTGTCTCAACCAACCTTTGTTCCCACGGGACCTAGCTGCAGTGGGGCAGATGCAATTTAATGGTCAACTTGTCTTGAAATAACTCGACTACTTTTTTAGGAAGGAAGTGAGAAAGTTATCTTCAGAGAAAGGTATGGAAGGAAGGTCTGAGAAATCGAACTAGAAACTGAAAGCTTGGGATGGGAATGATAAGAAAACTGAGGCATTGGGGTTTCAAAAATGCATTCACTGCTCTTGAATGTGGAGGAAATAATGCAATCTCTACAATTTTACCCTTCTCCTTTGCAACCACATGAGACTTGAAGGATTCACGTGTAAACAAAACAATATTCACAACCCTTTCTTCACAATCTGCTCTGTTTAATCCAAACAAAAATATTTGTGGGAATGAAAAAAACAAATTGTAACCTTACCTCTGGTGTCGCAAACTAAATCGAATTTTTGATCTACTTTCTTGTAGCCCTCCATGTCATTTTCCCCTTTTTTCTCCTCTCTTCCTTCGCATGGTGTTTTTCTCTATCATCTCTTCCTTGACGTGGGAATTTAAAAAAAAAAATTCTTGATTCAGCAGTCAACGCTATAGTCATTGTAGTTAACACTGCCTTTAGTGCCACCTTTCATCCCTAAATGTAATCTATTTGGGGTGCAAAAGGCGATGCAAAGTGCACCTAATTTAGCACCTAGCAGTGCAAAATGATGTATTTTTCTTGGAATTTGATAAATAAGTTGATCCTAAATTGACTTCATCTTCATATGTTCCAAGGGATCAATCATGGTTCCCTATTTTATCTATTCCTTATCCCATGTCAATTTTGTGGGTGCAAAACTAATAGAGGTTAGATTTTTGAACTCGGAAATGACCCCTATACAAATAGATGAGCCATCTAAAGTGTGAAATATATGTCAAATATATGTCTAAAGTGAGGTTTTGTGTTGGATAGCATATTCATTGAAATGATATAATTGGTGTACTAAACATTATTTACTATGTTGTGTATTATAGGGGCAAGATGAGGCCATGGCAATAGACCATGTCATATAAAATTAGGACATAACAGATGAAGTGGGACATCAGGTACTCAAATTTTTACTTAACTTAGGAAAAAAATATATGATGGAATTTTGTGATATGTCCATCTTTTTTCATAGTATTATTGAAATTTATAATGTATTATCCAATCTTGATATAAATTAATGCATGTTGTTGATTATTTTAGGTGGATATTGGAGTAAATGCAGAGCCTGAGCGTTCAACTAGCAAAAGAGGAAGATATGTACATGGACGTGGACCTAAAACAATTAAATCATGTAGATGACAGTGGCTGGAAGAGGATATGACAATGGATCTTGCAGACACAACAAATGATTGCACTGAACAAGAGGTTGGTCAGGACTATAGTACATGGGATGAATAATTTCAGAAAATATATAACTAATGTGAGGTTTCGTGTTGGATAGCATATTCGTTTAAATGATATAATTGGTGTACTAAACATTATTTGCTATGTTGTGTATTATAGGGTTGAGACGAGGCCATGGCAATAGATCATGTCATATCAAATGAGGACAGAATGGATGAAGCGGGACATCAGGTACTCAAATTTTGACTTAACTTAGGAAAAAATGATTTGATGGAATTTTGTGATATGTCCATCTTTTTGAATAGTATTATTGAAATTTATAATGTATTATCCAATATTGACATAAATTAATGTATTTTGTTGATTATTTTAGATGGAGATCGAAGAAAATGTAGAGCCTAAGCATTCAACTAGCAAAAGAAGAAGATATGTACGTGGATGTGGACCTAAAACTATTAAATCATGTAGACGATAGTGGGTGGAAGAGGATATGACAATAGATATTGAAGACACAAAAAATGATTGCATTGAACAAGAGGTTGGTAAGGACTATAGTACATGGGATGAATACTTTGAGAAAATTATTGTTTGTGGATGTTCTATATGTCGCGGAAAGAAAAAATTCAAACGACCAATTGTATAGGGACATTACATATATTATGAGCTTCCAATCCAAAGTATGCCTCCTACAATTGATTCAAATCCAATAGGAATTGTGGTAAGGAATTTTCCAATTTGATATAAATAACATATATACTTCGTTTAAACATTGTTTTATATTATTTAAATAACTAGTTTTTTTCTTAATGGATACTTGTAGGATAAAGTTATTGGTTTAAAGTTTCTTGGATCACTGGATTCCATCGTAGAGGGCAATCATCATTTATCATATGATACATCTAACAAAACTATCTGCCAATATACCAGCTCAGAAGATGAGGAATTGATGAAAACAAGTCACAAAACACTTGGAACTAGTTTAAAGATGCATAATTTTCTTAAAGACAGGGGGAAGGTGGACTACATACCCTATAAGAATGAATTTGATGGAGATGATGACTTTCCCCTAAGCTTGAGATCAATTTACAAAGATACATTTGATCATTGACTATATTGCACTTGGCCTAGTGATCAACACCTACCTAGAGTGTATGAGGTGTTTCAATTTTGGGGATACAACTACATGATACGACCCTCCAATATTCATGGAGCAAATCTAGGCCTCTTTATTGTCCAAAATGTACATGTGGGATCTAAACATAGAAACAATTCAAAACAAACCACTAGGAGATTAATGCCATATTATGGTCCATCATATTACAATGGTGAATGGAGAAGGCTAGAAAAATATAAGCCTAGCCCGTCAGCATATGGTCTAAATTCGAATATGTATACACATTGTCTCCAATTGGAAAGTGGAAAAGAAATTAATAGAGGTCATCTTATGTATATAGATGGACATGAACACACACAAAAATATTGCAGGATTTATAAATAGTAGTAAGGGAAGGGACCCTAATGTAAGACTGAATTGTCAATTTGTTGAGGTTATAAATGATAAAGATGGAGATATGGAAAGAGAGGTTCATAGATTGATAATGGTTGAGGATATTATGGACCTTACCATTGGGGATGAGTTATTGATTGATTACCCCTTCGTAAAATGCACTCCTGCACAAAATAAAAGGGAAGAACAAGGTCTCCCTAAGGATGTTCTTAAGGGTAGAAAACCAAAGAATAATAAATGAGTGTGGACTGATGTTTTATAAACTATGTTATCAAAATTTTGTTTTATTTAAATTATTGTATAAAAAAGGCAGTCTATAAAATAATGTTCCATTATTCAATTGATGTATATATGTTCATACAATTTATATTTTTGTTTTTTAAGCCATATTTGATTATATTTCTTTGAAATTGATACATTTATGATTTATCCAATAGTTGGAAAACATTAAATAATGTTTGCATTTGTTGATAGGTAGAAGATGTTGATGAAACACATACTAATACCCATGATCCAACTAGGTTATTAAGATTTGGACGGGATGATCCAAACCATCCTTTAAACAATACTAGGGTGAAAAGAGAAAGTTTGAAGAGATTACTACCAGCTGAGAAATTTGAAGAGCTAATGAGATCTGCATACACTGATGACATGCCACCTAGCCTTAATGATGATGATCATGATAGTGAAAATGCACTGCATGAAGAAGGATTGAATGAAATGCTTACAGTTTCTTTGGGGATAGAAACAATGATGACAATAATGATCATATGGTTGACAATAACAATGATAGTAGGGGTAATTACCACCAACGTAATGTTGATGATAACAACCTGAAAGACTCCATCAAGCAAGCAGCAAAGACACCCGTGCTCAAATCAGGTGCAAGTAGAACCTCAAAACTGGCATGCACATTAATATTATTAGAAATCAAGTCACTATTTGGTTGGTCAGATAAAGGATTCACTAGCCTACTAAAGTGAGTTGAAAGATTCTATTTCTTACTTTGCATTGTCAATTGATGTACACAATTCATAAACATTCATCGACTTCGTTTATACTTCTTTAAGGGGATTCTAAAACCATATATTGTATATAAATATTCCTAGTATAGATTGACATATCAAACATTCAATTGATTTAATCTTTGGAAATCTTACATGGAACTAAAAGCTAAAATATTCCCTAAAGAGAATGTATTGACATCAACTTGCAGAGAGGCACGTCTTTTGTTGGTTGAGTTGGGGATTGAATATAAGAAAATTCATTCATGTAAAAATGATTGCATTTTATATAGAGATGAATATCAAAACAAGGTAGAATGCCATGTATGCAAAGAGAAGAGATATTGTACAGATGTACAAGGTCCTACAGTTCCAAAGAAGGTTTTACATCACATGCCAATTGTACCTAGACTTCAACAAAAAAATTTCGTTGCAAGTCACTTGCACAATTGATGGACTGGCATGCAAAGAATAGGAGTAAAGATGGATTCATGTGAATTCTAGTTGACTCCAAAGCAATGAAACACATAGAGGAAAAATGACCAAGAAAATTCAAAGATGAACCCCGTAGTATCAGGTTTGGTCTTGCAATTGATGGAGTGTGCCCATTCTCTTTCCTAAGCTAAAATTATAGTGTTTGGCCAGTCGGATTGATAGTATACAATATCCCCCCATGGATGAGTGTTAGAAAGGAGCACCTTATGCTGACTCTCATTGTTCCAAGAAAACATCAAGTTAAAAACATGGATGTTTATCTTGCACCTTTTATTGATGAGATGCAGTTGCTATGGAAAGGCACAAGAATGTATGGCATATCACATCCTCCATCAAATAGCTCCTTCATGTTGTATGGTGTGCTATGTTGGACAATTGATGATTTCCCAGGACTTGGTGTTTGTTCTGGTATAATAAAATATTTATGTATTTACACTCATAATTTATTTTCATCCCAACTTTCATACTTAGTTTTATATTATTTTTTTGATGTTATTAACATTACTTATTGAATTGAAGGGCTTCAAACAAAGGGGATATTTTCATGTCCAAGATGTGCATAAAAATTTCAAGGGTGTTATTCTAAAGATCTACATAAATCTATTTATGCAAACAACAATATTTTTCTACCACTAGATCATAAGTTTAGAAATCACCTGAAGAATCAATTTGATGGAAATTTTGAAAATAGAGGCCCTCCCATGATTATGGGTCCAAGTGATTTGCTTAAGAAGAATGAAGATGTTAAATTGAAAGCTTGGGAGGATTTTTTGGTCAAGGTGATTCAATTGAAGAACCAAAACAAGTTGTAGTTAACATGCTAGAAGGAATGAAAAGGAAATCCATATTTTATGAGCTCCCTTATGGGAAGGATCTATTAATATCTCACATATTAGATCCTATGCACATCTTCAAAAATGTCCCAGATTCTATATTTCGATGTATATTAGGCAAAGAGAAGGACACCTTTTCTTCAAGGAGAGATATTGCTCTTTCACATACCAAATTGAATAGAAAACATTTGTGGCCAAATAGGGAAAATGAAACATATGCAAAAGCTCCATGGATTTTGAAAAAAAAGAAGAGCAAGACTAACTAAATAATGTCATTTGTTCAATAAGGACACCTACTAGCTATGGGTCATCATTGGCTAAAGCTTTTACTATTGATGGACATATCATAGGATTTAAAACACATGATTTTCATAATTTTATGAAGGTATTATATATCATCATTTAACATTTACTAGTAACAATGATTAAGTACTAAATATATTTTGATATTTTGTTGTGTGAGAAAAAAATACTAATGACCTTTTCATAAATATGTTTGATAGCATATCATGCCATTGGAAATTAGGGGGGATTCTTGTCTTACAATTAACTTAAGGAATGCCATAAGTCGATTGTTAGCATTTACAAGGTATGTGGTGATATGAAATGTTCATGTGTGAGAGACATAGAGATATTATATTGCATTTTAATTTTTGACTAAAGGTTCATACTAATTTACTATTCTTATATTAGGTGGGTGACCTCCAAGGAGATCCACGAATGTGAAGTGCCAAAGTGGAAGAAGGAAATTGCAGAAATTGTATGTGTATTTGAGAAGGAGCTCCCTACAAGTTTCATGGACCTACAAATCTATTTACTTATACACCTAGTCAATGAAATTCAAATTGGAGGGTGTCATATCAACGAGGTGGATTTTTTTCTTTGAGAGGTATATGAAAACTCTAAAAAGATGTCTAACAAAAGGCACATCTAGAGGGTTTCATGGCTAAAGGGTCTGTATTGAATGAAGCATTTTTCTACCTGTGTGAATTCCTTGGTAAGGATTTTGAATATGGGCCACACGTATGGGATGAAGAATGAGCATCAGATATTATTGATGGAGAAAAAACACAATATAATGGTGTTCAAGTAGAAATTAGTAAGTAAATTCATGATTAGTGTGGTTGTTTTTCTTGAAATCATTAATTTACTCTATAATTTATTTGTCAAATTAACAACATGACATTTGGAGTTTGAAATAAACATGTTGACATGTAATAGGTGTAGATGAAAGTGCAATACTCGATAAGTTCATTCTGTACCAAATGGAATTTATGAACAAATGGATTGATCTATATGATAAAAAGAGAGAAGAAGTGCTAGAAGCAAGGAGACAATTTTAAGAGATCAAACCCAAGGAATACTCCACCTCCCACTGATCTACTTGGGGAATGGGGCAAATATTACACCCTAGAATGGGTTACTAAAAAAATTCAAAATCAAATAGAAGATGCAGGTATAGATTCAAACATAACAAAGATGAAATCAACATGTCTAGAGGATGTGAAAGAAAGGCACAGTTGGAATTTTACAAAATGTTGTTTCCTTACAGTTTTGACACTATTAACTATTTTAATATTCATCATTATATTTTTTTTCACTGAAATAAATGGTCTTTCACAGGTGAGGAAATATCTAGCAATGTGGGCATATGGTTGACATTATCATGTAGAAAGTGTAGATGTAAAGAGACGATCCTTTGATTGTGGCATCATAGTTGACTTCAAGCAATCCAGTCGATCAAGCTCAAAAGATAAGAATATAATTGAAGGGAATCTACAATATGTTGGGAAAATACAAGAAATTATTGAGTTGGATTACCGCTCTTTTAAATGTTGTATTTTTAAGTGTAGATGGTATGAAGCATTTGAGAGGACACAAAGACATGATACCCATAATGGATTGTTTTCTATAGATTCCTCATGCTTCTTACTAGAGGATAAGGAACCTTATGTTCTACCAATTCATTGTGAGCAACTCTTTCTTAAATCAAACAAGAAGTGGTAGTGATCATTAATCTATTAATTCATAGTTTATTGCAAATATATGCATGTGTTTATTAATCAATAAAAAAATTATAACATGCATCTAATATATGTATGTCATTCATGTGCAGGTATTTTTCTATGAAGATATTTTGGACCCAAAATGGATGTTTTTCATACATTATTATCCAAGATTAAGGCATGTATTTGACGAAACATTAGTGGATACTGAGCAAACAAATGATGGAAAACAAAATGAGAGAGAGGGATTAGAGAACATCAAAGAAATTGAAATCCATGATGATGTTGAAGATGGTTATGTTCAAGGCACAAGAAGACAACAATCCAGAGTTAGATGATGTTATGGAAGACAACAATATGGATGGTATAGAAAATGATGACCCAAATACATCTGGTAACAATATAGATGGTTTATAGTCAAATTTCAATGATGATGAAGATGATGTAGGTCAAGATGAGGATGATGATAATATTAAATACTTGAAAGAACATATGAACATTGACAATGATACATTGGATGGCATTGTAGTAGACAATAATGTTAATGACCAACACTTCTAAATTTTCATAATTATTTGCAATCTATGATTAAAAAAGGATGATTCTTATAGCCTAAACTTTGAAATGCTTCAGTAATATTAATTCAAGTGTTAAACTATAGAACCACCACTCTCCAGTTTGATGGTATATAACTTGTTTATTAGAAATATTTTATTAACTATAGATTTAGCTTGATATGTATCTCCCAATTTCTTTAAAATAAGTGTTATAATGGTCTCTTCATGTACATTCAACAATATTGAACTAGCATACCTATATTTACAAAAATATTTAAAATAAGCTGAGAGATATCCTTCCCAAGACCCTATTGTATTTATATGGTGGAAATTTAATTTAATTTAACTTTAAACTCCATAATTTTTTTGAAAACTAAATCAAAATGAATATTGTATTGGCAGGGCTTACATTTTTTTCGAGGTGCCTATTTTAAATTTCATGATCAAACTTCATAATGAATTTTTCCTGTTTTACATGTTGCCTATTTTACATGTAGTAGACAATAATGTTAATGACCAACACTTCTAAATTTTTAGAATTATTTGCAATCCATGTTTAAAAAAGGATGATTCTTATGGTCTAAACTTTGAAATGCTTCAGTAATATTAATTCAAGTGTTAAATTATAGAATCGCCACTCTCCATTTTGATGGTATATAACTTGTTTATTAGAAATATTTTATTACCTATAGATTTAGCTTGATATGTATCTCCCAATTTCTTTAAAATAAGTGCTATAATGGTCTCTTCATGTACATTCAACAATATTAAACTAGCATACCTATATTTAGAAAAATCTATGTAAAATAAGCTGAGACATATCCTTCCTGAGACCCTGTTGAATTTATATGGTGGAAATTTAAATTAATTTAACTTTAAACTCCATAAAATTTCTGACAAAATTAATATTGTATTGGTAGGGCTTACATTTTTTTCGAGGTGCCTATTTTAAATTTCATGATCAAACTTCATAATGAATTTTTCCTATTTTACATGTAGAAAACATTAATGTTAATAACCAAGACTTCTATATTTTTAGAATTATTTGCAGTCCATGTTTAAAAAGGATGATTCTTATGGCCTAAAATTTGAAATGCTTCAGTAATATTAATTCAAGTGTTAAACTATAGAACCACCACTCTCCATTTTGATGGTATATAACTTGATTATTAGAAATATTTTATTAACTATAGATTTAGCTTGATATGTATCTCCAAGTTTCTTATAAATAAGTGTTATAATGGTCTCTTCATGTACATTCAACAATATTGAATTAGCCAAATAGAGTCTAACGAGACTCTTATCTTTTTTCCACTTTTTCTACCTTATTATGACATTCCAATAGGCTTTCATCTAGATACTATAAAATTAAATCTCAAGGGTCATATAAATATAAGTAGTGATTACAAAACCATGATCTAAAACCACCAAAAAAGGTGGCATCCAAAAACCTAGTTAGAAAATAAACACCCAAATACCAAGAGCAGCTCATTGGATAAAAATGGCATATTAATTCCACATGTCATAATTGCATCATAAAATAATCTTGAATTAGGAATTCCATTATGGATTCATGACACATTCACCATTATTGTGGGTCTATATGTGATAATGTGTCTAATAATTTTATGATGAAGTATGCATAAAAAATATACATGGTCATAAAATAACCTCTTTAAAAGGATTTTAACCCTGGGCAAGGACCAATTAAAGTAAACTATTTGAAAGTATTTTTAATTCAAATCAACCAAAAACCTATCAAAGAATCCACACAATAACATAAAATATGTTCTGATAAATTTTGAAGGCTTAAATAACTTGAAAAGACCACTTTGGAGACAACAAAGTAATAGATAAGCAATGAAAATTGACACAATAATTGAACACTGAAAATGGATTATGAATTATAAGTAGTCTGCTCCATTGTATTACTTGAAAATATAAGAATTTGTAACAAAAGTATTTTAATATGATATGGATGGGCGGATTATGTAACCTATCTTCTTACTAATTCCTACTCTATGGAATATGATATGATGATGATGATTTCAAAATTGGGCCCTAGTTTCCCTATTTGTATGGGAAGCATCAAGCTTCAAGCCCATTTAAAAAAAGTCACATCGCTTCATAACTTAAACATAATTAGCATAAACATAAAATATTGAGAGTTTGTTGGTGGATGCACTATAGTTCGTTAATCTCCAGCAAGTGCCCATGATCACCTAAGACATTTTCAAGGCTCATGCACCATGATCGTGTATCAAAACCATCAAAATACAATCCATGTTACTCCTCTCTTACTTGGAATGTGCAATGAACAAGTTAATGTTTAAAATAGAGCTAAAATCAAAGCATACATCAAAGTACAATAACAATATCGATTAATGAAATGATCTTTGATCAAGTTTTTCATTAATAATTTAGGTATAGAGTAAAATTGGAGAGACTACAGACTCTAAAAACTTGCATTATCATTTAGATATGCTCAAGAACCATACATTTGACAAAATTTACTAACTAGACTCAAAGCATAAGATAAGGACTTCTAACATATTCACTCTGTGTTTTTCAATTGCACCATTCAATTCTAGAATTCAACATGAGACCTGCACTAATGGCCTTGAATTCCATTTTATGGAAACAAGGGAGAAAAAAAAGCTTCAGGGAAAGAGTACACATGTCATGTCACATCCCAATTGGACCTCTACAAGACACATTCCCATTGTAGTTATATTTACATTTTCCATTGGAGGGAATACATATGAGACAAATATTGTTAGCCTTTGCAACAAGAAGAAACCTACCCTTCAAAAGGCACATGTTAGAAAAAATAATCTTCAAGTTCTCACTCATTTGTTACATCAGGAAAAATGACAAAATGACGAGGCCAAAAAGTGAGTCAACATCCCCATCAGCACTCATATCATCCACAATTAACATTTATTTGTAATACTCACTATCAAGAAACATATATTTGTTACACATTATTCTTTCAAAGGCCAGACTTGTGTTATACTTGACCAATCATATATGTTTCCCTTTATGTACTTACATACCCAATCGATCAATAAATATTCTCTTCCATTGTTCATATTCAGCATCAGATGACCAATTGAAATCAATGATTTCATCTATCTTCTTCCTGTATGGAGAATATTTTATCATTAGTGAATTGGATTCCTTATCAAAATCCTCCAAAAAGTTGATGATAAAAGACAATTTCTCCAAAGTTTTATTCAAAATATTAATATCAACTTTTTCACAAATAAGCTTTGCTTGAGAGGCAATGGTGTTGTCCATTTGATTCTTCCCAATTTGCAGGGGTTTCACTTCATCATAAGTTTGTTGAATGCCTGGAAACAATGATAAATCTACCTGGTCATAATCAATTTTCAATTCCCTTATTTTCTATTCTAGTAGAGCAATATACCCTTGAAACCCTTTTTCATTAATTTCATTGACAAATCTATAAGTTGGGATAACCTTTGGGTATCTATCTTCCTATTGATTGGCCCCAAATACCATGAGCTTCAACTTCTCAGCTCTAGGAATCCATTTATCAAGGATTTGGGTGGCCAACTCCTTATCCCTCTAAGATAACCTTATTGCTCTTAGCATCAATGATTAATTGGCATGAACGCTATTCAATTTACTTTGAATCTTTCTATTCAGGTGTTTCAAGACAGTATGAACAATCCTTGAATTGTTCTCATACATTGTGTCTTGTATCTACTCAAGTAATTTCTTATACACTTCAATTTGTGTGAGGAACTGTTCCCTTGTAGGATCATCTGATGGGATGGTACCTATTTTTCTTGGTCTCTCAATTGTGAGTGGATCCTGGCCCAAATTATATGGCACTATTGCCAAAGATTGATTTGGTGAGGGGGATTGAGAATGTGCAGCTGGAGAAGTCGGTGATGCATGACTTGAACTAGTTTGACCTTTCTTTCTTAATACTTCTACTTGTTGCTTATACAATGCTACCTCAGTTTCTAGCATGTCCACCTTTTGTTGAATCTTATCATATTCACCTATAAGACTATTATATTTGTTCCTATACTTATCTCTTTCAAGAGTGAGGTCTTCCACTATTGCCTTAGTAAACTTCACAACATTCATAGCCATATCAATTGCCTCTAAAGTTGGCGTTTTAGTGACTCTCTTTATCAAAAATTATCCACTAAAATCTAGTGGTTCAGCCACTATTGGCTTCCTGGATCCCAGAGATAATGACTAGATTACTAATGCATCCATTTCTTCACTAAATGTTGATCCTCAAAGTGTCATCTCTACTTTTTCCTTAGTTTGCAGCAAGGGACTTTCAAACCTCCTTATAGTATCAAGAACTATAGTGTCAACAATGTCCCATTTAGGTAACAACAATATACCACTCTTCTTCACAAGCTCTATGGCTTCTTTAGCAGTCATATTCTAGAATTCAACCCTTATAGCCTTCCTTACATTTTCCTAAATGATAGCTTTGGGGAGTTCCAAATGTAAGCTCCTCTCAGTAGCAACCTTCCCTGTATATTGTGGAGCTTTAGCTCTCCATAAAAAATATTTGAATGCACTTGTTTCAACAAAGGAGTCATCTTCCATAAATGCTTTGTAGACCTCAATCGTCAAATCATCTGCACTATTTAGACCTCTAAGGTCAACCTTTCCTAGTCTAAGGCTATCCTCCCTAGAGCTTGAATAAAATTCCCTTATGGGAGAGGGAATTCCATGTTGTATCTCCTCAGAAGTGACAAGGATATCATCATCCTTTATATCAGAATAATCCACTACTCCTCTTAGCTCACTCTTTTTCCTTTTAAAGGGTGGTTGCTCCAATGGAGTAGGACTTCTTGGAGGTTATTCAACATCAATCACAATAGTAGGGACCCATTTTGGAGGTGATGGCACTGATCTCTCAGGAGAAGCTACCCTCATTTCCCCATAAGTGGTAGGGAATGGCAATGTTTGCTTCTTGTCTATTGTCTTCTTCTTCCTAGAGTAAATTCTTATTTGCTCGGGTAGCTGCTAAGTAGGCCTCTCTTCCAGTACCACAATAGTGTCTTCTTCAGTTTCCACTACTTTCCCTTTATCTATGACCACTTCTTGTCTTCTCATTATACCCACTATATCCTCAAAATTATTCAAAACATGTATAATCCTATCAAATGTACTTTGTATATTAGGCATAGGTTCATACTTAAGATCTCTCCTTTGAGCCCTCTCCATCATCTTATTGAAGTCAAGATATTTAGACTTCCTTTCATCTTGCTCTGGGAAGTAAAAAATGTTCTTGATTACATCCTCTAGGTAGTAGAAATTATGGACAAAAGTACCTAGTCTTTTCTCCATTTTCAATGCATTAATGAAACCTTCTAGATCATGATTCCTTGGGCGTATAAAATCCAATTTGTATGGTGCTAATAGATGTAACAACTCTTTCCATGCTCCCTTTACTATAACAAAGTCAATAAACACAGTGCATTCTGGGAAAAATGAGCCCTTCTTTGTTGTATCAGGCAGGTGTGTTGCTTGGGAGGCTCCCAATTTCCTTATGACTTCAAGAAACCCAATCTGCAATGGCACATCTCTTGGCAAGAAAAATGGGTCTATGTTAGTGTCATAAACTCTAAAGATCATGGAATCTAGGTATAAGATTAAATCTCCCCAATTATGACCCAAATTCAAATCATTTCTCTTCTCCATAGGCCTCAAGAACTCATGTATTTCCTTGGGAATCCTTGGTGGGTCATGAATTGAATATCTTCTCAATTTTGATGCAAAATTATTTTGGAACGCCACATAGTTATATTTTTGGTCATCCTTATCAAGAATCTAAGTCCAACATTGGACAGGGAAATCAATACCATCCTCCTTTCTAAATGTCATATCCCTCTCAAAATTATTTTCCCCTTTAAATAAAAAAATATGCATCAACATGGAATACCACTAGAATTTCACCCAATTCTTTCCTCCTTTCAACTCAACCAGGCCTTTATGGATATTCTCTAGAAAATATGTGGCGTAGTCATAGACAATGTTGAAGGTTGGATGTTGTATATGTGTTGCCAAGTAACTATATTCCCTTCGCAATGTGTCAGGCAGAGAGAAACCAATAATTTGGAAAAAGGAATATACAATCTTCTTGAAGTAACTTGTAAAATACCTCATTGGGAAAGGTTCTAACTCATCTTTACCAATCCTTATTTGTTTTCTACTTTTCCCAGTGCATGTGCTAGCAGTATGTGTAGGTAACATTCTTGTCCTGGTCAGCACTTTGGTGTTCTCATACTCCTTTCTAATGACATCCATATCAAGAGGCACCATATCAGTGTTCCATTCCTACAACTGAAAAACTACTGAAATTTCTTCTTTTGTTATCCTCACCATTTCCTTCCCATCAAATATTTTGATTACCCTTGAAACTAGGTCATACCTTGAAGCAATGTCCTTCAACAAATCAACATCCATATACACATTGGGGAGAAATATTTTTCCCATGTCTAGTCTCCAAGGGTTGTAAAGAGGAATCCCAAGATTTTTATTCCCGAACCAATGCTAAAATAATTTCCATCCACTATAAGGTACTTCGACATCTTTGATAAAACATTGTTTGTCAAGTACCCCCTCCCTAACTGTTGGGCCATGAAACAACATTCTTCCCTCGGCCTTTATATTTGTGGAGGGTTTTAGTAAATCTATTACATCCTTGGATAGTAGTCTAGATTGAGTTATAGAGGTGGCAGTTTGTGCTTTGGGTGCCATTGACAATGGGGCAAACTTAGGCCAAGTTAGGGTTTTCAGCACAAAAGGTTTCAATAACTGGATTCACAATTAAAACATAGGGCTCAACTCAAACACAAATTCTAAAATGCCTCGCATAATTAAAAAGAATGGAAGCTTATTTGACAAGAAATGTAGTGAGAACCAACTCTAGTACAAAGAATTTGAATAAAGCATAAAAAATGCGTTTACTTTACTTATGGCTTTTACCCACAAGAAACCCTAATGTCGACCATGCCAAACTCTGCAAATAGCCTCTCTCAATTTCCTGTACATTTTTTACGTGTTTGCAACTCTTAATTATGCGAGACCCAATCATCTACACCCAGTTTGGGAAAAATTGAAGTAGTTTTACAAGTCATTTCTGCAATTACTGCTCACTCACACAAAGCAATCTAATGGTTGCAATAGTCAAACTTTTTAGTTTTGAATATTCGCCATTGATCTCCCATTGAGATGGCATTTTGGATTACTCAGATTGAGTCAATTAAGTTCGAATTCCAATTAGTGTCACACGTTGTTCCACTAGCCAATGAAACCTTGCCAACTGGGTACTCATTCGTCTATATGTGGGCTCCACCTTTCCTCATTTTCCTTTGATCAAAGAAAACATGTGGCAACTTCTTGCAGACCTCGTAGCTTTTAACTAACCCACAACTTAATCCAGTGAGATGGCGGGGAAAGGCAACAATTGACCCTACTATCACATCATAGCCATTGATTGCAATACTAACGAGTCATTTAACGAGCCGCCCTTTGAAACTTGCGAGCTAGCAAGGAATAACCCATATCAATTCCCATGATCGGAGGATCTCCCAACCTACACACATGATAAAATTAGTCCAAACAGGGCAATGACTAGGCCAACAAAAAATTGACCCTCAAGAAGATGACTTAAATTTAAGTCAATTGAAAAATATTATGGCCCAACTATAGGGAACATTTAAACGATTAACCATATGTGATGACCGACTTACTTAGGAATCGAGGCTGGTACAAAGAATGATTTTAATGGCTCAACTCATGACTTAAATGACTGATAACCAGATGGAGTAGGTCAACATGAAATTATAAGGATGGAGTTTTAAAATTGATTACTATGAAGTGAGGGTTTTTGAACTAAAACCTTAAACCCTACTCATGGATGCAAAAGGAAGAAAACCTCAAGAGGGAAAAATTTTCTAGGATTTTTTCAAAATTTCAGCAGCACTACTAGATGGGACATGTTAGATTTTCTCCTCGAAATTTCCAAGTCTCTTCGACATATCATTCTTGAAGCTGGCAAGAAGACATTTGAATACCTCTCTTAGACATTCGGGAGTCTCATCTACATTTCATAGTAGAACTTTCTATTCGCATCGAAGAGACAATGGTGAGACTCTCTTCCATATAGCATTTTCTTGGCGACATGCCATGTGCTGCTATGGAAACACTTCAGTTAGGGAATTCACTTTAGTGTTATGACCAAGGGCCTTATTTGGTGGTTTATATTATTGCCAGCCATTATGAAATGGAGATGGGACATATGGTGAGTGTGGGAAGATGGGTGAAAATGAGTGTATGCAAAATAACCAAGGTGTATTTTTGGCTTATGGACAACATTCAGTTATGAATTTAAGGAAACACTATAGCTATTGTGAACATAGAGATTATTTTAGCTGAAGAAATTGATACTTTATCTCATCCAAGTGGTTGTTGATTTTCACCCATTCTTTGGGCACCCCATGCAATTGAGAGCACAACACAACAATTTTGAATATAATATGCCTTGAGCTTATGGTTTCCAGTTGTATGAGGTGTATCTGGTTGTTTGCTATGTAATTATTCTTTTGGCAACCTTCGTGTTTCCTTATTATTATTGTACTCTTTTTGCATTGTTTCAATACAAAAAATAGGTGGAATTTTTGGCTCCAATAGGACCTTTAATATTATGAAGCATTAGTGGTACTTACTTAGTTAAATCAAATTTCATTAAAGGATAAGTTTTATTAATTTTAATCATTATGTATGTAAATAATGTTGTTCCTATTGTTCAGTTTAACTTGAATTACTGGGCACTTGAGATGTTTGCACCTTGTGCAAACGTGCAAGTATGTTTATCACATTGTTCTTCTTTAATAATCCTATTCATATCTCCTTAAGCAACTGTGAAAGTATGAAAGGATTTTTAATTCTTGAGTTAATGGAAACCAATCAAAACAACTTCTTTAAAAGGATTTTAACCCTGGGAAGAGACCAATTAAAGTAAACTATCAAAAAGGATTTTAATTCACATCAACTTAGAAACCAATCAACTCTTTCACATAGTAACATCAAATGTGCTATGATAAATCAAATGGATTTAAATAACTTGAACATAGCACTTTCGAGACAACATAGTAATTGAACATTGGCAATGAATTACGATTTATGAATAGTTTTCTCCATTGTATTACTTAAAAATATAAGCATTATAATAGAAGTCTTTGAAATATGGTATGGATGGGTGAATTATGCAATCTATTTTCTTACTAATGCCTACTCTAATGGAATGGAATGTGATGATGATGATATGATATCTAAAAATTGGGCCCTGGTTTCCCTATTTGTATGGGAAGCAACAAGCTTCAAGATTGTTACAAAAATTCACATTGTTTCATAACTACAACATAATTAGAATAAAAATAAAAATATTAAGAGTTTGCTAGTGGATGCACTATATTCCGTTAATCTCCAACAAGTGCATGTGGTCATCTAAGACCTATTAAGGCTCGTGCACCATGATTGTGTATCCAAAACTATCAAACTCTAGCTCCTATCACTCCTCTCTTACTTGGCCCATGAAATGAACAAGTTGACCTTTGAAAAATGCTCCACGTACCCACTTTTAGTATGAGTGTCTACATTATGTATGATGTCTTTCATAGCATATTCCAATTCAAATATTCTCCCACGTTGTTGGTGTGTCCTCTTAAGCACTTCCTCTTCATCATTAATTGCATCAGGAATAAGTGGTAGATAGCTGGAAAATTCATCCTTCCATGTATCCTTATCTTTAAATTCTATTTCTTCAAAGAAATTGGGTAAGTCCATACTCAGTGGTTGACTGAAATCACTCAACTCCTATGTCAGGATATTGTGGAAGTCTCTATGAGCTTTCATGAGTTCTTGGTATTCTTGTAGCATAGCAGAGTTATCTTCTTTCTTTGCAATGATCTGAGACTCTACCTCCTTCATCCTATCACTCAATCTAGTGTTTTCCAATAATATTGCATATGTTTAATCATAAATTTTCCAAACTTGTTCAACATGTTTGTACATGTCTTCAAATCTTATGCAGACTATTTTTGATGCCATCTCAAAGGTAGAGGTTTTGAGGTTTCCCTTTAACTCTTCTTGTTCCTTCTACACTTTCTCATGCCTCCTTTTCCAATATGTTGTTTTTGACATTGCCTCAAGCACTTTCCTTTCATGTTCAACCAATGGAGAATAGAGCCCTAAAGAAGAAGATGGTAGTTTATCTCTGTAGTTGATCAGCTCTTGTTTCAAACTTTCATTTTCTTCTATGAACCCCTGGTTATCCCTTACTAGTTTATGAATTTGAGCCTTTGTGAATTTGGCCACATTCACATTCAAATCGGTAGTTTCCATGGGATCTGTTTCTCCTACTCTTTGCACCAAAAGATGTCCAAAAACTTGATCATGATCAACTAGGGAAGACTTTTTCCCTAGTGAATAGAGTTTCGATATTTGCAAGGTAGTATTGTCAGGATTAAATCCTGATCCAGTGTAGATCTTGTCACCAGCTTCGTCTGTTAAGTGCAAGGTTTTATTTTTTATTTTTAGAAAACTATCAAATACAATGGTCGAGCTGATATCCCATCCTAGAAGGAGCATAACCCTAGCCTCTTTAAACAATTCCCTTCCTCTCTCAACAGTCATATGTTTCATTTCTCTATCAATTTCATGTTGAAGTTATTTTAAAGCATATGCTTCCTTCTCAAGGTCAACGTCCTTCAACCTTTCCCTTACCACCTTTCCTTTATATTCATATATGAAAGCTTTAAATTCAGGAGTCTAGAAAAAGGCATCATCTACAATGAACTCTTGACTAGCTTGATGCCTCACATCATTAGATAGCTCATCGGAAGCTTCAAAGTTTACTACACTCCTTTCTAGTGGCATTACATATGGAGGAATGACAGGAGCATTGATATGTGTGACTTCATCCTCCTCTTCAACGTCATCTTCTACCATCATTGGTGTATTAACTGAAAAGCTTACCTCTGGAGTAGGCTAAGGTGACAAATGGTCTAATGGTGCTACATTTTTTGCTTGCATCAAAGAGCCAAAATTTCTTCTTCTCTCAAATGCCACTAGAGGTACATGCTTTATTATCTCTTCTTCATGCAGAAGCAACTCTTCAACTCTCTCCATGGGGTCCTGAATTTCATAAAAAGCTTCTACATAAGATGGGTTATTTTTCAATCTCTAGGCCTGAACCATAAAAATCCTATTGTATGTATTTCCTCTCATGATCACCTGACTATCCTCACAATTCTTAACGACATCATCAACATCAAACTTATACTCATATCCTTTCAATTTATGAGAAATTTTGGCATCACTTATAAGGTGCTCAGGGTCAAAATTCTTCCTCTTATTTCCAACTGGAAAGCCATAATAATTTAACTTTCTTCCAACCAAGTCATACCTTGATTCAACAATAATGGTGAAATCACCAAAGCACAAAGTAGAAGGCATGAATTTCTACCTTCCAAATCTTTTCAAATGCATAAAGGTTGAATAAGACAATTGTCTTATAATCTCAAGATAAGCAACTCTATCTGGCCTAGTCTTAGGTAGAAAATATGGTTATGCCTCAAATCCATACACCCTAATGAGAGTACAATCTTAGAAAGCATACCAATCTCCCCAATTGTGGGTTATCTTTCCATCATGGCCTTTCTCCTTTGGTTGGAGAAACCTCTGTACTTTGAGGGATAGATTATAATCATATTTACGACCAAGTAATTTATACAAGGGTTTTACAAAATGCTCCTCAAAGTACAAGTAGTGGGATCTCCCACATCTACTATCCCAAACTGATGTACACATTTGCACTGGTCTTGAATTACCATCGCTATCCAGATATTTTACTCTTAATTCTACTCCCCAGATTCCTATCACCTGGTCCTCGTACAATATCATATGCATAACAAGTGAATAGTGCTTGAAATTGATAGCTTCACTATTATTCTTAATAGCAGTAAGAGAATTATTAATGGCCTCCGACAGATACTCAACATAATCATATGGCCTAGCATCTTGACTCTGAATTTTTGCGGCCAGAACCATGAGATACATACTCATTTTGGTAGGGATCTCAATTCCCAACACTTGGCCGGCTGAATAGTATGTGTACTGATAATATTCTTCAAACAATTCTACAGAAAATGGGGGATTTTCATTGCTAGCAAACCTAATAGGTTGATTTCCTAGACCCTTGGGTTTGTGCAGAGGTAGCTTCCACCTCTTGTAACTCATATCCATAGAGTGATACTCCTCCAACAAGTCTCTCAACCACAATTTCATTTCCAAAGAAGTGTCCAATTGGAAAACCATGCAAATATAATCCCTCGTTATGATCATAAACTATGACCCATCATATAAATGAATTTCCCTTGTTTTGGGATTATAATTCTTTTCTAGTGATCTAATTAACTCTACGTTCACAAAAAACAGTTGGCATTACTAGCTTCCCTAAGTTCAAATTCCATGGGTTTGAGACTGGGCTATAACTGTATTTCTTCCTATAATGATATATGAACAAATTGTACCCTCTATGTGTATTCCATACATATCCCAAATTCTTATTCTTGTCTACTAGGGTCTCACATGATGGGTTTAATTGAGCAATTCTTTGTGCTTTAGGCCCAGAATTGAGACACTAATCTATTAAGTCTTGACTGAGAGGTCTAGCTTCAATTTTTTGCCTTTTATTTCTAGTCTTTTTTGGGGTTTTATCCATTATAACCCTAACAATTCTATACTTCAAGCTATATTCAAAAATTTACATTTAGCTGAGCCAAGGTGTACTTACTTGAGTGAATGCTAGAATTTCTGAATTGCTTGCTTTCTTCCAACTCTATCCTCTAGATTCTTAGCCATAGTGTGCAGTGAATTTTTGTTTCTCATAGGCTACTTTTATCAAATTTTAGCATGCTTAAACCAGCTATGATTCATAAATGGTGCTCATGCCACCTTCCTATCAACTTGCATATTAATGGTAGTTGTCTCTTCGATGACTTAATCTGTCAAATCAATTTGGTAACAATTATTTCATATTTTTTTGATGAGACTCTAATCACAACATCTATATCTCTCTTCGATATCCTTGGACATCTTTTGAGAAATATCTAAGAGACATTCAGGCTTCTCTCATTGATATCACAATGTCTCTTTGATATTTACTTCTTAGTTTGGTCCCTGATGATTTTCTTTTTTGTTGATGAGACTGGTGGATTTCTCTTACCGACAAGCTTATGTCTCCTCGACAGGCCTTTATTTCTTTCCTCAGCAGTAATAGTTCTTGATGTTGTCTATGTGACTTTGTTATGTCAGGAAGACTCGAGGTCACCTCTCTCTGATGTCCCTTAGTCTCATTGATATTTTGTTCTAGAATGTCAGAGATACTTTTGATAATGTCTTCTCGATATCTTTGTGTCTCCTTGACATATCATTTTTAGGATGTCAATCAGACCTCATCCAATGTTTGTTCGATATTTCTATGTCTTACTGATACTTTTCTCTTTCAGTTTCGAAGAGACTTCTTTGCTTCTCTCCTTGACATGTTGATGTCTCTTCGACATTGTTGTTTCATCAGTGCTTGTTCCGCTAGTGATTTACTATTTATTTTATGATAACCTCTCGGTGTCTGAGAGATTCTTTTTTGTTTCCTGAATGATACACTTGTATGATTTTTTGGTGGGACATGTTAGATTCTCTCCTCGACGTGCCCAAGTCTCTTAGGAATGTTCCTCTTTAGGATGGTGGGAAGACATTTGAATATGTCTCTTATACATTCAAGAGTCTCATCTACACTTCTTATCAACCTTTTCTACTTGTGTTGAAGAGACTATAGTGACACTCTCTTTGATAAGGAATTGTCTTAGTGACATGCCATGAGCTACTAGGAGAACATTTCAAGCAAGGACTTCACTTTATTGTAATGATCAAGGGCCTTATTTTGGTACTTTATACTAATGTCAAATATTATGAAATAGAAATGGAGCATATGGTGGATATGGGAGGATAAGTGAAAATGGAGGTGTGTGAGACAACCAATGTGGATTTTTTAGCTCCAACAACATCAACAAATACTCTTCTAAGATATGGGAATTGCTATGGAAATTTTATCTCCTAAGGTTATCACATTATGAGCTAGTAATATAAATAACACTATGTAATTTTTATTTTATCTAACACCACTTAGTGTAAATAAATGATATTTATTTTTAGTTTGATTTGTTTCTTCATTATTTCCATAAGAGGAGGCAACTCAATTTTGTGAACCTAGCCCATCTAGGTAAATGAAGAGAAGTAGAGGATCATTAATTTATGGCAAGTGATTGAGGGATCATTTTTAAGTTTTTTCTTGTTGAAATTATCTTCATCAGATTCAACTTAAATTACAAACTCAACAATTGAGGGATCATTTTTTCCTTTGATTATTGTCAACCAAGATTGGTGTTTTATCATTTGTTTCTCTAGTAGTGCTTTCTTTTCCATTATGACATATTGTTTCATTAAATGAACATCAAACAAGAAGATATCATCTTTAAATTTTTTTTAATTCTTTATTTTATGTTTAATTAATTGACTTTTAACTATAAGATCTTGGATTTGAATGTATCTATGATAACTTTGTCTTCTTAAAGAAAAAACCTTAAAAAAATTCTCTACACATTTAATTGTTTCTCAAAAATTTGTTTGATTGATACTATCCACTTTTTTATATAACTAAAAAAAAAATTGTTGAATTATTTTTCAAAGATTTGTTTTATTGATACTATCCACTTTTTTATATAGCTTATTGAAAAATTCTAAGTTGAAGATGGAAATATCTTCATATAATTTCTAAATTAAGATATTAAAAAATATAAGGATAATTATAACGATGATTCCAATCTATATTTGATCCTTTTGTAAAAGCAACTCTTCTTAAATGAAAGGGAATTTTATAAAAAAATTTAATATAAAAGAGACAACTCATGTTCCACTAAAATAAATTACATTTCAAAAGAGAAATTCCATTTTATTCTAAAAAGTAGGTAGATCATTACTTATTTCATTTTATTCAAGATTTCTATACTATTGTATATATGGTTTAATTGCATTAATAAGTGAAGCTAAAAAATTATTGAGAGCTACCAATTATGATATTTATTTTTTGATACATAAGATTTTTTTTATTAATTAAAAAAGGAAACATACAATTCGTCTACTATGCAGGAAATTTTAGTATTTTGACCCAAAACCAGAAGCTACAATAATGCCTCCACCCATAATAGAGAATTTAACCATATAACACTTTCAAAATTTGCAAAGCCACAGACTAACCCAAAAAACCCAAATTTGAGCTATCCATTACCATACTAGAGCAATTGCTAACAAACGATTTAAACCAGCCAAATTACAGAAACCCATTTAACTTTGTAAATAACTTGAAATCCTTAACCCATTCGACACCATCAGCCACCATTAACCCTAGTAGCTTCTTTAAATATTCCACTACAATGACCACTATCATTCGGTGGTGCATGAGAGTTTCCCTACTCAGGTCCAAGAGGAAGGGGTAAAACCTTATCACCTCGTTGGTGTTCCATAGAAGCTCTAGATCACTTGGCCACAAGATCCCGGTACCTATAATTGTCACCTTCAGGATCTCCTCCATGCCACCAACCAAATCCTTCCTAAATTATTTCACCAACTGTTCCTTTGCTTCCATCTTGGGGACTTGACTATTGAGTAGAGAAGCTAAGAAGTATGAGGAAATGTGTGCATTATCCCTCCCATACTCCTTGTGCTCAATGTGACCAAAGCCTAGAATCATCTTTACTACCACAACTACAAGGGGATCAATATTTAGCAAAATCCACTTCAGCCTTTAGTCTGTTATCTCTCTGAATGTAGCTTGCCTCGACGTCACCAGTAGGGAGATTGGATTATCTAATCCAAACTATGACAACCTCTCCACCGACATTGCAATGAAAATTTTTGAACACCCAACCATTGTTATCTGTAGACAACACCAGAGGCTGAGCACACTTTTCCAACCAAAGCACCACCATAAACTAAACACCAACACCCAAAACCTTTACTACATTACACAAATCGATGCCACCTCCCAATAAATAAACCTGCATTCATCAAGCATTTTGATCTACACATGAGCGAAAGGTTAATTATTGGAAAGGCTAGTTGTCCTTGCTCCAGCGATGACATCCTTCATACTTAGCTTTGTATGCTAGGCCATCATTAAAATTTGAGCTAAAACTGCCATTCATTAATGCTCGTACTTATCATTGCTGACGATCCACCAATTCTTCCCACCAGTGCCACCTCAGCTCTAGTCTCTCCTATGTGGATGCCACTCATCTCATCCTAATGGAATCCCTCCACCAACCTGGAGGGTCACCCTCCCAACCTCCCACAAATAATAAGGCTTAATATTACTTGTTAGGAGTGACAATAAATTTTTAAAATGGTTTCAACACTAATTAACTACAAACTTAATATTATTTTTATTGTTGATAGTGATAAAAATATATAGCACCATCCCAATAAATAGCACCAAATTTTTATAAAAATTGGAGGAAAATACATTAAATGCTTAATTAACCCTCAACCCTAGTTAAACCCTAATCCCTCATAACCCCTATACCCTCTACCTTATACATTGGACCCTCAACCCCTATACCCTCTACCAACCTATACAATATTGGACCCTCAACCTTAATCCCTCTACCATATACCCTCTACCCTTTAATCTACCATATACATTAAATCCTTAATCCTTAATTCTCAACCCTCAACCCTTAATCCCTCAACCCTCAACCATTAAACCCTAAACCCTCAACCCCTATACCCTATACCCTCTCCATTGGAACCTCAACCCTAATCAAACTTCAACCATATTATATCCTCAAACATCCTAGCTATATCCTAAACCTTCTACCCTCAACCCTAAACCCTTAAACCCTAAACTGGCCTTAAACCTTCTACCCTATTATACCCTCAACCCTATTCCCACAACCCTATACCCTCAACCCAATACCCTAAACCCTCAATCGTTAAACCCTCTACATCCCTCTACCCTCAACCCAATAGCCTCTTATACCCTCGACCCTAATCCCTCAACCCTTAAACCCAAGTAAATAACTCTCTACCCTAATCCCTCAACCCTCAACCCTTAAACCCTTGACCCTCTACCCTCTACCCTCAACCCTTATACCCTCTACCCTATACATTGGACCCTCAACCCTTAACCTTAAACCCTCAACCCTCAACCCTTAAACCCTAAACCCTTACACCCTCTACCCTCTACCATCTACCCTATACATTAAACCGCCCTTAACACTCAATTATCAACCCTCAACCCTTAATCCACACAAAGTATTGTAGTGAAGGTGAAATTTTCTTTGTTTATGTTTATCTGGAGGAATAAATGGGTATATACAAAGGGAATGTTGGTGACAGTATGGATCTTGTCACACAAATTGTTGTATTTCATGTTAAATACAATGAAAAATCAAAGGTAGTAGATCTTTTGATGCAAGTGAAATGTAGGCAAGCAATTGAAGGCTAGTGAATACTGGAGAAGGATTTTTTGTTCTAACACCCTTAATCCCTGCTAGATTAGAACAATTAGGTGCTAAATTAGGTGCTAAAATAGGTTCTAAAGCAGGTGCTACAATAGGCATTACATCAGGCACTAATATGGGTGCTAATTTAGGCACTAATATGGGCATTACCGTAGGCATTATTTTAGGCACTAATCTTGGTGTTAATTTAGGCATTAAAATGGGTGCTACACTGGGTGTTAATATCGGCACTAATCTTGGCACTAATTTCAACACTAATGTCAGTGCTAATTTGCACCTAAATTAGCACCTACTTATTCTGGTTGGTGCAAAAAATTCCAAAAATAGTGCCATCCCAAAAAATAGCGCTGACTTTTCCAAAAAATTGGAGAAAAATACATTAAAATAGTGGGTGGAAGCAAAAAATGTAGCGAAAAAGGGAGTTAATCATTGGGATTTGTTGTAGTGACATGTTCATAAAATGTATTACATATATCTTTAATTCAATAAGTACGACTTATCATACTTATAAATATTGTGTCTTCCCAAATTTATAAACATATACTTTATTTTATTATTTTTAATATATTACTTTCATTAAATTAATTTTATAATCATTCTCATGAGAATTATATTCTAATTTAGTACTAGATATATATTACTTAATTTTATTGTCCTACATTGTGTAATGTAAGTATTTTGATAAATTGTTATTCCTTATTAGAATAAAATTTCAGGTGACTCCTTTTGATTGATAAAGTTGATTATTACACTGTAAGGCGTTCATTGCTGTAACATTTTTCAGCATACATGAAAACTCCAAAAAACTCATTTTTTGACTATTCGGTCAATTCACTATACATGTAGATATTTTTTTTTCATTCGTTTACGATGTACGATGGCTCCAAAGAGGAAGAAAAAAATCCGTGTAAATATTCAAGTATGAAAATTATTTCTTCAGCTGATTGTTTGTCCGAAAGGATGTTTAGCATAGTCAGGTGACAAAATGTTTAATACACTACCAGACTTCATTAGTTTAATGCACACCCAACTTTAGATCGCCTACGTATTTATTGGCTAGAAGAGGATTGCAAATATATGGTCATTTAGGTGATTGCACAATACTCGACCTTCACCTCTATCGTTCTCAATTCCTAGCTCAAGATCCAACATTCTCAGTGTTCTCGACCACTTTAAGAGGGCAATATTTTTTTACAGACAAATTAAGAGTTCTTGGAGGCATGGCTACCTTCTTCATTATGGTACATAGATAGAATTGGTGTAAATGGTAGCTAAGCTTCTTTCACTTCAAAAAAGAGATGCATAATTTTTGTGTAGCATATGTTGTAACTGTAATTTAGTGGGTCTCCAAAGAAGGAAAACAATGAAAATCATTCCAATTTCTATAATACCTAGGCTATTTTCCTAGAGGATATAAAAACATTGGAGGGTTTGATATCCCTATGCACAACACATGTCTTGGTACCATGATGCATGTAATGAGCTGCCTTGGAAATTCCTATGGCATCTCGAAGCCTTGCAAACCAGGACAGAGAGTCCACTTTCTTATTTGCATGTTCCTAAAATGTTACTAAGCATATAAATCCTTTTGATAATGTAGAAGAAATAAACAAAAGATATTTATATGGTTTTCTGTACCATAAAGATGGTATTGTAAATCTCCTCTAGAGATGAATTTGTAGACCAAGAAAAGCCCTCGAGAATCAATACATAATCCAAGCAGAGGAACCACATGCCAATTTTTCAAGCTGCTAGCAATGTGCAGTTCTCTATTGAATACCTTGCAAGCATCCTTGTTACTCATATCCAAACTCCCCTCCCCAACACCCTCTTTACAAAGATACCATAACAATCACCGAGAGAGATGACTTTTAATTCTTAATCTCCATTAGGACAAATCCAGTCTATAGGACGTATAAATGTAAATATATTCATTAGAAGATTAATTTCATTAATATCAATAAGGTAATGGTATCATGCACCATGTCTAAAAAGGAAACAAAAACATTGAAGGAGATTACTTTTAAAATTTTCTAGACAAATTTATCTGTAGGACCCATCAAAGTGAATATTAAGATGATTAATTTCAACTTGTCACTAGTAATAGTGATATTTTAAGGTCATAGCATAGCGAGGATACCAATTTAGAGCTCCAAACTAAACTGGACTTTGCACTGTCTATAAAGACAATATAACCATTTAGATAGAAGTGACTTGTAACTATTATGGTGACTTGAGTATGGTAACAGTGATGATTTCTTTTAAGGTGGAAGCCTATCCAAGACACCAGTTTGGCACTCCATACTCCATAGTATACTAGGTCTTGTACCCTTTCTACAACAACATCATAACCATTCAAAGAGAAATAAATTCAAAATCCATTAGACCAAATTAGACCATACGACCTACCAAACCTTGCAAAATGAATAGGGAGTGCACTCTATATCCACTGGTAGACAACTTTTGGGAATTGTTTCTTATGAGAATCATTTCTTGCTAATTTTCAATGTTCTTAGACCATGACAAGTCAATTGCAAGCCCATCTATACTATGAAAGTAGGTTGCTTGCTTAATACTTTGATTTTTTCTATTGGTAAAGGGACTATATTCACAAGAACAAAGTTATATGCTCCATTATATAACAAATGTACCATCTTTTTTGAAATATTTAAATGAAGTTATGCCTCAAGGGGACAAAAGAAAAAGATCCAAGTACCAACTAATGTCATAATTCCAAAAACTTAGGCCATAAGCATTCTATAATTATCAGAAACCAGCTAGACACATTTGAATTTCACATGGGAATGAAAAAAAACCTAAAATAAAGGGACAAGCCCTCCATCCCCCTATATTTTTCCTTATAGAGGGCTTTCCATGAATATATGTAGATCCATATCTAGTGTTCAATCTCTCCTGAATTACACCATACATAATATAGTCCCTCAAGATCAAAAGTTCCATAAGATCAAGTGGGTTTCATTAACTATTTATAAGGTTTATAGAATCTTCATCACAATCTTTCAAAAATTCAAACTTGCTTCATTGCAATATAACACTTATTTTTTAACAATGCATCATGAAACCTACTTATTTAAGCTTTGATCTTGTTTAGCAGGTATACAAACCCATCCCACTCTTTCAAAGATTCACTCTTTTTGTATTGCAATATAACACCAAATTTTCAACTTGCAATCACATACCCTAAAGATTCAGTCCTGCTTAAGAAATATAATAAACTATTTAGCAGGTCTACACTCTCATCCCAATCCTTCAAAGATTCATTTTGTATTGCAATGTGACACCAAAGAAAACAATTTAGTAGGTATACAAAATCCTCATCCCAATTCTTTAAAGATTCAATCTTTCTAAATTGCATTGTAAAACCTAATCCTTCAAAGATTCATTCTATATTGCAATGTGACACAAAAGAAAAAAATTTAGTAGGTATACAAAATCCTCATCCCAATTCTTTAAAGTCTCAAGCTTTCTAAATTGCATTGTAAAACATGATAAACTATTTGGTAGTTTTAAAAACCCATCCCAATCCTTCAAAGATTGAGTCTTTATGTAGTGTGCATGTGACCTCTAAATCATTTTAACAGTCTAATTAGATGTATAAAAAGATGAGTGTTAGAAAAAAGGGTGTTTTGAGGGTGCAAGATTTGGTGGACCTCTTCTTGTGGGTATAAGATCTAAAATTACAAGTAGAAATTATAAACCAGTATATAAATAAACACAGATCTACATGGGAAAATATTTAACACACTACAATTAGATTTGTCTAATTTTGTATTGCAAAATTTTGAAAGAAAAATTAGGGTTTTAACCTATGATTTTTTCTAGGGCAAAGCAAAGGCAGGTAGACACGAAAGGAGAAGATTGGGAGTGAAGGGTACCAAGAAATGGGGTGCAAGGGTGGCCTGATTAGCACTGGAGAAAGTTCATGTAATAAATGATAAATTAATTATCATATATGTTTTTAATATTATATCTTTCTCGAGATGTCTAATGTACTTTTATTTGAAAACTTGATATTTCTTGGTGTTATATATATATATATATATATAATTAATATTATTTAGGCATAGGAATTTACTTTCGCAAACTGTTCTAATGGGAAGTGCAAAGTATCCTTTTGGCTCATTTGATTTCTTCCCTACTTTACAGATGGAACTGCAACTAGATCTTGAGAGGAAGGAGAAGACACAAAAAGATCCAAGAGAGTACAGTTTGGCCAAGGATTTGAAACTATAGAAGAGAATAATAATGTTGATTTGGACATATTTGATTCTGAAATTTTTCCTTAAGTTCCCTTGTTACAAGGGAAAAGTGCAAAAACAATATCTTACAACATTAATTATATAGATTTTATATAAAGATAGATAAACTAGTTCTATATATGGTGGTATGAGTTAGTTTCTATCATTTCTTTTACATAAGGGTCACTAGTTATTTTGGATTAATTTCACAATGTGATTGCATAAGTGTAATAGTTATTGTGGTTGAGTTTCACTTAATGTGAGAAGGCCATTATACCAATCCTTCTATCCTAATATATATTTTATTTTAATGCAAGCATGTGTCAATGCGAAGTGGATATAGAATAAGGACATTGATAAAAAATTTAGGTTAGTTTTGGGTTTGTTTTACATTGCTATTTGGGAGTATTGTGTACATAATATTTTATATGAATCATGTTTTTTCTTCAATCTACTACAGAATGTATTTATGATTTTATAAAATGAAAATGCTCTAATTTTTTTATGTAAGGGTATTCTTTGACAAAAAATTATGAATAAAATCTTATTTACCTAAAAATTAGTTCTTAAAAAATTATAGTTTAATTAACTTTCAATACTAATTTAGGCATACAATTTCAACAATGTGGTATGCCCTAATTCTTTAGGGAAAAAAGTGATGTTGGAGATTAAGAAATTTAGTCTAGTTATTTACCCAAGAAATGGAAGGAAAGCCTTTGTGAAAAAATCTTGGGACACATCCTTCTAGACAACAGTATATATGCTTGATATCCAAATAAATCTTCAAACTTGAGAAAAAAATATTTGACTAAATTTCAAAAGGAAATATACATAACCATCAAAAATAAGAAAACATTGTATATAAATATCTAATAAATAGTATAAATTATTATCTAATTTAAATATTATTTTGGATGCATTCACAACTCAACAATAATACATTAACTAGTGGTTTCATCTTATTGTAAGAATGATTGTGATATAATTGAATCATATATATTTTTAATTAATATTTTTCCAAAAATCCTATATGAATCAAAGAAATTGTGGAATATGTTTCAACATATTACTAGAATAATATATTGAAGAAGAATTTATATGTATGCGATTCACATTATTTTGACAATATTATTGGTTGAAAAGGGATCATGATATGACTACCATGTAAGATGTAAGATGAGACAATAGACAAGCATAGTTCAGATCAATATGTATTAAGATAATTGAGTTAGAGATCACAATAGTTTTTTAATGGAAATTATATAATATTATCAAATAATATAGCAAATTCAAAAATGATGTTTTTAAATTTTATCTTTCATGTATATAGTCTTCATTATATCTACAAGTTTGGTAGTCTTAGCAACCGTAAATAATATGATTTAAGATTTCCTTAATCTAAGAGAAATGAAAGGTAAGATTCTAGGAAATTTGATCCAAGGGAGGTATTTTGTGTTGGTTTTGATGATATCAAATTAACAATGTACATCATCACTAGTTTTAATCTTCTTGATCAAATATCTAGGAGCTTGATGGATTTCCAAGTTGCATAAAACTTTCCTTCAAATTGTATGGATTTATCACAATATTTGGACATTTTTAACTCCTTGTAAAATATATTTCAAGTAGTACCCCTACCAAATGCATGTAGCCAAGGCGATTTACCAATATGAAGTGGACATTGGTGAAGCATACTTTATTAGTTTTTTCGACATAATAAAGATGATTGATTTAACTTATTTGGTTACTATATTTTTTGGGGAAAGGACTAATTGGAGATGAATTATTAGCATGATTGAAATTTAACTAATTTTCATTGCCACATTATTTTCCATTGAGAAGTGTAAACATACAAATTATTTAGTTCTCTCTTTTTTACAATCTCAAACAAGGTCCAACTTGAGGTTGATATACATTTTTTCCTTGTAAGTTCTATTCATGCTCAACATTAAGAAATTAGGAAATATTTTTCTATAATAATTCAAGTGGTTTACACTTTTTTTGTGTTTGAATTAAATTTAAACCTTTTTGATATTTTAATAATAATGAAAAATGTATTTTCAAAGAAAAAAAAATTCACTTGGTATTAAATTTTGACAACATAATGGAACTATTGTTTGGATTGTATATTCTAAATTAATATTTTGTAAACATGGTGGAAGTCACTCAATTTAGAGGATTGACAAATTGAACAGTCCACTTGACACTGCTTAAGAATGCATTAGATTATCAACCAAGGAGCGTAATCTTATGATGGTGCAACAAGATATATGCCTTCATGGACTCAACTTACTATAACTAACCTACTTAAGTTATTCTAGTTGTTGGAAACTCACAAAAGCTATAAAACAATGAAAGTAAAACTGAACCTTAGTTGCTATGTGTACCTATAGTAATGACTGTAACTAAACTATTTCTAATGAAAGTAAACTAAAAGCCTGATTAAGATTACTGTAACATATAAACTATCCTATGGAGTATTATTAGTAATTATTCCATGCATGTTCCTAGGCATTCACTTGTAATAAAAAAGAAATAGAATCTATAATTCATAAGTAATAGTAAACTAATAATAACTACCAACAAAAATAAATAATTGAAATATGAAGTAGAGAACAACACCTTGAGTGGCCTACTCACGTAACTATTCCCACTTAACTAAGCACAATATAACTAGTAGATCTCACACATCTCATGAACTGAACTTCATTTATTGCATCAAGTAAAGGATTACAAAAACTCTCAGAAACTGGATTTAACCATTATATAGATTCATGTTCCAACTAGAAATAACATATAGTACAAACTTTGCAAGAACCAACTAAATAAACTACAAAATTGACCATCAGTTATATACAAGCTAAGGAGTCTTTATTGAAAGTAACAACTAAAATAAAAATCATTAATTCCACTACCAGATATCTAGAACAAGGTTTTAAGATCTAGGATTCTTCAATCTATAACTGAAAAGAAAGAGAATCCTAAAAAGAATAGAATTCTGGAAAACAAATTTTAGTAAGTTATGCATCCATCTGTCAAAGTTCCAAATCAAAAAAGACCTCTTCTTCAATGTTTATTAACTATCATGACAACACATGCTCTATCTTCATGAATTCCTTTGACCAATAACCACCACGTTCAACTATTTTTGTAGCATCCCTTATTCTGGTATTCAATGCTCCTTTTGCTACGGGTTCATCCTACAACAAATGTGTATCATGGTTCCTCTTTTTGTTGCAAACAGGTTAGTTTCACAAAATATGTACATAATGATAACCATCAGATTAAAACATAACTTTCCATCAACATTTACATGCACATATTCATATAAACCACTTAATGTTAATGAATTAAACTATAATTTCATCATCATGTTTTTAGGTCTTAGGTCCGTATAATAGATACAAAAAGGATAATATAATATGGACTTATAGTCAAAAAGTATGTTCAAGAGTATCTTAAATTTTGATAAAAACAATGGAAAATAAACTATTATTTGGACCTATCATTTCCCCCCAACACAACTTTGTGCTTGTCCTCAAGAAAAAACACTAAGGATGTTGACTATTCTGTAGAGTGTTTTTCCTCAGCTCCATACTGATATCCATACTGATGCATCTGAATTTTCCATTGGAGTAGTCCTAGAAGTAAGGAAGTAAGGAATATGCAATCTATTATATCAACAAGAACCTCCAAGGAGAAGAATTGAACTACACTGTAACAGAAAAGGAAATGATTGCATTTGTCTATGCTATTAATAAGTTTATACATTATATCACTAGTTATCAGGTGTTCATACATACAGATCAAATAGATATTAGGTACTTAATGAAAAAACCAGTGGTAGGTGGCAGACTTTTAAGGTGGCTATTATTGCTGCAATAATTTGACATAACAATTATAGGAAAGCATGGAGGGGCTAATGTCATTGTTGATTTCCTGTCTAGATTGCCTACTCAACCACCAAACAAAGTTGATTATTCTTTTCTTGATCAACATTTATTTTCTCTAAATTTTCTCATACCATGGTATGCTGACATAGCAAACTATTTAGTGTCAAGATAGATACCAAGCTACTTTCCTCCAAGAGAGAAAAGGAAGTTTGTTCATAAATGCTTCCCTTATTCATGAATTTCTAGATTTTTGTTCTAGAATGGTCCAAATAATATCATGAGGAGGTGTATTCAGGAGGATGAAGTGTTTGACATTATGAAATATTCCCATGATGAACCTTGTGGTGGACATTTTGTAGCCAAAAGGACAACTTTCAAGATTTTGACAACATGATATTATTGGCCAACATTATTGTTATCAATTTTTCACCACAGCTCAAATTGACAAAGCTGGTTATTTCAAATTCATTTTAAGGTGAAAAGATTCATTTATTTTTTCAGTCATTTAAACCATTGCATGTTCTGAGTTTTGAGTTTAAAAGAAAGTGCAATGTGTTTTAGTTTTCCATTCATCATTAGGAGCATTTAATATTACATGAAGTGTAAAAGAAAGTACTTCATTCTGTGTTCAATTTTTCATTACACAATGTTTCATACATTTGTTGTAAAAGAGAAGTACAAAATTGAACAAGAATTGCACAAAATGTTGTTTTGTATTCATTGGGATAAAGAGAGAATCAAGTGTCCCACACAAGCCATGGGAGTAGCTAAAACAATGGAGCATAAAGAGTACACTAAGTTACTGATGATTAAAAAGAGAAAAGAGCACATAAGAGGGAACATAGCCATCATTGCTTGAACTTTTCCTTGAGTTTCCTTTAGTGGTGTGCATCCTTCTTTCCTCTTGTCCTCCAAGTGAACCTAGAAGTGGATGAAAATGTTTATTAGAGCTTAGGTTATGAATCCTCCTACATGATCTATCAACAGTAATGTAGAATACTATTTATGATGTATTGAATCAATTGAGAAAATAAAAGAAGAGTGCAAGAGAGTACCAAGGAGGAAACATAATAAGAAACTTCTAAATTTATTATTTTAATCTGACACTATTTGTTTCTTGTGGAGGTATAGGAAAATCGATGTTGTTCTGTTTTGAATATTTTATAGCATGTGGTGTAAAATGGGCTCCCACAAGGGTTGAGCTCAGCATGCTACCCTTTAACATTCCATAGAGGGGTTGAGAAAGGAAAAAAATAAGTATTGATCAAAAGAGATATGCATCTGAAGGAATGCATTAAAAATTTCATAAGAGCTCAAGCAAGTGATCATCTAGGAAAATCAAGTCTGAAAATGCAATGAATTGAAGATCATAGATGATCAATTGCTCAAGTCAATAATCATGAGGAGTACATTATCATGGAATGAGATAGTGAACAAGCATACATAATTCCTTGTTTACAAGTCATCAATAGCAACTAAAGCAATTTGAGAAACTTCAGAACACCTTCATCATGGTGTTGTATTTCAAAATCTTCTATACATAAATAAAAATTTCATGTCAACATTTGTTGTCTAGGAGATAAAAATGCATGAAGAGTACAGAGGAAAGGTTGCCTCCATCAAGGAACAAAGTGATAAGTGGCTGCAAGTAAAGCATGAAATTCAATAAGTGAAGGAAAAGAAGCACTATTGAACTAAAATTCAATACATTAAGTGTTTAAGCTGGATGCAACTTGAAACAACACCATTCATGAGAGAAATTTGCAGAAACTCAATGCTTGTCTCAACATTATGAATTCTACAAACATAGGAGTATTTCATTACAATTCCAAATGAGATGGTGAAGAAAGTGGAAGCTTGAGAGGCATTCTTGAAGTATTCATTTGCATGAAATAAGTGACAACAAGCAACAAGTAATCTATAGAAAATAACATGTTGGTTGGGTGCAACTTTGAAAAGAAAGTAAGTAAAATAGAAACATTCATATACAATGTACTTGAAGAAGCAAAGGGATATTTTGTGTGTTTCATTTAGCAAGAATGTGTACAAATGTCATTGTAAAAATCATGCTAAACATTGAAATTAAATGGAATAGAAAGCATATTTTTGATAAATAACTAGAAAACATTAAATTAAGTTGAGCTTCATTATATCTATGCACTTGAAGCAAGAATGAAAGGAAAGTAATTGCTAACAGTGTGTGCATCATGTTGGAGAGATACAAACAGTGCAAAGAGGATAGTTTGTTCCATTAATAATGATCTCTAAGTTAAGTGAAATTTTCATTGTGAAAGAAAGAAAGTGAAACTACAACAATATGTGTTTGAACTTGAGAAAATGAAATCATTGTTTCCTTTTAGTGAAGCTACAATGACAACCATAACCAATAAGAATGGAGAATAAAAATCATTTGTTTGCTTTCCAGAATGTAAGCTTATGCTATAGTGAGTTAGGGTTTCAGAATGGATACAAGTGGAAAATGCCTAGTTTGGAACTTTTGAGAGAGAATCCACATTGGTTCATAGTAGGAAGCTTCAAAATGCAGTCACAAAGTTATTTCAAGCTCATAAATGAATGTCAAATGGACTCTACTGAACTCTCATGGCTGCGGCCTAAGAGTAAATTTCTCTCACAAAAGGTGATATCCATTTAGGGTATTGTGTTATAAACACAAATACAAAGTAAATCAAGTATTTTGAGCTTATTACCAGTGGATCATGCCAGTGTAAAGTGAAGATAATGGAGCTAATGGCCACGAACATGATGGGTTTGTAAGCCCAAAAAATGAAACAACATATTTCTTATGCACATTTAGTGGAACATATGAGAGATGAAATACATTGCAAACCCAAGCTGGAACTCTCATGGCCACAGCTTGAGAGGAGGCTTTCTTTCTCCACCAAGAAAACCCACTTGGGGTTTTAAATTTAAAATGCAAATGCTAAAGAAATAACAAGGTTTTGAGCTTGTGAGCTCTCATAAAATAGAAATTTTAAAGCTAATGGACACGGCCATGAAGGGTCTACAAGCCCTTGAAAAAAAAATGCATGGGGTATGTGCAGGATCATCATGGAAAAAAGAGGTCCTTAAGTGGCAAAAAAATCAAAAAAATCAGAGTTAGGAAACTTGACATAAAAATTTGAATAAGTTATCTATATTATTTCAAAACTATGTAAGAATAGAATCTGTAGCAAATCGAATGTAGTTTCTAAACTACTAGGTTTATTTAAAAAGTAAATCTATTTTGTGAAAATTTGAAATTTCAATGCAGTAGTACTTAAATTTCAGAGAAAAAATAAGAAGTAGGTGTTTGTTTGACCACCCTAACCACCATAAAATGATAATATTTTTTATAAAGAATTTTTATATAAGTAGAGGACTCATGTCCCTATGTGATGCATATTTTTTTGTAATTTTTTTCTAAGTAAATAATTAATTATCAAATTTTTAATACAACTTTTAAAAAATATAAAAACTCGTATGTTTGACCACCTTAACTTGGTCAAAACTTAATTAAATTCAATTTTTTTTTTAATCCTATAGTATGTGAAGCATAGAATGTGACACATGTTTCAAATTCAAAAAATGTGATACCGTTTGAAAGCTATAGATGTTTTACAATCAGCCTATCAATCAAGACTTTAGTCATAATTCAAATAGAAAATGAATAATAATTATTTATTAGATTCAAAGTAAAGCATAATTTATATTGGTGGAAAGCTGAGAATCTCCTTTAAAAACCCTTTTCGTTTCATCAATTTTGGGTAAAAAAAAAGTCATCAGCCACATACCCATCATATCGCCACTTTTTGGCCCATCATGATCCTACACATACCCCATGGTCTCCTCCTAAGTTGTCTTCTTTACAAATGTCATTCATCTTTACATCATGGGTCGAGCCTAGAAAAGGAGGTTATTCTATAGAAACAAAGAAACACATATGGTGAAGTCGTGGCCAAAACAATGGCCATTCTTAGAAAATTTTCATTCTCTACTTGTTTGCTCAATAAGCTCACAAATCAAGCTCTTATTAGGAAGGAAGTGCTTTTGAAAATGAAGAAAGAGAGCTTACCATGGTTGTAAGTGGAGAAACCAGTCCAAGCTCGGAGCCAAGCTTTCTCAAAAATATTGTATAGAGCATTTTTATTGCGGCCAAGCAAGACAATGGTGCAACAGAGACATAAAAACATATAGAATACATCAAAAACCAGTCTTGGTCACAACCTAAAGGCCCATTCTTCTCATCCAAATGAAGGAAAAAGACACCAAAATGAAAACAAACAACTCACCATCGAATGTAGAGAAAGATGCATCAAGAATCGACATGAAACCAACTCGAATGATGGAGTTTCTAGCTCGAACCCTAGTTTTAAATGGTGGCCAAGTGCAAAACCCTATTTTTCTAAAGTTGCCAAGTGAAAAAAGATGTTCAAAATGTTGGATAGGGTCAGTTTTGGTGTTAGGGTTTCCCTATGTGCACAATTCAAATGTGATTTTAATCAGATTTTTTTTTAAAACCAAATGCCATATTAATGCCTTGTGAGTGCTTTTTCCTAGGTCGAGCCATGCCTTAGGAATTTTTATTGATTTTAAAGAAAATCAAACAAAAACCATACCTTTCCCTTATGTTCTTCATGTGATCCATATACACATTGCCCTTTCACTAGGCCAAGTAATCAAAGCCTTAGTTTTTTTTCTTTGGGTCTGGGGTTCATAATCATTTTTTATTACTTTTTACAAGAAAAATCAAAGGTATAGGAGCTTTTGCACAGTGTTTTGATTTTTGCAAAATATCAATTTTTTACTCAAACTGCAAAAGTCAAAATATTTGAACTCAAGAAGAAAAATTGAGTGTGTTAGGAGAGTTTCTATATTGTTTTCTGAAACTGTAGATGATTGTTAAACATCACTAATAGTAATGTTTCTATAAATTACCTTAGTGTTTGTTAATTTTAAAATGAAGTTGGTGCTCTTAAGTCTTCATGTAAATTTTATATTTTGAGTTGGAGTTCTTTGGCGGATTTGGAAAAGAGATGACAAACTGGACTTTCTATTTTCAATTCTTGAGCTTTTTGCACCTGATTTTGAGGATTTTTTGGATGGACCCTTTGGAGATGGAAAGTTTCCATCTTTTTGCTATAGTTTGGAGCAAATTATGGCACTATTTTTTAGGCTTTTTCCTTGAGCTCAAAAATGGTAAAAGTTACCATTCTGAGATGCAAATGAAGCTGATTTTTCTATTCTTACCATTGATGTCACTTGATGGCTATAAATTTGAGAAATTTTAATTTCTCAGGGGTTCAGAATTTTGTTTCTTGCTCTTATAATCACTAAAGAGAGAATTTTAAACTTCTTTGAATCATATTTTGATCTTGTAATCCTTCATCTCAATAAAACATCAGGCTTCTCCTTCCCATTTTCTTGTTTTAAGTTTACAATATCAATTGATGTTGACTATGATTCAAGAGCTGAATCCTCTTTATGTCTTGGTTTTGTGAATTTGTTTTAGGAGTCTATCCTAATTCAGGTTGCATCTTGTGTTCCATTGATGAGCCTTTGTGCAAATTACTGATGAATTAGGTAGTTTCAAGGTGGGATTGTTAGAATCAAGTTTTAAAAGAGATTGTTGTGAGTATTAAGTTGTCAAGACCACTGAATTTATAGTTCATCATCTTAGGTTGCAGGATTTAATTTTTAGTTTTATTTTTTCCCTTTTCTTTTGAAAGTCTTTAGATTACATGGTTTACTAGAGGGAACCATCCCACTCTGGAGATTCACTCTCACTCATCGATTTACCCACAAATCAAAGAGTGTTTCCATGTTGCAACAGGATAGCCAAGCTCAACTTGACTAAGGGTGCAATCTTGATTTCCAACAGTTTTTGGCACACCCGATGGAACTCTATATTTTTGTCTTTAGAGTCATTTTCTAATTTCTAGGCTATTGTTCGGTATATGTAGCAACATTTTCTACCTATAGAGGTCTCAAAAATATACCTGCTGACTCTTAATTTCTGGTCACATTATGGATTTGGTGCAAATAGCTTATGAGAAGGATCCAAATCTAATCCAGTCCAGGACCTTTTGAGTATTTGCAACTTTCCCCACTAAGAAGGAGAGGAAAAAAACCTAGAAATACCTTTGATTCAGCAAGAAGATCAAAGTCCACACCTCTGGAACTTAGTCTCATTGTCTCTATGAAGAGGAACCCAACTCCACTATCTCAAGAACCACCTATGGCGAGACAATTTTCCTTTGCATCATTGAACGAGGGAAGCCTATTATTGTTGGCTTGACACAATGACATCCCAGTAGCAACACTTAAAGGACTTCCTTACTTCACTAGCAAAGACCAAACTACCAATGTTGAACACATCCAAGATGTGGTGACATTATGTTCAGTGCACAATATAATGGAAGAGAACTTGGCTATAAGATTGTTTGTTGTTCGTTGAAGGGGAAATCCCTTTAGTGGTTCAGAGGACTCCCATCCAATTCCATTGCAACATGGGACCAGCTTGGTGATGGTCTTCACTGGTAGTTCATGGACAAGTTAGACCACCTTTCATTGCTTGAGAAGTTGAGCACCGTCAAGTGAGCTCCCCACAAACATATGGTTAACTTTAATTAAAGGTTTCAGAGAACCTAGGATAGGATACCTCTAATAGTCAAGCCCTCACCTGAATATGCCTTTCTATTTTTCCTAAAAGCCTTGAATATTGAGATATTAGTTATGATACGATCTATTGGGGGTTTTACATTGCCAAATGCCTATGAGATCACAATAAGGGCTTAAATTTGTCTCATTCAAGCCAAGAAGATAACACCTAGACCAACCCACTCTAGAGATTTAGCCACCTATCCCTATGAATTTTCCTCCTATTGTTGTTGTTCTGCTAGTCCCAGCATGCTACAAAATTTTGGTAAAACCTTTAGCAATGAATTTGTGATCCTCAAGAAGCAAGTTGGTCAAGAAAATAGGCCTTACCAACCTCCTTACCAGCACAACCAACAGAGTAGGCCACCATTTTAGAATGATTTCCAAGGATAGAAAAGAGGTTTTAAACCCAAGCCTTTTTGACCTTATGATCCCAATGTTTATGGCCCCTCAAGAGAGCTTATACCACAAAACAACTTGGATCAAGAACCTAATTGGTGCTACCTATGCAATCAACCACACAATTAGGCTGCATGCATGAGTAGAATGGAGAATCAAGATCTAATGGTGCAGAATCATTATGTTGGCCTAGAAAATTTTCCAAGCAAGAATGTGGAACAACCAAGCAACTCTGAGATTGCTTTAGTGAATTGGAAAAGTGTTGAATATTGCGGAGTTAACCATTTCTAAGGTCAGAACTAGCAAGGTTTTCCCATTGCAACAAACACAAGGTCAAAACAGAGAGCAATTGAAGTGGAGCAGCAAGTTGTAAGTTTTAAATAGCAAGTTGTACATTCACAACAAGAAGCTACAAGAGACAAAAATCATGCAATTCCACCTCAAACTATCCCCGCAGCACAACCAAAGGTGCAAATTCTTTAGAGAGGACAACAAAAGGTAAATGAACTGTTGTTTCTTTGAGACAACAAAAGGTAAGTCCTGTGTCTTTCAATGTGGTTGAGCATTTAAAGAGAGATATAGTCAGCATGTCCATTATGGATGCACTACATATTCTAAGCCATAAAATGTACAAGATACATTGGCTGAAATTTTATCTTTAGGTGTTGTTAATGTAGAAAAGACCATAATGGTGCTTGTGAATAGCCAAGAGATCAAATTTGGGCAGAAAAGTCAAGAAGTAAAAACCTCACCATTCTATCTAAGTCTAATTATAGGGGATAAACTTGTCCATAACTGCATGATAGACTTGGGAGCTAGTAGCTTGGTCATGCCTAAAAGCTTAGCTGATAAGTTAGGATTAGTTTAAATGAACTCGTGTCAAAATGAGTTGTGCAATTAGATGGATCTACTATTCAAATAGCAGGAATCATTAAAAATATAGCCCTCACATTACATGCTTGCCCCAAATTTTCAGTTCCCCAAGATGTTCATGTGATTGAGTTGCCTCCCCATTTTACACTGCGCCTCTTGAGAGACTTTACTACAAAACTAGGAGGGTTCTTATCAACTAGTTGGTCTCACCTACTCTTCAGAACTAGGTATGGCATGAAAGTGACCATTGAGTCTAAACCATTATTCAAAATTCATATTGAGCCATAGCCATTAGCTCTATAAATGCCAACCAGTTAGCCACCCATGGGTTAGAGATTCAATCTGTGGCCTTATGTCTTAGTTCAACTAATGAAGAAGAGAACTTAGATGAATGGGCTACTGAAAATCAAGACCTTGACCCATCCAACCATACAAAAGAAGTTGGGTTAGGGGTCTATGTGATTCATGAACCCAATGCAGCAATTCCTAATTTGGTCAAAGACCAAGAGTAGTCCGAACAACAAAAAAACCAACTTTGGGAGCTATATTTTGATGGTTCAAGATGCAGGACATGGACTAGTGGGGGAGAAATGCTAGTGTCACCTGATGGGGACAAATATTATTCAGCCTTTAGATTCACTTTCAGTTGCACAAACAACACAGCTGAATATGAGGCCCTCATTCATGGCCTTGAATGGGCTCGAAAAAGAGGTATTAAATGTTTATGATTTAATGGTGACTCTGAATTAGTTGTGAATCAAGTTAGAAATTTAAATGCTGTGAAAAATGATGTACTTAATAAATACAATCATTAGGTATGGGACCTAATAGAGGACTTTGAGGCATTTAATTTACTTTTTGTACCTAGAACTCAAAACAAACATGTAGATAGAATTGTTTTTTTAGGTGCTTAGTTTGATATTGCAAATGAGGTACATAATGTGGAAATAGAGCAATATGTGAAAATTGTTGTTAGAGCTCCAGTGCCAAATAATAATGTGAGTTGGTAGGTCTTTGATAGTGATGAACAAATTTTGAGCTTCTTGATAGAAGAAGATGAATTTGAAAATTAAAACCAGTTGAAGTGGCAACAACAATATGGAGTTTAGATCGTACAGGTAAAATCAAATAAGTTTCTGAAGGGATTGGTAACATTAGAATCGGTTTTCAACTCTGATGACAAAGCAAGAAAAGACAAGTGCAACATGACTGTCAAAGAAGGGAATTATGAAGCCATCAAAATATTTAAAGGCAAACTTCTAAAATTGGGCAAGGTGTGTACTAAGGAAGAGCAGTAAGATTTTATTTTGTTATTTCAAGAGTTCAATGATATTTTTGCTTGGGAATATAAAGATTTAAGGGGTTTTGATCCTAAACTAGCTCAGCATAATATAGAGTTAGAATCTAATGCAAAACCTATTAGGAAAAATCAAAGACCCCTAAACCCTAAGCTTGAACATTTATTGAAAGTTGATGATGTAGGAGCATCCAGTGGTGTAAAGGAAATCTTGCATCACCCAAAAAATAGTTAAATTTCAAGTTTCTCATTTTTTAGATGTTTTGACATTTTTGTATACCCTTTTGTCATAATGAAATTCCTAATTTACGGTTTTTATTTTCAGTTCCTGGGTTGAAAGATATTGTAGTTTTAGTTTCCAAGATTTGCACTTGAAAATCTTCTGAGTTAGATTTGAGGCACTTAGAGCTCCTAGATCAGCCCCAAAACTTTTTGAAAATGGCATAGTGGATTTTGAGCATGGTATTGACTTTGAGACCTTTCCAACAGTTCCAACGGTTCGCGAATCAGAGTTCTGGATCAAAAGTTATGGCCTCGGGAAGTTGGCGCACTTTCTAGAAGATACAATTGCAAATGCTCTTTTGAAATTTGAATTTAATGTTGTAAATTTTTGGCACCAAACTACCTAAACTCAAATTTGAATGTTGTTTTGGCTCCAAACTAATGAGGAGATCTATTTATGGGCGGGTTTCTAATTTTTGGGTAACTTTGTGTGGACAAACTCGCATATTACAAAAGGGTTATTCTATAGCTTTATGTAACTTGCATGTGTTGTAGAACTTGGGGATTTGAGATCCTCTGCATATAAGAAGCTCCATTTTCTGAATAATAAAATTATTCTCTTGTTTGTGGGTTATTTTCTGTGTCTCGGGCTATGCCCTCATCAAGTGGTATCAGAGCTGGGTTTTCTTGAGCGTGTGGACAGATCGCCGATCATGAGGTGAGGTAGTTTGCACCAGGACCCGTGGTTGTGGGTCGAGGTTAAGAAAGATGCCTCCAAGAGTGGTGCCTGGTAGGTGTGGTGGTGCCAGAGGTGGTTGAGGTGGCAGAAATGCTGGTGGAAGAGATGCACTGGCAGCCCTCCAGAGATAGATTGATGCATTACAAGAGCAGTTGAGAAGAGGGTTAAACCTGAGGGAGGAAAGTGAGGATGAAGGAGAGGAAGAAGGTTCAGATGTAGAAGAGGAAGAAGAAGCAATTGATTAAGACCAAATGCGGCTAATAAGGGCCATTTCGAAGATCGGGAAAAGACCTAGAGCAGAAGTCCCCAGTTATTTGGAAGTCTGAACCCAGAAGAGTTGATCCACTGGATCAACGAGTTAGAAGAATATTTTGAGTATGAGGAAATAGAGGACCCGATAGGAGTTAAGTTTGCGAAAATGAAGCTGAAGGCCCATGCAGTGTTTGGTGAAAGAGGTCTAGTTGGAAAGAAATCAAGAGGAAAAGGAAATATCACCAGATGGGTTATGGCAGAGAGAAACTGAAGAAGCAATTCCTACGGACTATGAGTTAGATTTTGTTGAAGAAATTGCAAGGGTTGAAGCAAGGAAGCAGATCTGTGAAAGAATATACTAAATATTTTCACAAGATAATCATCAGAAAGGGTCACACAGAGGCCAATAAGGAGAAGGTAGCCCTATATCTTAATGGGTTATGACCGAGCATTTAGGAGAAGATTTAAACCTAGTCAGAATGACCACCATTGAGGATGTGTATCAGTTTGCTCTAAAGGTGGAAGAGAAGCTAAATAAAAGATTTGATGGAAAGAAAAAGGATGAGGAGGTCAAAGTGGAAGGGGCAATGGAAGACCTTCAAGAAGTCGAAATGATGATGAAAAGAAAAGTGAAGATGTGGGTACCAGCCGAAGCCAAAGGAATGACAACTTCTACCGCCCTCGTGATCAAAATAGTGGTCATCAAAGAGGTAGAGGATGAGGGAGATATGGACAAGGATCTGGAAGAGGTGGTTTTAGAGGAATGTGTTTCTAGTGTGGTGAAGAAGGGCATCAAGCCTATGAATGTCCACAACACCAAGGAAGGGTAGACAAAAGGCCAGAAGGTCGTGGAAGGGTTGCGCATGCAGATGAGGAGGCCCAATCTAAACATTCAGATAATGCTAAATGGGGAGAAGCCCTAGTGATTAGGAGAGCCCTGGTGACTGAGGAAAAGGAACCAGAACAGAGGAAGAATTTATTTCGCACAAGGTGCAAGTGTGAAGGAAAATGTTGTGATATCATTATTGATAGTGGGAGCACTGATAATCTGGTGTCAGAGGAGATGGTCACAAAGTTGAAGCTGAAGAGGGAAAGACACCCAAATCCATATCAGATTGCCTAGTTGCAGAAAGACCACATAGTTTTGGTCAATGAGTAGTGCCTAGTAAAGTTCAAGATCGGGAGCTACCATGATGAGGTACTCTATGATATCATCCCCATGGATGCATGTTACATGTTGTTGGGGAGGCCATGGCAGTTCGATAGGCGAGCTATACATGATGGACATGCAAACACTTATTCCTTGACAAAGGATGGGGTTCATCACAAGTTGAAACCCTTGAAGGAGATCAAAGAAAAGGTATGCAGTAGTGCTAGAATTTCTTATGTAGATGGAAGAAATTTTTTAGAAGGTATGAAGCATGAATGTGTGTGTTATGCATTGATTCCTAGAGTGAGTAAGGAGGATAGTGAGAATGTTCCAGAAGAAGTTTCTGGGATGTTGGATGAGTTTCAGGATATTGTTTATGATAATGTACCTGAGGTTTTACCACCAATAAAGAAGATCAGTCATCAGATTGACTTGATTCTTGGAGTCAGTTTGCCAAATAAGGCAGCTCATAGAATGACTCTAGTAGAAAATGAGGAGTTGAATAGACAAGTTCAAGAGTTGTTGAGAAAGGGTTTGATACGGGAGAGTTTGAGTCCATGTGCAGTACTGTAGTACTAGCACCAAAGAAGGATAGGGAGTGGAGGATGTGTATGCAGTTCCGGGCCATAAACAAGATAACAATCAAGTACAGATTTCCCCTGCCAAGGATGGATGACCTGATGGACTATTTGAGTGGAGCTCAGTACTTCACAAAGATTGACCTAAGAGTGGATATCACCAGATCCGGATTCAAGAAGGAGATGAATGGAAGACTGCCTTCAAGACCAAAGAGGGCCTGTACGAGTGGTTAGTCTTGCCTTTTGGCCTAACCAATGCATCAAGCACATTCATGTAGCTCATGAATGAGGTACTAAAAGAATTTCTGGAAAGTTTTGTTATTGTGTATTTAGATGATATTTTGATTTTCAGTATGATGTTGGATGAGCATCTGATGCATATTCGAAGAGCCTTTGAGAATTTAAGAGAAGAGAAACTGTTGATTAATCTAAAGAAGTGTAGTTTTGTGAAGAGGGAGTTAGTGTACTTGGGGTTTGTTGTCTCAGCAGAAGGTCTCAATATGGACCCAAAGAAGGTGAAGGCTATTCTAGAATGGCCTACCCCAAGAACTGCTACCGAGGTGAGATCTTTCCATGGTTTGGCTAGTTTTTATAGAAAGTTCATTAGAAACTTCAGTAGTATTTGTGGACCCCTGACTGAAACAATGAGAGGGGATAGAAAAGAATTCAAGTGGAGCATTGGAGGGCAAAAAGTTTTGAATTGTTGAAGTAGAAGGTGTGAGCAACCTGTTCTAGCCCTCAGATTTCAACAAGGTGTTTTAGGTGGATTGTGATGCCAGTGGTTGTGCCATTGGAGCAGTGTTGAGCCAAGAAGGTAAGCCCATTTCTATTTTAGTGAAAATTTAAATGATGCCAAGAGAAAGTATTCTGTATATGATCAGGAATTTTATGCGATAGTTCAAGCATTAAAGAAATGGAGACATTATTTGTTGTTGAAGGAATTTGTTCTATATACTGATCATCAGGCCTTGCAGTATTAAATAGTCAGGAAAATTAAATCAGAGGCATATGAAATGGGTAGAGTTTTTGTAGAGTTATACCTTTGTTTTGAAACATAGGAGTGGGAAGTCAAATAAGGTTGTAGATGCCTTAAGTAGGAGGCATACATTGATGACAAAGATGCAGATTGAAGTGGTTGGGTTCAATGAACTCAAGACACTGTATGTAGAAGATCCTAATTTTGTAGAGGCTTGGAAAGCTTGCAAGGAACCTGTTACAATGGACAAGACAAGGTGGCTAGATTTCATAATCCAGGATGGCATGTTATTTAAGGGAAGTCAATTATGTATCCCGAGGATTTCCATGAGGGAGAACCTGATAAAGGAGAAGCATAGTGGAGGAATGGCGGGACATTTTGGTCAGGATAAGACCATTGCCATTATCAGTGATCATTATTATTGGCCTCAGTTGTCACAGGATGTGAAGAAGTTTGTATAAAGTTGCAGGGTATGTCAAATGGCTAAAGGAGTGAGCCAGAATACAGTCTTATATCATCCCTTACCTGTACTAGAGAGGCCATGGGAGGATATAAGTATGGACTTTGTTCTTGGTTTGCCAAGGACACAACGAGGGAATGATTCAGTCTTTGTGGTGGTTGATAGGTTTTTGAAGATGGCACATTTCATTCCATGTCAGAAGACCCATGATGTAGTCCACATTGCTGACTTGTTCTTTAAAGAGGTGGTGAGGCTACATGGTCTGCCAAAGAGAATTGTTTCAGATCATGACACTAGATTTGTGGGGTACTTTTGGAGGACCTTGTGGAAGAAGCTGAAAACAGAGTTGAAGTTCAGTTCTGCACACCTGTCCACAAACAAATGGGCAAATAGAGGTTGTTAACATGAGTCTAGGTAACCTACTAAGATGTTTGGTAGGAGATAAACCCAAGGGATGGGACTTGATCTTACCCCAGGCAGAATTTTCTTATAACAATTCTGTCAACAGAAGCACTGGTAGATCACCATTCTAGATTATGTATGGAGGTAGCCCTAGAACAGCTCCAAAATTGAGGAAGATGGAACAAGAGAAGAAAATAAGTGCTGAAGCTGAAGATTTTGCAGAACACATCAAGGATATACATGAGAAGGTAAGAGAACATATTAACAAGATGAATATGCAGTATAAGGCTAAGGAAGATCAAAAGAGGAGGTATAAGGAGTTTCAGATTGGTGATGAAGTGATGGTCCACTTGAGGAAAGAAAGGTTTCCAGTAGGAACATATAATAAATTGAAGATGAAGAAATTTGATCCCTGTAATATTTTGAAGAAGCATGATTCAGGGAATGCATAAGAGGTAGAGTTGCCTGATGGAATCAACATTTCCCTTGTGTTCAACATTTCAGATTTGACATAGTATCATGAAGGTGGAACGGAGGAAGCACTAGCAATAGGGTAGTATGGCATTCCAGCACCTACTTCAGAAAGAGAGGAGATTGAAGCAATCTTGGATAGTCATGTGGGAAGGAGTACCCGAAATAGGCAGTATGAAGAATATCTAGTGAAATGGAGAGGAAGGCCTGTGGAAGATTCATCCTGGCTATCTAAGGCAGCGGTTGACCAGTTGGGTTTTTCCTCAACCATTTGAGACGTGATGGGGTCACTTCTCAAATTACCCTGGGTGTCTGATGCAGGAGCATCCAGTGGTGTAAGGGCAATCTTGCATCACCCAAAAAATAGTTAAATTTCAAGTTTCTCAGTTTTTAAATATTTTTACATTTTTGGATACCCTTTTCATCATAATGAAATTCCTAATTTATGGTTTTTATTTTTGGTTCTTGGGTTGAAAGATATTGCAGTTTTAGTTTCCCATATTTGCACTTGAAAATCTTCCAAGTTAGAATTGAGGCACTTAGAGCTCTCGGATCGGCCCCAAAACTTTCCAAAATTGGCGTAGTGGATTTTTTGCATGTTATTGAGTTCGAGACCTTTGCAACGGTTCAAACGGTTTGCGAATTGGAGTCCCAGATCAAAAGTTATGGCCCTAGGAAGTTGGTACACTTTCTAGAAGATACAATTGTAAATGCTCTTTTGAAATTTGAACTTCATGTTGTAAATTTTCAGTGCCAAACCGCCTAAACTCAAATTTGAATGTTGTTTTGGCTCCAAACTAATGAGGATCTCTATTTATGGGTGGGTTTCTAATTTTTGGGTAACTTTTTGGGGACAAACTCGCATATTGCGAAAGGGTTATTTTGTAGCTTTCTGTAACTTACATGTGTTGTAGAACTTGGGGATTTGAGATCCTCTGCATGTAAGAAGCTTCATTTTATGAATAATAAAAGTATTCTCTTGTTTGTGGGTTATTTTCTGTGTCTTGGGCTGTGCCCTCATCAGTTGAATTGAATAAGCTAATTGAGAGCAACATAATCTTCCCTATTAAGCACACTTCTTGGATCTCCAGCTTGGTCCCAGTCAGGAAGAAAAATGGGGAAATCAAACTCTATATTGAATTTAGAGATTTAAACAAGGCTTCCCTTAAGGATCACTACCTGCTCTCTTCGATGGAGAAAATTCAACAAGTAGTGTTGTGTTCTGATAGGTTCTCTTTGCTTGATGGCTATTCTGGCTATAATCAGATTTTGGTTAGGGAAGAGGATCAATACAAAACAACATTCAAAACTAAATGGGGCACTATGGATTACAAGAATATTCCTTTTGGCTTATCTAATGTAGGGGCAACATTCCAAAGGGAAATGGACATGGATTTTCACAGCCTTATGAATAAGATTGTTCTTGTTTATTTAGATGATATTACAGTATTTTCTAAAAATGCTAATGAACACCTTGAACATTTGACACAAATTGTACAAAGATGTAGAGAGTTTGAAGTTTCTCTTAATCCAAAGAAATGCATATTCTTCGTCCATGAAGGAATGCTTCTAGGACATGTTGTCTATAAACATGGAATTTCTATTGACCTAGAGTGAGTTTCAACCATCCTAGAGTTACCTTTTATAACACATAAAAAGGGTTTGCAGAGCTTCCCTAACATAACTAATTTTGTAAGGAGGTTTATACCAAATATTGTAGCCTTATTACAGCCCCTCACAACAATGATGAAAAAAATGTACCTTTCAATTGGACTAAGGAGGGTAAGAGGAGCTTCAAGCAAATAAAGGAGGCCCTTTTAGCTGCTCTAACCCTCATTAATCTAAATTATAACAAGGATTTTATCTCATATGCTTTTGGAGGTATTGATACTATTTTTTCCATGTTATGCCAACAAAATGATGAAGGCTTGGAGTAGCCCATAGCTTCTTTCAGTCAAGTGTTGCATGACTATGGGGTAAAATACTCTTTTGTGGAAAAACATGTGTTTGCAATAGTTAGAAGCCTTAAAAAGTTTAGGTACATGTTTTCCAATAATAAAATTCATTTGCCGGTTGCTCACCCTACTGTGAAAGATTTCTTGTTGAATAGAGATATGAATGATAAGAGAGCTGGATGGATAACAAGAGTAATGGAATTTGATGTTGACATTAAAGTTACTAAGTTGGTTAGAGGTAAAGGTTTGTGCAAATAGCTTGTTTAAAGTATAGAAAACAACCTTGAATATGATGGAAACATTGCCACAATATTGAATAATAAAGAGCAAACTATTGTATCAACTCTTGGTACAAGTTGGGTACAACAAATGATTCACTCTTTCTAGACTAGAGAATTCCCCGAAGGCCTTGATAGAGCGAAGAGGAGGTATTTCATATTGCAGGCTATTCCTTATGCCATTATTGATGGTGTGTTATTTAGGAGATATTTACAAGGTGTGTTACTGAGGTGCATTGAGCCTAGCCAAACAGAAAGGTTGCTAAAGGAATTCCACAATGGCCCTTCAGGAGGCCACTTTGCAACAAGAATAATGGCCCTGAAAATAATGAGGGCTAGTTATTACTGGCCAAACATATTCAAGGATACATTCACTTGGGTGAATAAATGTGAAAAATGTGCATTGTTCACAGGTAAGTAGAAGCTTGCATCTTTTCCTTTAAATCCTATTCAAGTTGAACAACCCTTTGGTAACTAGGGGCTTGACTTTATTGGGATGATTAATCCACCCTCAAGTGCTGGTCACAAATGGATCTTGACCGCCACTAATTATTTCACTAAGTGGACCGAAGTTGTTGCTCTAAAAGAACCAAATGAAGCTTCTATTATGAATTTTTATCAAGATCTAGTGTCCAAATTTTGTGTTCTAGACTCTATTATTTTTTATAATGCTCTAGCATTTATTGGTCTAAAGATTTCTGACTGGTGTGTGAAAAATAACATTTTTTTGAGTACTTCATCAAATTACTACCTGCAGGGTAACAGACAAGCAGAATCCACCAATAAGAATCTAGTCAAGATCATCAAGAAGGCTATCGAAGACAACCATAAAACATGGCATGAAATTTTGAAGTTAGCCCTTTGGGCTGATAGAATAGCACCCAAGAGAGCTATTGGTTGCTCTCTGTATGTTCTTACTTATGGAAAAGAGGCCAAATTACCAATCTCCATTGAGCTACCAACTTTAAGTTTTATCAAAGAGCTTGAACTACTAGAAGAACAACCCATGGAGGTTAGACTTGCATTGTTAATGGAGCTAGAGGAAGCTAGAAAAGAAGCATGGAGGAAGCTTGAAATTCATTAAGCTAAAATGAAGAGATCCTTTGACAAAAGAGAAAAGTTTAGAGAGTTTGTTGTTGGAGATTTTGTGCTCAAGTGGGATGAAAACAAGAATAAATCTGGGAGACACTCCAAATTTGATGTAATTTGGGAGGGTCCATATGTAATAACAGAATGCAGAGAGCATAATTCATTTTAGCTCTCAAGGTTAACTGGAGAAGTTCTTTTGATCCCAGTCAATGGGATCCATTTGAAACATTATTTCTGAGGTTCTAAGTTCTACCCCTGTACTATAATAGAGTAGTTGCTGCTAATAAGTTCTTCGAGCACTTTCTTTTCAGTAGTTTTCCTTTCCATAAGTGCTTCTGCATATTGTTTTCTAGCCACCAGGGCCTTGTTGGTTTGCTTTTGTTTGTTTTGGTGTTGGTTTTGTTGTTGCTTGGAGTTGCAAGTTTCATATTTTTCAAAATTTTTGAGTTTCAAAAGGGCATAATTGACTCCATTCCCAATGGATCTACATAAGGAAATAGGCGTAATGCTTAGCAAGCAAGCATCTAGCAAAGGTCACCAAAAGTGTAATCAATTTTTCACCACAGCTCAAGTTGACAAATCTGGTTATTTCAAATTCATTTTAAGGTGAAAAGTTTTAGTTATTTATGTAGTCATTTAAACCATTCCATGTTTTGAGTTTATAGTTTTAAAGAAAGTGCAATGTGTTTCAATTTTCCATTCATCATTTGTAGTATTTAATATTACATGAAGTGTAAAAGAAAGTACTCCATTCTATTTTTGATTGTTCATTACACAATGTTTCATACATTTGTTGCAAAGCAGAAGTAAAAAATTGAACAATAATTGCACAAAATGTTGTTTTGTATTCATTGGGATAAAGAGAGAATCAAGTGTCCCACACAAGCCATGGGAGTAGCTGAAACAATGGAGTATAAAGAGTACACTACACTACTAATGATTAAAAAGAGAAAAGAGCACATAAAAGGGAACATAGCAGTCATTACCTTAACTTTTCCTTGAGTTTCCTTCAATGTTGCACATCCTGCTTTTCTCCCATCCTCCAAGTGAACCTGCAAGTGCATGAAAATGTTTGTTAGAGCTCGGGTTATGAATCCTTCTACATGATCTATCAATAGTAATGTAGAATATTGTTTATGTTGCATTGAATCAATTGAGCAAAGACAAGAAGAGTGCAAGAGAATACAAAGGAGAAAACATCATAAGAAAATTCTAAATTTAATGTTTTAATCTAACACTATTTATTTATTGTGCAAGTATAGGAAAATTCATGTTGCTTTTCTATTTTGAAGGTTTTATAGCATGTGGTGTAAAACAGGCTCCCACAAGGGTTGAGCTCGACATGCTACCCCTAACATTCCATAGAGGGGTTGAGAAAGGAAATAATTCAGTATTGCTCAAAAGAGATATGCATTTGAAGGAGTGCATTAAAAATGTCATAAGAGCTCAAGCAAGTGATCATCTAGGACAATCGAGTCTAAAAATACAATGAATTGAATATCATAGATGATCAATTGCTCAAGTCAATCATCATGAGTACATCATCATGGAATGAGATAGTGAGCAGGAATACATAATACCTTGTTTACAAGTCATCAATAGCAACTAAAGCAATTTGAGAAACTTCAGAACACCTTCATCATGGTGTTGTATTTCAAAATCTTCTATGCATAAATCCAAATTTCATGTCAACATTTGCTATCTAGGAGATAAAAATGCATGAAGAGTATAGAGGAAAAATAACCTCCATCAAGAAATAGTGTGAAAAATGGCTGCAAGTAAAGCATGAAAGTCAATAAGTGAAGGAAAAGAAGCACCGTTTAACTAAAATTGTAATACACTAAGTGTTTAAGCTGGATGCAACTTCAAACAACACCATTCATGAGAGAAATTTGCAGAAGATAAATGATTGTCTCACTGTTATGAATGCTACAAACAAAAGGGAGTATTCCATTGCAATGCCAAATGAGACAGTGAAGAAAGTGGAAGCTTAAGATGCATTTCTGAAGTATTCAAGTGCATGAAATAAGTGACAAGTAGCAAGTAATCTACAAAAAATAACATGTTTGTTGGGTGGAACTTTGCAAAGCAAGTAAGTAAAATAGAAACATTCATATATAATGTACTTGAAGAATCAAAAGGAGCTTCTACGTGTTTCATATGGCAAGAATGTGTGCAAATGTCATTGTCAAAATCATGCTAAAAACTGAAATTGCATGGAATAGAAAGCATTTTTTTTTATAAATAACTAGAAAACATCAAATTAAGTTAAGCTTCATTATATCTATGCACTTCAAGAAAAAATGAAAGGAAATTAATTGCTAATAGTGTGTGCATTATGTTGGAGAGATACAAATAGTGCAAAGAGGATAGTTTGTTCCATTAAGAATGATCTCTAAGTTAAGTGAAATTTGCATTGTGAGAGAAAGAAAGTGAAACTATAGAAATATGTGTTTGAACTTGAGAAAATGAAATCATTGCTTCCTTTCAGTGAACCTACAGTGACAACTATAATCAATAATAATGGAGAATAAAAATCATTTTTGCTCTTTCTAGAATGTAAGCTTATGCTACAATGAGTTAGGGTTTCAGAATGGAGATAAGTGCAAAATGATCAGTTTTGAACTTTTAAGAGAGAATCCATATTAGTTCACAGTAGGAAGCTTCAAAATGAAATGAAAAAGGTATTTTGATCTCATAAATGAATTTCAAATGGACTCAACTGAACTCTCATGGCCACATCCTGAGAGTAAATTTCTCTAACAAATGGGGATAGCCATTTAGGGTATTGTGTTATAAACACAAATACAGAGTAAATCAAGTATTTTGAGCTTATTACCAGTGGATCATGCCAATGTAAAGTGAAGATAATGGAGCTAATGGTCATGGCCATGATGGGTTTGTAAACCCAAAAAATGAAACAACATATTGCTTATGCACATTTAGTGGAACATATGAGAGATGAAATACATTACAAACCCTAGCTGGAACTCTCATGGCTGTGACTTGAGAGGAGGTTTTGTTTCTCCACCGAGCAAACCCACTTGGGGTTTTGAATTTAAAATGCAAATGCTAGAGAAATAACAAGGTTTCAAGCTTGTGAGCTCTCATGAAATAAAAATTTTAAAGCTAATGGTCGTAGCCATGAAGGGTCTGCAAGCCCTTGAAAATAAAAACAAAATGCATGGTTTCCTCCTAAGTTGTCTTCTTTACAAATTTCATTCATCTTTACATCATGGGTTGAGCCCAGAAAAGGAGGTTATTCTATAGAAACAAAGAAACACATATGGTGAAGTCATGGCCAAAACAATGGCCATTCTCAGAAAAAAAAAATCATTCTCTACTTGTTTGCTCAATAAGCTCACAAATCGAGCTCTTATTAAGAAGGAAATGCTTTTGAGAATGAACAAAGAGAGCTTACCATGGTTGTAGGTGGAGAAACTAGTCCAAGTCTGCAACCAAACTTCCTCAAAAATCTTGTATAGAGCATTTTCATGGCGGCCAAGCAAGACAAAGGAGCAATAGAGACATAAAAACACACATAATACATAAAAAATCAATCATGGTCATGGTCTAAAGGCCCATTCTTCTCATTCAAATGAAATAAAAAGACACAAAAATGCAAACAAACAACTCACCATCGAATGTAGAGAATGACACATCAAGAATCAACATGAAACTAGCTTGAATGGTGGAGTTTCTAGCTCGAACCCTAGTTTTCCATGGCGGCCAAGTGCAAAACCCTATTTTTCCCAAGTCTCCAAGTGAAAAAAGATGTTCAAAATGTGAGATAGGGTCAGTTTTGGTGTTAGGCTTTCCCCATGTGCACAATTCAAATGTGATTTTAATCACATTTTTTTTTAAAACCAAATGCCATATTAATGCCCTATGAGTGCTTTTTCCTAGGTTGAGCCATGCCTTAGGAATTTTTAGTGATTTTAAAGAAAATCAAACAAAAACCATACATTTCCCTTATGTTCTTCATGTGGTCCATATACACATTTCCCTTTCACTAGGCCAAGTAATCAATGCCTTAGTTTTTTTTCTTTGGCTCTAGGGCTCATAATCATTATTATGATTTTTTAGAAGAAAATCAAAGGTATAGGAGCTTTCACATAGTGTTTTGATTTTTTCAAAATATTATTTTTTTACTCAAACTGCAAAAATGAAAATATTTGAACTCAACAAGAAAAATCAAGTGTATTAGGAGAGTTTCTATATTGTTTTTTGAAAGTAAAAATGATTGTAAAACATCACTAATGGTAATGTTTCTATAAATTACCTTACTGTTTGTTAATGTTTAAAATGTAGTTGGTGCACTTAAGTCTTCATGGAAAGTTTCTATTTTGAGTTGGAGTTCTTGGGCAGATTTGGAAAAGAGATGACAAACTGGACTTTCTATTTTCAATTCTTGAGCTTTTTGCACCTGATTTTGAGGATTTTTTGGATGGAACCTTTGGAGATGGAAAGTTTATGTCTTTTTGATGCAGTTTGGAGCAAATTATGGCACTACTTTTTAGGCTTTTTCCTTGAGCTCGAAAATGGGAAAAGTTACCATTTTGATATGCAGATGAAGCTTATTTTTCTATTCTCACCATTGATGTCACTTGATGGCTATATGTTTGAGAAATTTTAATTTCTCAAGGGTTCAGAATTGTATTTCTTGCTCTCATACTCACTTAAGAGAGACTTGTAAACTTCTTTGAATCAGATTTTAATCTTGTACTCCTTCATCTCAATAAAACAGTAGGCTTCTCCTTCCCATTTTCTTGTTTTAAGTTTACAATATCAATTGATGTTGACTGTGATTCAAGAGTTGAATCCTCGTTATGTCTTGGTTTTGTGAATTTCTTTCAAGAGTCTATCCCAATTCAAGATGCATCTTGTGTTCCATTGGTGAGCCTTTGTGCAAATTATTGATGAATTAGGTAGTTTCAGGGCGGGATTGTTAGAATCAAGTTTTAAAAGAGATTGTTGTGAGTATTAAGTTGTCAAGACCACTGAATTTCTAGTTAATCATCTTAGGCTACAGGATTTACTTTTCAGTTTTCTTCCTCCCCTTTTCCTGTGAAAGTCTTTAGATTAGATGGTTTACTAGAGGGAACCAGCCAACTCTGGAGATTCATTCTCACTCATTGGTTTACCCACAAATCAGAGAGTGTTTCCATGTTGCAATAGGATATCAAAGCTCAGCTTGACTAAGGCTATAATCATGATTGCCAACAATTATATAAGGACTTTGTTAAATATACTAGAATCCATGACCGCTACCAGAGGATGGGCAGACCTACAAGATCTGATGCAATGCCATTACAACCCCAAATACCTTTAGCTCCTTTTAACAAATGGGGGATAGATTTTATTGGACCTATCTCACCTAGTTCAAATAATAAAAAATACATATTGGTATACAATGATTACTTAACCAAGTGGGTTGAAGTAAAAGCATTGTAGTTTTCCAAGGATGGAAATGTTGCAAATTTTTTATATGAGGATATCTTCACTAGATATGGTGTTCCAAAAGAAATAATGACTGATCAAGGGCCATAATTCACATTAGACCTTATTGCAAAGTTAATGGAAGAATATCATATTAGACACAAGAAGTCCACCCCATATCATCCTCAAGCTAATGGATAGGTTGAGGTTACCAATGAGGAGATTAAAAATATATTGACCAAGACAGTGTAGCTACATAGAAGAGATTGGGTATCCAAATTACCATAATTTGTTTGGGCATACAGGACTACATGGTAAACAACAATAGGGTTTACTCCATATGAGCTGGTTTATGGAAAAACAACAGTATTGCCTATAGAATTTAAATATAAAAATCTTAGGACAACAATGGAATTAGTTATGGATTTAACAAAGGCACAAAAGGAAAGGTTGCACTCCTTGAATAGGTTGGATAAAATCTGCATGGAATCAATTCATCATACAGAGGTGATGCACTAGCAACACATAAAGTGGCATGATTGATTTATCAAGAAAAAATAATTTAAAGGAGATTGGGTTTTGTTGTATGATTCAAGGTATAGGGATTTCAAGGAAATTTTTTAGTCTAGATGGTTAGGCCCTTATGAAATTAGTAAGGTTTATCCAAATGGAGTAGTACAACTGCATACCATTGATGTTATCGGCTTCTCCCTTATCGTCAATGGACACAAACTCAAGTTATATAAGAAGCCAATGCAACATGATGGATTTATATTTTCATTCATACAAAAATATGGTGCTCAGAGTGAGACAAAAATGGAATCTGATTCCCTAAGTCCTACATCTATTTTAAGGGACACCCCAAGCACATCTGATAACCTAATGGTTGATTTACACAACTTAGCCCCTGAGGTTGCCTTGACCTAATTTTCAATGCTTTATCGCATGCACACACAACACAATAAATTTTCACACACTGCATGGTTATGATAACACTACAACTATCTTTACACAAGACTTGTTCAACATATTCCAGAGGGACTTGATGTTGTAGGGACTTGTAGCTTCCAACTATTTATAATATGTTTGGGACCTGCCACTATAGGAGCCTATAACACACTTCAAGAGGTTGGAAAGAATATTTTATTTATTCAGTGCCATATTTATTACAAGGTTATCACCACTCATTTCCATTATATCCACCTATTCCACCTAAATCTCATGGTATAATTATTTTACTACCCGTGTACATTTCCAACCTTTTCAAAGTCATATCACACCATTTGCTTACACCTATCTAACCATATTCACTCTCCATTCAAGATACTCATTACCTTACATTTAATATCCATACCATTAGATCCATTGCAACATATATTCTTTTTGTTTTCATGCGTCATCGATGGTTATTTTTGCACAAGTGTACTTATGGTAAACAATTATGATTATTTAAACTTCTTTTAAATTTTTATGCACTTTTATTTCATTTTTGTGAATGTGAAATATTATATTCTTTAATTCCATCAACTCACGTTTATTTCACCTCCAAATCACCACCGTGAAGTGAGGTAACTTCACATCTTTAGTTGGGGGGGTACACTTAAACTGACTTTTTGCCACATTTTTTGAAATTATCCACCCCAAATTGAATTAATGTAATCATGACATGTAAAGCCTTGAGTTATGTCTTTATTTCTATTTCCATCATTGCCATTTTTGTAATTTCTAAGAACTTGAACCATGCCAAATTTGAAAAAAGATCTTATTTTGGTTTATGTTTGAGCTACATTTGAAGAGGGGCCTATGGTTATAGTCTAGTGTGGTAGGAAGCATACATTTGGAAACCAAGGTTTTTGAAGTCATCAGTAAGTTGGGGGTGGTAGGTGGAAACAGAGTTGAGCTTTTGAGTTGATTTGGTATTCTGAGCAGTAAGAGAACTAAGATGGGAGGAGATGTTATCACGAGAGAATCAACATCTCATCAACAAATTCTTGAGGATGCAGTTGTTCTTCCTATATTTACAAGAGTTGGATTGCTTGATTATTTCCTGAAGTTGATAGAGTTTAGCGATGATTTGACAAGGAGATTTGCAAAAAACTCTTTAGTATGAAGAAGCTGTAGTAAAAGGACTTTTTGTAGATGATTCAGAGGCTACTATTTCTCAAGTAATTGGATTTCCAAGGACGAGAGCTAAGTTTCTAGCTCGGGCTAATGTAGTCACTGCTTGGGAAGAATTATGCATAAGAGGGGAGGTATTGAGCTCCTCAACACAAGGTAATAAAAAGAATGTCTCTCCACTAATTATGGGCTAGGTGTACTTCGCATATTGTCAGATATATTACATGTGATGGGAGGAAAAATCTATTGTATACCATCCATTTCAAGTTATTAACTCATCTTAGGCATAAAAAGAGTGTCAATGTACCCAACTTCTTATACCACCTATTGAAAAGAATGGCTTTAGAGTATCAATGGAGACAATCTGATACTTCTCTTTACCACCATTGTTTGGTTACTCTTTTGACAAAAATAATTATGAGGATTCAGTACCCACAAGTAAGGTGGGGAGATTTTAGGGCTGACGAGTGTAATGATATCAATAGTTTATTGGTGATTCCTGAAAATGTGGGAATTCAAGATGAACCCTAGAATGTGCCTGGAAGTGAAAACCAACATAATTTTCCTATTGCTTCACCTACCCATAGCCAAAGCAAACATGCAAAACCTAAAGAACTAGAATTAGGGTTGTCAAAAAGTGAAGAGTTACCTTCTTCAAGGTTGTGAAAGTCTAAAAGGAAGAGAAGTAGTGTGTCTACTACTTCCACAACCTCTAAACCAAAAGAAGAGGATTCAAAAGGAAAGAGGGTTGTTCAGGAAAAAAGGAAGGGTGCTAAAACAGAGAAGAAGAAAACTGAAGTAGAGATACTTATGCCTAGATGTTCTTGTAGGATCTGGCAACAACATATTGCGAAGGAAGGTACAGGGGAATTCGAGAGAGAAAATGAGAATAGAGAAAAAATCCAGGATAATCAATGCTAGTAGGAACAACATCAGGATAATGTTACAGTTGTGGAGTCTAATTCAGAGCTAGGTAATAATATCCCTAGTGATATGAATGCACCTGGAAAAAGGAGGAGTATAATAATGAATTCTGATTCAGAGTTAGAAGATCCATTTATTGCAAATAAATTAAGGAGAGAAGATCCAGATAGCCGCACATATGGTGAATATGAAGAAGAGAATGAACAGTTCAAAGGTGGAGAAGAAGCTTATCTTGAAGAAAGTAATGTAATTCAAGAACTCTAGGAAGAAATGGAAGGAATTAAACATCTAGAGAAGTTGGTGAAAAAATATGAACAAAAGGACAAAGAGAGAGAGGTTAAAGTAAAAGAAATGGAGGAAAAATTACAATTGTATAGTCATGACCAGTGCTGAGTTGGATTTACTGGCACAGTTGGTTGATATTGTAAAATAGGGGATGAGGAACTTGTACGAAGTGGAAATCCCCCTTCTCTCAAGGCTCTTGGTCATCACACAACTTTTTCTACGGGTTACCAATTGTGGAGTGTAACCAATGAATTTGAAGAAGAAAAAGGAAAATGGAAGAAGGAAAAGGAGAAATATATATAGGAATTGGAAAAGAATGATATGGAATTGAATAAGTGAGCAATTAGATTGGAAGAAGTAGCAGATAAAGTTGTAAAAATTGTGAAATGCAGGCCTCTTCCTAGAACTTATGCATTATTTCTATAGGAGAGGTATTTGTGTTTCTAGTTTAATAGATTAGTTAGAAAAAGTTAACTGCTATGAGTCAACCAAATGAGTTTCTTAAAATTTTCAAAGCTTCCACAATAGAGGACTGTGATCAATTGTGTGAATTCTATTTGCACAATTATGTGATTCCTGATAATATAGAATGGGGCCCCTTAATGTGTGTTGGGGATCTTCAGGCTAGAGCCCTTGCCTCTTATTATAGGAATGAACTTAGAGGAGAAATCATGGAAGAGTATAATGAAAAATAAAAATCTATTGCACTTTCAATGAGAAAAGTGACTAAGGATTAAAAACCAATTATTGATGAGTGGATAAGACTTCTTGGGCATAAGGGAGTTGGTAAGATAATAATGAAACTTAGGAAAGAAGACTATGAAAGAGTGAAGATGCTAGTTGTAGGGATTGTACAACAGTGTTATAAGTATGTACAAAATTGGTGGAATGAACTAACTCTTGAATTGTAGAAAATAGAACCACATTTTGTGTATAACTTTAGTGCTATGCTCTAGAGGGTGGGTATGTGCAGGATCATCATGGAAAAAATAGGCCCTTAAGTGGCAAAAAATTCAGAAAAATTAGAGTTAGGTAACTTGGCATAAAAAATTGAATAAGTTGTCTATATTATTTAAAAAATATGTAAGAATAGAATATATAGAAAATTTAATGTAGTTTCCAAACTACTAGGTTTATTTTAAAAAAATAAAAATCTATTTGGTGAAAATTTGAACTTTCAATGTAGTAGTACTTAAATTTAGGGAAAAAATAAGAAGTAGGTGTTTGTTTGACTACCCTAACCACAATAAAATGATAATATTTGTTTATAAGATTTTAGATATAAGTAGAGGACTCATGTCTCAATGTGATGCATATTTTTTTGTAATTTTTTTCCAAGTAAATAATTAATTATGAATTTTTATTACAACTTTAAAAAAATATAAAAATGTGTATGTCTGACCACCTTAACTTGGTCAAAACTTCATGAAATTCAATTTTTATTTTTTTAATCTTCTAGTATGTGAAGCATAGAATGTGACACATGTTTCAGATTCAAAAAATGTGATACTGTTTGAAAGCTATAGATGTTTTTCAATCAGCCTATCAATCAGGACTTTTGTCATAATTTAAATAGAAAATGAATAATAATTATTTATTAAATTCCAAGTGAAGAATAATTTATATTGGTGGAAAGCTGAGAATCTCCTTTAAAAACCCTCAATTTTGGGTTAAAAAAAAGTCATCAACCACATACCCTACACATGCCCATCATATTGCCACTTTTTGGCCCATCATGATCCTGCACATACCTAGGTCCAACAATACATGGCAATCAATATTAAAAAAGGAGATCATTGGATACCCCTTACATTTCAACCACCCATTCTCCTTTGTCTAATTCCACATTGGACTAGAAATAAGCTTGATGAATTGGAAAGGGAGGAAGCTATTAGAATGAGGAGACTTTCATCATATCAAGGTTTCTATCTACAACAAGATCAAGGTGTTAGTATAGTTATTGACCTAAGGAAAATTGCTTTGCATAATAATCAAGATCCTTAGTGTTTTTGCTTGAGGAGAAGCAAGAAGTTAAGTTGGGGGGAATGATAGGTCCAAATAATAGTTTATTTTCCATTGTTTTTATTAGACTTTAAGATACTTTTGAACCTACTTCCTCACTATAAGTCCATATTATATTATCCTTTTTGTATCTATTATACGAACCTAAGACCTAAAAGCATGATGATGGAATTATAGTTTAATATATTAACATTAAGTGGTTTAAATGAATATGTGAATGGAAATGTTGATGAAAAGTTATGTTTTAGTCTAATGGTTATCTTTGTGTACATATTCTATGGAACTAATCCTTTTGCAAAAAAAAAGAGGAACCATGGTGCACAACTATTGTGGGATGAACCCATAGCAAAAGGAGCACTAAATACCAGAACAAGGGATGCTGCAAAAATAGTTGAATATGGTGGTTATTGGTCAAAGGAATTCATGAAGATAGAGTACATTTTTTCATGACAATTAATAAACATTGAAGAAGAGGTATTCTTTTATTTGGAACATTGATAGATGGACACATAACTTATTGAAATCTCTTTGCCAAAATTTTGTTATTTTTAGGATTCTCTTTCTTTTTAGTTATAGATTGAATAAGTCCAGATCTTAAAACCACATTCTAGATATTTGGAAGTGGAATTAATGATTTTGGTTTTAGTTGTTACTTTCAATAAAGACTTTGTCAACTTGTATATAACCGGTGGTCGAGTTCGTAGTTTAGTTAGTTCGTTCTTGCAAACTTTGTACTATCTATTATTTTGATTTGGAACATGAATCTACAAAATGGTTGAATACAGTTTGTGAGAGTTTTTTTAATCATTTACTTGATGCAATAATTGAAGTTTAGTTCATGAGATGTGTGAGATCTAGGGTATGTGCAAGATCATGATGGGCCAAAAAGTGGCAATATGATGGGTATGTGGCTGGTGACTTTTTTTTACCAAAAATTGATGAAACGAAAAAGGGTTTTTAAAAGATATTTTCAACTTTCCACCAATATAAAGTATGCTTTACTTTGAATTTAATAAGTAATTATTATTCATTTTCTATTCAAATTACGACTAAAGTCCTAATTGATAGACTAATTGAAAAACATCTATAGCTTTCAAGTGGTATCATGTTTTTTGAATCCAAAACATGTGTCACATTTTATGCTTTGCATAATATACGATTAAAAAAAGAAAAATTGAATTTCATGAAGTTTTGACCAAGTTAAAGTGGTCAGAAATATGAGTTTTTATATTTTTTAAAAGTTGTAACAAAAAAATCATAGTTAATTATTTACTTGGGAAAAAATTACAAAACAATATGCATCACATCAGGACATGAGTCCTCTACTTATATCTAAAATATTATAAAAAAATATTATCATTTTATTGTGGTTAGGGTGGTTAGACAGACACCTACTTTTTTTTTCCCTTAAATTTAAACTACTACATTGAAATTTTGAATTTTAGATTTTTAGTTTTTTTAAACAAACCTAGTAGTTTAGAAACTACATTCAATTTGATACAAATTCTATTCTTACATATTTTTGAAATAATATAGATAACTTATTCAAATTTTTACGCCAAGTTTCCTAACTCTGATTTTTCTGAATTTTTTTCCACTTAAGGGCCTGCTTTTTCCATGATGATCCTGCACATACCCTCTACTAGTTAGATTGTGCTCAGCTAAGTGGGAACAGTTACTTGAGTAGGCTACTCAAGGTATTGTTCTCCACTTCATATTTCAATTATTTATTTATGTTGGTAGTCAATATTAGTATATTATTACTTATGAGTTATAGATTCTATTTCTTGTTTACAACAAGTGAATTCCTAGGAACATGCATGGAATAATTATTAATAATACTCTAGAGGATAGTTTAGATGTTACAGTAATCTTAATCAGGTTTTCAATTTACTTTCATTATAAATAGTTCAATTATAGCCATTACTATAGGTACACGTAGTAACTAAGGTTCAATTTTACTTTCGTTGTTTTATAGTTTTTACGAGTTTCCAAAAACTAGAATAACTTAAATAGGTTAGAGTAAGTTGAGTCCATCAAGGCATATATCTTGTTGCACCATCATAAGTTTATGCTCCATGGTCAATAATCTAATGTAGTCTTAAGCAGTGTCAAGTAGATTGTTCAATTTGTTAATCCTTTGAATTGAGTGACTTCCACTAGTAAACAAGAAGTAGAAGCTATAATTATTCCATGCATGTTCCTAGGCATTCCCTCGTAATAAGAAAGAAATAGAATCTATAATTCATAAGTACCAGTAAACTAATATTAACTACCAACATAAATAAATAATTAAAATATGAAGTGGAGAACAATACCTTGAGTGGCCTGCTAAAGTAACTATTCCCACTTAACTAAACACAATCTAACTAGCAGATCTCACACATCTCATGAATTGAACTTCATTTATTGCATCAAGTAAAGGATTACAAAAACTCTCACAAACTTGATTTAACCATTGTCTAGATTCATGTTCCAACTAGAAATAACAGATAGTACAAACTTTGCAAGAACCAACTAACTAAACTATGGACTCAACCATCAATTATGTACAAATTGAAGGAGTCTTTATTGAAAGTAACAAATAAAACCAAAATCATTAATTCCACTTCTAGTTATCTAGAATGTGGTTTTAAGATCTAGGCTTATTCAATCTATAACTAAAAAGAGAAAATCCTAAAAAGAACAGAATTTTGGAAAATAGATTTCATTAAGTTATGCGTCCATCTATCAAAGTTCCAAATAAAAGAAGACCTCTTCTTCAATGTTTATTAACTATCATGACAACACATGCTCTATCTTCATGAATTCCTTTGACAAATAACCACCAGGTTCAACTATTTTTGTAGCATCCCCCGTTCTGGTATTTAGTGCTCCTTTTGCTACAGGTTCATCCCGCAACAGCTATGCATCATGGTTCCTCTTTTTTCTATAAATAGGTTAGTTCCATTGGTATGTGCTAGATCATGATGGGTCAAAAAGTGGCGATATGATGGGTATGTGTAGGGTATGTGGTTGATGACTTTTTTCTACCCAAAATTGATGAAACGAAAAGGGTTTTTAAAGGAGATTCTCAGCTTTCCACCAATATAAATTATGCTTTACTTTGAATTTAATAAATAATTATTATTCAATTTTTATTTGAATTACGACTAAAGTCTTAATTGATAGGCTGATTGAAAAAAATCTATAGCTTTCAAATAATATCACATTTTTTGAATATGAAACATGCATCACATTCTATGCTTTACATGCTATAGGATTAAAAAAACTAAAATTAAATTTCATGAAGCCTTGACCAAGTTAAGGTGATCAGACATACGAGTTTTTAAATTTTTTAAAATTGTAATAAAAAAATAATAATTAATTATTTACTTGAAAAAAATTTACAAAAATATGCATCACATCGACATGAGTCCTCTACTTATATCTAAAATCTTATAAAAAAATATTATCATTTTATTGTGGTTAGGGTGGTGAGACACACCTACTTTTTTTTTCCCTAAAATTTAAGTACTATTGATTGAAATTTCAAATTTTCACCAAATAGATTTTTTTTTTTTTTCTAAATAAACCTAGTAGTTTAGAAACTACATTCAATTTGCTACAAATTCTATTCTTACATATTTTGAAATAATATAGATAACTTATTCAAATTTTTACATCAAGTTTCCTAACTCGATTTTTCTAAATTTTTGCCACTTAAGAGCCTATTTTTTCCATGATGATCCCACATTACCCCCTAGAATATGTACACAAGGGGGGGATCATGATCCAATATGATGGGTATGTGTTTATGTGGCTATGAATTTTTACCCAAAGTTGATGAAAAAAGGGTTTTTAAAGGATATTCATCTTTCCACCAATATAAATTATGCTTTACCTTGAATTTAATAAATAATTATTATTCATTTTCTATTTGAATTATGACTAAAGTCCTATTGATGGTTGATTGAAAAACATCTATAGCTTTCAAATGGTATCACATTTTTTGAATCCAAAACATGTGTCACATTCTATTCTTCATATACTATAAGATTAAAAAAAAAAAAAAATCATGAAGTTTTGACCAAGTTAAGGTGGTCGACATATGAGTTTTATATTTTAAAAGTTGTAATAAAAATCATAATTAATTATTTACATGGAAAAAATTACAAAAAAATATGCATCACATCGGGACATGAGTCCTCTACTTATAACTAAAATCTTATAAAAAATATTATCATTTTATTGTGGTTAGGGTGGTTAGACAGACACCTACTTATTTTTTCCCTAAAATTTAAGTACTATTGCATTGAAATTTCAAATTTTCACCAAATAGATTTTTTTAAAAAAAACCTAGTAGTTTAGAGACTACATTCAATTTTCTACATATTCTATTCTTACATATTTTTGAAATAGTATAGATAACTTATTCAAATTTTTATGTCAAGTTGCCTAGCTTTAATTTTTTTGAATTTTTTCCACTTAAGGGCCTATTTTTTCCATGATGATCCTGTACATACCCAAAGATAACCATAAAATTAAAACATAACTTTCCATCAACATTTATATGCACATATTCATATGAACCAATTAATGTTATTATATTAAACTATAATTCCATCATCATGCTTCTAGTTCTTAGGTCTGTATAATAGATACAAAACAAATAATATAATATGGACTTATAGTAAGGAAGTATGTTCAAAGTATCTTAAAGTTTGATAAAACCAACATAAAATAAACTATTATTTGGACCTATCATTTCACCAAACTTAAATTTTTGCTTGTCCCCAAGAAAAAACACTAAGGATCTTGATTATTTTGTAGAGTAGTTTGCCTCAGGTCCATAACTGTACTAACACCTTGATCTTTTTGTAGATAGAAACCTTGATATGATGAAAGTATCATCATTTTCATAGCTTCCTCCCTTTCAAATTCATCACCCTTATTTCCAATCCAATGTGGAATTAGACAAAGGAGAATGGGTGGCTGAAATGTAAGGGGTATCCAATGAACTCCTTTTTTAATACTGATTTCAATGTATTTTTGGACCCTCTAGAGCATAGTAGTAAAGTTATACATAGAATGTGGTTCCTTTTTCTACAATTTAGGATTTAGTTCATTCCACCGGTGATGCAGGACCATCCCTGGTTCTTGGAAATCTTGCATCAACCAAAAATATTTCCCCTTTTAGTTTCTTCTTGTTTCAATTCTCGTTTGATTCCAATTGTCATTTCATCATATTTGTTCACCGAACCCTACAGATCTATATGTACATTGTGATCATGTTCATTTTCCTTATTCCAAGATTTGAGATTGATTGGTTCATTCTTTAGAAAGTTATCACTTCTGGATCATGTGGTGGTTTCTTTAACTGGCGCCAGAATAATTTGAAAACCTAACGTCTAGTTCGATTGTCGTGGATATTTCTTGTATCTTGCAAATCTTGTTGATGTGATTCAAATTGTTCTATGGATTGTCCCCGACCTTAATTTAGGTCCACACTTCATCTTATGCATTCACCGAGGAGTAATTCAAATTTGAGGCTGACATATTCATGCACATGTTACATTTTCTTTACTCGAAGATTATAATAATCTTTGGCCGACGCAGATGATTCTAGATCACTGGATTTGATATAAAACATTGTAATCAACCATTAGAAAGGGGAAAATTTAGACTTGAGAAAGATAAAATTTGATTTGTAAGATCTTTTCTCGCATATATGAGCATATAGGAAGATGTTATTTTGAGCATGTTGTATCAAGCCTGTGAGTCGAATATGTAAGCTCGAATGTTGTCAGTTGTATGTAATTGAATTTTATGATAATAAGAATGTTTGAATCTATATTTGCCTCAATATTTCATGTTTCTTTTGTTGTTTCAATCTTTCTACTCGGCCCAGACTATTCTCTTTGAGGACCCTCCTACCAAGGCTGCACTAGATTGGTATCAGAGCAAGATTCGTTCCGTGAGAGATTGTTAGAGTTTGCGGAGTCCCGTTGAAGATTTATTGCGGGGTGGTGGACTAAGGATCCAACTTGAAGCTATAGAGGACTTGTGTAAAGATGGCGAGAAGAAGAATTGGTAGATGAAATGGAGTGCATGGAAATGCAGACCCAAATATAATGGAGATGTTGAGAGGAATTGTTGCAAGATTAGATGCAGTTGAAATGGCCCAAAGGAGAGGTCGACTAGTTGATGATGTGAGTGATGAAGAGGTAGTAGTACAGGAAGAAAGGGGAGGAGAAGATCACCCTAGCTTGGATTAGGGAGAAGATACGTTCATAAGATCCCTAACTAAAGTGAATACTAGACCACATTTCAATCCACTGGATTATAATGGTAAGTTGGATTCAGATGAATTGCTTGATTGGATAACAGAGATGGAAAAGTATTTTGATTTTGAGGGAACCATTGAAGATAAGAAGGTGAATTTTTCTTGTACAAAGTTGAAAGGACATGCATCCCTTTGGTGGGAACATTTGTAGACAAGTAGGCAAAGAATAGGAAAGGAGAAGATAAAATCATGGGATCAAATGGTGAATAAGTTGAAAAAAAAAAATTATGCCTGCGGACTATCAAATTAGTTTGTTCCAGAAGTTGTAGAATTTGAAGTAGAAAGAATCAAGTGTGACAGAGTATATTGAAGAGTTCTACAAGTTGAATATAAGATCCAGACACTCAGAAGATGAGGTCGAGCAAGTAGCCAGATATGTGAATGGTTTGAGGCCGTCTATATAGGATGAAATCAGTTTAATCAGGTTGTTGAATGTGGAAGAAGCATATCAATGTGCCCTAAAAGCAGAAGAGAAGTTGAATAAAAGACACAAGCAAAGATAGAGAGGAAGAATATTTACTAGAGGCGGAAGATGAACTTTTGCAGATCAAAATAAAGATAAGGAAGTCAGTAAGAATGATAATTCATACTATAGAGATGATGGAAAATCTTACCGAAGAGGAGGATATGGTGGTTACCAGAATGAAGGTTATAGAAAAGATGATAGAGGATAGGAGAAAAGAGTATTTAAGGGAACTTTTCATAAATGTGGTGGAGAAGGACATAGAGCATTTGAATGTAATTAGGGAGAGACTAGTAGAAAGAAAAATAATAATAGAAGAATAGCCTTTGTTGAGAAAGATCATGTTGGATCATCTAATAAACCAAAATAAGGGGAAGTGTTGGTGAACAAAAGAGTATTGTGTCAAAGTGAGATGGAGCAGGAACCGTTGTAAAGAAAGAATTTGTTTCGGACTAGATGCAAGGTATCTAGTAAATGTTGCAATGTGATTGTTGATAATGAAAGCTCTAAGAACTTGGTTTTTGAAGAGATGGTGACCAAATTGAAGTTGGAAATATTGAAACAACCGAAGCCCTATTAGATAACATGGATACAAGATGAGCATAAGGTACTAGTAAGTGAACAATGTTTGGTGAAATTGAAGATAGGAAACTATCATGATGAAGTTTTGTGTGATATCATGCCTATGGATGTATGCCATATTTTTTTGGGAAGACCTTGGTAGTATGATAGATAGACTATTCATGATGGAAAGAAGAAAATATATACTATCGTTGCTAATGGGATGAAGCATACTTTGTTGCCATTGGAGGATGTTCCTAAAGTTGAAGTTTGTATGAATGATAGAATTTGTTAGGTTGATGGAAGGAGAATTCTAGATGGAATGAGACATGAGAACATGTGATATTCCTTGGTTCCTAGGAAGACTATAGACATGAAGCATGTAGAAGAACAACTGAAAGAGATAAAGGAGTTGTTGATAGAGTATTAGATCATTTCAGATAATGTACCTGATGGATTACCACCTATAAGGAGTATTAGTCATTGCATGGATCTAATTCCTAGAGCTAGTTTTCCTAATAAAGTAGCACACTAGATGACACTTGCAGAGAATGAAGAGTTGAAAAGACAAGTGCAAGAATTGTTGAGGAAGGGTTTGATCAGAGAAAGCTTAAGTCCTTGTGTAGTACCTATGGTGTTGGTACCTAAGAAATATGGAGAATGGAGGATGTGTATAGATTCTAGAGCCATAAACAAGATCATGGTGAAGTATAGATTTCCTTTGCCCCGAATGGATGACATTATGGATTGTTTGAGTGGAGCTAAATACTTTACAAAGATAGATTTGAAGAGTGGATATCATCATATCAGAATCAGAGAAGGGGATGAGTGGAAGACAACATTCAAGTAAAATGAAGGATTGTATGAGTGGTTGGTGATGCCTTTTGGACTAACAAATGCACTGAGTACTTTCATGAGGTTGATGAATCAAGTGTTGAAGAAATTCTTGGGTAAGTTTGTGATTTTTTATTTAGATGGCATCTTTATTTTCAGTAAGACTAGGGAAGAACATTTTTTGCATATAAGACAAGTTTTACAGATGTTAAGAGAAGAGTAGTTGTTGATAAACATTAAGAAGTAAAGTTTCATGAAGGAAGAGTTGGTATATCTGGGATTTGAGATATCTATAGATGGATTGAAGATGGATCCTGAGAAGGTAAGAGAAATTGTTGAATGGACTACACTGAAAAGCATTGGAGAGGTAAGATCATTTCATGGATTGGCTAGTTTCCACCAAAAGTTCATTAGGAATTTCAATTCAATTTGTAGTCCTATGACAGAAACAATGAGAGGAGATAAGAGGGATTTTAGATGGACATCTGGAGCAAACTGAAGTTTTGAGTTGTTGAAATAGAAGGTGACTGTGCAGCCTATGTTGGATTTACCATAATTTAGTAAGGTATTTCAAGTAGATTGTGATGCAAGTGGAAATGCAATTGGAGTATTATTAAGTCAAGAAGGAAGACCTGTAGCTTATTTTAGCAACAAATTGAATGATGCTAAGAGAAGATATTCAATGTATGATTAGGATTTTTATGCCATAGTTCAAGACTTGAAGATGTGGAGACATTACTTGTTACCTAAGGAGTTTGTGTTGTATACAGATCATCAATATTTGTAGTACTTGAATAGTTAGGGTAAGCTAAATCAGAAACATGAGATGGGTGGAATTCTTGTAGAGTTATACCTTTGTTTTGAAACATAGAAGTGGAAAGTCAAATATAGTTGTTGATGCTTTGAGTAGGAAAATGAATTTACTGGCATGAATGAGAGTGGAGGCATTAAGCTTTAATGAATTGAATAACTTGTATAAGGAAGACCCAAATTTTGTAGAACCTTGGAGAGCTTGTAAAGAACTAGTTTTGGAGGATAGAAGTTAGTAGCTGGATTATTTGATTCAGGAGGGTATGTTTTTTAGAGGAAATTAGTTGTGTATACCTCAGAGTTCAATGAGGGATAACTTGGTGAAAGAAAAACATAGTGGAGGATTATCAGGACACTTTGGAATTGACAATACAGTAGCATTGGTGAGTGAGAACTACTTTTGGCCACATATTCATAAGGATGTTAGGAAATTTGTGCAAAGTTGCAGGGTTTGTCAAGTTGCAAAAGGGAGTAGTCAAAATATTGGATTGTATAAGCCTTTAACAATTCCAAAGAGACCTTGGGAGGATATCAACATGGATTTCATACTTGGATTTCTGAAGAAACAAAGAGGTAATGATTCTATATTTGTGGTAGTGGATAGATTTTCTAAACTAGCACATTTCATACCTTGAAAGAAGAAAACAGATGCAATACATGTAGTAGACTTGTTTTTCAAAGAAGTGGTTAGATTGCATTGATTACCTAGAAATATTGTTTCAGACAGAGACACAAAGTTTGTTCATTACTTTTGGAGGAAAATTTGGAAGAAGCTAAAGACATAATTAAATTTTAGTTCTAATTTTCACCCATAGACTGATGGAAAGACTAGAAGTTGGGATTTACTCCTTGCATAGGCAGAGTTTGCATGGAATAATTTAGTGAGCAGGAGTACCAGAAAGAAACCTTTTGAGATTGTTACTGGAGTTCACCCTAGAGGTATATCAGAATTGTGAGACATCAGTATGGAAGATAAAAGGAGTGCAAAAGTAGAGGAATTTGTAGAACATATGAAGAAAGTGCATACCTAGGTGAAACAACAAATGGAAGACATGAACCATAAGTATAAGGAGTGGGAAGATGAAAAGAGGAAACATAAAGATTTTGAAGGTTGAGATGAAGTGATGGTGTATTTGAGGAAAGAGAGATTCCCAGTTGGTACATACAATAACCTAAATATGAGGAAATTGGACCTTGTAAGATTCTGAAGAAATGTGATTTAGGAAATGCATATGAAGTGGAGTTACTGGATGGAGTAGGTATATCACCTATATTCAATATTGCACATCTACATCAGTACCATGAAGTAGAATTCAGTGAAGACAGTGAAACAAAATTCGAGAATCAATTTCCTAAACAATAGTCGGATGAGATAGAAGACATATTGGACACTAGAGATGGGAGGAAGACATGTGGAAGACAGTACAAAGAATATCTTGTGAAATGGAAGTGTAGACTAGTGGAGGGTTCTTCTTGGATTTCTCAGGCTGAGGTAGACCATCTTGGTTTTCCTTTAGCCCCAAAATGAGGGACTCAGTTTTCAATCAAACCAGGATGTCTGATGTAGGAGCATCCCTAGTTCTTAGCAATCTTGCATCAACCAAAAATATTTTCCCTTTTAGTTTGTTCTTGTTTCAATTCTCGTTTGATCCTAGTTGGCATTTCGTCATATTTTTTCACTGGACCCTATGAATCTATATGTACATCATGATCATGTTCATTTTCCTTATTCCAAGATTTGAGATTGATTGGTTCATTCTCTAAAAAGCTATTGATTTCAGATTATGTGGTAGTTTCTTGAACTGCCATCAGAATAATTTCAAAACCTAACGGCTAGTTCGATCATCATGGATCTTTCTCGTATCTTGTGAATCTTGGAAATGTGATTCAAATTGTTCTATGGAGTGTCCCTAACCTTAATTTAGGTCCACACTTCATCTTATGCATTCACCAAGGAGTAATTCAAATTTGAGGCCGACATATTCATACACACATTGCATTTTCTTTACTCAGAGATTGTAATAATCTTTGGCCGACGTGGATGATTTTAGATCATTGGATTTGATATAAAACATTGTAATCAACCATTAGAAAGGGGTGAAGTTATATTTAAGAAAGATAAAATTTGATCTATAAGATATTCACTCACATATATGAGCATATAGGAAGATGCTATTTTGAGCATGTTGTATTAGGCCTATGAGCTGAATCTGTAAGCCCAGGTGTTGTCGGTTGTATGTAATTGAATTTTCTAATAATAAAAATGTATGAATCTGCATTTGCCTCCATATTCTATGTTTCTTTTGTCATGTCACTCTTGCTACTTGGTTTGGATTGTTCTCTTTGAGGACCCTCCTACCAAGGGTGTACCAATCGGTTTTGTACATACTTATAACACTGTTGTACAATCCCTATAGCTAGAATTTTCATCATGTCATAGTCTTTTTTCTCGAGTTTCATTATTATCTTACCAACTCCATTATGCCCAATAATTCTTATTCACTCATCAATAATTGGTTTTGAATCCTTAGCCACTTTTCTCACTGAAAGTGTAATAGATTTTTCTTTTTCATTAAACTCTTCCAAGATTTCTCCTCTAAGTTGTTCATTCCTGTAATAAGGGGCAAGGGCTCTAACCTGAAGATCCCCATCAAACATTAAGGGGTTCCATTTTGTATTATCAGGAATCACATAATTGTGCAAATAGAATTCATACAATTGATCCTAGTCCTCTATTTTGGAAGCTATGATTTTTTTTAAGAAACTCATTTGGTTGACTCATAGCAGCTGAATTTTTACTAACTAATATATTAAATTGGAAACACAAATACCTCTCCTGTAGAAATAATGCATAAGTTTTTGGCAGAGGCCTACATTTCACAATTTTGGCAGCTTTATTTGCTAATTCTTCCAATTGAATTGTTGACTTATTCAATTCCATATCATTCTTTACTAATTTCTATATATATTTCTCCTTTTCCTTCTTCCATTTTCCTTTTTTTTTCTTAAAATTCATTAGTTACACTCCATAATTGGTAACCCAGAGAAAAATTTGTGTGATGACCAGGAGCCTTGAGAGAAGGTGGTTTTCCACTTGGAACAACAAGTTCATCATCCCCTATTTTAGTATCAACCAATTGTGACAGTAAATCCAACTTGCCACCATGACCATACAATTACAATTTTTCCTCCATTTCTTTTATTTAAACCTCTCTCTTTGTCCTTTTGTTCATAGTTTTTCACCAAATCCTCTAGATGTTTAATTCTTTCCATTGCTTCATGTAGTTCTTTCCTTACATTCCTTTCTTCGAGATAAGCTTCTTCTCCACCTTTGAGTTGTTCATTCTCTCCTTCATATTCACAATATGTGGGGCTATTTGGAGCTTCTCTCCTTAATTTATTTGCAATAAATGGATCTTCTAACTCAGAATCAGAAGTCATTATTATACTCCTCCTTTTTGTAGGTACATTCATATCACTAGGGACATTCTTACCTATAAGCTCAGAATTAGACTCCACAATTGTAACATTCTCCTGATGTTGTTCCTGTTGGTGTTGATTTTCTTGGAGTTGTTCTCTATTTTCGTTTTCTCTGTCTAGTTCCCTCGTACCTTCGTTTGCAATATTTTTCTGCCTGATCCTACCAAAATGTCTGGGCATTAGTATCTCTGCTTTATTTTTCTTCTCCTTTTTAGCACCCTTCCTCTTTTCCTGAGCAACCCTCTTCCCTTTTGCATCCTCTTCTTCTGGTTTAGTGGGTGTGGAAGTAGTGGACACACTACTTCTCTTCCTTTTAGACTTTCACAGGCTTGAAGAAGAAGGTAACTCTTCACTTTTAGATGGCCCTAATTATGGTTCTTTAGGTTATGCATGTTCGTTTTGGCTATGGGTAGCTGAAGCCATAAGCGAATTATGAGGTTTTTCACTTCTAGGCTCATTTTGGGGTTCATCTTGAATTCCCACATTTTCAGGCATTACTAGCAAACTGTTGATGTCATTACACTCATCAGCCCTAAAATATCCCCACCTTATTTATGGGTATTGAATCCTCAAACTTCTTTTTATCAAAAGAGTAACCAAATAGTGGTGGGAAAGAGAGGTATTATATTATCTTCATTGATACTCTGAAGCCATTCTTTTCAATAGGTGGTATAAGAAGTTTGGTTCATTGACTATCTTGTTATGGCTAAGATGAGTTAATAACTTGAAATGGATGGTACAAAATAGATTTTTCCTCCCATCACATGTAATATATCTAGAAATATAAGAACACCTTGCCCATAACCAGTGGAGAGACATTCTTTTCATACCTTGTGCTAAGGAGCCCAATACCTCCCCTCTTATGTAGAATTCTTCTTGGGTAGTGACTGCATCAACCCAACCTTGAAATTTAGCTCCCATCCTTGGAAATATAGTTACTTGAGCAATAGAAGCCTTTGAAGCATCTACAAAAAGTACTTTTACCACAACTTCATCATACTGAAGAGTTTCTGCAAATCTCCTTGTCAAATCATCACTAAACTCTATCAACTTCAGGAAATAATCAAGCCATCTAACTCTTGTAAATATAGGAAGAACAGATGCATCCTCAAGAATGTTTTGATAAAATGTCAGTTCTCTCCTGATAATATCACCTCCCATCTTAGTTCTCTTACTGCTCAGAATACCAAATCAACTCAAAAGCTCAACTTAGTTTCCGCCTACCACCCCCAACTTACTTATGACTTCAAAAAACTCAATTTCCAAATGTATTCTTGCTACCACACTAGACTATAACCACAGGACCCTCTTCAAATCTAGCTCAAAAAGAAACCAAACTATGATTTTTTTCAAATTTGATAGGGTTTCAAGCTCTTAGGAATTACAAAAATGGCAGTGGCTGAAATAGCAATAAAGACATAACTCAAGGCTTTACATGTCATGATTACATTAATTCAATTTGGGATGGCTAATTTTGAAAAATGTGGTGAAAAGATAGTTTAAGCGTGTGGACTATGTAAATGGAATGCACAACTTCCTTTATCCACACTAAAAAGGGAATGAAGGAAGAGGAATCTGATTTCACAAAGTTCACACTCAAGAACAAATCCTTGAGATTCCAATGCAAGAGAGACTAAAATTTGTCAAGGGAGATTGTTCTTAAGGCTGGAAATTGATAAGGAAGGTTAACTACTAATGCAAAACTAAGAAAATGCAAGATGTTTGAAAATACGTTGTGATATGTAAAATGACCTAAAAATGCAAACAAACTGTAACAAAAACTTATGAGATTGAATATGTGCACCTGGAAACTGGAAAGTGATGGAGAGGAGCTATGGAATCCTACAAAAGTCACCATTGAAGCCAACTGGGACTCATACACCAAGCTAGGTGATATAGTCTTGTTTCATGAATATTTTGAAAGAACATGTTTCAAACAAAAGGGTACTCAAAACTAAAAAAATATCTATTTTGGGCCTGGCAGTGGGACTCATATGCCACTGATGGTGTATCGATCCACTTCCATATTTCAACAAATTCAAAAGTGGAACCTATAGCTCCCGATTTGCACTTCTACTCCTGATAGGTTTATGGATCCGAAATTGTAGAATTTGACATGTAGATGTTCTCCAAGCTTCTTTTAGGGCTTTGACAACTTTGAACAACTTTGAAAAATTGTTGACAATTTTTCCAATCTTTCTCTTTGACAAATCTGCAAACTAGACTTGCAAAACACATGCAAAGAGGGGGAAAAGTTGTCGAGGGTTAGTGAATAGGGGTTTGCCTTGGTCAAACCCTGGTTTGGTAATTAAACCATTGAAAATGAAATGAAATGAAAAGTGGAAAGAAAATGATGAATGAACAACATGCAATGCTACAACTCACCAAACCCTTGAAGTGGAAATCTGAAGACATGCAAGTAATGGCTCCAAAGTGCTTGAATTCTCTTGTAGACAAAATACTTGAATGTGAAATCACTTGATTACTTGATTAGAAAATTAGGAGAGTTAAGGAGGATGAAATGAGAGGAAAAACCCTATATTTATACACAATTATCCAATATTTCCCAAAAATACCACATCACAGGCCGACCTTAGGTCTTAGAAAATAATAACCTGCCAGAAATTTGAAATTATTTTGATTTTTGAGCTAAAGGGGACTCATTCACCCCTAGTGGCGAATGGGTCCCACTTAGGAATTTTTAGTGGGCTTCAGAAATTAAGTGCATTAAATGATGTTTATCAGGATTATTTTCAAAAAATACACTTAAGGCCTGTAAGTGTAAAATGGGGCCAATTAAAGCATAAAAAAGGGTCAAATTATTGATGAAAAGCCTAGAAAAGCATGAAATTTTGTTACAACACTTTACAACACTTTGAAATAAGGCTTGGTAAGTGATAAAAAGAGGTTGTTTAGGTGAAATACATTAATAAGATCCTAGAAAAGTGTAAAAGTGTGCTACAACACTTTACAACACTTAAGTAAGGTACCACTTGAATTCTTTAAGTTTACTAGGGCCCATGACCTAATGTGAATGTGTTGTCCACATTATAGCATTAAATCAAGGAATAATTAAGCCAAAGTCACAAGGAGGACCCAAACGAGAAAGAAAAAGTAGAAGGGTTACTTTTTTAGTGTCCACAAAGCGTACCCCCAACTAAATATGTGATGTGACCTCACTTCACAGTGGTGATTTGGAGGTGAAATAAGCGTGAGTTTATGTAATTAAAGAATATAATATTTCACATCCATAGAAATGAAATAAAAGTGCCTATAAAATTTGAAAGAAGTTTGCATAATTGTAATAGTTTACATTAAGTACACTTATGTGAAAATAACCACCGATGATGTGTGAAAATTGAAAGAATATATGTTGTAATGGATTTGATGGTATGGATATTAAATGCAAGGTAATGAGTATCTTAGATGGTGATTGAATATAGTTAGATAGGTGTAAGAAAATGATGTGACTTTGAAAAGGTTGGAAATGTATGTGGGTAGTAAAATAATTATGTCATGAGATTTAGGTGGAATAGGCAAATATAATGGAAATGAGTGGTGATAACCTTGCAATAAATATGACACTGAATAAATAAAATATTCTTTCCAACCTCTTGAAGTGTGCTATGGTCTCCTACAATGTCAGGTCCCAAACATATTATAAATAGTTAGAAGTTACAGGTCTCTATAGCATCAAGTCCCTCTAGAATATGTTGAATAGGTCCCATGTAAATATAGTTGTAGTGTTATCATAACCGTGCAGTGTGTGCAGATTTATTGTGTTGTGTGTGCATGGATAAAGCATTGAAAATCAGGTCAAGACAACCTCAAGGATTGAGTTGTGTAACTCAGCCACTCGGTTATCAGATGTGCTTGGGGTGTCCCTTAAAACAAATGTAGGACTTAGGGAATCATATTCTATTTTAGTCTCACTGTGAGCACCATATTACTTTATGAGCAAAAAGATAAAGTCATCATGCTACATTGGCTTCTTATATAACTTGAGTCTGTGTCCATTGAAAAGAAGGGAGAAGTAGGTAGTATCAATGGTATGAATTTGTATTGCTCCATTTGGATAAACCTTACTAATTTCATAAGGGCCTAGCCATCTAGACTAAAATTTTCCCTTGAAACCCCTATACCTTGAATCATAGAGTAGATCCCAATCTCCTTCTTTAAATTCTTTTGTCTTGATAAACTGATCATGCCACTTTATGCATTGTTGGTGCATCACCTCTATATGATGAATTTCTTCCATGTGGATTTCATCGAACCCATTCAAGGAGTCCAACCTTTCCTTTTGTGCCTCTATTAAATCCATGCCTAATTCCACTGTTGTCCTGAGAGTTTTAAATTCAAATTCTATAGGAAATACTATTTTTTTCCATAAACCAACTCATATGGAGTAAACCCTGTTGTTGTTTTCCATGTAGTCATGTATGCCCAGAAATATTTTGGTAATCTGGATTCCCAATCTCTTCTATGTAGCTGCACTATCTTAGTCAATATATTTTGAATCTCCTAGTTGGTAACCTCAACATATCCATTAGCTTGAGGATGATATGGGGTGGACTTCTTGTATCTAATATGATATTATTAAATTAACTTTGAAATAAGGTATGATGCGAATTATGGCCCTTGATTAGTCATTATTTCTTTTGGCACACCATATCTAGTGAAGATATCCTCATATAAAAATTTTACAACATTGCCATCCATGGAAAACTGCAATGCTTTTACTTCAACCCACTTGGTTAAGTAATCAGTGCATACCAATATGTATTCTTTATTATTTTAACTAGATGAGATAGGTCCAATAAAATATATCCCCCATTTTTTGAAAGGAGCTAAATCCATTTGGGGTTGTAATGGAATTTCATTAGATCTTATAGGTCTTCCCATCCTCTGCTAGCGGTCACAGCTTCTAGTATATTTAAAAGAGTCCTTATGTAATGTTGGCCAATAATATCATGTTGTCAAAATCTTGAAATTTGTCCTTTTGGCTGCAAAATGTCCACCAAAAGGTGTTGGAAATATGTGCCTCAAACAATATAGGCTAAAACCTCCATTAGAGCCAAGTTGGTGTGACATCTTCATTGTCTGGCCGACTAGCAGCTTGATTCATTCTAGTTTGTACTGATCGCTATGACCTTGCAGATGTCTTGCCAAATGTTGTCACTGTGTATCTATTGCTATGACATGGAGTGTTTGGTATGACCTCTTAGCGCTCGAGAAACCTTTGGCCGACAGGCCATTCAATCATGTATCGGGGAGACTCATGGCGACCATGGGCTTTAAGGTAGCTTATAGCAGCTTGGTGAGAAGTCCCGGCGAATAGTGAATGTCTTGTTGACATGAATACATTTGATGTCTTCACCATAACATAAGGGTCTTGGTGTGACGTCTTAGCGATAGATGAAAGTCATGCTAATAGGTACACACTCAGGAGTTATCGATGTAACACGGAGGCTTCGTTATGAAGTCTGGGCGATATGCAAATGTCTCACTGATGGAGGCTCAAGGGTTGGCTATCAGGGTAACTCAAAGATCCCAAGAAGACATCTCAGGGAATGTTGAAGGTCTCACTAACAGAAACACCTTTTGGGATCTTCGATATAACTCTTGATGATAGATGAAGCTTTCAGGGTAAGTCCTAGAGCTCAGTGAGAAGTCTTAGCAAGAGTTACATGTCTCACTAACAATGCTTTATGTTGGAGCCTTTGAGGTAACATATGGAGATCTGTATGATCTCTCAGCGAAGGGTGTATGTCTTGGTGACTGTTGATAGCTTCGGGGTGACAATAGAGATCTCAGAGAAACCTCTCGGCGAAGGTGTTAAGTCTTGCCAACTATTCAATGGAGCCTGATATGACTTGTGACTTCAGTGTAACTTTTGGACTTGCTATGATCTCCTGGCGAAAGCGATAGGTCTAGGTGACTTCTTGGTGTTTCAGCATAACACTAAAAGCTCGATAGAACATCTTGGCGACTATGGTAACTCTTGGCGATAATGATATGAAGGTTATGTGGCATCGACGAGACACTGTTAGTGTCTCACCGAGATGCCAACACAGTGCAAATTATATTGACCGAGTAAGACCATCCTATGTGGAGTCTCGTGGACCAATAGGAGAAGCAGAATCTAAACCGTTGGAAGTAAATCAGTTGTGACAGTTTTGTGAGGAAGTTTGACAGACAGGGAAAAAATGGATATACTCTATGATTGCAGAATGTGATCGGTTGGTTGAATCGACAGATTGTTGAGTGGTTGTATCAATGGATGATTTCTATTCTATAGACTATAATGTGAAGGTTCCAAACAAATTGTAATATGGTGAATGCTGTTAAATCAGAGACGTAAAGATAAGTAAGTCCTGAACTTATAAACCTTATTACTTGTAATACAAGACTTATCTTGGTGTGGTGGGTTTTTCTCTCGTATAGTTTTTCCCACATATATCCAGGTTCATGTGTGATTTCCAAATATTTTGTTTCTATTTATCTTCATAGTATCCAGTTGGACTGTAATTTTAAATTTTAAAGTGTATATGCATTCTTTCCTAAGGTATTGACGTTAGGAGAATTGTTTTCCGCATCTAATTTTCCTTACAGAAGGTTCATCATGGAAAGATTTCATAATATCAAACACTTCATCCTCATGAATACACTTCCTCATAATATTATCTGGACTAGTGTAGAACAAAAATAAGAAATCCATGAATAAGGGAAGCATTTATGAACCGAATTCCTTTTCTCTCTTGGAGAAAATTAACTTGGAATCTGTCCAAACACTAAATAGTTTGCTATGTTATCATACCATCCAATGTGAGCATATTTAAAGAAAATAAATTCTCATCAGGAAAAAAATCATCAACAACTCCCTTTGTTGATTGAGTATGCAATCTAGATAGGAAATCAGTAACCACATTAGCCCTTCCAGGCTTGTCTACGATTGTTATGTCAAATTCTTGCAACAATAATAGCCACCTTACAATTTTACCATTTGCCATTGGTTTTTCATTAGGTACCTAATATTTGTATGATTTGTATGTATGAACACCTGATAACTAGTGATATAATGTATAAAATTATTAATAGCATAGACAACTGCAAGCATTTCCTTTTTTGTTATAGTGTAGTTCAATTCTGCTCCTTGGAGGTTCTTGCTGATATAATAGATTGCATATTCCTTAGTTCCTTCCATTTGCCCTAGGACTGATCCAATGGAAAAGTCAGATGCATCATTATGGATATGAAATGGCAATGTCTAATTTAACCCTCTAGGAACTGGTGCATGTGTTAAAGCCACCTTTAGTTTTTCAAATGAATTATGATAGCCCTCGGTCCAATCAAATTTAGAATCCTTTGTTAACAAAGTAAAAAAAGGTGCAACAATCTTACTAAAATATTGTATAAATTTCTCGTAGTAACTTGCATGTCCTAGGAAGCTTTTGACATCCTTTTGCTTCTATGGTATAAGTAGATTAAATATAATCTCAATTTTCTTTGGATCAACTTGTATGCCTTCACTGGATATAAAATGTCCTAACACAATGCCTTGTGTCATCATCATGAAATATTTTTCATTGATGAGAGATAAATTTTTTTCCTTGCATCTTTTTAACACTTTCTCCAAGTTGCTCAGGGCTTCCTCATAGGTTTCACCATAAGTGGTGAAATTGTCCATGTATATCTCCATGCAGTTATGTGCAAAATCAAAAAATATGTTGAGTACTACACACTAAAAGGTAGCTAGATCATTACACAATCCAAAAGGTAGAACACAATGTGCATAAGTTCCCCAGGGGCAGGTGCAGGTGGTCTTATCCTAATCTTCTGGTACAATTTTGATCTGGTTGTAACCACTGAAACCATCAAGAAATGAAAAATATTTCTTTCCAGCCAAAGAATCAAGAACCTAGTCAATAAAGGGAAATGGAAAATGATCCTTCCTTGTAGCAGTATTTAATTCTCTGTAATCAACAAAGACTCTCCAATTTCCTCCTTTCTTGGGAACTATAACCAATGGTGAAACCCACACACTATCTGAAATTGGGTAAATAAAACCAATATCTAAGAGGTTTTGAAGTTTAGATTTAACAATATCCCTTAAATCTAGATTCATGTGCCTTTGAGACTATTTGATTGCTTTGTAACCTTCATTAATATAAATCCTATGCATGCAAAGATCAGGATCAATACCTCTCATATCATGATAGTCCCATGCATATGCAACTGAGTGTTCCTACAGTACTATCTATAGATAATTTTGTTGTGCTTAAGTCAAGGCATTATTAATATTCAACATCCTACCTAGCATAATTTCCAACTCCTTTGATAACTCTTGAATTGATGAGAGATCACGGCTTGGTATAATTGGAAAAAATTTCTGAGGAAGTAGTGAATGAAATAATTGAGATATCTCTTCAGTAGAATTAGTAGGTACAATACTTTGCAAGGGGTCTTGGAGACATAAGACAATCTTGTTGCTAAAATCTCTTTCCACAATCATTTTGTATAATATGAGTGATAAGATCATCTTCATCTTGGTCATCCAATAATGTGTTGCACTCAATAGTCATCAATGTATGAAGAGAGTAACTATCTTCCTCTTCTTCACCTAAATTGGGCCAAATAGAATGCTCCATATCTACATATGGCTGAGTAGGTAGATAAAGGACCAAATTCTTTGTTATTTTCCCATTGGATATGATCATCTTACCATATTTGCATCCTATGAAGGCATTAGTTGTTGCTAACTAAGGTCATCCTAGGATGAGTGGGTAACCTACAAGATTAACTTTTAGGTTGCAATACTATGAAGTTAGCAGGGTATTCCCATGAATCCAATGCAATAACTATATCCTCAATAAATCCTTTAGGTTTAACTATAGATCTATTAGCTAATTGCAAAACATTTTGGGTAGGCCTAAGGTTGATCAACTAAAGCAACTACATTGTTTATTTTGTCATTACATTGATAGCTGCACCCAAGTCTATCAAAGTGTTCTTAATGAGAGTCCCATTGATCTTGACATCCACAACTGGACTGCCAGGGTTAGTATATTTAGGTATTGTAATATTTCCCAACATGATATCTGCAAGATTCCCCAAAACATGAACTATTTGTGGATCTTTCTTCTTCCTACCTGGTTTCTTAAGACAAAGATATCGCACTGTCTTAGTGTAGATGGGAATATCTTTGATCACTTGGATAAGTGGAATTTTTTTGTTAACATCTTTCAACTACCCTAAAAGGTTAGTTTCATCTTGTGTGTGATGCTTCTATAGAGCTAGGAATTCAAGAAATGGTGGATTAATATTTGAATTAGTTTGGGGTACTTGGTTTTTCTTAGGATCCAAAGGTGGTTTATTAGAAGCCTCAACTATAGGTTCCTCATCCTCCACTTCTATAATTTGGGGGGATGAAGGCCCAACAAGTTGTTTTCCTGATCTCAGGTGGATATCACTCACCTCTACCCCATAAGTGGGGTACTTCATAGCTCCATTAGTATAAGCCTATTGAATAGGCTTAGTGTTAGGGTTAGGTGCAATTTGGGTAGGAATTTGTGATGGTTTAGGTGGCTGAGGTTGAGAATTTGATGCTATGGTGGAAGTGGTGATAACATAGGCTACTGATAATTCATATTGGGTTGTTGCAATTGTTGGACTTTCTACCACTGAGGTTGCCATTGATTCTGCTGATTTGGACATTGTGGATTATAATTGAAGCTCTAAAAGTTTTATTGTGGCCATGGGTTTGGTTGTTGGTTCCAATTTGGTTGAACTTGTGGCCATTGTCGAGGATTCTACCACTAGTTCTAGTTTATTTTCCAGGGTTGAGTGTTCCAAGTAGATTTTTTTTATTTCTAGAAGGGAAAGATGGATTAAAGCTAAGGGGGTCTAGTAGAATACCTTGTCTCTGCTTCCAAAAATTCATTTGTGCTATGTAGAATTTTTTTCCATCATCTCCTTCCATTGGCTGGAAGTCTAGTTTTTCAACCTTTTATTGCAAGATACTGGCCACTCTTTTACACTTACAATTAGCTTTTCTCTGTCTACATTTAGGACAATACTCAGTTAGCATGGCTTATGCTTCCTCTTGCTTCTTCTTGATATGAATTGTTTCCAATTGTGTTACTAGATGACTTATTATGTCCTGCTTCAAGTTGGACAAAAAATTGTTGATTTCAACCTTAGAAACCCCATTAGAGGACTTACTTTTGATGGATGACATCTCCCCTCTTTTCTTTTTGGAAAGAGTCCTCAAATAATTCCTATGGAATTTCAAAATTTATTCAAACAGTTCTTTGGAAATATTCCCTCCTCCAATAAGGTTGAGGGCGTCCATACTGTCTTCATTAACCCCCCTTAAAAATACCAACTTAAGGGATTCCTATGACAATTTATGTTGGGGGTTTTTCTTCAAAGAAAATTGAAACCTCTCAATATAATCTTCTAGTGGATCATCCTCCTTTTGAGACATTGATAAAATGTCATCTCTTCTTTGGTCTAATCCTCTACAATAGTCCTTGTACTTCTCTAGTAACTTTTTCTTCATAGTCTCCCAATCTGGGACATCTCTGCCAAGCCCCATAAATCATCTGAGGGAAGCATCCTTCAAAGTAGCTGAAAAGAGCTTGAGTTAGTGTGCATTAGTAGTGTAATCATAACTTCTGCACAAAACATCAAACTCAAAGAGGAAAGTATCTGGGTCCTCTATTACCAAGCCATAAAAATACTGACAATTTTGATGGTGGTATATTCTTTAGAAGAGTGGCTTTGGCTTGATCAGTAATAGGGAACTCAAAGGTTCCATGTTCTAGATCATCTACTGGTGCATCCCCCATTGTTCCAAAGGTCCCTTCTATAGTTGTGGAAGATGATGATGAAGATGGAAAGGTAGTGTCTACTCTTTCAACAATCTACTCAATAATTTCAACAAAACCACTAGTATCTTCTATATCTTGTATGTCTGAATGGATGAATCTTCCTTGGTTATCTCTCCATCTCTGCATACAGTAAATTTAACTTTGTATGGCCATGGCCCTGCACAATGTTAGTAGCTTGATGTTGAAAAAGGTGGTTTCTAATAGTCCTAATACTTAAGAGGGGAAATTTAACTATGAAAACTACAAAAATGGGTTTATGAAGTTAGCACCATCCCCAACAACGGTGCCAAAAATGTAGAGTCTAAGTTAATGTTTTGTAAACTTGCTGGAAGTCACTCAATTCAAAGGATTAACAAACTGAACAATCCACTTGACACTACTTAAGAATACATTATATTATTGACCAAGGAGCATAAGCTTATGATGGTGCAACAAGATATATGCTTTCATGGACTCAACTTACTCTAACTAACCTACTTAAGTTATTCTAGTTGTTGGAAACTCATAAAAATTGTAAAACAATGAAAGTAAAACTGAACCTCAGTTATTATGTGTACCTATAGTAATGACTATAACTAAACTATTTCTAATGACAGTAAATTGAAAACCTGATTAAGATTACTATAACATCTAAAATATCCTCCAGAGTGATGGAACCCTTCAAAAGAGTTTCATGTTCCATCTCAAAATCCTATTAAATTTTAGGTTAGGGTCTAGATCTGGGGGCTTGGGGTTTTAGTCTACTATCATTGTTCAAGGATTTTATGTTATCTTGGACCCATCTTGAAAAACCCCTTGAGTTTATTTCCTTGCCAAGTTTTAATCCTTCATTGACTCCTTGTTTTTGGTTCCCGGTCTTTTAAGTCATGTCTTATGCCATCAAAATCCATGAAATAACTGGCCCTTTGGTCTAGTCTTTTTGGTTGTCATATGTTGGGCCATTATTTTAATTTTCTGGTGTTGGGATAAAATATTTTCTACTAAAATTGTTTAATCCTTAAGTCATTTAGTCCCATGGGTTGTATTCCCATCAATCTAGTAGGGTCCCTCTAAAAGTCTCTAATGATTGTTCGATTGTTTAGAATAGATCTTGGCCATTCCCCACGTGCCCATTCTTTTTCACTGCCTATTATTTTATTCTCATGGGCTAGCGGGTGTAAGACATGTGTCATGTGCATTGGTGGGCCTGATGTCTTTATTGAAGATTGCAGGAAGTATTCAAAGGAAAATCAACAGTGGTTGATTGATTCATGTGGATGCATCTTAACTGTTCCCCACATGCCCGACCCATTTCATTCTTCATTAAAATATTCAAGCAAGTTGGCGAGCAATTACTGCATGTCAAATCTGACTGTGGGCATAGTGTTAACAAGTAGTTAACATGCGAAGATTTAAAGTAAATCAACGGTCAATAGCGGGTGACATGTGTCAGTCCTAACCACTCCCCACTATATCATGTGGGTCCCACTCTTACAGTCTGGTTCTCAACGGGGTGGTGGGTGATTGCCACATGGAATAACCTAGATGGTGTGGAAGCATTGGAGCAAAGGAAAATATTAATCAAATATTTCAACACAAAGCACAGAGAATAAAGTGTGTGCTACTAAAGGAAGATATAATGCATGTGTTTGAGATCTTTTAATCTGGGTCATTGATTGTGTAAGGATAATAAGGTCATGAGAAATTGGTCAAAATTAAGATGTGATTATGTAGAGGTCATGATCTTTAATCTCAGTCCTTCCTCTTCTCCCCATTGATGGAAGTTGCACACAAGTTAAGACTCACAAGAGCGAGGGGAAGAAGACACGTGGATTTTGGCTGCAACATCAAAGGAATGGTGGAGCTCGTGTATCACTAGTGATTGGTTCCATGTGGTTTTTTGTCATTTAATGAGAATTGCAACTATGTATAGTCAGGTTTTTCAAGTCAAGTTGACTAAATTTTCATCATTCATCAATTAACACACCCATGTGATCAATGGGTGGAATTTAAAACTCAGTTTGAAGACAAGTGAGTCATTTGGGTTCATGTGAGAGCCTTAATAATTGAAAGGACATTGAGCTACCAAAGTAGGAGGTTGTGTAGCTATTAAAACCCATCTTGAAAGCATAATTGAGCATTTTGAAGGATATTCTACATAGTTGGAAAGCTCGTGTTGTGGGTTTCTAGCCTTTTTTATGTCAAGGCTAGGATTATCAACTTGCGAAAAGAACTCGTAAGCAAATTATTGCCTTCCCATCAAAATTATTAAAAAAAATTGGTTTCTCAAACCTACGAGTCAATTACATTTTTTCTTTGTTCTGCATTTTAAAGTTTTATGTTCATAGAAGAAAATTGGTTGGTCCTACATTGTTGTAATCCATGTCAACCCTTATCTGAATTGTAATTTTGTTTCAAGAGACAAAAAACCCTTCTTTGTAAAATTATTGTGTCATGGTTCCTAAAGCACAATCAAAAGAATCTTCATCTAAAGGGGAAGCTTCTACTCCCAAAATTCCTTTGAGTAAGGACCTCACTGACTAGTTGCCACCCTTGAACATTGAAAAATCTAAGGGTCAATTGCTTCCCCAGGGTCCACAGGTAGTTGAGGGTTTGTTTGATAAAAATTACTCTATTAGGGATGCCAAACTACCTTGTACTAGTTGGGAATTGTTCTATGGTTGGTTTAGGAATAGAAACATGGTTATTATAGGTGGTAACCCCTAGAATTGTGACTAGGTAAAGTTGACTATACCCAATGTCTACATGGAAATTGATTTGATTAAATCAGTAGCTGTCAATTATGATCCAGTCAAAAGGACTATAAGGACATATGATGGGAAGGAAATGGTTAAAATTGCCAAGGAAGAAATTTATCATATTTTCAAACTCACCAAGTGGACTAATGAAATGCCTAAAATTAGTGATGAAATTCTTAGGAAGGACTATGAAAAGACTAAGATTGCATTCATAGTCCATGTATTTCCAAGGTATCTAGTAGAGATTGGAGGTCAAAAAATTTGATAAGGAACCCTTTCCTGTGAATTATTTTGTTTCATATTTCCAAAGGAATTTTTACTCCATTTTCCAAATAATTGGTTATGATCTTGTCACTAGAATTCCCATGGCGTGGATGTATATAGTAGTCCACATTCAACATCGTCAATATTGCACAGTATATGACTATGTAGGGCTTCTGACAGAAAGAATTCATGAAGGTTTGGTAAGATTGAAGGTGTATAAGGAGTAAGGGTTTAGCTGGGATTTCATTACTAATGTACATTTTTGTCTAAAGAAAAATTCCTACCAGTAGAGCATGACTCTGATAGGAAGAAGACTGATTTTTCCGTGGCAATGTTGGGATTTTCAATATCCTTGACAAGGATGATAGGACATATGACTTGTGGTGATGAGAACTGTCTGAGATCACAGAATTTGAGTTGACCAGGCTGATATCCACCATAATGGTCTCCTGATAATTGAGGCTGAATAGAATATTTCCTGACACATATTTCTCTCTTTGATTTTAAGGAGGAAAAAGGAGGTTGGAACAAGATACTTGATATACTCAAGGCCTAATGCAATGCATAATTCGATGGAGAAGATCAAATATGATCTTGAAGGTTTCATGGCCTAGTTGAAGGAAAGGAACAAGAGCTACAAATTTGTGCACATTTCTAATTCCTGATTTCAATGTTCTCCTAGAGATTGAAAATGTAATGCAAAAGGTGGAAGATGTCTCCTTGAATTTTTAGACAATATTGGGCCACCTTTAAACTAAAGGGGTGATAAGTAAGGATAAAGTTAAGGCCCCCATTGAAGAAGAATAGGGTGGGGAAGAAGTTCCTGCTATGGAAGAGAAGTCTACACCTCAAGCCCCTGAAGAACCAAAAATAAAGTTCTTTCTAAGGAGATAGAGTAGGGAAAGGAAAAATGATGTAGTTACTACTCCCTCCCAACAAGAGGAGCAAAATCCTTCTTCTCTTGTGCCACAAGTACCACCACCATCTCCTCCAAGGATAACAATGCCCAAATTGTGGATATTGATACTCCACCACAGAGTGCATCACCACCAAAAGAACCACTGTTCAACAAGTGAAGGGTTGAAGCAACTAACTGGGTGGAATATGTTGATGAAGAATCTAATGATGACATTTGGGTATCAAAGTAGGAGATTCAAGAAGGAATTCCCATTGCACCAAAAATGATGGCAACAAAACAATTAAGTATGAGGTTGAGTAAAGCGGACCTCACTGGGCTTAATGGTAGACATGATATTCAGGTGGAAGGATGCACAAATTTTTTGGATGATGATTCATTTGTAAATTCTCAAGCTTTTATGGAGTTTGCATACAGGGCTAAGAGAGAACAATATGTCAACAACTTGGCCATAGAAAGAAGTCTCCATCCAGAATTGCTTGATGCCACTATCCAGGAAAATGTTTTGAGTGAAATGAGAGCTATGTTCCAAAAAATGATTGGAAAGGAAGGTAGAGAATTGGTGAGAAATAGTGGTATATTATTACTTCTAGAATGGGATTTAGCTTCTTCCATAGCCTTTGATACAATAAAGAGATGTGATAGACCTCTCTATAATTCAGAAGAGGAGGTTGTAATTTCATTACACAGGTTTTCCTTCAGTGAACAATGGGATGTATTAGCTATTTTGTCTCTAGCCCCAAGCACAAGAAAGCTTGACATTGTTGAGCCTACACCTAATTACAGTGGAGGCTTAATAATAAAGAGGGTGTCAAAAACATTGGATATAGAGGAATGAAATATGTTAGTACATGTTGCACAATTCACAAAGGCCAATGTCAAATTAGTAACTATAGAAAAGGAGAAGCTCACGACAGAAAACAATAATTTGTTAGTTGACTGTGGAAATTAAAGCTTCGACAAAAAAATATGCATTTAGAAACAAAAGTAGCATTACTAGAGGAGAAGTTTTGAATTTTGCAACTAGAAAAGCATAAACAGACTAATGTTGATTCCCCTACCACTTCATAAGAAGTTGCACCCCTTGAATTTACCCCTGAAGTAAGTTCCTCATGGGAAATTGTGCCATGTACAACATGAGAAGTGTGCCTATTTCAATAATAGAGCCTAGTACATCAGAAATGCCATAGGCTAAGAAAGATATCAACAGGGAGGAGTTGCTCAAGAAGCTAAATGAATATAAAGAGAAAAGTGACAATCATGATAAGGATATTTTTAATAGCAATATGGAGATTGTTACTACAATATTGGAGCATTTGAATAGAGGAGTAAATAACATATTGAATAGCATTCATTATAGATATTCATCCATGGTGGTTCCTATAAATTATTTGGCAATGACAGGGAAAGAGATATTCCATTCATGGAAACATGGATCCCTAGGGTGAAGGAATTGAGATTGATGTCCATTGGAGCTAAGCAAGATTCCAACCGTCCTAAAAAGTTTAAGCCCATTGTTACTCTTGTAGGTAAAATTGAGGGGTATAGGGGAAATATTAAACCTTTGGAGATCAAAATAAGGCAGTTGGGGAAATCATTTCATGAATCACATCATGGTCTCCTTCCATCCATTCTAAGGGATGATGGTAGCATAAAAACCCTACAAGAATGGAAATATGAAACTAATAAAACTATTTTAGATCATGTAGTTTCAATTTGTCAAAGATATGATATGGGAACATTGAAGAGAAATATGGATATGTTGGCTCATGTAGAGATTGTCTTGTTGTATTTTGACAATGAGGCCAACCAAATTGTTGCCAAGTATGCGCCTTATAGAGAAAATGTTGATGAGGTCATGAATTTCAACTGGCCAACTGAAGAGGAATTCCTAGCACAGAGAGGCAGATACTTGGAGGGGGTGGTGGATTAATAAGAAATGGTAGGGTGGTGATTTGAAAATTTTGATTTTGAAGTCTACAATCATGATGAGTAATGGATGGGTGAAAATTCACTGCATAGCCTATATTTAGTAAAGATTGGGATTTTTCTAAAGTATAGAAAATATAGTGCATTTTCTTCAAGTTGAATTGGTGACTGGTCTACAGATGTGGACATATTCCTTGTCCTCTCCTTTCTGTTTCTTTCATGCTTTCTTTAAATTTCAATTTATGTGTGTGGGAACAATTTTTAGGGAAACTGTTTGAAGATTCCTTTTGGAAGGTGGGACCAGATCTCTAACAATGAATGAAGACTATTCTTATTGCACACATGTTTCCCACCACCTAGGAATTCATTGTAACTGAAATTGGAATATATGCTATAGTGGTCCAATAAGGTAATAACATGTGTACTTTCTAGCCTGAGGCTTGTTTTGATCCTTCATTTCTATAAGAAGGAATTCAAGTCCAAAAAGTAGGGGTTCATTGAGTTGTAATTGACACAGTGAATTGTTAGAAATCTATTAAGCATAGTTTGAGTTTTGTCTCAAGTTCTAAGTTTGTAGTTACTTATGTAATTTTGATAATAAGATAGCAAATACAATATAGAATGATGAAAATTTCATGGCTATTGTCTCTCCTTTGTAATTTTCTACGAGTTATGAATGAATATAATCAAGTACTATTTTTTTCATCTCCATTGCTTTCCACTGGATGTGTAATTTCATTCTTTCTTATTAATTCAATGAATTAGTGTAAGTTCTTGAATGAGATTGTTGACTCGTATGAATTATGTTCTAGGATATTTTCAAGAAGTAATGGTTAAGAATTTTATGAGGGAATGTTGTAATGGAGTGTTTCTTAAGCTATATGTTGCTATTGTTGAATTTTTATTAGGTTGCATAGGTTAATATTGACTTTGTGTTTATGATAAGGCATTGGTTTTAGTAAATTACTCACAATTTAGTTCCTAAGTCAGTTTATTAGAAAATCAATTTTTATTTACAAATATTTTAGATGTATTACTATTGTAGTCATGCTATGATGATTTTCACTTTTCTCATGCTCCAAGTATAATATATTATTTAAGAGAACTTCCAAATCTTTTGATACACTATATTGTTGAGTAGATATATGAGAATTATCTATTGTTTACAATGTATCTAAATATAAATCATGTGAGTTCTTGAAATATACATTGTGGGATTACCCTCTTGGGTTTCACAGAGCCCAAAGTGTAGGAGTAATTTTTTTGTAGCTTTTAATCATTCGTTGGCCAATCCCTTTAGATTGCTAATTAGTGGAAATGGAAAAGTCCATAGGCAATTCTCAAGACTAGCTTGGTTCTTGAAAAATAACCAATAGATTGGCGACTCCATTGGGGAACTTGTTGATTTCAAAGTCTCTAGTTCAGATCTGGTATAGTAAGAGTTGAGTATTATATTATTCTTCATTGTTGAAGAATAATTGGTTCAAAATTGTAGCACAAAAGCCATGCCTAGTATTATGCATCACATTCTACTTAATTTTGTCACTTTGTGTCATGTTATGTTCAGAGTCTTTTCTAAAATTACAAAAACCAAGTCGAAGTGCAATCACTTCCTTTTCCCAGTATTTTGGGTGGAGACTCTGAAGTCTCATATACCAATGTAAAGATAATTCTCAAAGATAACATGAGAAAAAGGATTCTGATAGATTTGACACCATGAAGAAGATGAGGAACTATACGAAAAAGCATTTGAAGCAGAGGTTGGAACCTGAGCTTGCAAAAGACAAATAACCATTATGGGTGAAGAAAACTACTGAATTAGGTAAGTCTATTGAATCCCTTGATGAAGCATCTCCTACTTTTCATAATGAAGTAGATAGCAGAAATATCTAGGGAGAAGCACATGACATTGAAGAGGCTAATATAGAACAAGGGATTTTTCCTATTGAGAAAATATTTGACAATGAATTTGATGTGTTAAGAGAGGAGGATAGGTGGGAATTTTGGGATAAGAATAAAAAGTTCTTAGAGCCTTTAACCCCTGGTGTTGGATCTTTCTTCAATGGAAATAATTCCAAACCAAGGGGAGAGTCTCCTAATGTAGAAGTGCACATTTCCCTTGAGGAAGACCTAGTTGATCAAGCCTATTATACTCTTGCGCCTAGTGAGGCTAGGAATATCTTAGAAAATGAAGAAGAAATAGACAGAGACATGCAAGCCTTAGAAGAGGAAGATGAAGAGAATAGATAGAAGGGGTTGAAGGAGAAGGAAGATAGGATTAGAGCTAAGAAACTTGAGAGAGATGCTCGAAAATTAAAAAAATAGAGAATATGAGAGAAGATGCTACTAGGCGGAAAGCCTTCACTGAAAATGTCTGCAAGTTGGCTGTTGAGGTTACCCCTAAAATTCATAAAGCAACAATCCAGATGGAAACCTCTGCTACTAATACCTATACCACTTCTATTGCAACTACCAGAGCCTTAGATCTTGTTGCTACTAAGAAATCATCATTTATAGATCATGGGAAGAATCCCATTGATCAAATAAACAAGACTACCTTCAATACTTTCAATACCAATACCAACACAAGTACCAGTACTTCATATTTTAAAACCCCCACCAATAATGCTAAAATTGATCCTACTCCATCCACTACACCCTAAAACCCTATGACCTTGAAATTGTAGTTAAAAAATGATAAACTGGAAGATGAGTTAAAGAAAGCTGAAATAGAAGATGCTAATGTAGAAATAGCTAGAAATATTTCCTTTCTTAAAATGTCCACATCAAATCTAGAGGCTTCAAGCTCTGGACACAAGGGTAATGATTCACAAATGAAGAAGTCTGAAGGACACACTACTAGTGGAGGTGGTGGTGGAGATCAAGGTGGAGGAGGTGGAGCAAATAATAAAAACAAGAACTCATACTTTGAAGATGATGAGGGGAACAAGAAGGGAGGTGGTGGTGGTGATGGAAGTGGGAAGGGTAAGGAAAAAAATAAATCTGATAACCAAAAGGATGATGAGCATAAAAATTCTCATAGAGATAGACATACTAGGAGGCTACTCCAAGTTGATAGGTATCAACAGTTATGTTTCATTGGGATACCTAGTTATCCTAAACCATTTCCTGAATACCTTAGACCTACTTTATTTAAATTATCTAGAAATAATGCCTTGAGTGGTGATGATCACCTCAAAGCATTCACAAATGTTATGGATGACTTTAGGTAGAAGCAGAGGATGTAATGATTAAGTTTTTTATGTAGTCTCTCATTGAAGATGCTTCAGAGTGGTATAGAAGTTTTCCTTCCAAGAGTATTGGATCTTGGGAGGAATTCAAGAGGATGTTTTGAGAGTAGTATGGTGATAATACCGATTCAATTTTTCTATTGAATCAATTTAATAGCATTGCTAAAGTTTCTAATGATTTTGTGATTGATTTTAATACAAGGTTCCAAAAGGCAAGTAAAAGGTTGCCTCCTCATTTACAATTGAATGAAAATATGTGCTTGGTAAATTATTGCAATTATTTTTAATTGAAGATCAGTTACCGCCTACTAGATAAGAATCCTCAAACATTGGGGGAGGCTTATAAGATGAAAAAACATATTGATAATACAAGCAGATCCACTAGTAAAGTTGGTAGAAGAGATGATACAAAATTCCTCAGAAACCCAAAAAAGGAGGATAAGAGTTTGAATGCTAAAGGGGGTACCCTTGAGGATAAGATTGATAATTTCATGAAAACTATAAATGAAAAAATTGTAAGACAAGAAAATGCTCCATGAAAAAATTATCAGAGAAATGAAAGACCTTCTTAGTTGTAGGATCACCCATACAATACCAATTGGTATAATGGGAAGCTTGTTCCTAGAAATCAGAGAAATGATCAAAATAAGGTTCCCCTAGATCCTTTGTAAAAGAATTCAAGAAATTTTTCTGATGACACTCCTTGGTGCATGGTTTTCTAGATGCCTCATTCTCCTCATCAATGTGCAGTGGCACAGATGGTTGAAGTTGAAGAAAGTGTACCTAAGGAATGTGATCAGCCAGATGAGGAGGACATTGATATAAATATGATTATGGATGGTTCTAACTTAGCTGACAGTGAGTGCTCTTCTGATATGGAGTTTCGTGAAATGGATATAGATGATCAAAGGAAAATTTCCAATGCATATCACTAGCAAGTTCTCTCAAATGAGGATGCTGATAGTAATGCTAAAGTATACAATTTGGAAGCAATTGAAGATGGTGTATCCCTAAGAAGACCTTTATATGAAGATATTGCAAGATATATAATGGATTTTTCCACTCAAGCTAGAATCTCATATCACCTAAGGAATAGAACAGTCGGTGGTGAACAAGGTAGTCTTGTTGGTCTTTTCATCAAGGAGCAGAATGCCAAAGGTAAAGAACAAAAGTATGATGGAAAAGGAAAAGCAGTCAGAGCTAAGGAAGTCAAGGGAGATAAAATTTGGGCTAAGAAAGTAGATAAGGAAAAGATAATGGAGAATCTAGGTCCCCTACTATAAAGATGAAGACACAGAAGCAAAATCCTAAAATTACAAGAAAGGATGCCAAGCATAAAATTGAAACAACCAAGAATCAACATAAGAAGTGTGACATGGAACAAGGTATTCTCCTAATTGAATTACCTAAGTACACCCCTATTGACATGTTTCAATTATTATCCAAGTAAGAGTCTCTATCCCCTTTCTTGAGATGATGAGAATAGATGAACACAAACATAAGGCAGTAGCCCTTATCAATGGTGCTACTATAGCCTATAATTATTTAGTGATGACCACTCCACCCAAAGTGAGTGAAAATGATAAGAAAGATAAAGAAGTTGAGGGAGTAATCATTGAAATCCCTCATATATTTTTGGGAAATTCAGTAACTACTTGTCCTCGAAAGATAGATCCATTTTTCCTCACATTGATTGTTGAGGGAAATTTTATAAAAAATTGTATTATTGACTCTAAAGCATCCAATAATATCATGCTAGCTAAAATCATGGAGGCATTGGGACTAAAATTTGACAACACTCATGGAAAGTGCTATGCTATGGATTCAAGAGAAGTCCTTGTTATTGGTGTGATCAACGAACTTCCTTATAGATTAGCATCATAGCCAAAAAAGGAGTTTAAGATGAGTATGGTGGTAGTTGATATCCCACCTAATTATGGGATGTTGTTGTCTCAGAAGTGGAGTGCATCCATGGGAGGTAGTATGCAATGTGACATGTCCTATGCCACCTTCCCTATTGACAGTAAGGATGTCTGAGTGGTACGAGAGCCAAAGGTGCCATATATGATAGAGCATGCTCCTAAAGATGATACAATCCTTTTCATAGACACTGAAATCAGTGATTTTAAGGTTGAAGAAGCACCAAGAGAAACTGATAGGTGCCTTGCACCTATAGATAATGAAGTTAGAAGATTATTTGACAAAGATGACTTATGAAAAATTTACTTTGATGGTGCAAGTTCAAAGGAAGGGTTTGGTGCAGGAATATTATTGGTATCACCCATTGGCAACACGTACAAGTTTTCTTTCACTCTATCTTTTTTTTGCACAAATAATGTTGCAGAATATGAAGCACTATTATTGGGATTGAGATTGGCTAAAAATCATGCGATAAAGAAATTAATGGTAATTGGAGATTCTGAATTAGTGATATCCCTGGTAAGGGCCAAGTATTCTTGCAAGAATAATAGATTGAAACAATACACAAATGTTGTCTGGGACTCTATTGAGAAGTTTGATGCTTTTGGTATCAACTGGATGGAAAGAGGATAAAATAGAGTGGCAGACCTACTTGTTAATATTGTTTTAAGACAAAATGATGTAACCTTTGCAGGTATCTCTAAAGTTGAGATACAGTCAAGGCCTTCCATCCTTGACAACACACATAATTGGCAGATCTTCAAAGATGATGAAGATATTCTAAATTTTTTGAGATGTGTAGATAATATGAAGGTCAAAAGATTGACTTTCGGGCATTTGTGGAAAGTATAGATGGTAAGGATACAATTTTTGGTAATGAGGTAATACAGCTAAAGATAAAAAAATCCCCAAAGGTCTTGTAGCACTTGAAATGGTCTTTGACAATCAAGATAAGAGCAAGGTTAAAACAACTGCTGCCCATCCAGAGGACCCGGGGGAAGTGAATTTGGGGACTAAAAATTCCCCTAAAAAAGTGTATGTAGGAAAGAAGATGAAACCAAAGGTTAAGGAACTGTTGATTGCCTTACTGAGAAAATATAGACATGTCTTTGCTTGGTCACATCATGACCTGAAGGCATATAGAGAGGAATTATTTCAGCATGATATTCCTCTAAAGGAAAATGCTAAGCCTTTCAGGTAGAAGCAAAGACCAATTAATCATAATTTAGCTCCCAAGATGCAAGAGGAACTGGTAAAGTTAAGAGATGTTGGAATCATAAAACCAATCAGATATTCCTCATGGGTGTCTAATCTGGTGCTAGTCAGAAAAAAGAATGGTGATATATGGTTGTGCATAGATTTTAGAAATGTGAACATATCATCGGGTATGTGCAGGATCATGATGGGCCAAAAAGTTGCAATACCATGGGTATGTGTAGGTTATGTGGCTAACAACTTTTTTTACCCAAAATTGATGAAACAAAAAGGGTTTTTAAAGGAGATTCTTAGCTTTCCACGAATATAAATTATGCTTTACTTTGAATTTAATAAATAATAATTATTTATTTTCTATTTGAATTATGACTAAAGCCCTGATTGATAGGATGACTGAAAAAAATCTATAGCTTTCAAATGGTATCACATTTTTTGAATCCAAAACATGTGTCACATTCTATGCTTCACATACTATAGGATGAAAAAAAAAATTGAATTTCATCAAGTTTTGACCAAGTTAAGGTGGTTAGACATACAAGTTCTTATATTTTTTAAAAGTTGTAATAAAAAATTCATAATTAATTATTTACTTAGAAAAAAATTACAAAAAAACATGCTTCACATCAAGACATGAGTCCTCTACTTATATCTAAAATATTATAAAAAATATTATCATTTTATTGTGGTTAGGGTGGTCATACAGACACCTACTTCTTATTTTTTCCCTCAAATTTAAGTACTACTACATTGTAATTTCAAATTTTCACCAAATGGATTTTTTCTTTTTTAAATAAACCTAGTAGTTTAGAAACTGCATTCAATTTACTATATATTCTATTCTTAGAAACTGCATTCAATTTACTATATATTCTATTCTTACATATTTTTGAAATAATATAGATAACTTATTCAAATTTTTATGTCAAGTTTCCTAACTTTGATTTTCTAAATTTTTTGCCAATTAAGGGCCTATTTTTTCCATGATGATCCTACACATACCCCATCACTAAAGGAAAATTATCGACTATCGAACATGGAGGCCATGTTACAAAAGGTAACTGGCTGTGAACTACTATCAATGATGGATGGACTCTTTGGTTATAATCAAGTGAAGGTAGACTCTGAGCAATACAAGACTGCATTCACTACTCCATGGGCCACCTATGTATATCTGAGGATTCCATTTGGCTTAACTAATGCAGGGGCAACTTTCCAAAGGGCTATGGATGTACCCCTTTCTGATTTTATTAACTTATTCATGGTTGCATACTAGGATCACTTGAATACCTACTCCAATAAAGAGGAGGATCAATGCACGCACTTGGAGAAGGCATTTATTAGAGCTTTAGAGTATGGGATCTCATTGAACCTTAAGAAATGTGCTTTTGGGGTCACTAGAGGTAAACTACTAGGGAACATTGTGTCAAAATAAGGAGTGAGGATTGATCTTGAATGGCTAGTAGCCACAGATAAGATCCATCCACCAAAGAATGTCAAGGGAATTCAATCATTCTTTGGACAGATCAATTTCTTAAGGAGATTTATGACTAACTTTGTAGAAATTACAAGACCCATCTCCAAGATGCTAATGAAGGGAGATAAGGTGGTTTAGAGTGACGAGCCTAGTTAGGCATTCAAGAAAATCAAACAAGCTATTAAGGAAGCTCCAGTTTTGAAATCCCTAGATTTCTCTAAACCAATGCACATTTTCTCCTTTGCTTCATTCCATACTATTACTGCTCTCTTACTATAGAAAAATGATGAGGGCTATGAGAAGCCCATTGCATTATTCAACAAATATTTACAAGTTGTAGAGCTCAAGTATGATATGATGGAGAAACAAGCATATGCTCTAGTTAAGGTTGTGAAGAATTTCAAAACTTATTTGAATGGAGCTATTGTAATAGCTCTTGTGCCAAGTGCTTCTTTGAAAGATACCTTCACTTAGCAAGAAACTACAAGAAGAAGTTGTAGGTGGATCAATAGGATCCAAGAGTTCAAAATTGATGTCCAGATTACCAAATTAGTAAGAGGGTTGGGCCTAGCTAGATTGATGGCAGAAGCTAAGTTTGAAGCTAATCAAATTAATCACATAGAGATTGTTGATGTTGCACCTATCTATGATAGGAAAACATGTGGATGGTATAGAAGGATTGTCCAATATTTAAAAAAAATTCAATGTCTTATAGATATGACTAATAATGATAAGAGAACACTAAAGCTGCACGCCATAAAGTATGTGATTATTGACAATGAGTTATGGTGGAGAAGCCAGGATGGTGTACTGCTTAAATGTGTGGATGGAAAACACGCATTAGAACTCTTGTAGGCAATGCATAATGGAGTAGGTGGGGGTCATTATATGGAAAATACCGCTGCTCATAATGTCTTGAGAGTAGGATTCTTGTGGCCTACTATTTTCAAGGATGCTCATAAGTTTGTTAAGGCTTGTGATGCTTTTCAAAGATTTGTAGGAAAATTAAAGTTTTTAGGAAGTTTTCCACTAAGGCCTATTTCTATTCAAGCCCCTTTTCAGCAATGGAGAATTGATTTCATTGGTGAAAAATAGGAAAAATCTAGTGGAGGGCACTCATGGATTGTAGTTTCCAATGACTATTTCACAAAGTGGGTAGAAGCGATACCTAAAAGGAAAGGAATAAGCAAAGTGGTAATGGATTTCCTAATGAACAATATTCTGATTAGGTTTGGAGTCTTGGAAAACATCATTTTAGATAATGCTATTTGTTTTAGATCTAAGGAGTTTAAAGATTTTTGTGATAAGCATGGAATACAAATTTCTTATTCTTCACCTTACCATCCTCAAGGAAATGGTCAAACTGAGTCTAGTAATAAGAGCTTGATTAAAAAATTATCAAAAGGGTGATGGAGAAGAACAAGAAAGCTTGGGACTCAAAGTTGAAGCTAGCATTATAGGCAGATAGGGTTACCGTGAAAATGGCTATTGGTTATTCATCATTTTGTTTGGTGTATGGCTTAGATGTGAGGCTCCCATAGAATAATTTGCTAAAGATGTATAGATTTGTGCAAGAATATGATGATGATATGCAACAAAAAATTGATAATCTAGTACAATTAGATGAAACTAGAAGAGAAGTTAGTGCCAAAAATGAAAAACTATAGCTGCAAGTCAAGCACTTGCATGACAAGAGGGATTCTCCCATAAAATTTGAGGTGGATAGTATGGTATTAGTTTGGAATGCAAGGCCTCAGGATAAGGGTAAACATGGAAAGTTTGAAGCATTATGGTTAGTCCCTTATCTAATAGCCAGTACACATGGGGAGGATTCTTACTTCCTTCAAAGCTTGACAAGAGAACTTCTTGAACTGCCAGTACATGGATAATTCTTGAAGCCATGCTTCTCCTAAGTATGTTATCATTCCATGTACATTGTAGGTTTTTGTTTGTATATTTTGTATATAGGTTTGTTTGCTTTGGTTGTGTCAAGTTTACTCTTTCTACCTAGTCTGGGTAGTTCCCTAGTTTTTGATTCACTATGTTTATTTGGTCTGCTTCAACCTGAGATTCCAGGATCTCACCATGCCTGCGAGAGGCATGCATCACTAGTTGGAGCTAATGATGGAACCCCTCAAAAGAGTTTCATGTTCCATCTCAAAATATAGCTAAATTTTGGGTTAGGGTTTGTATCTAACAACTTGGGGTTTTAGTTTACTATCACTATTTAGGGGTTTTATGTTATCTTGGACCCATCTTGAAAAACCCCTTGAGTTTATTTCCTTTCCAAGTTTTTAATCCTTCATTGAATCCTTGTTGTTGGTTCTCGATCTTTTAAGTCATGTCTTATGCCATTGAAATCCATGAAATAACTGACCCTTTGGTCTAGTCTTGTTGATTGTCATATGTTGGGCCATTATTTTAATTTTTTGATGTTGGGCTAAAATATTTTTTGCTAAAATTGTTTTAGCCTTAAGTCATTTAATCCCTTGAGTTGTATTCCTGTCGACCTAGTCGGGTCCCTCTTTTAAGACTAACAATTTTTTCATGTGTAGATATGAAAGTATTTGATGACCATTCGATCATTTAGAATAGATATTAGTTATTCCCCACACACCCATTCTTTTTCACTGCCTATTATTTTATTCTCATGAGCTAGTAGGTGTAAGCCACATGTCATGTGCATTGGTGGGCCAGGTGTCTTTATTAAAGATTTCAGGCAGTATTCAAAGGAAAATCAATGGTGGTTGATTGATTGATGTGCCTGCATCTCAACCATTCCCCACACACCCACCCCATTTCATTCTTCATTAAAATATTCAAGCGAGCTGGCAGGTGATTGCTAGATGTTGAGTTTGACTGTGGGCCTAGTGTTTCCAAGCAGTCAACATACGAAGCTTTGAAGTAAATCAATAGTCAATAATGCGTGACATGGGTTAATCCTAACCACTCCACACTATCCCATGTGGGTGCCACCCTTACGGTCTGGTTCTCAATGGGGTGGCGAGTGATTTCCATGTGGAATAACCAAGAGGGCATGTAAGCATTAGAGAAAAGGAAAATATTAATCAAATATTTCAACATAGGGCATGAAGAATAAACTATGTGCTAATAAAGGAAGACATAATGCATGTGTTTAAGATCTTTTAATCTAGGTCATTGATTGTGTAAGGAGAATAAGGCCGCAAGCAATTGGTCTAGATTAAGATGTGAGTACATAGATGCCATGAGATTTAATCTTAGCCCTTCCCCATCTCCCCACTTATGAAAGTTTCACATGAGTTAAGACTCACGGGAGTGAGGGGAAGAAGACATGTGGATTCTATCTGCAACAACAAATGAATGGTGGAGCCCACATATCCCTAGCAATGTTGTTCCATGCGACTTTTTTTCATTTAATGAGAATTGCGGTTGTGTACAATCAGTTTTTTCAAATCAGGCTGACTAAATCTAGAATATTCCTCGGTCAAAAAACTTCCATGATCAGTGGATGGCATTCAAAACTTAGTTTTAAGGCAAGTGAGTTGTTCTGGTTTGCACAAATGAGCCTTAATAATTGAAAGGATGTCACACTACTGAAGCAAGAGGTTGCATAGATATTAAAACCTATCTTAAATGCATAATTGAGAATTATGAAGGATATTCTACACACTTAGAGAGCTCGTGCTAGATTTTTCAAGCTTTTATGATGTTGAGGCTAGGGTTATCAACCTGTGAAAATAACTAGTAATTAAATTATTGCCTTTCCATTAGAATTAATGCAAATTTGTGGTTTCCCAAATCCATGAGTCAATTAGGGTTTTTCTTGGTTCTACATTTTAAGGTTCGATGTTCATAAAAGAAAATTGGTTGGTCCTACATTTTCATATTCCATGTAAATGCTTATCTAAACTATAAATTTTTTCCAAGAGACTAGAAACCCTACTTAAGATTCTTGTGTCATGGCTCCTAAAGCACAATCAAAAGAATCTTTGTCTAAAGGGGAAGCTTCTACTCCCAAAATGCCTTTGAGTAAGGACCTTACTAACCAGCTATCACTCTCAACCATTGAAAAATCTAAGGGTCAATTGCTTCCTCATGGTCCATAGGTAGCTGAGGGCTTGTTTGATAAAAATTACTCTATTAGGGATGCCAGACTACCTTGTATTGGTTGGGAATTGTTCTATAGTTGGTTTAGGAATAGAAACATGGGTATTCCAGTTGGTAACTATTGTGACCTAATCACACATCACCCCATTGCAAATGGGGACCCCCTCTTTAGTCTTGTTTGGTACCTTAGTGTTAGAGTTGGTTTTGGTGTTGGCTTCAGTTTCTTTGAGTCTCTTTCAAAGAAAGGATGGGTTGACACGTTCAAGGTTTGCGTTTGAGTTAAAATTTGTCAAGATTTGAGATGGTTGAGTAGGTTAGGTCATTGCTCGAAGGGTCAAATGACCTTTCTAATGCCACAAGAGTGATCAGAAGGGTTGTTGCAATAAAAATGACTATTCATTAATGCTATCAGATTTCCACAATCCATAGTGCTGAAGATTTTTAATTTTCTGGATTTGTGATTGTGTTGGAGTTTTTTCATCAACGTTTCAGATCACACTCAATGATCCATCATCAGGATTCCAGAGAGCAAAGGAGATGAGAAATGGTTAGATGCAGACTTGATTTTTGCTTAAAAGGAAGAGAGGTGAGAGGTTGAGGAGAGAGATGGTTACAAAGCCCAAGATGAGAGAGATAAGGTAAGAATGTTGAAAATTTTGAAAAAATAGAGAGGAAGAGAATAAGAGAGAAATGTAAGAGTGAGAAATTTTATTAAAAAAGAACCAACAACAAAAAATGAAAGGCACAAGACAAATGAAAGAGGACTACAACCTAAAGAAAATTCAGAAAGAGACAAGAGAGAGAAATTGAATAATAGATAAACAAAAGGAATTATAAATTGATATGCAATATTAACTAATAAGGTTGAATTTTTTACAAATAAAATATAGATTACTAAAATAATGAAGCTATTGAAATTTTTGCAACCCCAATTAATAATTAAAAGAGACTAACAACAAAATATGTGGTACAAAAGGATCAATGAATAAAAAGAAAGGAATTAATTAATTGGGAAAGAGAATACGAGAGAAAAAAATAAGAAAGTAAATCAAAAGGAAAAATTTAAAAGATTTGAAAGGCTAAAAACTAGAGAAGAAAGGATGACCACCTAACGAAAAATCAAAAAGAGAAAAATGAGAGGAAATAGATAAGAAATGAACAAAAAGAATATACGAAAAGGTAGGTAAAGATAAATTATAATATTGAACATTAATTTTATATTTTCCTATTGTTAATTAATTCTATTTAAACATTAACAAAAATTAAGAAAGAATATTAAGTTTGAAATATATTAAAATCAAAAAGAGAAATACATGAGGAACAATAAAATGACAAGACCAAAAAGAAAATATAAAAAGTGCAATTAAAAAATTATATTATTGAACATTAATGTTATAATTAAATTAATGTTATATTTAATGTTGTAAATGATATCTATTTGAACACTAACGAAAATAAGAAATAATATTATATTTAAAATCTATTAAATTCGAAAATAGAAAAAACGTGAGGAAAAAAATAAAAATGAAATGACCAAAGGAATATATAAATTGATAAGTAGTAATAAATTATATTATTGAACATTAATGATATAATTAATATTGTTAATGATATCTATTTAAACACTAGCTTAAATTAAGAAAGAAAATTAAATTTGAAAAATGTTCAACTCAAGAGCACAAAGGGAAATTAGAAGGAAAGATAAATTTAAGAAGGGAGAAAATAGGAGAATAAAGAAGGAAAGATGGAGGAGTTGATGAATGAGAACCAAAAATTAAATAATAAAAATAAAGAGGCAAGAACCAAATTCAAGATTGAAAATGAAATCAATAAAATAGGCACAATAAAAAACCAAAAAGAAAAATAAGTAAGCACAAAAGAAAGGAGAAAAACTTCAATTGCACACTCAAGGTCGAAAATTAGTAACTAATGCCCAAAGAGTACATAAGAAACGGGAAGAAAAACACAAGATTTATGAGGAAGATAAGAAAGGGAAAAAAATGGAAAGGAGGAAAAAAAAATAATTAAATAAGAAAAAGAGAATGTTTGAAAGCAATAAAAGAAAAGGAAAACCACTTAAAAGGAAAAAAGGGGCAACGACCAGGTAACAAACACCAGGAAAGAGAGAGCTCCCAAATAAAAGAAAGGAAACCAGGAGAAAGGAAGTAGGCTTCAAGAAGGGGGAGGAACAAGGAAGAAGAGCTAATGGGAGAAAGAAACATGGTGCTAAGGAAGGTCCGGGGACAAAGGAAGGGATTAGGAATGGGGGTCACAATGGTTTGGTAAGTTCAAGAGAAGAGGGCGCTACGAGAGGCTAAGATTCCAACCTTCATCATGATTGAGGTTGGTGGGATGGTTGATGATTCCTATGGCTTCCTTCAATTTCCTCTTATAGAAGTTTTCTTCTTTGTACAAGATTTGAGTACTTTCTAGGAAAATGTGGTGCTTTGTGGAAGAAGAGTGCTCAGTCAGGGTGGCTTTGAAGACACATTCGTGCTTAATGTCGGTACTATGTTCTTTAATTCTGGTACTGAACAGCGACCCGTTTCACCAATATAAGGAACACCACAAGAGCAGATAACTTTGTAGACCCCTGAGTCATGAAAGTTGTTTCTAAGGTCATTGAGAGGAGGGATACGATTCCTTAAGGTGACACAAGGTTTGAAAGCACAACACAGGCCTTTCTTAAGGAGGATTTTGGAGATTTTGTGAGAAATGCCTTCAACAAAGGGTAAAGAAACACAAGGGGGAGACACGGGTTGGGAGGAATTAGCCTTGGATTTGGGGAGGAGGTTAGGATTGGAGTGTCTAAGAGCTCTCGAAATTTGTTTGTTGGTATACCTGTTTAATCTGAAGACACAACAAAGGTGGTCTAACTCCTAATCTAAGTGGTCACCATCACAAATTCGGTAAGCTCTCCTGGCGAAGGTTTTTAAAATCCCAAATTTTTGGCTAGGGTGGTGATGGGATGAGGAGTAGAGGTATAAATCTATGTGGGTTGCTTTGCGGTAAACTTGACGACCAAGGGCTCTGTCAGACTTTTTAAGGAGAAAAACATCAAGAAAAGGTAATTTGTTATCAAATTCAAGCTCCTTGGTAAAGGTGATGCAAGGTGCTATGCTATTGAGGTGAGTATGAAATTCTTCTAATTTGTCAATGCCATGGGGCCAACAAACATTTGTGTCATCCACGTATCTCTTCCACCACCTTGGCTTTAGGGGGAAGGACATGAGGGAAACCTGTTCAAAATGCTCCATGTAAAGGTTGGCAATGATGGGAGAGAGAGGGGATCCCATAGCTACCCCATCAACTTGCTCATAGATGACATCTTGGAAAGAGAAAAACATAGATCTTAGGCATAACTCAACCAAGGAAGTAATCTCCGCATTTACTTTGTGTTTGACAATTTCAATGGCGTTGAGGATAGGCACCTTAGTGAAGAGGGAGACTACGTCAAAAATTACCAGGGTGTCATTATTTTCTAACTTGACATCTTGGATGAATTGGACAAAATGGGTGGAGTCTTTTATGAAGGAATTAGTTTTACCTATGAGAGGGGAGATTAATTTGGCAAGAAAAGAGGCTAACTTGTAAGTGGGAGAACCTATGGTGTCTACTATAGGCCTCAAGGGAATTCCATTTTTGTGAATTTTGGGAACCCATAAATACGAGGGGTTACTTCTTTGCAAGGGATAAGGCGATTCTCGGTATTATCATCAAAGGAGGAGCAAGCAACAACTGTCTTGACTTTTTTCAAGATTTTTGAACAAGGGTTGCGAGAAACCACCTTGTAACTATTGGAGTCAGAGAGAAGGTTAAGTATTTTGGACACATAGTCTTTTCTATTCAAAATGACCATGGCATTGCCTTTGTCTGCTCTCGAGATGATAAGATCGTTGTTTTCCAAAAGTTTGTTGAAAGCAAGTGCTTCAGTTTTTGAGATGTTGGATCTAGGTAGTTTGGCATGTCTAAGTGCCACGACACAATCTTGCCTAACTTCTTCAGCTACCTCTGTAGGGAGATTTCCCACTACATTCTCAATTTCAATGATGAAGTCAATATGAGGAATGGTGCGTGGGGACAAAGATAACCAACGCCCCATTTTAAGAAGCTAAAGGCTTGGGAGTCTAGCGTGGCATCGAATAAGTTGGCCACTAACTTATTCTCCCAATCACTCACCGTGGGTAGGTTGGGGGTAACTGAGGGATGAGATGGGTTGGATAGGTTAGGAATGCAAGGAGGGTTGCTAGTTGGTTGACTTGACTCGGTGATAGAACACTGGGGTGAACAAACTATCCTAGCTGGAGAATGGCATGAGAGAGAAGCAAAATGATTTAGGGAGGAGGGGAAAGAAAATTTCAAGGCAGCTGCGTCGGGAGAAGGGAGAGGACCAACCAAGTTGGAATTCTCAACTGTAGGGACAAGATCAATAGGGGAGGTGGCTCGAGGTGGGCATTAATTGTAAGACAAGGAATCAAAAACATTAAAGAATTGAGCGAAAGTGAATGGTGAAGAGGAGGAGTCATAAATGTATTTTTTAGTACATTAAAGAGAGGGAGAATTATTGGCTAGCGTACCTGCTAAAGAAGAAGATTGTGACCATTGTTGGTCCGTGGACTGTGGATGCTCATTGGTCTGCAGCTACTCTGAGCGATCTCTGTTGTTGCTCTGATTCCTTGGCTCCATGGAAGTCGAAGCAGAGGAAGACAACGCCATAGATTGAAGATGTTGAGCGATCATCAAAGGCTTGTAAGTCGAGCTACTGGAAATCTCAGATGACCAGGATGTGATTGTGGGTTTAGGGTTCTGAGATATGTTTGCTAGTTGCTGCAGACGTTGAGCGACCACGATGGTTGATGTAACTTCTGGAGATTTGGTCATTTTGTTGTTGGAGTCAGTCACTGGTTTAAAACCTGTTGAAGGAGTTTGGAAAATGTGATTTGCTGTGGGCAGAAAGATGCTTGTGGATGCAAGAGAATAGTCCCCAACTAATGGTACGAGCGAAGAGGATTGGGAAGGAGCTGTGAGGTCCCCCGAGGAAGACCGGTTGAAGCTGTTCATGGTTGAGAGAGGAGAGAATTTCAGGCATCAACATTGTAGAGAGATGAATTTTTTCTTGTGCCTAATCACACATGCATCACATTGTCCCATGGCTCTAGCATGAGAGTTGGTGTCGAGGCAGATCCAGAGGTCTGGTCGAAGTGAGGCAGTGAGTTCCAGATGAAGAGGCAGAAGTCTAGCATTCAAGTTGTCAATCAACCTCCTTGTGGACTTTATGATGGATCTGAGAAGAGAAATACTAGCTCTGAGGAAGATGTGGTTGGTGTAGCCATTCTGAAGGTGGTGGTTGATCTTTACAAACGACAGAATTAGCTTAGAATCCCTGCATCTTTTAAGAAAAGTTAGGTCTGCAACTTTCTTTGTAAGCTTGATCCTTAGCATCTCTAGTTGCTTGGATTTGAAACATAATTCCCTCCCATGAAGGGCATCTATTAATGCTATGAGATTTCCACAATCCATAGTGCTGAAGATTTTTAATTTTCTGGATTTGTGATTGTGTTGGAGTTTTTTCATCAACGTTTCGAATCACACTCAGTGATCCATCATCAGGATGCCAAAGAGCAAAGGAGATGAGAAATGGTTAGATGCAGACTTAATTTTTGCTTAAAAGGAAGAGAGGTGAGAGGTTGAGGAGAGAGATGGTTACAAAGCCCAAGATGAGAGAGATAAGGTAAGAATGTTGAAAAAATTTAAAAAATAGAGAGGAAGAGAATAAGAGAGAAATGTAAGAGAGAAATTTTATTAAAAAAGAACCAACAACAAAAAATGAAAGGCACAAGACAAATGAAAGAGGACTACAACCTAAATAAAATTCAGAAAGAGACAACAAAAAATGAAAGGCACAAGACAAATGAAAGAGGACTACAACCTAAATAAAATTCAGAAAGAGACAAGAGAGAGAAATTGAATAATAGATAAAAAAAGGAATTATAAATTGATATGCAATATTAAATAATAAGGTTTAATTTTTTACAAATAAAATATAGATTACTAATATAATGAAGCTATTGAAATTTTTGCAACCCCAATTAATAATTAAAAGAGACTAACAACAAAATATGTGGTACAAAAGTATCAATGAATAAAAAACAAAAAGTCAAGGCCCAAAATAAAACAAAAGGTAATATAATGTGATTAAATAAAAGGACAAGAAGATAGAGGACAAATTACACAAAAAGAAACAACGAAGAGAAAGCAAGAAATTGAATTGGATAATTAGAGAGGAAGAGAATATGAGAGAAAAAAATAAGAAAGAAAATCAGAAGGCAAAACTTAAAAGAGAAAGATTACCTAACGAAAAATCAAAAAGAGAAAAACGAGAGGAAATAGATAAGAAATGAACAAAAAGAATATACGATATTCTTTTTCGTATATTCTTTTTGTTCATTTCTTATCTATTTCCTCTCATTTTTCTCTTTTTGATTTTTTGTTAGGTGGTCATCCTTTCTTCTCGAGTTTTTAGCCTCTTCAAATCTTTTAAGTTTTGCCTTTTGATTTTCTTTCTTATTTTTTTCTCTCGTATTCTCTTCCTCTCTAATTATCCAATTCAATTTCTTGCTTTCTCTTCGTTGTTTCTTTTTGTGTAATTTGTCCTCTGTCTTCTTGTCCTTTTATTGAATCACATTATATTACCTTTTGTTTTATTTTGGGCCTTGGCTTTTTTGTTTTTTATTCATTGATCCTTTTGTACCACATATTTTGTTGTTAATCTCTTTTAATTATTAATTGGGGTTGCAATAATTTCAATAGCTTCATTATATTAGTAATCTATATTTTATTTGTAAAAATCGCAACCTTATTATTTAATATTGCATATCAATTTATAATTCCTTTTGTTTATCTATTATTCAATTTCTCTCTCTTGTCTCTTGCTGAATTTTCTTTAGGTTGTAGTCCTCTTTCATTTTTCTTGTGCCTTTATTTTTTTGTTGTTGGTTCTTTTTTAATAAAATTTCTCACTCTTACATTTCTCTCTTATTCTCTTCCTCTCTATTTTTTCAATTTTTTCAACATTCTTACCTTATCTCTCTCATCTTGGGCTTTGTAACCATCTCTCTCCTCAACCTCTCACCTCTCTTCCTTTTAAGCAAAAATTAAGTCTGCATCTAACCATTTCTCATCTCCTTTTCTCTCTGGCATCCTAATGATGGATCACTGAGTGTGATCCAAAACGTTGATGAAAAAACTCCAACACAATCAAAAGTCTAGAAAATTAAAAATCTTCAGCACTATGGATTGTTGGAAATCTCATAGCATTAATAGATGCCCTTCATGGGAGGGAATTATGTTTCAAATCCAAGCAACTAGAGATGCTAAGGATCAAGCTTACAAAGAAAGTTGCAGACCTAACTTTTCTTAAAAGATGCAGGGATTCTAAGCTGATTTCGTCCTTCATAAAGATCAACCACCACCTTCGGAATGGCTACACCAATCACATCTTCCTCAGAGCTGGTATTTCTCTTCTCATATCCATCATAAAGTCCACAAGGAGGTTGATTGAAAACCTGAATGCTAGACTTCTGCCTCTTCATCTAGAACTCACTGCCTCACTTCGACCAGACCTTTGGATCTGCCTTGACACCACCTCTCATGCTAGAGCCATGAGATGACATGATGCATGTGTTATTAGGCACAAGAAAAAATTCATCTCTCTGCAACATCGACACCTGAAATTCTCTCCTCTCTCAACCATGAACAACTTCAACCGGTCTTCCTCGGGGGACCTCACAGCTCCTTTCCAATCCTCTTCACTCATACCATCGGTTCGGGACTGTTCTCTTGCATCCACAAGCATCTTTCTTCCCATAGAAAATCACGTTTACCAGACTCCTTCAACAGGTTTTAAACCAATGACCGACTCTAATAACAAAACAACCAAATCTCCAGAAGTTACATCAACCATCATGGTCGCTCGACCTCTGCAGCAACTAGCAAACATATCTCATAACCCTAAATTGACAATCACATCCTAGTCATATGAGATCTCCAGTAGCTCGACTTACAAGCCTTTGATGATCGCTCAACATCTTCAATCTATGGTGTTGTCTTCCTTTGCTTCAACTTCCATGGAGCCAAGGAATCAGAGCAATAGTAGAGATTGCTCGGAGGAGCTACAGACCAACGGGCATCTGCAATCCATGGACCAACAATGGTCATAATCTTCTTCTTTAGTAGGTATGCTGGCCAATAATTCTCCCTCTCTTCAATGTACTAAAAAATACATTTATGACTCCTCTTCACCGTTCACTTTCGATCAATTCTTTAATGTTTCTGATTCCTTCTCTTACAAGCAATGCCCACCTTGAGCCACCTCCCCTATTGATCTTGTCCCTACAGTTGAGAATTCCAACTTGGCTGGTCCTCTCCCTTCTCTCGACGCAGCTACCTCAAACTTTTCTTTCCCCTCCTCCCTAAATCATTCTGCTTCTCTCTCATGTCATTCTCTAGCTAGGATAGTTCATTCACCCCAGTGATCTGTCACCGAGTCAAGTCAGCCAACTGGCAACCCTCCTTGCGTTCCTAACCTATCCAACCCATCTCATCCCTCGGTTACCCCCAACCTCCCCGTGGTGAGTGATTGGGAGAATAAGTTAGTGGTCAACTTATCTGATAAAACGCTAGACTCCCAAGCATTTAGCTTCTTAAAACGGGGCCTTGGTTATGCTTTGTCTGCACACACCATTCCTCATATTGACTTCATCATTGAAATTGAGAATGTAGTGCACAATCTCCCTGCAGAGGTAGCTGAAGAAGTTAGGCAAGATTGTGTCGTGGCACTTAGACATGCCAAACCACCTAGATCCAACATCTCAAAAACTGAAGCACTTGCTTTCAACAAACTTTTGGAAAACAACAATCTTATCATCTCAAGAGAAGACAAAGGAAATTCCACGGTCATTTTGAATAGAAAAGACTATGTGTCCAAAATGCTTAACCTTCTCTCTGACTCCAATAGTTACAAGGTGGTTTCTCGCAACCCTTGTTCAAAAATCTTGAAAAAAGTCAAGATAGTTGTTGCTTGCTCCTCCTTTGATGATAATACCAAGAATCGCCTTATCCCTTGCAAAGAAGTAACCCCTCGTATTTATGGGGTTCCAGAAATTCACAAAAATGGCATTCCCTTGAGGCCTATAGTAGACACCATAGGTTCTCCCACTTACATGTTAGCCTCTTTTCTTGCCAAATTAATCTCCCCTCTCATAGGTAAAACTGATTCCTTCATAAAAGACTCCACCCATTTTGTCCAATTCATCCAAGATGTCAAGTTAGAAAATAATGACACCCTATTAAGTTTTGACGTAGTCTCCCTCTTCAATAAGGTGCCTATCCTCAACACCATTGAAATTTTCAAACAAAGTAAATGCGGAGATTGCTTCCTTGGTTGAGTTATGCCTAAGATCTACGTTATTCTCTTTCCAAGATGTCATCTATGAGCAAGCTGATGGGGTAGCTATGGGCTCCCCTCTCTCTCCCATCATTGCCAACCTTTACATGGAGCATTTCGAATAGGTTTCCCTCATGTCCTTCCCCCTCAAGCCAAGGTGGTGGAAGAGATACGTGGATGACATGAATGTTTGTTGGCCCCATGGCATTGAAAAATTAGAAGAATTTCATACTCACCTCAACAGCATAGCACCTTGCATCACCTTTACCAAGGAGCTTGAATTTGATAACAAATTACCTTTTCTTGATGTTTTGCTCCTTAAAAAGTTTGATGGTTCCCTTGGTTTTCAGGTTTACCGCAAAGCAACCCACACAAATTTATACCTCCACTCCTCATCCCATCACCACCCCAGCTAAAAATTTGAGATTTTAAAAACCCTAGCTACGAGAGCTTACCAAAATTGTGATGGTGACCACTTAGATCAGGAGTTAGACCACCTTCGTTGTGTCTTCAAATTAAATGGGAATACCAACAAACAAATTTTGAGAGCTCTTAGACACTCCAATCCTAACCTCCTCCCCAAATCCAAGGCTAATTCCTCCCAACCCGTGTCTCCCCCTTGTGTTTCTTTACCCTTTGTTGAAGGCATTTCTCACAAAATCTCCAAAATCCTCCTTAAGAAAAGCCTGTGTTGCGCTTTCAAACCTTGTGTCACCTTAAGGAATCGTATCCCTCCTCTCAAGGACCTTAGAAACAACTTTCATGACTCGGGGGTCTACAAAGTTGTCTGCTCTTGTGGTGTTCCTTATATTGGTGAAACGGGTCGCTCATTCAGTACCAGAATTAAAGAACATAGTACCGACATTAAGCATGAACATATCTTCAAATCCACCCTGGCTGAGCACTCCTCTTCCACAAAGCACCGCATTTTCTTAGAAAGTACTCAAATCTTGTTCAAAGAAGAAAACTTCTATAAGAGGAAATTGAAGGAAGCCATAGGAATCATCAACCATCCCACCAACCTCAGTCGTGATGAAGGTTGGAATCTTAGCCTCTCGTGGCACCCTCATCTCTTGAACTTACCAAACCACCATGACTCCCATTCCTAATCCCTTCCTTTGTCCCCGGACCTTCCTTAGCACCATGTTTCTTTCTCCCATTAGCTCTTCTTCCTTGTTACTCCCCCTTCTCAAAGCCTGCTTCCTTTCTCCTGCCCCCCTTCTTGGTTTCCTTTCTTTTATTTGGGAGCTCTCTCTTTCCCGGTGTTTGTTACTGGGTCATTGCCCCTTTTTTCCTTTTAAGTGGTTTTCCTTTGCTTTTATTGCTTTCAAACATCCTCTTTTTCTTATTTAATTAATATTTTTTTTCCTCCTTTCCATTTTTTTTCCTTTCTTGTCTTCCTCATAAATCTTGTGTTTTTCTTCCCGTTTCTTATGTACTCTTTGGGCATTAGTTACTAATTTTTTACCTTGAGTGTGCAATTGAAGTTTTTCTCCTTTCTTTTGTGCTTACTTATTTTTCTTTTTGGTTTTTTATTGTGCCTATTTTATTGATTTCATTTTCAATCTTGAATTTGGTTCTTGCCTCTTTATTTTTATTATTTAATTTTTGGTTCTCATTCATCAACTCCTCCATCTTTCCTTCTTTATTCTCCTATTTTCTCCCTTCTTAAATTTATCTTTACTTCTAATTTCCCTTTGTGCTCTTGAGTTGAACATTTTTCAAATTTAATTTTCTTTCTTAATTTAAGCTAGTGTTTAAATAGATATCATTAACAATATTAATTATATCATTAATGTTCAATAATATAATTTATTACTACTTATCAATTTATATATTCCTTTGGTCTTTTCATTTTTATTTTTTTCCCCGCGTTTTTTCTATTTTCGAATTTAATAGATTTCAAATATAATATTATTTCTTATTTTCGTTAGTGTTCAAATAGATATCATTTACAACATTAAATATAACATTAATTTAATTATAACATTAATGTTCAATAATATAATTTTTTAATTGCACCTTTTATATATTCTTTTTGGTCTTGTCATTTTATTGTTCCTCACGTATTTCTCTTTTTAATTTTAATATATTTCAAACTTAATATTCTTTCTTAATTTTCGTTAATGTTTAAATATAATTAATTAACAATAGGAAAATATAAAATTAATGTTCAATATTATAATTTATCTTTACCTACCTTTTCATATATTCTTTTTGTTCATTTCTTATCTATTTCCTCTCATTTTTCTCTTTTTGATTTTTCGTTAGGTGGTCATCCTTTCTTCTCTAGTTTTTAGCCTTTCAAATCTTTTAAGTTTTTCCTTTTGATTTTCTTTCTTATTTTTTTCTCTCGTATTCTCTTCCTCTCTAATTATCCAATTCAATTTCTTGCTTTCTCTTCATTGTTTCTTTTTGTGTAATTTGTCCTTTGTCTTCTTGTCCTTTTATTTAATCACATTATATTACCTTTTGTTTTATTTTGGGCCTTGGCTTTTTGTTTTTTATTCGTTGATCCTTTTGTACCACATATTTTTTTGTTAGTCTCTTTTAATTATTAATTGGGGTTGCAAAAATTTCAATAGCTTCATTATATTAGTAATCTATATTTTATTTGTAAAAGTTTCAACCTTATTATTTAATATTGCATATCAATTTATAATTCCTTTTGTTTATCTATTATTCAATTTCTCTCTCTTGTCTCTTGCTGAATTTTCTTTAGGTTGTAGTCCTCTTTCATTTGTCTTGTGCCTTTCATTTTTTGTTGTTGGTTCTTTTTTAATAAAATTTCTCACTCTTACATTTCTCTCTTATTCTCTTCCTCTCTATTTTTTCAAAATTTTCAACATTCTTACCTTATCTCTCTCATCTTGGGCTTTGTAAGCATCTCTCTCCTCAACCTCTCACCTCTCTTCCTTTTAAGCAAAAATTAAGTCTGCATCTAACAATTTCTCATCTCCTTTGCTCTCTGGCATCCTGATGATGGATCACTGAGTGTGACCTGAAACGTTGATGAAAAAACTCCAACACAATCACAAATCTAGAAAATTAAAAATCTTCAATGACTATTCAACTGGTGAATTCAGACAACTTTTCTTTTTTGTTCTTTTTTCTTTTTTTCTTTTTCGAAAGTTCCATTTTTGGCATTTTGAGACCAATCACGGATTTAATATTTTGAGAAATTTTTCTTTTTGCTTTTTTCTATTTTTAGTAATTTCTATTTTTAGAAAGCACCAGGGTTAGGGTTTCGAAGGTATCAAGTAAAAAAACCTACAAAGTATGCCCCATACATGAGAAAATCCTCCTCAAGTTATGAATTTCACCCATGATGGAAAATCTAGTTGAATTCTTGAGAAATCCACTTGAAGTTCTCCCACCTCCAAGAGTAAAATCCAGTTTGATGAGGTAAAATTCTAGTTGGGTGAATATGTCTAAAAGTAGAAATTCAACTTGAAGTGGATAAAATTGCTTAAGGAAAATTATGGAAAATCTAGTTAAAACCTCAAGAATTCCATGTTGAAGTTTTCAAAATAAAAAATACCCCCTTAAAGTAAGAAATCTGCTTGAAATGATGAAAAATACAGTTGAGGGGCATATTTCCCAAGAAGAAACCCACAAAATTGACTAAGGCATGAAGTTTACTTGGAGAAGGAAGGAAAAACCAATTCCAAAATCAAAAATTCCACATAAAGGTCGATTTTCCTAAGCAAGCTAAAACAAAAATAACTTCACTTTTTTTTATTATTTGAAAACTTCACAAGCAAGAAAAGAGGGCACCCAAGGAAAAATTCAAAAAGAGGATAAGTTTTCTTCATCTTTTTTTAAATAAAGCAACCAATCATGAGGGAGTTCAAATTCTTTGAAAAAGGAAATGTTTTTTTTTTAAAATGAGGCATTTGAAGTGTTTTTTTTCATTCAACACATGTTAAAACTTCTCTCAGCAAGCTTCAGCACAGCCATAGGCATCCTTCTTCAATTTTTCATAAGCTGCAAATCTGATCAATCCAAGCACAAGAGATCAAATACTCTCAAAATTCTAGGTTTCTCAAGCTTCTGTAGGATCACAAGCTACAAATTTGGAGAAGAAAAATAATTTAAATCTTAAGTTTGTAGATAAATTTCAGCTTTAGGCTCACAAATTCAAGTAAAATAATTTAGTTCCTCATAATTTTCTTGAAAGAACAAGGTTTGATAATAAGAATTCCTTTTTATTTCCATTATTGCAGGCTAGATTCATTTTTTTTAGTTTCTAATCAACCCTTGCAGTTGAGTTCTCGAATTTTAAATCAATTAATTAAAGCACTCACCTAGCCTTAAAATTTTAAGTATAATTCCCTTTTTATAATTTATGCACATTTTCTAACTTCAAGCTTCATACAGGTGCTATGTCTACATCAAAGAACACGGGAGGAGGAGTTAGAAAGAATCAAGTCAGGGAGGTTCTCAAAGGATTTTATCCAAAATCTCAACTATCATCTAAGTGGAGGAAAGTTGGAGATACCAACTTTGAGAAATTCAATGTAATCCAACACAAGAGAAGAATTTATGGCACCCAAAATGAAATTCCTACGCCCATAGCAGCAAACATGATCAAATGTGGACTTCATCAAGCAGTAGGTTTTCCACCTATGATTCAATGTAGCAAGGTTCATTACGTTCGCAGCTAGAGAGCAAGCCAAGGGGAATTGCGCTTTGGATTCTTGCTTGCTTGATTAGCTTGCGAGGTGTCCATGTTTTCCATACTCCAAGTGGCTCATCTTCCTTGTTCCATGTGTCCAAGAAGTTAGTTATGCTTTTTAGGGTTAGGGTTTATGGAAATAATCTTGCCATGGATCTCAGATCAATCTAGGTTGTTGCTTTGTAATTGGGGTGCCTACATAAACCCTTCTCATTTCATTTGTTAGGGGAGACTTGTGAAATTGTTGCTAAGAGCACTATCAAAATAATTATTAGACTCATTGATGAGAATTTGTTAGTTTGAAAGCTTATGTGGTTTCATATTTCTTCAATAATTTTAAATGAATGAAGGATTGATAGTGTTGATAATGGTGAAATTAGTTCATACCTTTTTCAATTGAATGATTTTCAATTTGATGTGTAAGGTTAGTTTGAACTTTTAAAATAGTAAACTCGAACTCTATTGCTTATGTTCATTGTTCAAATTGATGATGGTCTTGAGTAATAGGATATCATTCACAAATCCCTTTGAAGATTGCACCATCTTTGTCTAGTTGTTGTAGTCATTGTACTTGGCAAAGCAAAGATAGGTTTGAATTTTGGCATCCAACACTTGTCTCTTGAGTTCATAGGAATAATTTAGAATTATTCTAGTCTCCAAAACCCTTATCCTTCTTTATTTTATTTTCAAAATCGACAATAGTAAGATCTCAACACTTGTAGACAATAGTATCCATATTCCAAAGTGTTGAAAATTTGTTGCAAGAGTCTTAAAGGAAGAGGGATTGAACCAATAATTTGAGCTTAAGAACCCTTTGCAATACCAACAAAACATAGAAAAACTAGTTGAGACTATCTTATACACATCAGGAACCTTGGAGTCTACTTTGTGATCACTTAGCTTAGCACATTGGAAACTTTGTTCAAGAGAGAGTAGGATATTCCATTGGGTTATTTTATTCTAATGTTGGTTGAGGTCATAAAAACCGCATCAATAGTAACCCCTAGAATTGTGACTTGGGAAAGTTGATTGTACCCAATGTCTACATGGATATTGATTTGCTTAAATTAGTAGCTCCCAATTATGATCTAGGCACAAGGACTATAAGGACATATGATGGGAAGAAAATGGTTAAAATTATGAAGGAATAAATTGCTTATGTTTTCAAACTCACCAAGTGGAGTGATAAAATGACTAAAATTAATGTGGACATTCTTAGGAAGGAATATTAAAAGACTAAGATTGCATTCAGATTCCATGTATTGCCAAGGTATCTAGCATAGATTGGAGGTCAAAAAATTACATTGGGAAAATTTGATAAGGAACCCTTTCTTGTGAATAATTTTGTTTCATATTTCCAAAGGAATTTTTACTCCATTTTTCAAATAATTGGTTATGATCCTGTCACTGGAATGCCCATGGCATGGATGTATATGGTAGCCCACATTCAACATCCTCAATATTACATAGTATATGGCTATGAAATGTTTCTAGAATAAAGAATTCATGAAGGTTTGGTAAGATTGAAGAAAGGTGCAAATGGAGTAAGGTTTAGCTGGTATTCATTGCTAATGCAAATGTTTTTGTTAAAAGGTGCATCTTACTTTGGGCAGAGTATGACTTTGGATGGGAAGAAGGGTGACTTGGATTTTCCTGTGTAATGGAATACTATCCTGGACAAGGATGATAGGACATATGACTTTGTGGTGTTTGAGAACTTGTTTGATTTTGAATTAAAGAGATCCTTGGTTGTGAATATACCTATAATTCCCATAGCCCTGCATGACTTCATGAAAACTAAGGAAACAAGGCCTAAGTTGGGAGTTGATCACAACTAGGGAGATGTTATCCCATATCCCAATCACATTGTTTTAAGATTGTATGGTTCCACTGTTGCACCTCAATTTCTGCCAAGATATGTGCAAGAGATAATTGGTTTCCTTGAGGTAATATGGCAATTGGGAAGTGTTGAAAACAAATATTTGTTGAATCAAGGAAAAGGAACATTTTTTCCTTCATAGACATGTTTCTTTGATTTTATGATGAAAAAGGGAGGTTGGAATAAGATAATTGATATACTCAAGGCCTACCACATGCAACGATTAGTAGAGAGGATCAAGTATGATCTTGAAGGCTTCATGGCCTGGTTGAAGGAAAGGAACAAGAGTTACAAGTTTGTGGACATTTTCCCATTCCTAGAAGATGTGATAAGAAATATGTTTGAACTTTTGGAACAATAAAAAAGAAAAGAAAGATGGATTTCTTTCAATAAGATGCAGAGAAAGATAAAGGAGTAGAATTTTGATTTCAATGTTCTCCCAGAGATTGAAAATGTAATGCAAAAGGTTGAACATGTCTCCTAGAATTTTGAGACAATAGTGGGCCACCTTGAAACTAAAGGGGTGATAAGTAAGGATAAGGGTAAGTCCCCCATTGAAGAGGAACAAGGTGGGGGAGAAGTTCCTTCTATGGAAGAGAAGTCTATACCTCAAGCCCCTGAAGAACCAAAAATAAAGTTCTTTCTAAGGAGAAAGAGTAAGGAAAAGAAAAGTGATGCAATTCCTGCTCCTTCCCAACAAGAAGAGAAAAATACTTCTTCTCTTGTACCACAAGTACCACCATCATCTCCTCCAAGGAAAATAGAGCCTGAAATTGTGAATATTGTTACTCCACCACTGAGTGCATCACCATAAAAAGAGCCACAGTTGAAGAAGAAAAGGATTGAAGGAACTAGTTTGGTGGACTATGTTGATGAAGAATCTGATGATGACATTTGGGTATTAGAGTAGGAGATGCAAGAAGGAATTCCCACTGCACCAAGAATGATGGTGACAAAACAATTAAGTATGAGGTTGAGTAAATCATACCTCACTGGGCTTAATGGTAGAGATGATATTCGGGTGGAAGGATGCACAATTTTTTTGGATGATGATTCATTTGTAAATTCTCAAGCTTTTATGGAGTTTGCATATAGGGCTAAGAGAGATGAATATGTCAATAGCTTGGCCATAGAAAGAATTTTCCATCTTGAATTTCCTGATGCCACCATCCAGGAAAATATTTTGAATGAAATTAGAGCTAAGTTCCAAAAAATGACTACAAAGGAAGGTAGAGAATTGGTGAGAAATAGTGGTATATTATTACTTCTAGAATAGGATTTAGCTTCTCTCATATCCTTCAATACAATAAATAGATGTGATAGACCTCTCTACAATTTAGAAGAGGGGGCTACAATTACATTACAAGGGTCTTCCTTCAGTGAAAAATGAGATGCATTAGCTATTTGGTCTATAGCCACAAGCACAAGAAATCCCGACATTGTTCATCTTGCACCTTATTACACTAGAGTCTTAATAATAAAGAGGGTTTCTGAAACATCAGCTCTAGAGGTAGAAAATATGTCAGTACATGTTGCACAATTCATAAGGGCCACTGTAGAATTAGTAAATGCAGAAAAGGAGAAGCTCAGGACAAACCACAATAATTTGTTAGTTGATTGTGGAAAGCATCCACAACAAAATATGTAGTTACAAACAAAAGTAGCATTACTAGAGGAGAATTTGTGATGTTTGCAACCAGAAAAGCATAAGCAAACTGATGTTGATTCCCCTACCACTTCACAAGAAGCTACACCCCTTGAATTTACCTCTGAAGTAAGTTCCTCATGTGCAATTGTGCCATACAACATGGGAAGTGTGCCTATTTAAATAATAGAGCCTAATACATCAAAAATGCCACAAGATGAGGATGATATTAGTAGGGAGGAGTTGCTCAAGAAGCTAAATGAATATAAAGATAAAAGTGAAAATCATGATAAGGATATTTTTAATAGCAATATGAAGATTGTCACTATATAGTATTGGAGGATTTGAACAGAGGAGTGAATAACAGATTAAATAGCATTCATTATATCTATTCATCCATGGTGGCTATTATAAATAATTTTGACAATGACAGGGAAAGAGCTATTCCACTTATGGAAACATGGATCCCTAGGATGAAGGAATTAAGATTGATGTCCATTGGATCTAAGCAATATTTCAACCCTCTTGAAAATTTTAAGCCCACTGTTACTCTTGTAGGTAAAATTGATGGGTACAGGGAAAATATTGAACCTTTGGTGATCAAAATAAGGGAGCTGGTGAAATAATTTCATGAATCACATCATGGTCTCCTTCCATCCATTCTAAGGGATGATGGTAGCATAAAAACCTTGTAGGAATGGAAAGATGAAACTAATAAAACTATTTTAGATTAGGAAATTTCAATTTGTCAAAGATATGATATGGGCACACTGAAGAGAAATATGGATATGTTGGCTCATGGAGAGATTGTCTTGTTTGATTTTGACAAATAGGCCAACCAAATTGTTACCAAGTATGCACCTTATAGAGAAAATGTTGATGAGGTCATGAATTTCAACTGGCCTGGACTGAAGAGGAATTCTTGGCATGGAGAGGCAGATACTTGGAGGGGGTGGTGGATTAATAAGAAATGGCAGGGTGGTGATTTAAAATTTTTGATTTTGAAATCTGCAATCATGATGAGTAAAGAATGGGTGAAAATGCACTGCATAGCCTAGATTTAGTACAGATTAGGCTTTTGCTAAAGTATAGAAAATATAGTTCATTTTCTTCAAGTTGAATTGATGACTGGTCTACAGACATGGACATATTCCTTGCCCTTTATGTTATGTTTCTTTCATGCTTTCTTTTACTTTCAATTTTTGTGTGTGGGCACAACTTTTGAGGAAATTGTTTCAAGATTCCTTTTGGAAAGTGGGACAAGATCTCCAATGACGAATGAAGACTATTCTTATTGCACATGTTTCCTACCACCCAGGAAATCATTGTAATTGAAAATGGAATATATGTTATAGCTATCCAATAAGGTAATGACATGTGTCATTTCTCGCCCGAGGCTTGTTTTGTTCCTTTGTTTCTATAAGAAGGAATTTAGGGCCAGCAAGTAGGGGTTCATTGAATTATAATTGACACAGTGAATTGTTAGCAATCTATTAAGCATAGTTTGAGGTTTTTCTTAAGTTCTGAGTCTATAGTTACTTATGTAATTTTGATAACAGGATAGGAAATACCATACAAAATGATGAAAATTTCAGGGCTATTATCTCTCCTTTGTAATTGTTCTATGAGTTATGAATGAATATAATCAAGTATTATGTTGTTCATCTCCACTGCTTTCTAGTGTATGTGTAATTTCATTCTTGCTTATTAATTCAATGAATTAGTGTAAGTGCTCGAATGCGATTGTTGACTTGCATGAATTATGTGCTAGGATATTTTCAAGAAGTAATGGTCAAGAATGTTATGAGGAAATGTTGTAATGTAGTGTTTCTTAAGCTATATGTTATTGTTGTTGAATTTTTATTAGGTTGCATAGGTTAATATTGACTCTGTGTTTAGGATAAGGCACTAGTTTTAGTAAATTACTCACAATTCAATTCTTGAGTCAGTTTATCAGCAAATCAATCTTTATTTACAAATCTTTCAGATGGGTTACAATTGTAGTCATGCTATGATGTTTTTCACTTTTATCATGCTTAAAGTATAAGGTATTATTTAAGGGAACTGCCAACTCTTTTGATACACTATATTTTTTAGTAGATATATGAGAATTATTTGTTGTTTACAATGTATCTAAATATAAATCACGTGAGTTCTTGAAATATACATTGTGGGATTACCATCCTGGGTTTCATAGAGCCAAAAGTGTAGGAGTAAAAGTTTTGCAGGTTTCACTTGTTCATTGGCCAATCCCTTTAGATTGCTAATTACTAGAAATGGTGAAGCCTACAGGAAATTTTGAAGACCGACTTGGTTCTTAAAAAATAACTAGCACAGAGTATTATTAATAATTATTCCATGCATGTTCCTAGGCATTCACTCGTAATCAACAAGTAATAGAATCTATAATTCATAAGTAACAGTAAACTAATATTAACTACCAACAAAAATAAATAATTGAAATTTGAACTAGAGAACAATACCTTGAGTGGCCTACTCAGGTAATTTTTCCCAATTAACTAAGCATAATCTAACTAGTAGATCTCACACTTCTCATGAATTGAACTTCATTTATTGCATCAAGTAAAGGATTACAAAAATCTCTCAAATTGGATTTAACCATTCTATAGATTCATGTTCCAACTAGAAATAACAGATAGTACAAACTTTGCAAGAACCAACTAACTAAACTACAAACTCGATCATCAATTATATACAAGCTGAGGGAGTCTTTATTGAAAGTAACAACTGAAACAAAAATCATTAATTCCACTTCCAGATATCTAGAATGTGGTTTTAAGATTTATACTTATTCAATCTATAACTGAAAAGAAAGAGAATCCTAAAAGGAAAAGAATTCTATAAAATAGATTTCATTAAGTTATCCGTCCATCTATCAAAGTTCCAAATCAAAGAAGACCTCTTGTTCAATGTTTATTAACTATTATGACAAAACGTGCTCTATCTTCATGAATTCCATTGACCAATAACCACCACATTCAACTATTTCTACAACATCCCCCATTCTAGCATTCAACGCTCCTTTTGCTACATGTTCATCCCGCAATAGTTGTGCATCATGGTTCCTCTTTTTGCTTCAAATAGGTTAGTTCCACAAAATATGTATATAAAGATAACCATTAGATTAAAACATAACTTTCCATCAACATTTCCATGCACATATTCATATAAACCACTTAATGTTAATATATTAAACTATAATTTCATCATCATTATTTTAGGTTTGAGGTCCATATAATAGAAAAAAAAGGATAATATAATATGGACTTATAATTAGGAATTATGTTCAAAAGTATCTTAAAGTCTGATAAAACCAACATAAAATAAACTATTATTTGGACCTATCATAAATCTTCATTTATTATTGTGGGTTATCTAATTTATGAAATTTATTTAATTTAATAGAATGAAATAATACACACAATTTATAATTTAATTCTTTAAAAACATATTAACAAACTATTTATAGTATTTTTTTTATGTCATTTCTATTTGTAATTAATGTAGTTCTATAAAATATCAAAACACCATTGTAAGAAAATACCTAAAAAAAATAAAGATATCAAAAGAATCAATAAAAATATTCATTTTCTCTAATATTATTTTAAGTCAATATAATAGCTAATAAATCCAAGAGTAATTTTACTATCTTTCGAACTAGTCCTTTTTAGTAAGTTTGGTTTATGGGGAATGAACCCAAATAATTTATGTTTTTCATAATTTTTTTGTTTTTTCATATGGACAAGTGATATTCCAAGTGCATATTATAAATATACACTAATCTATATTAATTATAATTCTATAAGAAAATAATCTAATTTTATTTGGAATAACATTATTTCTAGTCTATAAAAAGGGTCATGAGTCATGATTATTTGAAACTATTCACTGTGGGAATCTTGTAAGATTAGATCAAGCCATAGGAATGAAGGTTTTGGACATTAATATGAATCATTTATATCAATTTAAATTTATAATTATCATCACATATGAGCATCATATATTGAAAAAGTAATAAACATAAAATATCTAAACATTAAAATTGGAAATAAAAATAGGGTTTGTGAATTTTACTGAACTATCAATATAAATATATCTATATGATATATTTATTTGATAGTATGATATAAAGTATTAGTTTTATTTTTTTGTAATTGAAATTTGACAAATTAAATTATAATTCACATATTTTGTTTCGTTAAAGTTTAGTTTTGAGTTTTGGGTCAATATGATGTTTATAAAGAATGTTGTGAAAAATTAAAAGGTATAAACTATTACTTAGAATTATTAGAGAACATTATTAAACTTTATTTAAATAATTTTGATGAAATTTGAGTTTTGCATGATATTTTAGTAAACTTATAAACTTAATTTCTAAAAAATGCATTGTTGTTAATGAGTGCTAAGTTCACTAGAAGAGTGTATAATCTCCATCACATAGGTTTGAGTAGATAAAGTTTGATTTTGATTCTTCTAGCATATTGACATTGAAGTGAGGTACTTGTGTCCTTTTTAGATATGACATGAGTTCCCAACAAGGGAATGAGTATCCTATATCATACCTTAGCACCTATATTTGGCATTGGAGACCTTTAGGATATTCTCCAATGCTCATGTCTATAACTAAACTCCAAGTTAGAATACTAATACCTAGGTTGGATGTTAAAAATAATTTATTTTTCATGAGTATAGTTGATAGTTTAATTTTTCTTAGTTAGACCCTCAAGTTTTTTATAGAAAATCATCATAAAATAAAAGATAATTCTACATATAATTTATTGTTAAAGGAAATGTTCTAGTTCATCTTTTTATTTAAATTAAATCTTGATATTATGTTTAGTTTGTTCTATATATAGCATCTTATGAGTTTTGATCCCATTTTTTGTTGGATCAATAGGTTAATCTAATTACAAATACATGATTAATGAATGACTTGTGTAAGTTAAATAATTGATGATCAAAAACATTAAAAATAATAAATTAAATGGAATAACTATATGAGATACTGATTTTGCAGATATGAGCATCTAGGAAAGGCTCTAAAATAAAGAATTCTATGGAGTTAAGTCAATAAATGTAGTAATTTTGGGTTAATTGTCTTAACAATAATTACTAATTATTAATAATCTTACAAGAGAGACTAATATTTGATTTATTGCATTAGGGATTGCTAAACCCTACATGGTTAGTAAATATTTATGCATTAATTTAGATATTGATATGTTAAGGCATATATTGTGAGTGTATTGAAATGATCTATATACCTTTCTAACTGCATTAAAGAATAAATAGATGAATCGTGTGAGGTTTTCTCTACTTTCTAATATAAGTTTACATATGCCATGATGTTGTAAAACTTGTTTGCATTAGATTTGATTTATGACATGTTGTATAGACACAATTATGATGTATATTCTACTAAAATATGGAAAATAAATTTTTACCTTTAGAAGAAAAAATAATATTCAATTTTGGAGGTTCTATTTATGACTATTTGCAATGTCCCAAATGGATATTAATTCTAATATTCCCTAATCCCTTAAAAATATATAATTTAAGTGATATTAGTGTGATACCACTATAAAGTACCTACTAGATATAACTATTAATATTTTGTAAACCTTTTAAAAATATAATTTAAAACTTGTTGCTATGATACTCTTTATAGTTTGTGACCAAATATTTAGGGTGAATATCTAAAAAAATTATTATTCATAACTAGAACTTATAAGCCTTAAGTTTCCCATCAATTCTTTTATTAAACACTAAGTAAATTTATCATTTAACTAATTTAAGCTATTATAGAATAAACCCAAAACTTTATCTCCAAATTCACATAATAATATTGAAATCCTAATATTATAGGCCAGGTTCACCAATGAGGATTCATTACATATTTAAATTTATATTGAATATTTAAAAATGCTATATTTCACATGAATTTACACATTAATACTAATAAACCAACAAAATGATTTTGGATTTATATTATTTAGTCAAATTTAACACAAACTAAGGTCACTAAAAATAATTTGTGCATTAGTATGAATTACCCAAGTTACAAATTAGGTATGTGAAGATTTAAAATAGCTTGCAAAGTATTTATTGTATTTATGGGGTTGTAATATAATATAAATGTTGTTATGTCAATGCCAATAAAAATAGAAATACAAAATATACAATAATAATGGAAATAATTACCACAAAATTCTAACTACAAGATATATATACAATACTAAACTATGATGCCATGTAGACTCGCTATCATTGTGATTCATGATCATAAAATTTCAAACACAACCTTTGAGTGAGATTGGATATTTGAAAAAGAGGGTTTTTTTGTGAGGGGGAAAATATGAGCATATAAATGAGATAATTACAATGAAATAGAAACTAATCTAATCAAAAACAAGAATCTAGATCTATTCCTTCAGACACAAAATAAAACCATAAAGCTAATGAATTCAAGAAATGTTATTGAAACAAGACAATAAACATCAACTCAAAACAATACAATCTTACCATCCCATGTTAGAGTGTATTCACAAGATGTTGGGTTGTTCATATCACTGTGAAGCCTCCATTGTTGCATGCAAGAGCTTTGAATAAAAATGTGTGTGTTGATCAAAGAGATGTATTGAAGCATTTTCAATGGTGATTTGGATCTCGACAGTACTTCTTTGTGCAAATGATGTTGATTCTTCAACCCTTTTTTGTGAGGAAAGAGGTTTGTTATATAGAAATTGTGATTTGAAATGGATGATCAGGATTGTGTAGTAGAATATCATCATCAATGGTCGAAAGATGTTGAGAGGATTTAGATGGGCATAATCTGTGCAAATAGATTACATAATTAGTGTGATTGAGGAATAGATTGATTAGTTAGGGATATAGATTGATTAGTCAGGAATTAGATTAATCAGTTAGGGATATAGATTGATGAGTCAGGGATTAGATTGATTAGTTAGAGATAGATTGAGAAATTAGGGGATCATAATTTTCTCAATTAGGAAAGTGGTTAAGAATGATTAATTAATTGATTTAATTATTTCATTCATTTTTTGAGTTGAACGTGCAAATCAAGTTTGACTTTTGCAAACAAAGTTGCATTAGTTTGATTTGATTTTTGATAATTTTTTGAATAGTTTAATTTATTTTATCAAATTTGGAGGGAAAGTGAGTTAATTAAATTATTATGATTTTAATAATTCAATCGACTTAGGGGAATAAAGTGAATTAGCGATGTAATTAAATAATTGGTGTTATTTAACTAATCAGGATGAAATAAAGTTAGATTAGTAGTTTATTAAATAAATGTAATTTATTTAATTTTTCAAAGAAATGATAAAACTTTAATTAATTAAATAATGGCATATTATTCAATTACTAGCAGAAATAGGGTTTTAGGACTTTATTAAATAAATGAAATTTATTTAATTAGTCAAAAATGGTGAAAAAGGTGAATTAATTAAATAATGTTGTTTTATTCAATTAATAGAGAAAAATAGGGTTTTTCGATGCTTTTGATGTGAAATGTAGTGATATTTGATGATAATGATGTTGATGATGCAAAAATGTCATTTAATATGTGTGATAGGTGTTAGGTCAATTTTACATGTCTACATTTTGCCCCTCTTTGATACAAAGTATGAGTTGCTTTGTTTCAAAGATTCAATGTTAAGATCAAGATTTTGAAAAAAAAATATGCCCCACTATGCCCCAGCAGTCAGTGGAATCATGGTAGGACTTTGTGCTACCCACTCGACAGGTTGACCGAGAAAGTCAATTTTGAGGTTAGGCTCATGACACTGTTCTATTTTAGTTTAGTTGCATAGAGGACAAAAAATTAAGACTATAAGTCCCTTGTTGCTCATTCAAATGCTCATGGGAGATCCTAATTTTAACGTAGGAGCTTCCCTTAGTAAAAATTAGGGTTTCCTAGGTCAAAATTAGGGTTTTGGAGAGTCAAAATAGGTAATTAGGGTTATAATTACCTCATTTGTAATTTGAGCCTATAGAAAATTCTTGTCTCTAGATTTCTCATTTTGTTAGTTGTCGAGGAGCTATGGTGTTGATTCAGGGAGCCCCAAATCGTGTAGACGTGGTTCAAGAGTATGGACGACCTATAGGTGTCGATGACCTGGTATGTGCCTTCTCGATTTTCATTTTTTCTTTTCATGTTCCTGTAATTAATGCTTAAAGTCCAATAGGTCAAAAGTGTAGGATTTAGGGAGTTAGCGCTTTTTAAATGGTTTCAACACTTTTTCCATTTTGAAAAGTTCGCTTTTGATATTTTTTTGTGCACTTGACTTCAATTTGCACCGTTGACCTTCTTTTTCGCTTTTTCTATAAATTTGCACTTTTGTTTGTTCTTCCTTGTTTTAATCACTTTTTTGATAAAATTGTGCCCTTGCAAAAAGATTTCACTTTTGAATTTTGCGCTCTTGATATTCCTCATCACTTTTGAAAAATTTCCTCACATTTTCCTATTTTCTTCACTTTTGTCAAAACTTCATTGCTTTTGCTACAATTTTTTTTCTTTTGAATTTTTTGAACCCTAAGTTAGTTTATTCATCATTTTCATTTCATTTTGAATTTTTTAGAGTGAACCCTTGACATCATGGGTTGAATGATTGCAGGTGTTCCTTAAACCATTCGAGTCAAGGGAGCAACGACCTCGAGATCTATTCGATTTGATTGTTGGTTTCAACATGTTGGAGCGATATTTTCTAGATGTTGTTGGGTTACAACACATTTGTTACATGCCCCAATCTAATGTTACACTATTATGATGACCATACATGTTGAGCAGTGGAATTCAAAGACTTCTTCATTCCATTTACCTATAGGGGAGGCCACCATTACCCTTGAGGATGTGTGGAGGATCCTCCATCTACCCATTCATAGAGAGTTGGTTATTTATCATGTTCGTCAGGGCACCCATGCTATGCATCATATTCTAGGTGTTAGATGCTTGGAGGTTAGCTAGTCCGAGATAGATTTATCCAATTTTTTTGGTAGTGTTGATCATGTTTCCCTTGTTCTTTGCAGTTTGGTTTTAGGGTTGGTTGTTCCTGATAGGAGAGGCTGTTAGTTTATTGTTGGATGGGGTATATGTATCGAGGATATGTTTGAGCATGGTACTAGATATGCATGGGGTCCATGTTTCCTCACCCACCTATATAGAGATATGCATGAGGTTGCATATCGAGGTGTGGAATCTATCTCTACAAGTGTCTCTCTTTTGTATGTATGGGTCTAGGAGCACATTATAGTTGCTCAGCCTGATGGTATACAGGATCATATTGCTAGTGATCCATACTTTTATTGATATGGATATTTTCTACATTATACTTTGCTTTGGGAGATTTTGTATTGATGTCATGTATTTGATGATATGCCAGGTTTTATATAGATACCATATATGGATTGTGAGGCTTGGCCTGAGGATAAGGAGTAACTAGTATATTGTCGACAAACTAGATGGTTGATTAGTCACAATCACTCTCTTTTGGAGAGATATCTTCTCAACAAGGTATGTAGGTAGTTTCGAGAGAGATAGGGCCACTTTCTAGACACCTATGAGGCTCAGTTTGGTTGGATCACTAGAGAGGTCTGAGTATTGGTCTACAGGCTAACTGAGATGCTACTATTTCTACATTCAGATCTCTTTCCCCAGTTGGATGTGGTTGGCTAGTGGGTTTAGCGAATCCGGGTACCACTCCTGATTTTGATCATTTGTGGGAACAACGTGTTCCTATGAGATTTACAGATCTTGGTGGTGATCTCATAGTGGCTAGAGTAGGCATTAAAGGTTGCCAAGGTGAGAAACAATGTCTCAAGATTCTACCAGAGTAGCTTGGTAGGGCCCGACAGGATGGTACTTAGGGTGATCGGGTGTAGGGTCAAGGACAAGTTCCATGTCATACTTCACCACTTGGGGATGGTGGTGCACAACTAGTTGTAGGGATAGGGTGTTGATAGGCTATGGAGGCATAGATTGTCACTCTCACTATAGAGCAAGATGGTTTCAGAGTGGAGTGGGATATAGAGATCGGACGTTGTCTCATTGCCGAGACACAGTTGTGAGCTATTACCATAGAGTGAGATAGTCTAAGGACATAGCATGATAGTCTTCACACTGAGGGAGATTATTTATAATAGAGGGCTACATATTACTAGACTCTGTATGATTCTTTTGTTCCTCGAGCACAATGACAACCAAGATTTAGAGAGCCTAGTGTTGTGGGTGGTCGTGCTGAGTCAGGTGGGCACTTTGTTAGACAACCAGATCTAGATGGTGGTCTGTAGCCTAGTCTATAGAGTCCTCATCTTCCTGTCAGGGAGTGTCATTTTGTTCTTGATGTTTATTATTCAGAGACTTCATATTATAGACATGATTTTTTATATACATTCATTGTCCTAGTCAAGGCCTTGTATATATGTATTATCCTATCACACTTGTTTCAATGATGATGTATCATGAAATTCCCATTTTTGATGATGATATATATGAGATATACCTTCTTTGATTTAGCTCACTTATACATTTATGTGATTATTTATGGATGATGATGTATGATGATGTATTCTTATGTATGTTTATACATGTTTTTGTACTTTTCAAATGTATGCATATGATGTTTTATTATGTATACAATGGATGTATGCTTATACATTATACATGATTCTTTGATTGCTTTTTTATCATCATGATATGTATTTGATGATATTTGTGGATGCAGGATGGATATAGTACTATGATCGATGGAGTAGTATGGGTTGATTACACTTAATCCATGATGAATTGAAGCATAATAAAGCCACTAACGTCAATCTCAATAGGATCAATCAAATGTAAATTAAACCAAGCATACTAAACTAAGAAGGCTTAAAAATTCCTACTCTAATCCATTGAAACCTATCCCATGGATAAATGAGCTTGTTCTAATTAGTTTTATTGAAGAAAAACTGATGGAACCATTATGAGATGTGTATGAAAATGTGATTTTATTTTAAATGAGCATTTTATTTTAAATGAGCATGATGCAAGCTAATTTAACATGACTTATGCTAATATTATTGATATGGATGTATGCTTGAATCAACTCCAAATGTATGCAAGCTTCAAGAGATTAAAATCCTAATTAATCGATAAGCTAAATGTATGCATCTATGTTAGCATGGAAGCCATTAATGGAAGCTAAGCTAATATGCAAGTAAATAAAGCTAAAATTATGTTAAATGTGAGTGCAAGTGCAAATGGTTTTAACAACATAAATATTTTGTTAAAATATGGATTTATTTTTCTCCAAATAGTGACCTATTTATAGGAGATAAAATGAGAAATGGAGGGTTGAGATCAAAAATACTAATCAATGGTGAAGGATGGAAGAAGTTGGAGTCATGGATCATGGATTCTCATCAATGAATGGGAATGAAAGATGATATTTTAATCAAGGGTTAATATTCCTTCAAACAAACACACTTTTGACTTGCATAAGAGGTCAGCAGTTAACTTGCACAAGAAGTTTTGAGTTAACTTGCATATGAAGCTTTGTAAGAATATTCCTTTTTCAAATGAGTGAGGAGAGAATATTCTTTGGAATATTCTCATGGGTGAGGGAAAAGGATAATTTAGCAAATTAAAACAAAGTTTAATTGTGCAAAAGGGAGAGGAATATTCTTTTTGGAGGAATGTGCAAAGGAGGGATATTCCCTTGGAACATTCCCTTGCAAGTGGGGCGAATTAGATTAATTAAGTAATTGATAATTAAACAATGTTAATTATGCAATTAGGGGATTAGAAGAATTAAATGATATTCATTAAATAAAGTGATTTAATGAAAGAGGGGAAAAGGTGGTGACATTTAATTAAATAACTTAGGGTTATTTAATTAAATAAGAATATTTAGAGATTTAAATTAAATAGTTTGATTTATTTAATTTAACGAGAGGAAATGTTAGCATAAAAAGGGGTGAATTAACTTGATTAAATTAATGAGTTTAATAGATGCAAATGAGGCAATTAATTAAATAGCTAGGCTAAGTTAATTAATTAAGTGAAAAGAGGATGGGTTTCAAGATGAAATTATGTTAGTATACCTGATTTGAGTGCATGATAACATTTAAGACATTTTTTAGTGTTTACATTTTGCCCCTCTTTGAAGTGAGGTACTTGCTACTTCAATTTAAAGACTGATGCTTTTCAGATTAAAAACTGCTACTTAGATTAAAAAAAATGATTTTTTAGATGCCCCACTAGTCCCCCAATGGAAGGAATAAGCTGATTCCCTAACCCCTAAAGAAATTGGATGGAAATTTTGAATTTTGGGTTGATTCCTCGACAAAGGTTAAATATTTCCCCAAGGGATCGAAAAGGCTCCAAGATGCAAGAAACATGCCAAAAATACAAAAAATGATGCAAAATAAGCTTCAGTTTGGAAAGATTGGTGAAAATGGTGAAAAAACCTAACTTCATGGTTAAATTAGGACAAAAAACCCTAATTTGGAGGCTTAAATAGGTTAGGAAGGGTCACTTTCAATTCATTTTCACATTCACACCTTAGAGAATCCTTGCATTTTGAGCTCTGAATCTCTGATGAAATGATGCAATGAGTGCTCCCATGACACATTTTTGACTGAGTTCAGGAGTACCAGAGGCTTCTATGTGCAGGACCACCGGTATGTGATTCGAAATTGGATTTGAATTTTGACTTTTAAGCATATTTATTGCATTTTGAAATTTGAGTTTTTGTGGCATTGCTATATAGCGATGCTATTTCTAGAATCAACGATGCTATTTTGATTTATAGTGATGCATATGTAAATAGTGATGCAGTTCAGGGTTTAAAATTAGGGTTTCAAATTTCAAATCATGATGCATATGTAAATAGTGACACATCTTTTGATTTAGAATTTAGGATTAGGGTTTTCCAAAGTCAAATAGTGATTCCTATGGAAATTTATAATTTAAACTCACCAAGTATCGTTGTTTGGAATTTGAGGTGGAGCGACGCTATCATAAATAGTGATGCTTTTGTCATTTTGGGGGATAAAAACTCCAAACTTAGCCAATTTTTGCAAATTTTGATGTCATGCGCTCATGGGTGTAGGAGATTATCCTACCTTTGATGTCCCATGAGCACCGACTGAGAGTATTATCTAGACTTGGTGATTTTTTTGAGTTGTGATATGAGCACCTAGGAGAGATCAGTTTGTGGTATGTTGCTTAGATGCCTATCATCTGAACCCATTTGGTGATGATGACAGTGTTGTGCAAGCGATGGCACGGCGGGACCTCATCTGTCCACCTACCTTCCAATGAGGCGATAGTGACACTGGAGGATGTATGGTATATTTTTCATTTGTTGATACATGGTGAGTGCGTTATATATGACATTGATGTCGGCTATGATGCCTTCCATGAGGTGCTTGACCAAGAGGACATTGTCCTTGTCAACTCCTAGATAGACCTCAAGATGTATAGAGGTTGGGTGTCAACCTTCAAATTGATCATTGCAGCAGTGATCTCAAGTTTGGTTGCCCCAGATCGGTAGAGCAGAGGATTCAGTCCAAGATGGGGGCTGGCTTGGCATAGGATTCTCTTCTAGAGGACCCAGTTTGCATGGGGGCCAATGATGTTGGCATCCCTATACCATGACATGCATGACTTTGTATACTACGATGGCAAGGCTATTGACACAAGGGTCACTCTTCTCCACATTTGGGCTTGGGAGCACATCGTTGTGCTTTGAACGATTGCTCAATGGAAGATGTAGAGCTAGATGATCTTATTGTTTCATGGTATAGGGGTTCCATCACTTTGCAACATACAAGGAAGCTTTTCATTCCTTATTGGCATCGAGTGATCAATGAGATGACAGTTTTTTGATGGCGGCCATGGCTTCAGATGCCAACTTGGTATGATGATGTGCAATGAATTTTCTTTCTTCGATAGACCCAATTTATGCAGGGCCGAGAGCACACTATTATTGAGAGGCACCTACCTCATAAGGTTGCTAGACAGTTTGGTGAGAGGTAGGACATGCTTGATGATTAGTATACAACTATTTTTTCTAGGTCATCCTGAGAGATAGCATGGGGACATACGAACCCAACCCATGAGGTTGTAGAGGGATTTAGACAGTTGGTTGCTAGGCCATGGGTTTATGATTAGGGACAAGAAGATGCACTAGCTATGCTTGTGTATGATGCATGGTTTGTACCTTCTCCCTAAATTATACATCCAAAAGGTGTACCTCCACGAGGGAGGCTGAGAGGCAGGGGCATAGGAAGAGGTAGAGGATGGGGCAGAGGTCTAGATGGTAGGGGTGGAAGGAAAGATAGCCATGATGGAAAACATTAGCAAGATGGATAGGTCCTAGGTGCACCACCAATGCATCAACAACCTCCTTAGTAGCCACCTATACTTCAGCAGCTACCGCCAGGGCTACATCTGTATGATACATAGATGCAACAGTTGCGACAATAGCTATTGGTGGTTATGGGTGAGAGGGATCAGGCTAGACAGGAGATATTGGCCATCACTACTGAGAGAGACCAGGTCATGTGTTGGAATTGTGTGACTCAATCTCATAGGCTGAAACCTCTGAAAGAGCCAAGTCGGTGTGACATCCTTATTGTCTGGCCGACTAGCAATTGTGCAACGTTGTGGAATGTTCAGGTCGCTGAGACCTTGTTGCTATCTTACCAAATGGAGCTATTGTTGTGACATTTCTTGTCATTGTGATCTCTCTCTGCCCAGTAAGAACTCTCGCCGACTGTGGTTCATAGTGGTTTTCAGGGAGACTTGAGGCAACAACAGTTATCGAGGAAAGATATGAACGTTTGGTATGAAGTCTTACCGACAAGAGATGTCTCGCCAAATGGTTATACACTTGGAGTCATCAGAGTAACATGAAGGCTTCAGTGAGAACTCTTAGCGATGGAGGTTTGTCTCGCCGATGGTGTAGTCTATTGTCGGTATGATCTCTTGGCGATAGTGATAGTTTCGCCGATGGGAATGCTGATGTCTATGTGACTTTTTAACATTGGTATGACCTCTCACCGAATGGCGATAGTCTTTCTGAATAGTGCTACATGTGTTGGTCATCGGTATGACATCTCAGTGATATGGTTTGTCTCGCCGACTACTTTTGAACTCGGTGTAACCTCTTGTCAAAGGTAATGACTCTAGGCGATATCGACGTTGGGCTTTGTGGCATCAGGGAGACATGGTTAGTGTCTCACCGACATGCAGATACAATTTGAATGATTTTGACCAATTGACTATCCTACGTGGTGTGACTTTGACCAATCAGGGAGCAGAATGGGAACCGTTGGAAGTTAGACTGTTGTGGCCATTCCTGTGAGGAAGTTCAATAGACTAGGGATGACATGGATATACTCAGAGATTGAAGATGATGAATGGTTCGACGTACAATTTGGTTCGACGATCAGTGGGATGAACAGTTCGATGAACAATTGAGTAATCAATGTGAATTCAATTTTGAGAGCATTGTAACTTGAATGTTCTGTAGAAGGTTGATCATTGTGTATGCTGCTGTAATTTGACACCAGAGAGTGAAGCCTGTACTCTGTATGTAATTTTTTTACTGTAATACAAAGGGGGTTTTCTTGGTGTGGTGGTTTTTTCTCCCATAAGGGTTTTCCCACATAAATCTAGTGTTCATCTGTGTATGTTAATTTCTCTGTTTCTGCTATTTCTTTCAAGTGTATCTTAATTGGATTGTAATTGAAAATATAAAAGCACCTCTGCATTCTTCCCTGAGGTTTTGACATTAGGAGAGTTGTTTCCACACCTTAGCTTTCCTTACAAGTGGTATCAGAGCCTAGCCAGTTGTGTTATCCTTGTGGGTACGTTGGGTTTTTTGTGTCAATTCTGTTCAGTGGGAGTCTTGTAGAAGTTTGGTAATTCGAATTACAGGTTAAGATGGCAAGCACGTCAGGAATGATTGAAATTGAGAAATTCAATGGAAGCAATTTTGAGTTGTGGAAATTTAAAATGGAAGATCTGTTGGTTGATCGTGATCTTTGGAATGTTGTGTTTGGAATGAATCTTATAGGCATGAAGCAAGAGGATTGAGACCTTGCAGATAGAAAATCAAAGGGGATGATAAGGCTCTATTTAGTAGACTCTATTCTTCTGAATGTTCATGAAGAAAAGACTGCATCTTCCTTGTGGAAAAGACTAGCAGTTATTTATCAGGGCAAGTCCTTGGTGAATAAATTGTTCTTGAGGAAGAAGCTATACACTTTGAGAATGCAAGAAGGAGGGTCTATTGCTGATCATTTGAACACTTTCAACATGTTGATTGCACAATTAACATTTGTGGGTGTGAAGATTGATGAAGAAGATCATTGTATGCTATTATTATGTTCTCTGCCAGATTCTTGGGATCACCTGGTGATGGCTATTGGGAGTATGACATCCACTTTTAAGATGGAAGATGTTGTTGCTTCTTTGTTATCAGAAGAGATGAGAAGGAAATCTTCTAAGAGGGCGAAGGAGGCTCTTACTATTAGAGGCAGATCGAAAGAAAAAGGCAAGAAGAAGGATAAGAAGTCCAAATCCAAATCAGAAGGGAGATCAAAGTCTCCTGGCAAGAAGTCCAAGGTGAAGTGCTGGAATTGTGGGCAACCTAGTCATGTTCGAAAGGATTGTAAAGAGGAGAAAATGAAGGAGAAGAAGAATTCTTCTGACAATGATTCATCTCAGAGTGATATAGACGCCTTCATTGCAGCCTTGGCTACGCAGGCATCAGATGATGTCTGGCTAATTTATTCTAGAGTATCTTTCCACATGACATCTCATAGAGACTGGTTCACAAAGTATGAAAAACACGATGGTGGAAAGGTGTATTTGGCGAGTGATTCATCTTTGGAAATTGTTGGCCATGGAAGAGTCAGAATTCAATTCCCTGATGGAAGAGTGAAGGGAATCAATGATGTAATGCATATACTAGGTCTGGCTTGAAATCTACTTTTTGTTAGTATGTTGAATGATATTGGAGTGCAAGTCACATTCTCTAGAAATGGTTGCAAGATGACTAGAGGCTCTATGGTGCTAGCAAGAGGTGCTCATATTGGTACCTTGTATAAGCTTGATGCACATGCTATGCAATGCAATAGTGTCTCTGCCAAGTCACAGAAAGCTACTCATGGGAGAAAAGAGGAAAAAGTTCTTGATAGTGTAAACTCTATGGAAGTTAAAATTCCAGCAGAAAAGACTATGCTCTAGCATCATAGGCTAGGCCACATTGGAGAGAAAGGTTTAAAAACCTTGAAGAATAAAAACCTGGTTGAGGGGCTTGATGATTGTAATCTTGAATTCGAGTTTTGTGAACATTGTATATATGGTCAACAACATCATGTTTCATTCTACTCCAGTCCTCACAAGTCTTCTGGTTTACTTGATTACATTCATTCTGATGTTTTTGGTCTAGTGAATGTTCCTTCTTTGTCTAATTCAAGGTACTATGTATCGTTTATTGATGATTATTTAAGAAGGGCATTTGTCTATTTTTTGATAAGTAAATAAAAAATGTTCAGTCAGTTTAAGGAATTTAAAAACCTTGTAGAAAATTAGACTAGAAGAAAAATAAAATGTTTAAGGACTGACAATGGCGGTGAGTTTTGTTCTGATGATTTTGAGAGGTATTGTAAAGATCATGGGATTAAAAGACGTAAAACTACACCTTACACTCCACAGCAAAATGGAGTTGTAGAAAGGTTCAACAGGACAGTGATGGAAAGAGCACGAAGTATGCTGAGCAGTGCTAGCTTGGAGGAGATGTTCTGGGTTGAGGCAGTTGCTACAACATGTTACTTGATAAACCGTTCTCCTAATTCTACTCTTGTTGAGAAAACACCTTTGGAAGCATGGTCTGGTAAGAAGCCCTCTCTGAGACACATTCATGTTTTTGGCTGTGAGGCATATGCACATGTGTCATATGAGAAAAGATCTAAATTGGAAAACAAGGCTGTCAAATGTACTTTCATTGGTTATAGTGCTGGCATAAAAGGATAAAATATTTGGAATCCTGATACAGAGAAGGTTCTATATAGCAGAAGTGTTATCTTTCATGAGTTGAAGCCTTCTACCTTGGATCTCCAGTCAGAGACAAATCAGAAATCAAAAAGTATGTAGTTGAAATTCCTTTGACACCAGATAAAGAGGAATTGAAAATTCAAAATGTACCTAAAACTGAGGAGAGCTCAAGTAGTTCTGAGAGTTCTGATGAAGAAGAACAACCTCAACCTCAGCTCGTGAGGAGGTCAACTCATGAAAGAAAGCAACCTGATAGGTATGGGTTTTCTTTGATAGATTCTACTTGTTCCTATGCTTTAATTTATAGCACTGATGAGCCTAGGACTATGAAAGAGGCATTTAGAATGTCTGATTCAAACTCTTGGTTGGAAGCCATGAATGAAGAAATGGCATCATTAGAAAAGAATGATACTTGTAGTTTGGTGCCCTTGCCTGAAGGTAGAAAAGTTGTGGGCTGCAAATGGGTATTTAAAAAGAAAATAGGTCTGGATGGCAGTGTGGAAAAATATTAGGCGGGGTTGGTTGTGAAGGGTTATTCCCAAGTAGAGGGAATTGATTATGGAGAAATTTTTTCTCCTGTAGCTAAGCTGACATCTATCAGATTTCTCTTGTCACTTGCAGTAGCGTATGACTTAGAGGTCGAACAAATGGATGTGAAGACAACATTTCTTCATGGTGATCTTGAAGAAGAGATTTATATGTACTAGCTTGAGAACTTTGTGGAGAAAGGTAAAGAAAAAATGTTTTGCAAGTTGAAAAAATCTCTGTATGGATTAAAGCAGTCTCCTAGAATGTGGTACCAGAAGTTTGACACTTTTGTTTTGTCATTGGGATTTGTAAGATCAAAATCTGATCATTGTGTGTATTACAAAGCTTAAAGTGATTGAGTTCTTATTATTGCTCTCTATGTTGATGATATGTTGTTCATAGGAAATAGTAAGTTAATGATTTCTAATCTTAAGTCTTAGTTGTCTGCAAAATTTGAAATGAAAGATCTTGGTGCAATAAGGTATATTCTAGTAATGGAAATAACCAGGGACATGAAGAGTAGAAAACTTTGGCTCAGTCAGAGTAAGTATATCAAGACTGTTCTAGAGAGATTTTGCATGAATGATTGTAAGTAGCTAGTTGTTCCAGTTTTGCAGGGAACAAAGCTATCTGTTGAAGACTGTCCAAAATCTCCTAATGAGATGGAGGACATGACCAATGTACCTTATGCTAGTGTGGTTGGCAGTCTTATGTATGCAATGGTCTGTACAAGGCCAGGCATTGCCCAAGCGGTGGGAGTACTTAGTCGGTTTATGGATAATCCTGGAAGAACACATTGGGATGTTGTGAAAAGAGTATTTAGATATTTGAAGGCACTTTAGAATATGCTTTGTGTTACCATGGGAACTTGGTTGAATCACAGAGGACTCTCAACACTCGAGGCTATGTGGATTTTGATTGGGCAGGGGACATTGACAGCAGAAGATCCACTAGTGGATATATTTTCATGTTGAATGGTGGTGCAGTGAGTTGGATGAGTAAGCGACAAGCTGTAGTAGCTTTGTCCACTATAGAGGCAGAATACATGGCAACAACACACCTATAAAGAAGTAATTTGGCTAAAATGTTTGTGTTCTAACATTGGTTTTGATGCAGGGTAAATAACAATTTACTTTGACAGTCAAAGTGCTTTTTGTTTGGAAAAGAATCCTACTTTCCATGCCAGGATGAAACATATTGATGTGCAGTATCATTTTGTACGAGATATGGTGGAGGATGGAAAGGTCTCTCTAGAAAAAGTGGATACTCTGGAGAATGTTGCATATGCATTGACGAAGCTAGTGTGGTGACAAGTTCAGGTGGTGTGCCAATTCGATGGGCCTTAGTTCCCATGAATTTTAGTAGTTTTGTTGTGCTCTGGAGGTGCCTGTGTGATCTTCGTCAAGTGGGAGATTGTTGGAATTGTGTGACTCAATCTCATAGGCTGAAACCTCTGAAAGAGCCAAGTCGGTGTGACATCCTTATTGTCTGGCCACTAGCAGTGCAACCTTGTGGAATGTTTAGGTTGCTGAGACCTTGTTGCTGTCTTACCGACTGGAGCTATCATTGTGATATTTCTTGTCGTTGTGATCTCTCTCTGCCTGGTAAGAACTCTCACCGATTGTGGTTCATAGTGGTTGTCGGGGAAAGATATGAACGTTCGGTATGAAGTCTTACTGACAAGAGATGTCTCACCGAATGGTTATACACTTGGAGTCATCAGAGTAACATGAAGGCTTCAGTGATAACTCTTAGCGATGGAGGTTTGTCTCGTCGATGGTGTATTCTGATGTCAATATGATCGCTTGGCGATAGCGATAGTCTCGTCGATGGGAATGCTGATGTCTATGTGACTTTTGAACATCAGTATGACCTCTCACCGAATAGCGATAGTCTTTCCAAATAGTGCTACATGTGCTGGTCATCGGTATGACGTCTTAGCGATATGGTTTGTCTCACGACTGCTTTTGAACTCGGTGTAACCTCTTGTTAAAGGTGATGACTCTGGGTGATATTGACGGTTGGGCTTTGTGGCATCAGGGAGACACAGTTAGTGTCTCACCAACATGCGGATACAATTTGAACGCTTTTGACCAATTGACTATCCTACGTGGTGTGACTTTGACCAATCAGGGAGTAGAATGGGAACCGTTGGAAGTTAGAATATTGTGGCCATTCCTATGAGGAAGTTCAACAGACTAGGGATGACATGGATATACTCAAAGATTGAAGATGATGAATGGTTCAACATACAGTTTGGTTGGACGATCAGTGGGATGAACAGTTCGATGAACAGTTGAGTAATTAGTGTGAATTCAATTCTGAAGAGCATTGTAACTTGAATGTTCTATAGAAGGTTGATCATTGTGTATGCTGTTGTAATTTGACATTAGAGAGTGAAGCCTGTACTTTGTATGTAATTTTGTTTACTGTAATACAAAGGGGTTTTTCCTGGTGTGGTGGGTTTTTCTCCCGTAAGGGTTTTCCCATGTAAATCTGGTGTTCATCTGTGTATGTTAATTTCTCTGTTTCTTGCTATTTCTTTCAAGTGTATCTTAATTGGATTGTAATTGAAAATATAAAAGCACCTCTGCATTCTTCCCTGAGGTTTTGACGTTAGGAGAGTTGTTTCTGCACCTTAGCTTTCCTTGCATCATGTAGTAGGTACAGGCCTTGAAAGTGGAGAGAGACTAGGAGCATTAGCTTAGGAAAACCACTAATATGCAGTTGGCACAGGAGGTTAAGCGACACCAGTAGTTGGAGACCATGACAACTGTAGCCTAGGGACAGACAATTTTTGCTTAATTATATAGAGAGGTCATGACTGAGGCAACACATTATTGCATGCACTACCATCAGGATGTCCCAACAATGATTAGACAGTCAGATTACTCACAAATGAGTGGTGCACATCCCTAGGCCGAGGATCAGCTAGAGAGACAACCTAGTAAGGGGGGAAGCCATCAGAGCTAGTTTTCTTGTATATGCACTTTTTTTTATCATTTCCCAATTCTTTATATACAGATATACATTCATGGGCTCCTTTTTGATAGCCTCGTGGTTATTGTATTTTTGATAGATATACATACAAAGATTTAGATATTGTGTTGTGATAGTTATTATTATTTTGATATATATGATATGAGATGAGACAGATTCATGATGCTATTTGTTCCTTTTATTTCATGCTTTATGAATGTATGGATGTATTTGATGTTGATGGGATATAATATGCTTATGTATGGATGCACTTCTTTTATTTATGTGAAATGTGATGATTTTCTATGATGTAAAGATATGAGATGCAATGATGCAATGCTATATTCTTTTTCAGTATCTTTTTATGATATACTATGTGATGGATGATATGCAAACGATATGGATGGATTTCTTTTTGTGTACCTTTCTATAAATTTTATGATATGATGATGTATGCATATGGATGTATGTATGGAAAATGCAGATGTTTATGCTTATGATATGATAATGCAATGTATGTTTATGATATGTGTGCAACAATTTAAGATGGTTAGAATAACAAATCTATATTATTCAACACAACCTAAATGATAATATTGTTGCAGTAAAATATGTTTTCAACATTATTATATGCTATGATTATGCGATATGTATTCATGCTGATGATGTGTGGATGTGGTATGGATGCATTGATGATGTTTTTTGTTGACTGTCATGATACCAAGTTAGCATAGAAAGAAGATAGAAGAAATAGGATGATTTGACCATTGATTTTGAGATTGATTTAGAAAATTCTGACAAGTCTATGATCCACCAAGACTTTATTAGAGATGGTGATGAGAAATGCATAATGACTATTTTCTCATATCTTGGGATTGGGATTTTCCATCATTCCTTATTATTTGATATAACACATAGACATAACTAGGATAGAATTGTATCTAGTGTAATGGAATTCAATTCTACAAATAGATAGGATAGTTCTTGTTCACACCTTGACATAAGAAAACCATGTCAGAATGTAGTTTAGTAGTTCAGAATATATTGGACCAAAGCATACGCAATAGTCAACAATGTACTCCAAACAACTTCCCTACACACAACTAAGAAAGTATGCACCATTATTTTACAAGAATACCCAAAAGAATAGAAAACGAAAGATACTAATCAATGCCCCATTCTTTTCTCTCTAAATCATTTTGATAGACATCATTGAGAGGTCTTGAGAATGGGTCATTAAGATAAATCATAAGAAAAGACCAAAGATAGATAGTCAGTGTTATCTATATCTCTTGCTAGTTTAAATATAGCTAAGGTGATTTTTAATATTGATTCCCATCGCATGAAGGATACATCCTAGGACATGTTGATCAAATGATTTTATTAGGATAAGGTTTATGATAAGTCATTAATACAAACTCCACTAATGCATTTAGCTATGATCTAGACTTTAGATTTTGACACTTAGGTTTTCTCACTTTACAACTTGCAATACTTGTCTTCTATTTGTTTTGCCAAAGGTTGAAGATGACGATCAATTTATTATTGATGAAGGTTTATTTCGGGTGAAATTGAAATGAGATGGGTGATTTTGGATTTTTTCAAATATTTCAATGTTTTTGGTGCTTTGAAAATGTTTTGAGGCTATTTTTGATCTTTTTTTAAGGTTTATTTGAATGCTTATGGTTTTTGGTTATTTGAGGTTGTTTAGGGTTTTCTCTTAGATAATTAAATGTTTAGGGATTTTGAATGTTTTGGTATTTTCTGAGTTTTCGAATGTTTAGGGTTTCTTTATGAGATATTTGGATATTTAGGGATTTTCTAGGATATTTGAATGTTTAGGGATTTTCAAAGTTATTTGAATGTTTAGGGATTTTTCAATTTTCAACCAAGAACCTAACCTAAAAGACTTATCCTAGGGGCCTCGGGGGTTGAACAAAGATTAGCCTTTCCTACGTTATACACATAGAGACCACATAGTCTGACTAACTTGACTTATTGATGATGAGAAATGAACAGTTGAGGAAATGTCATTTTATTATGGCAGACTCCTAAATACTAACCTAGGGTGTCTCAAGGGCACATGAATGATGACCTTTCCTACGTTCAAGCTCAGAGACCTATAGTTCGACATGGTACTATTTTTAGATTTTGGATGTTTGACCTTCTTAGGGATTTTGATGTGTTTTAGATGCTTTGGAATTTGACTTTACAATTTTTGAATGTTTTTGGATTTGTAATTGTACAGGAATTTAGGTGTTTTTGGATTTTTTTGATGGATGTTTTATAAATGTTTTTAGGATTTTCAAGTTTTCCAATAACCTCGAGATATAAAAGAAATTGATATGATCCAAGATGAATTTCTCTGAGTGTGATGCAATTAGACTATCTCAATATAGGCAAGACAAACTGACCTTAGGAATATGCCAAGTAGTACCAGAGGGGATATGATACTTCACAACATCAAGCTATGATAAGGACGTAGATGGGTGATGGAATAAATAGGATGAATGATGTGATGGATGGATGGGATGCCAAGAATGAGAGGATAAAGAGTCAAAGAATGGATGGAGGTGCTTTATTTATGTGAGGCACCCATTTTCCAAGTTTTCAACAAGGTACTTGCTCAAAGTGCCACAGAAGTGGTTTTCACTAGAGAATGATTTTTTTCTTTAGTTTTTCAATCCTTTTTCTCTTTTTTTTTGGATTTTGATCATTTTTGTATTTTTTTGTATTTTTTAGATTTATACCCTTCAAGACTAGGCATAAAACCTTTTAAGATGCAAGCTATTGGTTGGCTCTTGCAAGGGTTCACCTTCAAGTGTTGATAATTTATATGCTTTTGATCTATAGCTTGTTGTGATGACAAACGAGCCCAACCAGTTATGCTCAAAATTTCCTTTACTATCCTAATTTGGAAGATTCTTTTTTTTTTACTTTAGGACAAGATCCCCTACTTGGAAAGACCAATATTTGATCTTATTATAGCTCCATTTTAGTCATTTTTTATATACTTGCAAGTGATTAAGAGCATCAAGATGATGCTCATCTAGCAATTCTAGCTCATTTAGTCGAGATACTTTGTACTCTTCATTAGTGATCAGGCTATGTAGTGACACTCACAATTACAAGAGATCAACATCAATAGGTAGAATGACTTTTGAACTGTAGACCAAAGAAAAATGGGTTGCACCTATTGGTGTGTGGATGCTAGTTTGATAGGCCTAGAGAGCGGGATTTAACTATAGATTCTAGTCACGACCAACTTCATTGACTGTTTTCTTTAGGATTTTCAAAATGCTATTGTTCATAGCCTCAACTTGACTATTTCCCTGGGGGTAATATGAGGTAGAGAATCAGTGTTGGATGTTGAATCTTTGACATAGCTCTTTCACATCCTGATTCTTGAAGGGTGTTTTGTTGTATGAGATAAGGGTTTGTGGAACACCCTAACGGTAGATTAGGTAATTCAAGATAAACTTGGAAATTTTCTTCCTAGTTATATAGGTCATAGGAATGGCTTCAACCCACTTGGTAAAGTACTCAGTATCTGTTATGAAAAACTTATGGTCATTAGATGAGGTGGGAGTAATCTTTCCTATGAGGTTAAGTCCTCACTACGAGAAAGGCCAAGGTGTGATCATTGGTTGCAATTCCTAAGCTAGAGCATGAATTAGATCTCCATTTTGTTGACACTGGACACATTTCTACACATACTGATGGGATTCTCTTTCCATGGTTGGCCAGTAGTACCCCATCCTCAATAGTTTCTTAGCTAATTTCATACCACTAGAATGGGAACCACATATGCCATTGTGAAATTTTATTAAAGAAGTTAAGGCTTCCACTTGGTTAAGACATCATAGTAATGTCCCTTTGATTCTTTGGCAGTAAAGCGTATCACCTAAGACCATGAATTAGGATGCCTTTTTGTTTTTAAGGTTGGAGGTGATATCGTATGGGAGGATTCATCTGCTAAGGTAGATGAATATGTCATGATACCATGGGGATCTAGGGCCAACAATCACACACATGAATTCAGATTCAGGGATTTTGAAATTTAGTACAAGAATTTTTTCTACCAAGAATTCACATTGAAGGACATTGCTCAGCATGTCTAACAATGATCCAATTGTTTCCATAATGTCTACTACTCGGTTGTTCATGTGAGGAATCTGTTCAAAATTTATATCAATTAAAAGGTCTTTTAGACTCTCTACCATATTTTTGTGAGTAAGCTTGTTGTCCTTAGTTTCATAGTTGTCATTAACTTGGTTGATAACTAGCTATGAGTCTCCATAGACTTTCATCTCTTGTATCTGCCATTGAACTGCTATCCTTAGACCTGTGATCAAAGCTTCATACTCAACAATGTTGTTAGTAAAAGGAAATGATAGCCTATATCACTTTGGAATACAATCACCTTGAGGGATGGTGAAAATAATACCTGTTCCTGATCCATGTTGTGTGAACAATCCATCAAAGTACATTTTCCACTGATCTGTGAGATTGACAAGGAACGTTGATTCATCAAGGAACTCAAATATCAAGGGGTTCTCAACATAGAGAGGTGTGTTTTCTAATTAGCCTATGATCAGTTGTCCTTTGACTTCCTTGCACTCCACGTACTCTATGTAAAATTTAGTGAAGATCATTAGCCATTTGGCCATTCTCCCAATGAGAGTTGCTTTGGATAATAGGTATTTCAATGGGTTGATCTTTGCAATGAGTTTAATTTGATGGAATAGCATGTGATTTCTGAAATTTTGTGAAGCAAAAACTATTGCTAAGCATGCTTTCTCAATTGATGAATAGTTCATTTCATAGCCCACCAAGGTCCTACTGATGTAATAGATGGAACTTTCCTTTCTGTTTTCATCATGTTGTACTAGAAGAGCACCTAGCACTACTAATGTTGTTGAGATATATAGGATCAGTGGTTTGTTTAGTATTGGTAGCATGAGCACCGAAGGTGTTAGCAGGTAGTATTTGATTTGTGAGAAAGCTTTATCACATTTCTTATCCCACTTGTAAGTTATTCCTTTATGGAGAAGATGCAAAAATGGTGGATTTTATGTGATAGTTGTGCTATGAGCCTTTTTATGGACTGCAAACTTCCTTGTAATCCTCTCATCTACTTCAGTGTTTGGGGCGGTTCCATGTCTAGGATTGGTTTTACTTTTGCTAGATTAATTTCTATCCCTCTTTGTGAGATAATATAGCCAATAATTTTCCCTAATGTAACCCCAAAGACACACTTTTTTGGATTCAATCATACCTTATACTCTTCAAGTCTATCGAAGAGTGGTCCTAAGACTTCTATGTGCTCACTTCTTTTCTTTAATTTTTCCAAAATATCATCCACATAATCTTTGATTGTTTTGTGTATCATGAAATGAAAGATGAGGGTCATTTCTCTTTGATAGGTTTTTCCTACACTCTTCAACCCAAATGGCATCATGTTCCAACAATAGGTTCCCCATGGACAAGTGAATGTAGTTTTGTGATGATCCTCCTTTTCGATCATGATTTGATTATAGCTTGAAAATCATCCATGAGTGACAGGATTTCATTCCTAGCTATTAAGCCCATGATCAGGTCGATGTTAGGAAGAGGGAAATCATCCTTTGGGCATGCATTATTTTTTTCTCTGAAATCCATGCATATTTTGATGCCCCTTATGTGTTTGGCGATTGGTACTAGGTTTGAAACCCACTCAGGATAATCTATCAGTTAGATGAATCCAATGTCAAGAAGCTTTTGTAACTCTAGTTTTACCAAGAGTTCTCTCTGAGGGTGCATCTTCCTTAATTTTTGCTTTACCAGCTTGGCTTCAGGATAGACTGCTAAGTGGTGCACAAATACTTATGGATCGAGCCTTGGCATATCTATGTATGACCATTCAAAGTTGGATCTTTGCTCTATCATGAATGCTACTAAGTTTTTTTGTTCTTCATCCAACAAGGATTCAACATAGAAAGTGATCTTGGGTGCTTCTTCTATTCCCACATTGACTGGAGTGGCCTTTTTTGCTAACACTACTGACTTCTCTGGATTCATCACACTAAGGGGGAGATTGAATCCCTCATCCTTGGTCACCTAAGAGAGGTTTTCACCTTTGGATGTGTCCTTTTTTTTTACTATTTTAGGATCAAAAAGTGCCATAGCGTGGTTTTCACTTAGAGATCTACATATTAATTGCATTTCATCAATTTTGTGACTGAAGGATTCAATCATCTCCCTGTAGTATGCCCCTATGTCTAGCTCTATGTCAAAACCTTCTTTGTGAACTGCCCATGGAAATTTGTCTCAAAGTCCCATGAATTTTGGGATCACTTCATCATTTTCAAATAAATCAAGAATCAATGGTCCTTGTTGGTCCATGTCAATGAGTTGTGGGTATACTAGGAATATTTCATTTGGTTGATTGATCAAGGTGAAGGATGTTATGGATATCATGAAGAGGGATCTTTTCTCAAATAGGTCAGCAACATCAAGGGGGAAGTCATCTAGGGTCATATCACATGATGTTGGTAACCAAGAGGAATCCTCAGCTCATTTAATAGAAGTACCTTTGCTAATAAGGGTGACCTTGCTAGTAGTACAACCTAGGCCAAGATTCTTTAATCATTTCTTAGGAATGATGGGTTCTAGCAAACCATTATCATTTTTTCCAAGCTTCTCATTCTTGTTATAGCCCCATCCCTTCATTAGTTGTAAGCCTTTATTTTCATCTTCCATGGGAAGAATAGGGATAGGTCATTCATCTTGATAGAGGAGTTTAGAGACATCTTCTTCATTGACATCTTGGTTCAAATATCCCTATTTGGTGAAGGTGGTAGTTGCCATCTTGATGGTTTTGGGATCTTTATTGCTATATGTGGGTTTCCCATGCGATTGAGGAGAAAGAGGTAGCTCTCCTAAGACAAAGGTATTCTTCATTAGCTTATAGTTTACACAACCATCATCCTAGATCACAACTTTGATGTCAAGAATGTTCTACATAATGGGTGTTTTCATTTCTGAGGTTGATGCAAGGGATGATGGGTCAACAAATGAGGAAGATGGTGTAGGTCCTTCATCATTCTTATGTATTTGGGGTATCTTATAGACCTTGGCCTCAAGGTTCTTGCAATAGTAAAAAGGTTTAGGATCTCCATGGATAGTAATTTCTCTTCCCTCAAAATTAATCTTTAAATACACATTGATGATAGGCCAAGGCTACAACTTTTAGGGCATGGATCCATGGTCAGCCAAGTAGGATGTTGTAGGGAAGATCGAGGTCTAACACTTGGTATGTAGTTTTTGCAAAGATGGGTCCCACTTGGATGGGTAGTGCAATGATGCCTTGTGATACCTGCTCTTGATCATTATATGCTCTAATGGTGGTACTCTTTGATTTATCAATAGTATCCTCTAAATATCCCAAGTTCTTGATCAACTAAAGGGTACAAATGTTCAAAATAGTACCTCCATCTACTAAGACTCATTTTACCTTGTTCTTATGAATGAAAACCTCAAGGTGTAGAGCATGGTTATGAGATGGTTGTGATGGTAGATCTTGCTCTAAGAAGGTGAGAATAGGATTAGCGATATGCCCCACAATAGCTTGAAACTAATATGTATCAATTCCTCTGAGACAAATGATTTTGACAAAGCTTTCTCTAAGATTTCCCTATGCGCAGGGGATAACTTTAATAGTTCTAAGATTGATATCTATGCGGGGGTATTCTTAAGCTAATCTAAGAGATTGTACTTGTTAGTATTTGATGTTGGAAAAGTAGGTTGTTCCCTAGATTGATATGGCACTCCTTGGATGGTGATTTTTTCACATTGTGTATTGACTCTACACTCTACACTAGGCCCTTTGATGGTGACAATGTGATGACGCTATCATAGGAAGTGACCACATTGGAATAGGTATGTTGAAAATTTGTGTAATCCTTAGCTTTTCCGTTGTTTTTCCCTTTGCTATGATCTGGCATGGGGTTCTTGTATATCTTAAGATCTTGATTCTCGGCTGGTAGTTTAACAGATACTGTATCACTCTCTATAAGGTCTTGGATAATATTTTCTAGCCTCATGCATTTTTCTTTTTTGTGTCCTTTGATTTTGTGAAAGTCAAAAAGATCATTCTCGTTGTACCAAGATAGTTTCTCTTGTGGTTCTTGGTAGTTTTCAAAGTTGGGAAGCGCTATCAGGGTTGACTCTACCAACTTCTTCATGATGGTCTCAATGGGTTCTGATAACTGTGTGTACTTGTGTTTAGGATAGTTGTTCTTGTTAGGGGTTAACCTTTGTTGTATTTCAACGTTGATGATCTGATTGTTCTGAGGAGGTGTTGTTTATTGCACAGTTTGTTGAAATTTAGAAACTTGATCATTGTTTGGTCTAGGAGTACTTAGGACTAACTTTGCATCTACCATGCCATCATTTGTTATATTCTTGTTCTTAGCCCAAATATGAGGCTTGTCATTTGAAATAGTTTATGGTCGATTGTCTTTATAAGCTTCAGTATTTCCTTGTGAGATTAGAGCTCACTCGATGTTAAGGGCTCTAGGGAAAATCTCCTCATAGGAGGTGATGCATTATATTTTCAAGTGAAAGGACAGATCCAGATCTAGATTTGCTATGATGATCCCCACTTGTTGTTCATCGGGAATAGGTCACTTGCTCTTACTAGTTCTTTATCTCCACCGTTGTAAGAAATTAGTGAAATATTCTCCTTTATTCTGTCTAAGAGTGTACAACTCTTCTAGGCTTACATCCATGTCAAAATTAAAGGAGAAATGATCTATGATTTTATTGGTGATTTCTTGAAAAGTTTTGATACCCGACATCAGTTGAGAAAACCAATCCATGGTAGGACCTGTTAAACTTTGAGGGAAGAGGCACATTAAATAAGAATCATTATAGGCCACCTCCATACACATGATGTTAAACTCTTTGACATGGTCCAAAATACTTCCTCTCCCTTTGTATCTATATAATTTGGGGATTTCAAAGCGAGGAGGGAATGGTACCATTGCGATGTTTTGATTGAATGGATAGGGACATAGATTCTGTGTATGGGGCTTCTTTTTCTTTCCCATCTGAAGATCCTGCATTTCTTGTGACAACACCTTAAGTTGTGATGCTAGATCATTTTGTGGGTTTGGTGGAGGAACATATGTTGGGCTGATGGATGGGTTATATGCGGGATGTTGATATGATGATGTGTTGTATGGGGTGTATGGTGATGTGAGATTCTATGAAGGTGATTGATGTGATGATGTATATGTTCCTAACATGTTTGTATTGATGATGTTCTATTGAGGATTATAGTAGGAACTTTGTTGTTGTTGTTGGGCATAATATTGAACTAGTAAGGCTTGCTGTTGTTGTTGAGCTACTAGGGCTTGTTGTTGGACCTCTTGTTGTTGTTGTGTTGCTAAGGTTTCTTGAGGGGCTTGATGTTGTTGTGTTAAGGATACTTCTTGTTGTTGTTGTTGTGCTACTGGTTGTGCTACTATGGTTGCTTGTTGTTCCACTAAGGCTGATTGATTTTGTTGCTGCTAATGTTGTTTTTCTTGTTGTGTCAATAAGGTTGCTTGCGATTTTTGTTGTTGTTGTTGTGCTCCTTGTTGTGCTACTAAAGTTGCTTGTTTTTTTTGTTGTTGTCTTTGTGCTACTAGGGTTTCTTGCTATTTTTTCTACTATTGGATGGCTTGCTGATAAGCTTGTTGTGTTTGTTGTAAAGCTAAGGCAGGTGCTTGTAATGTAGGATCAATTGGTTGTTGGTACATCTATGATGGATTGTGGTGTTGATGTTTTGAGTGGGTAGTGGATGGCTGATGAGAGGTTGGGGGTACCCTTGGTTTAAAATTCCTTATAAGATGATGGATTGAGATTGAGGAAAGTAGGTTTGAGGTCCCATTTGATTTTGCATAGTGAAGGGGATCATGGGGAAAGATGAGGATGGTGCCAGTAGATTTTTTGATGGTAATGACACACTAGGACCTTGAGTCCATTGATTAAAAAGGTTCCCCTGTCCCATGTCTTAAGGATTTCCTTGTGTTAGGGATGTAGACAAGGTACTACCTGGGTTGATGGGATTCATGACCAAGGCATTGTTTTGAGATGGGTTGATAATGAATGAGATGGATGTGCTTTGTGAAGCCAATGGTATGGATGAACCAATTGGAGGATTGGATAGAGATGTCCCTATTTTCATTAAGGGTTGACTTTTTGTGAGGGTATTTCTTTGTCCTTTAAAATCTACTTGTGATACTTGGTCCACACTACTTTGCATGATGGTGGAAACACTTATGGTACTCATGGGTATGGATGAAGAGGGGTGTCCTTGATATGTTGATGTTGTTATGGAGTAATGAAGTGTAATTAGTAGATGAAGTCAAACCTTGTGTTAATGATTGTGCAACAAAAGATGGGGAATTTGGAACTATGTTTTCTAAGGCTTGATGCTCCATGAATTCTTCCCTAGTAAGTCCAAATGGATTGTTCATAATGTCTTCTATTTCATATGGCCCTGATGGAGATGAAGGTTGTTGTGATGGAGTAATGTGACTTATCGGATCAAATTCTAGAGGATTTGGATTACTTGAGGTAAATGTGACTTTGGTTTTATCCATGATTCTCACATGTTGTGATCTTTTTTTTACCATAAATTTTGGGTCACCTCTGGGAGATTTATTTTGAGATTTGTAATGTTTGATCTCTCTAGTTGATTCAAATCTATGTAAAATGGATGCTCTAAGTATTTTTGGAGCAATGATGATAATGGGTGATGAAAAGGTGGGTGATGTGGGGAGTGATCTTTGCAAATGTTTTGGGATAATGCTTTTGACTTAAGTTTGATGTTTTGAAGTTTGGATAAAGGATGTTGATGAACTTGGAAATATTTACGGTATACTCATGAACTTTGAGATAAAATAGTTCAAATATGATAACTAACTTAACCAAATGCATGGAAAAGGATTCATTTCACATACAAAGTAACTAAGTTATGGTTTGGTTTGATAAATGTTCAAGTCAAAAAGTGTTGGCATATTCAAAAAAATTGCAAAGTTGGGTGAAGTGAAGGGTGAAATTTGATGAAGGGGTAGATGAAACATTTGACCCAATGTTGACCTAGATTGAACCTTTGTTTGATTAGACCAAGATAGTGAGAAACATTCTAGACCTATAAAGTTTTTAAATCCTAAAAGACCAAGTTTTAGATAGGTTCATTATCATGAAAAAGACCAAGTTTTTGACCAAAAAAGAACATGTATAAGTCTAGATTGTTCCTTGAAACATGTTCATAGAAGTTGTATACCAACTTGGTTCTATTTGGTGAAGTACTAAGAGGTGTTTTTTGAGAGATTTTGGACTAATATGGCTAAGTTTGAAATGATGACATGTAGACTTTCTCTCAGGGAATCTATTTTTGCGTGAGATCATTTAGAGAAGTTAAGATTATGAAAAAGACGATATTTATTACCATGCGGGTGGTGGAAATATGGGCCTTCCAACCTCAATATTGGGTTGTTCCTCTTCTTCATCTAAGATGTTTGTGGTGTTTCTCCACTTAGCTGGTGTTTCTTTTGTTTCAAAAGTGAAGCTTCTCAAACTACTAATTATATCGGTTTGTTCTCCTTTAATGAGTTAAAAGTTTGGTTGGTAATAGAAGGTGTAAGGTCAACTTGTTCAATGGGAGAGATCAATCTCTAAATGGTCATGTGGGGTTCAATTTTGTAAATTTATCTTGCTTAAGTGAGTTTCTCTTAACACAAACACTTTTCTTGATTAATCTTTTCAAACTAAATGTCTATGTCAAAAACATCATAAATTTCAAAAGGTCCATTTTGTGAAAATCATGAGGTTGAATCCATAGTTGCTTATGTTGACTTTGGGAAGTATGGATTGAGATATAAGTCAGTATATTTAGAAATCTCTAAGGATATAAATCCTTAGGACAAGCATTAATATCAAGGCTATTTCAAAAGGTATCCATACTTAAACCAAAGGGTTTGAAATTTTGAGGAAGATTGTGAATGCTTGTTTACAACCTTTTTGAACCAAGAAAAGTATTAAACTGACTCATAAGCATTTACCATCATAGGTTCAAAAGATATGACTTGAGGAATCCCCACTTGGATTTCTCCAAACACTAAGACAATGATTTCATCTAGAGATTTGGTGACACTGCATGACACACACTTCCTAGGATCACCAAATCTCAAATCCTGAAGATCTGAAGATCCTAAGGATTTTTCTATTTCAACAATTGAATAGTAAAATGTGTGGTGGTTTCAGAATGACCATTCGTGAACTAGCAAGCATAAAATCTTTTTCTTCCAAATAATGGTTCTTAGCAAGGGATTTTGTTCAAGGTGGCCATACACGTGGCAAGATTAGCTCAATATTATTTCAATCAAGAGGCCTCCTATTCTCTTCCTAAGAAGAGATTTTAACGTATCACACATATACTAAGGGTGAAACTTGTCAATATGACACATCCGCACTTGTTGTTTGTGAATTTTTTCAAAAACACAATTTTTATATAGTGACTTGAAAGAGCTTGGCTTTAGCTCATTACAGCTTGGGCCATTCCCTCCTTTCGAAGCGAGGAGGTAGGCCCACTAAAGATAAACAAAAGAAAGGAAGTATGTTCATAGTTTGATGTCCTAGTTTGCATGAAACAAGGAGAGAGAACACAAAACACCTTTCCCTACACTAGCATGGGGTTCATTTTTAATCCAAATTGAAAGATGTGGGCAATTATACAAAATGTCAAGGAATGTTTCTGATTCTCAAGATTGCCAAGTGGAATGAGAGAAGTGCATATGCATTTAATGACAAAAATGTAAATCGTAAAACATAGCAAAAACTCATTAATTTTAACCCCCAAAGCAAAGATGAGCTTATTTTAAGCACCAAATGAAGTGTTAAGTTGTTTCATTCAATTTTAGTCTCGTTTGAGCATTTTTTTAAAACCCAGTTGAAAGCTAGTGTGGTCCTAAAGCATAAAATCAAAAGTATGATAAATGGGTTATAATTTCCCAAAAAGTGTCAAAACAATTGTTACAATTATAAGATTGAAAGATAAGATTGCTTCTTCACTTCAACTTTTATCGTCCAACTTGCAAAACCTAGTTAGCCTAAAAATGAGAACAAAGTCAATGTTGGAGTATAGTTAACATTGAGAGGGGGGGTGAATCAGTGTTAACAAACAAATTAACTCTTTTATTTCTTTTAATAATTTTCAAATCATGAATGAACTTATGCAATAAGAAAAAAATGAGCAAATAATGAACAAACACATATAAGAGATTGACACAAAGATTGTCTTGAGTGGAAACCATCCTGGGGAATAAAACCACTCAAACTTGGCCTCACTGGCCTTATCTAAAAATATTCTTTGTACAAAGCCTCACTGGCTGATTTGTCTCACTGACAATAGTGCTATCTCACTGATAGTCTTTTGAAATGTACACATGTGAAAGAATTGTAAATACAGAGTTGATCTTTGTTTCATTAATTACATACTCTATTCTGCAATGACCTCAGAATTAGAGTCACAAAATTCCAAATCTCAAAACAATATATATATATATATATATTTCCTTTCAGAAAGATATATTCTGTATTTTCCAAAACCTCTCATCAACATGAAAATGAGCACAATGAAGCATTTTATATGTTCTCTATTTCAAAACAAAATTAGGTAAAAACCTTTTTTGAAAAACTGTATCCATAACTTCCATGAGAAACTAAATTTGAAACTTCCCTTGCTAGATGTAAGAACATGTCTTCTTACACAACACTCAATCATAATCCATCGAAACCCATCTTGCCAAGAAAGTATTAAGGATAATCAATACAAAACTACCATATAATCTGCAAAGCCGAAAAAACACAATAAACCCACAACCAAACCCACAAAAATAACGATAGAGTTTTCTAATTAAATGTTTATAAAAGAAACATTTAACATTTAAAAAACACCCTTATTCTTAACTGCAGACCCGAACAGGGTAACAAAACTTGTTTTTAATTTTCTCTACTTCTTCAAACATTTCGACAAAACAAAACTACAACAAACTGCTAGAAAACCTGGTGGATTAAAAAGAGAATTATTTACTCCAAACCCAACATTAAAATAGAATGCTCAAACAACTATATCCTTTCAACAACAGAATTCCTAGGTAAGCACTATAAACTCGATTACAGTTAATCGGTATCATAATCACCAAAAACAATCAAAATCCCATTGTTCTTAATTGACACAGAAAAGAGTAAGACAAAAACAAAGTGGGAAAGAGTACACCTGAAATCAACACAAAACAAAACATCTTGACTGTCTTGCCCTCCACTGCTATTTCTTGTCCCATTAGAGACCATGCAACCAAACTCTGGAACAAGCTTTCCTTATTACCGATTCCATGATTAGGGTAACAAACCCTAACAAATAAAGTGAAACAAACATTGATGCCCATCATAGCTTCATAGAAGCTTTCAAATTTGAAATAATGATGCTTCATGTCCAGGAATTATGATGGGAAAGAATTCCCATTCAAAACAAATTATTACCACCAATAATGCAAAGATTCTTTTAATTTTGACTTTATAAAACATTATCATTGCCACCTTTTTGCCACTTCATATTTATCTTTAAGAAAAATACACAGTTTCCTCACAATGATCCAAACCTTATTTGGAGATGCAATATGCCCTTTTGAAACAAACTTTGGATATAGTATTTATCATTGCACCTGACCAATATTATCATGAAGCCTTAATATGTTAGGATATAAATATGCAGATGGACTTTATTATCTCAAACTGAAAATAGATCATATGCCAAGCTGACAATAACTGAACTGTGAAACATATTAATCACTGGAATATGCCAAATGCAAGTGATGATGCCAAGATAGATCAAAATAGATATATAAACTCATGCAAGAAGAACTAAACTAAAAGATCACCATGTGCACAACCCGATACCTCAACTTTGGTGTTATGACATTAATGCCAAATAATACTAAGGGACAACAGTCAAAGGCATGTTGGTGATCAAATGAAGTAAAAAAAATTAAAGCACATGCTGAAAATTGATCAATATTTTGCTTATCAGAGAAGGGCATGGTTGTTCACGATAGCATCACCATAAAGGAAATGAGTGTTTCTCTCATGAATTTGGGCATCGCTCTGTAGAAATCTAGTGATGACGATAGTGTCGCTATTTTGGAGTGATGTGATTTACAAATTCACAATACCTCTAAAAGTATTCAGCATCATTGTTTATTTTAATTAGTGCCAGTATATTAATTAGGTGTCACTATTTTTTATGATGATAGCGTTCTTGTATGGCGATGCCCAGTAAAGGTGTCACTAAAATTCCCTTGAGAATTGTTGTATCTTGCAAGAATCAGAAAAAATATAATTCGAGATATAAATTGATTAAATTTGATTGGTTCTACCCTCCTTCTAGTGCCAAAATGTGACCGACAGATTAGTATGGGCCGATTATGCTTGATCCATGAAGAATTGAAGCATAATGAACCCACTAATGTCAATCTCAACAAGATCAATTAAATGTAAATTAAACCAATAATTCACTAAAACCAAGCATACTAAACTAGAAAGCATTAAAAATGCCTACTCTAATCCATTGAAACCCATCCCATTTTGGGAGTGGTGTCGTGTTGATGTGGAATGACGACCCTCTCCCAATCCTGTGGATAAATGAGGCTATTCCAATTAGTTTTGTTGAAGAAAACTAATGGAACCACTATGAGACATGTATGAAAACATGATTTTAATCTAAATGAGCATGATGAAAGCTAATTTAACATGCTTTATGCTAATATGATCAATATGGGTGTATGAAAATATACTCTAAGTGTATGGGAGCTTCAAAAGATTAAAATCCTAATTAATAAATAAGCTAAATGTATGCATATATGTTATCATGGAAGCCATTAATGGAAGATAAGCTTATATGCAAGTAAATAAAGCTAAAATGATGTTAAATGTGAGTGCAAGTGAAAATGATTTTAACTGCATAAGTTTTTTTGTTAAAAGATGGATTTATTTGTCTCTAAATAGTGATCTATTTATAGAAGAGCAAATGAGAAATGGAGGGTTGAGATAAAAAAGGCTAATGAATTGTGAAGGATGGAAGAAGTTAGAGGCATGGATCATGGATTCTCATCAACAGATGAGAATGAAAGATGATATTTTAATCAAGGGTTAATATTCCTTCAAACAAACACATTTTTGACCTGCATAAGAGGTCACAAGTTAAATTTCACAAGAAGTTTTGAGTTAACTTGCATATGAAGTTTTATAAGAAATTCTCTTTTTCAAATGAGTGAGGAGAGAGAATATATTCTTTGGAATATTCTCATGGGTGAGCGAAAAGGATAATTTATCAAAATAAAACAAAGTTTAATTGTGCAAAAAGGGGAGGAATATTCCTTTTGGAGGAATGTGCAAAGGAGGAATTTTCTCTTGGAATATTCCCTTGCAAGTGGGGGGAATTAGATTAATTAAGTAATTGATAATTAAACAATGTTAATTATGTAATTAGGGGATTAGAAGAATTAAATGATATTCATTAAATAAAATGATTGAATGAAAAAGGGGGAAAGGTGATGACATTTAATTAAATAACTTAGGGTAATTATTTAATTAAATAATAATATTTAAGGATTTAAATTTAATAGTTTTATTTATTTAATTTAATGAGAGGAAATGTTACCATGAAAAGGGGTGAATTATTCTGATTAAAATAATGAGTTTAATAGATGCAAATGAGAAAATTAATTAAATAGCTAGGATAATTTAATTAATTAAGTGAAAAGAGGATGGTTTTCAAGATGAAATGATGTTAGTATACATGATTCAAGTGCATGATATCATTTAGGAAAATTTTCAGTGTCTACAGGTACTAGTGATATTGTGATGCAAGATGGATGTTAGTTAGAAGAAATATTTGATGGTGGATAGAAATTTGATGTAGTTAGTACTGATGAGTCTTTCACTTTGCTTGGAGGCTTTGCATTTTGAACAATACCATTTGATGTAGCGAATAGATACAATGCACCAGGGTATTAATAACCAAGGTGACTTTGTATCTATTGCATGGAATTTGATTCGACATACAAAGAATGTTCCTCTTCATACTAGACATATAGAAACTTTGTTTAAAGTATATGGTTGGGTTATGTTAAAACATGTCAGACCAGTAACACAAGAGGTGTTAAGCACCTAATATGCCACTAGTTCATGAAATGCTTCAAAAAAAAATTCATACACTCAATAAAGCAAGTATTTGCCATGGTAATCTCACAAAAATATCTTACAAACAACAAATCGAAATGACACTCAATTGCCCCCATTCCTTCTTTTCTAAATCCTTATGGACATCCTCAAGAGATCTTAGGAATGAGTCAATAAAATAAATAAAAAAGATAAGACTATAAAAAAAGATAAAAACAAAGTTACCTTATCACTTGCCATATCTGTTTGGGTGGGGCTATTATCCAGTGTTGATCATGTCTATTGTAGGAACATATCCATTAAGGCATATCTCAGGATGTTGTTGATGGCTTGTCAATAAGATAGGTAATTAATACTTTGGCCATGTTTTTTTCTATTTATAATCAAAGCTTTGCGATTGTTTGCTTGACAGTTCTAGCTTTTGATTTTTGTTCTATTTTTTATTTGTTTTTTTTGGGTATGTGTAGGATCATCATGGAAAAAATAGGCCCTTAAGTGGTGAAAAATTTAGAAAAATCAAAGTTAGGCAACTTGACGTAAAAATTTGAATAAGTTATCTATATTATTTCAAAATAATGTAACAATAGAATCTATAGCAAATTGAATGTGGTTTCTAAACTACTAGGTTTTTTTTTTTTAAATCTATTTGGTGAAAAATTGAAATTTCAATGCAGTAGTACTTAAATTTTAGGGAAAAAATAAGTAGGTGTCTGACCACCCTAACCACAATAAAATGATAATATTTTTTTATAAGATTTTAGATATAAGTAGAGGACTCATGTCTCGATGTGATGCTTTTTTTTGTAATTTTTTTCCAAGTAAATAATTAATTATGATTTTTATTACAACTTTTTAAAAATATAAAACTCGTATGTCTAACCACTTTAACTTGGTCAAAACTTCATGAAAATCATTTTTTGTTTTTAATCCTATAGTATGCAAAGCATAGAATGTGACACATGTTTCAGATTCAAAAAATGTGATAGTATTTGAAATCTATAGATGTTTTTCAATCAACCTATCAATCAAGACTTTACTTGTAATTCAAATAGAAAATGAATAATAATTATTTATTAAATTCAAAGTAAAGCATAATTTATATTAGTGGAAAGCTGAGAATCTCCTTTAAAAACCCTTTTCATTTCATCAATTTTGAGTAAAAAAAAGTCGTCAACCACATACCTTACACATACCCATCATATCGCCAATTTTTGGCCCATCATGATCCTGCACATACCCTTTTGTTTTCCTCAAAGGGTGAAGATGATAATTTTTTTATTATGGGTGGAGGGTTTATTGTGAATTGTGATGATGGAGATAAGACTTTTTGATTTTTTGAGTTTTTATGGTGCTATTTTTATTTTTTTCAGAGGACTAACCTAGGGCCTTGGGGGCTCTTCAATGATAAGCCTTGCCTACATTGTACATGTAGAGGCTTGTAGTTCACTTGGTTTCATAAGAACTTGTTTTTGATCTTTTCTATTTTGTGACTGTTTTTGGATTTTGAATGTTTGTGACTATTTTTGGATTTTGATTTTTTTTTTACTAAGTTGAAATAAAGCATGATAGAAACCTAAATGGACTGACCTATGGCCTCAGGGGTTGATCAGAGATAAGCCTTTCCTATGTTATACACGTAGAGACCACATAGTTCTACCGTTTGACCCAAAGCGTAAACTTGTTTTTAGGATTTCAAACAACACTGAAAACTTGGATTGTTATTCCACTTCAGTTTCTAGAGGATATGTTGCGGGAAATCCACTTGAAATATCTATGAGGTTCAATAAAATGTTGATATCTTAGACTATTTGAGTGGAATAATCCAACAATGTTGTTTTGTTTTTGATGTTTTCAATTTTTTTTTTTAGATGTTTATGATTTTGTTGTTTTCTAGCTATTTTTTAATTTTTTTTGCTATTTTTGACCATGATAGGATGCATAAAGATCTAATCCATGACTAGCTTGAGGAAATTTCCCCCAATTTGGGATAAGACTACTTTCCTAAATCAATATCAAGCCATGGTTGGACACATGCTTTATTATGGGATGTGTTGGTGATTTTTTAGTAAAACCAAACTTGATCTTACCACTTACCTACAGATCTACCGAAATCTAATGATCATCAAGGGTAAGGATTGGCCAACAAATGAGTAAGGATTCTGAGGCCCTTACTCCTACTATTCGGGCTCTGTGAAACCTAGGAGGGTAATCCTTGACATGTCCAAATTATTTTTATTTGATCGAGAAAATTTCTACACAAATATGAATTCCTATAAAGTGCAAATAAATAACATTCATTAAAGATTTGGCAAACCTTTAAAAAAATTATTATCTATTGCAAGGAATGGAGTAATACTTCAGATTGGTGCATTATAATTGAAAGTGTTTAAGATGATTTTCATTCTCATTCCAAGCCCTTGGTCAGGTGCATGAATAACTCATTTATCTTTAGGATTTAACATAATTAAAAGACCAGTGCCTCATCTTGGGATAATGGAGTCACATATGTAATAACCAATAATACCTTAGCAATTTAACTCAGTAATTGGTGGACTATTGATATACTACTTTGCAGTATTCAACTCGTTGTGCCTAAAACACAACTACTTATCGATCATATGCCCTCTCCTTACAAACCTATGACCTTATTTTAGCATTTAATCAATTCTTTGAATTGAAGCAGAAGTAAGCACACTCATTCAATTAAAACAATTGAAGACAAATGAAAAGATCATTATCCATTTCATTCATAATTTGAAAGAAAATTACATAGGAGAGCATATGCTTTAGAACTAACACTTTCTTCTATAACTAGTGCTATTGTAAAACTATTTTAAGATCATTACATAATAATTCATATGCACAACTCCCTTTATGATCTATTCATCAATTCATCTATTTACAATCTGCTCCTTCATGAGCTCGGTATTTTCCACCTAGACCATTTAGAGACCTAAAACTTGAACCCCCGTAATCATCCTTGAAATCCATTTTATAGAACAAGGGAGCAACAAGCAACCGACTAAATTAAAGTTGCATTTCATTTTCATTTTAAAGCTAATTTCATTTGAATTTGAGATATTCCCCAGATAGTTATACATAATCATTTGCAAAATAGGGGAAAGAAAATAACAAAATTTCACATGATCCTTCGAAGAAGAAGAACCAGCCTACCAAAAAGGCACTATTAGTCATTGCAACAGCCTCCAAACTGCATGTCCACATCAAGCAAAAATATTCTCCATCATACTAGCTAGAAGGCCTCCAAGTTTGCACAAAGGACAAAAATCAAACATATGCTGAGAAAGACGAAAATGCCACCAAGGCATTGTTATCATCAAAAACCAAAAACTAGGACCAAAATGCTATCATGCTCAATCAACACTAGAGTACACACATCCACTTCGTGTCTTTGTAGAAACCAAAGAAACCACCATTTCATCCTCATCAGAGTCCATCAGATTAGCCATGGTGAGTAGGTACTGGTAGTAGCCTAAATCAGTTTCAACCTCATTGTCCAAGGGACTATTTGAGATTTTAATGGGAGAATTATTTCATCCCATGTATGCCTGGTGATACTTAGTCATCCCTTTTGATTCCCTCATATATTTCATCGAATCCTTCTCTTTAAACTTGGTCGACTCTCCCATAACAACTCTTCTCCTTAGATGATAAGTACTCTTAACACCATCCTACATAGATTTCTTACCACGGGCCTTCTTCTTGCCCTTTTCCTTTGGAGTTATAAGAACTCCAGGTGTGGCTTGTTCATTTTTAGGGATATCATAATGGGACTCAAGAAAACTAAGTCTCCTAGACCTTTTGACTAGAGAGGCAGATACATTTGGTTTACTCATCTTCAATGAATAAGCTTCACAAACTTTGCAGGACATCGGCAACCCCACCAATTTGCAAACCCTATCGACTTATGTGAAATTATAGCAAGAATTCCCATGCAAACCCCAGGTAACAAACTTATAGAGCCTATGAAAGTTTCTCTGGACAAACCAACTAATAACTAGTCAATCTTTAAGAATGTGGATGTCAACTTACCTGGGAGAGAACAACTTATTGCCTTTGCAATTCCTGGACACAGTCACTCACATCATCCTCATCCTAGACTCAAGCCTAACTCCTCAGCTTCTAACTGCAATTGGGTAGAAAATGTGATTTCCAATTCCCATTTATTAAGCAACTTGAACATGTCGACCATTAATGCCCAAGGAAGGCCAACACGAGCGATCCAATGATCAACTGTTGGATTTTGAATCATAACCGTTAATTTCCCAGAAGTCTTACAACTTGTTTGTCATCTTCAATCATTGTAGAAAAGTAATCATTCATGTGCCTCAAGAGAATATTTGGGTAGCCATGCATGTTTCTTCTACAATTAATTCTTACTCGTGTGAAGCAAAATGGATATCATATCCAGCTATCATGTCCATATATTTAGTTTTGAATGTCAACTATCAATCTCTGTATGTGAGATGGCATGTTGAACGACTTGGATTGAGTCAACCAAATTTGAATTTCCACTACCATCATTCACAAATCCTTCGACCAATAAAAACCTGGTAGCTAGAATGCCAACTCATCCATCTATGGGCTCCACCATCCTGTTCCAAGCGGAAGAAGGGATGCACATGTCGTTATCTCACTAACCCTTTTTCTTTTTAGCAAATATTATTTAAATCTCATGGGGTTGGTGAGGAATGTCCAAGATCTAATCTTTTGATCTAACGGTTGGCAATCTGCGCATGTACAAATGTTAGTTTTAATGAAGGGGACCTGACTAGGTCGACGAGACTTAGACCCTTAGGAATTAATGACTTAAGACTTAAATCATTTTAATATGAAATATTTCACCTGACCATAGGAAAACTAAAGTGATGGGGTAATAATTGGTGACTGACATATCTAAACCAAAGGGTCAGTAATAAGAACGATTCAAATGGCTCAAGTTGTAACTCAGACAACTGGTAATTGGGTGTGACAAGTCAATAAAGAAATAAAATTCCCAAGGTTTAAAACCATGTAAATATGAAACAAAGGCTTATGAACCAAAACCCTAAACCCTAAACCCTACCCTTGGACACAGAGGTGATAAAACATCAGAAATCAAAGAACCTGCTCAAAATTATTAGAATTTTAGAAGTTCTACTAGTGGCTCATGCTCGAGGATGCATACCCCTAGCAGGTATGGAAAGAATTCAGATCTCATAGTTGAAGCAAACCAGTACCAAGAGACAAAACTTAGGAGCTTTCCAAGACAAGGCAAGCAGACGCAACTAGAAGCACACACACCAAACCTATATACAATATTTATATAACCTACAACATGTCTTCTTATTTCAAATTTTTAGAAGCCTCTTATGGTGTGCAAACCTTCAAGCCTGCCTCATGAAATTCCATAGGCTTCAATCCTCAAATTGGTGGCCCCCTTCCCCAAAACTTAAAGTCAACTCTTACCTCTATCAAAGACTTTATTCTCTACTGTTTGTAGTGGATCAACAATTCTACCAAGAATTTTCCAACAATTAATTCCATTGTGATTAACACAATCAAACATACATGCCATGTTTCCAAAACTTCCCTTATCTTCATAAAAATGTGCTTGACTAAAAAATACAATGAAATGACATTTGGAACTCATACATTCTGCAATGTGTATAACCAATATGCTCATTAGCCTACTGCAATACAAGCTTATCTAATTGAATTGAAAAAGTAAAACATTCATTGACATCATAAATAGTTTGCACATCAAACTAAAAACTTTCATAAACACTTTGTTGTGTAGTGTGTAGAAAACCCCTAGGTGTATCATGACATAAGTACTTTTCTAGGAATTTTGATTTAGCTACATCAAAACACACCTTGGTGTCATGGGAATGGAGATCACATGCATTGTCAACATCCCAAAAATGGGTAAATGCGTTCATCTTAGGTACAGTAACATATTCTAATTCATTTTTCAAATCATCATTCAAATCAATGCAAAACACCTCAAAAGTAGGCTCAAACAATTCAGCACCAATAGGATCAACAAAAAGACATTCGTGTACAATGGTAATTTCATGTGCATCATCAATTGATAAGTGTGTTGACCCAAATGTGAAAGATTCATTGTAATTTGAATGTTATTCATTAGCAATTGAACAAGCCTCTTTATTTTCTTTCACACAAATGCTTTCCTCATTAGATGAAAACATGTCCATACTCATACTATGAAGATAAGAAGCATCAACAAAGAATAAATCATATTCAATTGAACAAGCCTCTTTATTTCCATCTTTTGGCTGCTCTACACATGGATCAAGAAGTTCTGCAATATCAACACAATCTAAAATTTTATTGTCGTATAAATCAACAAGCTTTTCAATATGATCAATTAGTAGTAATGTTGATTCAAGATCCATATGCCTATCACAATGTACAACCTGATCATTCAAAAATGAACCCCTTCTTTCATCAATATGTCCATCATTATCCTCTTCATACATCAAAAATATTTCCATCTCTACTTCATACAAACAATCATGAGCAGTAGGGACATAAACACATCCATTAGCATCTTTATCATTTATGGTGTTGTGCTCAGGATCAGCATATTGAATGCACACATTCTTATCTTCATATTCCTCATCATTCACACAATTAACATGCTCAATTGATGGAAAACCTGAACTATATTCCAAGTATTCATCATATGCAATTTTTTCATTCACTTGTGGACAAGTGACTTCATGAGCATTTATATCATTGCATCCTTCATGTGAAGAAAATACCTTGAGATTATCCTCATACGGTAAAAGCAAGAAGTTGGGTACATGAAGAGGGGAAGTTTCAGCCAAAAAAAAATCTCTCAGAAAACGCATACGCGTTATTAAAAAATTATGTGTTATGCTTCGAGTACCCGAGCCTAAAAAAACGCGTATGCACTAAAAAACGTGTACGTGTTATATAATGCATACACATTTTATAACACGTACAAATTGATTATTTTAAAAAATAAATACTTTTTAGAAATGGGTACACATTTTGTAACACAAAATGAGTACGCATTTTAAAATGCCTACCCGTTTCTAAAAAGTATTTATTTTTTTAAATAATCAAGAAAATAAAGAATGCATATGCGTTTTGTAAGGCATACGCGTTTTTAAAATTCAAAATTCCCAACCCACATGCTTCCTCAGTTTTAGGCTTGGAAAAGGCTTGGCAATCCAACCTTAGCCTTTGACCTGCAACAGAAAAACTAAGGTAGATTGAAGAAGAATGTCCAACTTTAATTAAAACCCAATAGAGAACACGATGTATAATTTCCAAATATATAATTTTTATTAAGATTGGATTATGTTTGCTATTTTTTAATTAATTTCTAAGTAAACTAGTCCTTAAACTTGAAATATCAGGCTTTTTTTATTTTTTAATAACTTTTTTTGGTTAAGTTTCTTGTAAAAAAAATTATATGGCATCAAACTTTAGACAATTCTCTACATAATGAAAAAAAATTTCAAAGTTCTTTTAGTTTAGGTCCAATTATGTTGTCTGTACACGTTGATTTTTAAAAACAACAATTAAGGCTAATAAAAATTCAATAAAAAAAAATTATTCAACAAAAATTACAAAAAAAATTCCACATCAATATTCATGTTGTTAGCTATATTTTCCCAAAGGAATTAGCAAAATAATTTTATTTGGGTCAAAAAGTGGTGTCCGTACATGTGCTTGGTATTGTAAAAATAGGGACTTTTAAAAAGTGATTTTTATAGATCCCTATCAAAATTTAATTTCTATAATCTGGGTATTTGAATAATTTATATATATAGAAACTAAATTCAAAATGATAAATTTCATATTACTGACCTTTTTTAAGATTTATTGTGTAAGTGCCTCAAAGTTTAAGTCCAAGTGTGACAAATTCTGAAAAACAACAAAAACACTTCCACTTTTTGAGCTTTTTGTGTACCCAACTTCTTGCATTAGCCCCAAGTAAGAGCAGTCACAATCCTCGGGGAAATAATCACAAACTTCAATCTCATCATGATCCTCATTACAAGAAAATTTATCACTACATAAACTATGCTCAAAATTTTTAGAATGAATGCTTAAAGTTGCATTTTCAAAATCATTGTCACTAGTTTGCAATGAAATATCAACAACACTTGCATTATTTTCATTGATAAAAACCTGACATGGAATTACATCTTGCATCTCTTTTACTTCTTCATCACCTAAGATATTACAAGAAAATATTTCATGCATATCTATTTTTTCATCATACCATGTATCTTTGTCCTAATCACTATTGTGTCGCTCTACATATGTGTTGTTTGTGAATTGATTACAATCACTATCCTTATCCATACAAGATGGATGTTCATTTTCTAATATACTCCTTTCATTTGTATATCATGTTCTAATTTTTCTGAATAGGACAACTACTATTTGCATTTTGAGACACCACACCTTTTGTATAATCATATCAGGCTCCTTCAACAATCTTTATCCAATCAAATACCTAGTTAAAACTATGAGGCTTCAACTCCTTTGGCAAGGTACTCAGCCCTAACTCATAGATTTCACAAAATAGATCAATGCACATTGAATCCTCAAGTCTAAAATTTTTGGGGACTTCCAACAAGGCATCCAAAAATCTTAAGAACATATCATAGGGTGATTCTCCCTTATATCTTTTCATGTTAGAAAATACTTGAACAAAAGATGTCTAATCATCTTTACTCAAATTTTGTTGATGCTCAACTTGGAGTTCACTATGATTTGTATCATGTTGTGATGATGGAGAAATCAGAGCAGTAAAAACATTATCATCTTGACAAGAATTTCTATCATTTGATCCATGAATTCTATTTGTAGGAGATATGCTAGGATAAATAACACTTGCAACCATGTATCCCTTCATCATTGAATATTTCAAATTGTTCTCAATATCCATGGAAATTTGATATTTTTTGTTTAATGTTGTAGGCTCTTTATCTCTTAGCAAATAGCTCATTTCTTCATCAAATGCACCTAAGTACACTACCAAACATGCTGCATTGTTTGGTCTTAGACTTTTTGGAGTATCCCTTATTTCCTTTGCAAATCTAAGATTGAAAGCTAGGACTAGCTCATCCTCTTCTTTCTCAATGCTCATAAATTTTTGTCTCACTGAAATGGGATCAACCCTTTCACCAAATTTCTCCATGAACACTATTTTGAACTCCTCCCAAGAATAGATAGAGCATGATGGTAAATAAGAGAACCAATCTCTTGCATCTCCTTTCAAATACTGAACAAACAACTTGATGACAACATCCTCAAAATCAAGTTCATAGTCTTCCATCACATTTACAAACTCTTGGAGATGCCTACTTGTTGATTCAAACTTCTTGCCATTGAAATTTGGAAATTGTTCTTTGATTTTAGATGGAATGGCATTTGGGTAACCATTAATGCCACTGAAATTGATAGCTCTATATCTTTCAGTACTGAAAGTGCTTTGATGACATGACAAGGGCCACACACTATGAATTGTTACATCTATGTCCACATAAGGATGCATAGGTTGATGGTACATTTTCTTATACTTTTACAAGCCTCGTTATATCAACCTTGCAGTTACATAGGGAAACTCAAACTCCCTTTGCAACATGATCTTAAGCCTTTATAATGAAAATTTTCTATCTCTACTTGCTCAAGGTCCTCTAATGGGAAAAGTTTAAAGATAAATATGCTTCTTCATCATAATACAAAAACTTCAAATTACATCTTAGAAGTATGTAAAATTACTACTATTATTCCCTTTCTTAGTGCTATTTCACCTAATAGGGAACCATTTATCATTTCAAGTCTTGAATACTTCTCATAAACTACTTTCAAACACAATAATACTTTCTTTAGATTTATGAGAATAGTTGGAAACTTGTAGTGGCCATTAACATTTCTTCCTAGCTAGAAATTTATGTAGATCTGAAACTTTTCCTCATATCTTCATCAAGTTGTTTAGACATAGTCGACACCTCTCTTCACAGAGAACTGAACTTCAAGAAATATGAATCTCTTTCAAAGATAAATCTCATCTTAGGTCTTCTCCAACAGTGGAGTCACACATAAATTCATTGGACTTTGTTGTAACGAAACCTCTTATAGGTCCAAGAAATTCTCAACATCTGAACCAGATGTTCAAATTCATTAAATGCTTGACTCTATGATATAACAGTCTGCAACTGGAGATTCAAAGTTCTCCCCAGTGGAGTCGCCAATCTATTGGTGATTTTTTTAGGAAAACCAAACTTGATCTCACCACTTACCTATAGATTTTATAGAATCCAATGATCAGCAAGGGTAAGGATTGGCCAATAGATGAGTAAGGATTCTGAGGCCCTTACTCCTACTTTGTGGGCTCTTTGAAACCAAGAAGGGTAATCCTTGACATGTCTAAATGATATTTATTTGATCAAGAACATTTCTACACACAAATGAATTCCTATAAAGTGAAAATAAACAACATTCATTAAATATTTGACATACCTTTAAAAAAATTACTATCTATTGCAAGGAATAGAGTAATACTTTAGATTAGTAAATTATAATTGAAAGTGTTTAAGATTATTTTCATTCTCGTTACAAGCCCTTGGTCAGGTGCATGAATAACTCATTTATCTTTAGGATAACATAATGAAAAGACCAGTTCCTCATCTTGGGATAATGGAGTCACATATGCAATAACCAGTAATACCTTAGAAATTTAACTCAATAATTAGTGGACTATTGATATACTACTTTGTAGTGTTCAACTCACTGTACCTAAAACACAACTACTTATCGATCATATGCCCTCTCCTTACAAACCTGTGACCTTATTTTAGAATTTAATCAATTCTTTGAATTGAAGCAGAAGTAAGCTCACTCATTAAATTAAAAAAATTGAAGACAAACGAAAAGATCATTAACCATTTCATTCATAATCTGAAATAAAATTACATAGGAGAGAATATGCTTTAGAACTGACACTTTCTTCTATAACCATTGCTATTGTAAAACTATTTTAAGATCATTACATAATAATTCATACCCATTACTTCATTTCTGATCTATTCATCAATTCATCTATTTACAATTTTCTCCTTCATGAGCTTAGTATTTTCCACCTGGACCATTTAGTGACCTAAAACTTGTACCTTTGTAATTAGCCTTGAAATCCCTTTTATACAATAAGGGAGCAACAAGCAATTGACTGAATTATAGTTACATTTCATTTTCATTTTAAAGCTAATTTCATTTGAATTTGAGATATTCCCAAGGAAACTATACGTAATCATTTGCAAAGTAGGGGAAAGCAAAAAGCAAAATTTCACATGATCCGTCAAAGAAGAAGAACCAGCCTACCAAAAAGGCATTGTTAGTCATTGCAGTAGCCTCCAAACTTCACGTCCACATCAAGGAAAAGGATTCTCCATCATACCAGCCAGAAGGCATCCAAGTTTGCACTAAGGAAAAAAATCAAACATATGCTAAAAAGGATGAAAATGCCACCAAGGCAATGTTATCATCAAAAACCAAAACCTAGACCAAAATTCTAGGTCTAGAGTACACACACCCACTCTGTGTCTTTGCAGAAACTAGAGAAACCACCACTTCATCCACATTAGAGTCCATCAGATTAGCCATGATGAGTAGGTACTGGCGGTAGCCTGAATTAGTTTCAACCTCATTGCCTGAGGAACTACCTGAGATTTCAATAGGATAATTATGTCATCCCATGTAAGCCTAGTGATACTTATTCATCCCTTTTGCTTCCCTCATAGATTTGACTGAATCCTTCTCTTTAAGCTTGGTCGACTCTCCCAAAATAACCATTCTCCTTAGATGATAAGTACTCTTAACACCATCCTGCACAGATTTCTTACCATGGGCCTTCTTCTTGCCCTTTTCCTTTGGAGTTATCAGAACTCTAGGTGTCCCTTGTTCATTTTTTAGGGATATCATCATGGGACTCAAGAAAACTGAGTCTCCTAGACCTTATGACTAGGAGGTGAATACATTGGGTTTACTCATCTTTAGTAAAGAATCTTCATAAACTTTGTAGGAAAGGGACAACCCCAACAATGTACAAACCCTATCAACATGTGAAATTCCAGGAAGAATTCATGTGCAAACCCCAAGTAACAAACTTATATAGCCTATAATAGTTTCTCTAGACAAACCAACCAGTAACCAGTCAATCTATAAGAATGTGGATGTCAACTTACGCATGTGTGAATAACTTATCGCCTTTGCGATTCCTTGACACAATCACTCACATCATCCTCATCCTGGACTCAAGCCTAACTCCTCAACTTCTAACTACAATTGTGCAGAAAATATGACTACCAATTCCTTTCTATTAAGCAACTTGAACATGTCAACCATCAATACTCAAGGAAGGCCAACACGAGTGAGCCAACGATCAACCGTTGGATTTTTAATCACAACCGTTAATTTCCCAAGTGTCTTACAACTTGTTTTTCCTCTTTAATAATTGCATAAAATCAATCATTCATGTGCCTCAAGAGTAGATTTGGGTAGCCCTATATGTTTATTTTTCCATTAATGCTTGCTCGCACAGAGAAAATAGGCTATAATGTCTAGATATTTAGTTTTGAATGTCATCCGCCAGTCTCTATGTGTGAGATGGCACATTGGATGACTTAGATTGAGTCAACTAGATTTGAATTTCCACTGCCATCATTCACAAATCCTTCAACAAATAAAAACCTAATGACTGGAATTCCAACTCATCCATTCATGGGCTTCACCATCCTATTTCAAGTGGAAGAAGGGATCCACATGTTTTTAGCCTACTAACCCTGCTACTTTTTAGTAACTATTATTTAAATCCTGTGAGGCTAGTGGGGAACGACCAAGATCTAATCTTCTGATCTGATGGTTGACAATCTACACATGCACAAATGTTAGTTTTAATGAAGGGGACTTGACTAGGTTGATGAGACTTAGACCCTTAGGAATTAATGACTTAAGACTTAAGTCATTTTAATATGATTTTTTTTTCCCAACCATAGGAAAATTAAAGTGATGGGGTAATAATTGGTGACTGATAGACCTAAACCAAAGGGTTGGTAATAAGAAAAATTTAGATGGCTCAAGTTGTAACTCAGACAACTAGTAACTAGGTGTGACAAGTCAATGAAGAAATAAAAAATATAGGGTTTAAAACCATGTAAATATGAAATGAGGGCTTATGAACCAAAACCCTAAACCCTACCCTTGGAAACAGAGGCAATAAAACATGAGAAATCAAAGAACCAACTCAAAATTATTAGAATTTTAGAAGCTCTACTAGGATGAATGGGTCGTTGTTGTGGATAGTACTGATAGATAATGATGCAAGTCTTATTTAAACATAGCACTTGTTTGGTAGGTTTTCACTATAGTACCTATTCTATGAGTGCCACAAAGTGGTTTACACTCAAGGAAAATTTATTTCACTTTATTGTTTATCTTTAATTTTTGAATTTTTTGAATTTTTTATCTTTTCCATTTTTTTGTATTTTTACCATTTTTCCTGGTGTATTATGACATGCTTCATGTGTATAACTTCTTGAGGTGGCTATTGTTCAGTGGTTTGGCTAAGGGTTCTCCTACAGGGGTATCCAATTGATATTCTCCTTAACCATAGCTTGCTATGATGATAAATGGGCCTAACTAGTTTGGTTCAAATTTGCCTCTACCATCTTGATTTAGTTGTACCTTCTGATTCTCCTTGAGGACCAAGTCACCAACCTAAAAGTTTTTGTATTTGATTTTCTTCTCATAGATTTGGTTGAGTCAATTTTGATAAACCTCAAGATGGTTTAACACACTCAAACACCTTTCATCTAGGAGCTCCAATTCATTTAACCTAGATACCTAATATTCTTCGTTGTTGGCCATTCCTTTTAATGAGATTCACAATGAGGGGATTTTGACCTCGATAGGTAAGAAAACTTATGATATGTAGACCAAGGAAAATGGTGTGGCACCTATAGGTGTTTATATGTTGGTGCGATATGCCTAGAGGGAGGGTTTTAGTTGCAAATTCCAATCATAGTCGACTTCATTAATAGTCTTCTTTAATATTTTTAGGATGGTTTTGTTAGATTCTTTAGCCTAACCATTTCTTTGAGGATAGTAGGGCATGGAGAATCTATGTTGGATAGAGGATTTGGAACAGAGTTCTTGGACATCTTGATTCTTGAATGGGGTTCCATTTTCCATTATTATTGTTTGTGGAATTCCATACCTACAAATCAAATAATTCAAAATGAACTTTGATATATGTTTTCCAATGATGTAGGTTAATGGAATTTCTTCTATCCACTTAGTGAAATACTCTGTTGCTATGATAATAAACTTGTACCCATTAGCTGAAGTAGGAAAAATCTTACCTACCAAGTCTAAACCCAATTGTGAGAAAGGCCATGGTGTTTTGATTTGTCTCAACTCATGTGCTGGTGCATGAACAAGGACACTATGTTATTGGCATTGATGACACTATAGAATATTGAATGCATTCCTATTCCATGGAAGGCCAATAGTACCCCGTTTTGATTTAGACTAGGTTAGGTTCACTAGAGTGGGACCCACAAACACCTTTGTGTACCTCTTATAAGGTTATTTGTGCTTCTTCTACATTAATACACCATAGTAACATACTATCTAGACTACGAAGGTATAGGGTATCTCATAGGATTATAAATATGGAAGTCCTACAAGTGAAGGTCCTCTTTTGGGTGGTTGTTAGGTCAAGTGGTATGATATCATGCTAGACGTAATCAAAGGTGTCTTAGTTCCATGGGGAATTAGGACCAACAACAACACATACTAGTTCTAGTTCTGGGATGTCAAATGTAGGTACGAGCAACTTTTCCATGGGGAACCTATACTTAGGAACATTATGTGGAATATAAAGAAGTGATCCTATGCTTTCCAATGCATCAACAACTTTGTTGTTCATCTGAGGAATTTTTTCAAAGGTGCTTGTCAATGCAAATATTTTTTCTGGTACTCATCGTTCACCTATTTGATCACTAACTAAGAGTCTCCAAAGACCTATAGCTCTTTTATTCTCCATTCAATGGCCATTTTGAGCCCTATGATCAAAGTTTCATACTTTGAGATATTGTTCGTGCATGGGAAAGTGATCCAATATGCCTTGGGTATACTATTTCCATATAGTGTGAGAAATAGAATACCTATTCCAGAGCCATGTTGGGTGTGGGACCCATCAAAGTATAGAGTCCAATGGACTATCTGTTATGTCATCAAGATACCTTCATCTGGAAATTCCACCGTGAGAGGTTGATGATCATCTATGGGTGCTTCAACTAGTTGGTCTACTGTGATTTTTCCCTTGATGGCTCTTCTATCCACATAGTCTATATCAAATTCACTTAGAATCATCACCCATTTAGCAATTTGTCCTATTAGGGATGCTTTTTCTAGTAGGTACTTTAGTGGGTCTACTTTTGAAATCATCTTTACCTTCCTATTTAAGATATAGTGTTTTAGATTTTGTGTCACAAACACAACTAAGGGACACACTCTTTCTATGGGAGAGTAGTTCAAATCATATCCCACTAGTGTTTAAATGATGTAGTATACAACTCTTTATTTATTATCATCATCTAGCTTGGCTAGGAGAGCTCCCAACACTACTTTTGTGGTAGACATGTAGAGTACCATATCCTTGTTTGGAATAGGCAGCATGAGTACAGGGGGAGTAAGTAGGTACTCCTCGACTTGTTGGAATGCTTCATCACATCTCCCATCCCATTTGAAGGTGATTTCATTTTGTAGGAGATGAGTGAAAGGGTGACATTTTCTGCCAATTGTGTGATAAATCACCTGATGGATTGTCTTCCCTTGTAAACTTAGTTGTTTTAATGTCTTTGGTGGAGGCATCTCTAATATGGCTTTTACTTTTGTAGGATCCACTTCAATCCCCCTCTTTTACACTATGTTCCCTAACAAATTTTTGGATGTTACTCTGAAAATGCAATTCATAGGGTTTAGTCTTAGATTATATTGTTCAAGTCGATCAAACACCTTTTCAAGATTGGTCAAGTGATCTTCCCTTTTGATGGACTTTGCTAGAATTTTTTCCACATAGTATTCCATGATTTTATGTAGCATATTGTGGAAGATGGTTGCCATTGCTCTTTGATATGTTGCTCCTACATTCTTTAGACCAAATGGCATTACATTCCAGTAGAAGGTCCCCCAAGCACAAGTAAATGTTGTTTTTTGTTAATTGTTTGGAGAGAATTTTATCTAGTTATTTCCAGAGAAACCATCCATTAAGGATATCATCTCATTCCCTGCTATTAGATCAATGATCATGTCACTACTTGGGAGGGGGAATTCATCCTTATGATAGGATTTGTTCAAGTCTTTGAAGTTTGTGCAGATCCTTATGCCCCCAATAGACTTTGACACTAGTACTAGATTCAATATCCATTTTGGATTGTCGATGGGTCTACTGAAACCCACATCTAGTAACTTCTTTAGTTTAACCTTTACCAATAATGCTATCTAAGAATGCATTTTTCTAAGTTTTTGTTTGATAGGCTTTGCTCCAGGGGAAATGGCCAAATGGTGTACTACTAGTGTTGGATCTAGTCTAGGAATATCTGCATAGCTCCATGTGAATTTTACCTTCCTATCATTGATGAATGCTATGAATTTTTATTTCTCTTCATGATCAAGTGACGCCACATGGTATGTTATTTTAGGGTCCTCTATTGTGCCAACATTTACAGACTTTGCTTCTTCTACTAGGAGAATTGATTTTTCTTAATATTCCAATATGGGGAGATTGAATCCTCCATCCTTGGGTGCCTCAAGGAGGTTTACACCTTTAGATGCATCCTTTATTTTCTTCTTTTCTAGATTTGATAGAGCCACATTGTGGTCTTCTCTAGGGGATCACATTTTTATTTTTTATGTTTTCTCTTTCATTTTTGCAACTAGAAGATTCAATCTATCCACTAAAATATGCATCTTGTTCAAGTCCATGATGAACCCAACTTTGTGATCCCCTACTAGTATGTCTATTCGAAGTCCCACAAAATTTGCAATTGCCTCATTGTTTTGGAATTGATCCAGAACAAGTGTATGTTGTTGTTGGACATAGTCTATCAATTGTGGGTAGAAAAGGGGTAGGATATCATCATTATCTACAAAGCTTACAAAGGTTGTTGAAATGGTTAGTATGGCTTTGGTATATTTTTCCCATTGGGTGTCTAGGTCAATATTACTAGAAGTGGGGGAATCATATCCAGTGATAAAGGAAGGAGATTCCCATTCATATTTGTTAGAGTCTATTCCAGAATAATAATGATACTTGGAATGGTTTTGATAAACTAGAGAGGGAACCTATAAATCCTAAAGTTATCGAATAAGTCTTCAACGAGTAAATTTTTTCCATGATATGGTAGATATCTAATGCCTTAACACGACCACAAGTTTCTTGTTTCTTAAAAGAGGTTCATCTAATTTTTTGAGTAACCACATCTTTTGGCTCATAACCTAGTCCCATATTTTTCTTTCTCTATTCCACTATGATAGGCTCCCATCATCCTTGTTTATATAGCCCAAGGCCACCTGTTCCCTGATATCCCATTTGTTTAGATAATTGATAACCTCTACTATTAGGATCAATTAGAGTGGCTTGTGGCTTTTTGGTTCTTTTTGGTCCTCTTTGTAAATCATGGATGAGAAGTCCTCTTTGAATATCTCTTCATCTTTCATGTCTCCCCACTTGGTGAAAATCATGGGTCCGGCTATCATTTGCACTGTCTGAGCATCTCCCCACTTGGTGAAAATCATGTGTTTGGTTATCATTTGCACTATTTGAGCATACTTGATCTCTTTCAGACCTCTATAGACTTTGGGTGTTGGCACAATCATGCAAATGTAGAATGCTTGCTTGAAGTGGTAATTTCCATTACCCCTATCTAGTACTTGAACCTTGGTTTCCATTTTCGATTGCTCATTTGATGCGATCTTGGTTGAGGTTGATGACAGTGTGGAAGGGTCAACATATGAGAATGAATGGAAGGATATTTTGTTGCTTGGTATATGTTGGATCTTATTGTGCTTTTCCTCCAACTTTGCACAAAAATGTAAGGGCTCAGGATCAACATATAATGTCACCTCTTTTCTTTTGTGGGGAAATTTTATGCATTGGTGTAAGGTTGATGGTACTACTTGTAATGCATGGATCCAAGGGCATCCTAGGAGGGGATTATATGGAAACTCAAGGTCAAGTATTTGACATGCAGTTTCTGTGATGGCTGGTCTTATCTACATTGGTAGCCTAACTATTCCTTCTGAATTCGTTTCAAGGTCATCATAGGCCCTTATAGTAATACTCTTTCCTTTGTCTATCACATCATCAAAATACCCCAAATTTTTGAAAAATTTCAAGGTACAAATGTTTAGACCTACACCATTATCTATCATCACCCACTTGACCATATTTTTGTGAACACCAACCTCTATGTAGAGAGCTCCGTTGTGGAATGTTCTTTGTGGAAGATATTTCTCGTAAAATACTAAATGATTGTTGGCTATGATTTTTCCAAACATGTCTTGGAACTGATTAGGATTGAGGTCATTAGGGACTAATTCTTCCAATGCTTTTTCCAATATCTCCCTTTGTGTGGGTGATAGTTTTAGTAGTTCTAGGATTGAGATTAAGGCAGGAGTCTTCTTCAGCTATTCTACAAGGTTGTAGTCATTTGATGATTTAGTTGTGGGTTTGGGTGGGGATCCTTGTATTGTAACTCCCCCTCGATGGGTAGCTACATTGCAGTTGTTGTCTCCACCTAATATAGTTACTACATTTTCCCTACTGTCATCAGCTTGTGAGAGGGTTCCTAGAACTGTGTCACCGTAGGTATAATTAGCATTATGATAATCCTGGTCCTTTCCTTTGTCATTCTTTCTAGTATGATTTTGGATTGGTTTTGTGTATATTTGAAGATCCTTACTTCTAGGATGATGTTCGACATCCACCTCTCCTTTGTCTATCAAGTCTTGTATGAGGCATTTGAGTCTCATGCAATTGTTTGTTGTGTGTCCTTTGATTTTGTGGAATTCACACAAGTCCTTATCATTATACCATGGTGTCTTGAAACTAGGCTCTTCATAGTTTGGGTGATAATTTACCTTGATGAGGTTTTATTGTACTAATTTACACATGACTGTCTCAAGTGATTCTCCTAGTACTGTGAACTACCTCCTTAGTTGATAGTATTTCCTCTTTTACCCTCTTTGATTCATTTGTTGGTTGACTACATAATTGTTCTTGCGATAGGTAAGTCGGTTGTTTTGTGTACTATTTGTAGCATAGTTGGTTTGTGCCACTTGAGGTTTATTTTGAGGAACATTTTGTGCATTCCATAGCGCTCTAGCATCAAATACATCATTTTTAACGTTCTTATTCTTTTCTTGGATCTTAGGTTTATTGTTTGAACTAGAGGGACTATCTTTTGAGCTATTCAATTTAAGGACTCCCCTTGCTATGAGGGCTCTCTCAATATGCAATCCTTTTTCAATAGTTTCTTCAAAGTTTGCAGGACATAACATAGTGAGTTGGTAATTGATCTCAGGTAGGACATTTGAGACGAAGATACCTACCAATTCCTTGTTGGGAATGGGCCATTTGCATCGACTAGCTTTGTGCCTCCATCTCTAAAGGTAGGAGGTAAAGGACTCTCCTTGACTCTATTTAATTTTGGATAAATATGTGATGGTGACATCTTTCTCTATGTTGAATGAGAAGTGGCTTATGAACTTGCTTGATAGTTTGTCAAAGGTTTTAATTCCTAGTGGCAGGGAAAACCACTCCATATCATGATCAGTAAGGCTATCTGGAAAGAGCCTCATGAGGTAAGAGTTGTTTTTTTGTACCTCCATACATGATAATGAGATGTCTCATACATGCTCCACTAGATCTCCTCTTCCTTTGTACTTGTCAAACTTGGGTATTTCAAAGTTTTTTGGAAAGGTAATGTAGTGATGGAGCGATCAAATGGGAATGGACATATTTCATGTATCATATAAGTATTCTATTGTTTTCCTACTTGCTTGTATGCTATATTTTTATTTGCCTCTAGTTGTAGTTATATCTTATTTTTTGGTACATTTGTTTGCAAGTCTTGCGTGTAATAGCCTTGGTGTCCCACAACATTTGTTTGGTCATAAGTTGGATAGAACAGGGGTATTGAACTTTGGTAGGTGTTTTGAACATAGGGTGGGTTAGGTCCTTGCTGAGTGTAAGAAGGGTTAGCTCCTTGTTGAATGTAATGATGGTTAGCTCCTTGTTGAGTGTAAGGAGGGTTATCTCCTTGCTATTGGGACAAATTATACTAAAGTTTACCCTGTTGATGCATTAGTGGGATACCTTGTTGGTAGGATGAATTGGGAAGGGTACCATGTGGCACACCTTGTTGTTGGGATGTAATGTTTTGAAGATTCCCTTGATGATGCATTAACAATACAACATGGTGCATTGGTGGGATACCTTGTTGATGGGATGAATTTGGAAGGGTACCCTATGCCTCACCTTGTTGTTTGGGCGAACTATACTAAAGGTTTCCCTGATGGTGTGTTGGTGGGTTACCTTGTTGATGGGATGAACTTGGAAAGGTCCACTGTGGCACACCTTGTTGTTGGGGTGAACTATACTGAAGGTTAACCTAATGGTGCATCAACGAGTTACTTTGTTGATGGGATGAACTTAGAAGGGTACCCTATAGAACACCTTGTTATTGGAGTGAACTATATTGAAGGTTTCCCTGATGGTGCGTTGGTGGGTTACCTTGTTGATTGGATGACCTTAGAAGGGTACCCTATGGCACACCTTGTTGTGGGCACTAATATGGAAGGGGACCCTATGGCCCACCTTGTTGATGGTATTGATGATTGGGAAGGGGACCCTATGGTCAACCTTGTTGATGGTACTACATGTTTTGGGAGGGTAAACATAAAAATTGTTTTGAGGTACGTATTGTCCTGGCAGTGGATTATTTATTTGCGGTAAATACTAGGATGGACCTCCTTGATAGCATTGTGCCACTGCCGCTTGTTTGATTTGAGTTGGTTTTCTATACAATGGGTTTTCCATGGGTTGACCTTTGTCTTGTGAGGTTATGGGAGAAATGTTTGGAATCTCTATAGATTCAGATATCTATCTCACAACTAAGCTATCCCATAAGAGAATAAGATTAGGATCTTTGAGAGCCTGCATGTTAAAGTCTATTGGTAATTTAGCACCACTTTGTGCTAACTCTAAGAAGAAAGAATTTGGGTCCTTTTTCAAGAATTTTTCCATTATTTTGAGCACCTTGTGGTTTTTGGAATGTTGAAATAGGTCCTCATCATTTGTTTCCTCCTCAATATCCACCTCTTCTATGAACACTCCTTTTGGGTCCTAGTTGGATTGTTCTATCACTTCTTGTCTTTTGTAGTTTAACTCTTCCTCACTAAATCTTTCTCTATATGTGGGCCCCTTTTGGGGTGTTTCAAGGTCACTTGGCCTATAGCCCCATGGGCCACCTTTTTCGTTCATGGTGTTTGTTGGTGGGATGCTGGCATTTTTTTTTTGCCTCCATGTTCTTCTTATGTTGTGATCTTGTAGTTGTTATAAACAACTTCCAAGATTTGGTGAATGTGTTTGTGACTCCTAGCTACAGAAAAATTTGGCCTCTTTCAAAGCGTAAATAGAAATGGATTAGTTAATTTTCATGGTTTTGGTAAGTTCTCAAGATGTTCCTTTTGGAAAACTTTAGACTAGGATGGTTTTTTGAAAGTTAGAATATGGATTTCTACTTAAGGATTTTTCTCTTGCTAGAGATCATGAAGGATGGATAATTTTGTATTAAGTATTCAAATCGGGTTCACCCATTGAAAAGCATAAATAGAAATGTGTTAGTCGATTGTCAAGGTTGTGATAAGTTCTCAAAATGTACCCTTTGGAAAACTTTAGACTAAGACAATTTTTTGAAAGTCAGAATATGGATTTCTACTCAAGGATTTTTCTCTCACTAGAGATCATGAAGGATGGATACCTATTGCCATGCAAGCAGTAGTAATATGGGTCTTCCAACAACTAGGTATGCTTTCTCTTCCTCTTTTTCTAAGATGTTTTTTGTGTATCTCCATTGGTTTGGTGTTTCATTCTTCTAAAATATAAAGTTCCTTAAACTGTTAATGATATATATTTGTTCACCTTCAATGTGTGTGAGACTTAGTTGTAGGATTGGTGCTATAAGGTTCGGTTGTTGAACTAGAGAAACTAGTCACTAAATGGTCATATGGTGAAAGTGTTGATGTTTTGATATGGTTATTATGAAGCTCAAGACCCTAAGGTATGAGTGTTGTTTTGGGGTGACACTATTCTTGGAACTCAAAATATTGGGAGGCCTAGATTGATCTCACTTCTTCTTCTAGAGGATATATTGTGGAAAAAATTACTTAAACTAGCCTTGAGGCTCAAGTAATTGTTGATATCTTAGAAATGTGAGGAAATTGTAAAGAAATTTTTCCTTTAAAATTTTACTTTGGTTTTTGGCCCTTACTTTTTCCTACTTTGGGATGAATCCATGCCCAAAGGATGAAGACTACTCTTGCGTAAAGGCACACAATGTGCCATGTGGTGGTTGTGCGGATTTATATACATCATTTCCTTTCCAGGTGTAAACCATGACAGGTGTCAACTTGGTGGGCATTTTCTTCAAAGCCGCTCTCACAAAGTCTGAAATTGCCTACTCGCTTGACACATCATATATTTCTGTCAGGTAGTCTATACATTCTATAGAATGATCATTTGAGGAAAAAAATTTTGGGGAGCATGATAGATGTCTTACTTTTATGGTGGAACCTACGAGTCGACATCATCAATCTTCATAGCTGATTGATCAGGTTTTTTCCAGGCTATGAAAAATTTGATTGTTTTCTAATAACTATCTTTACTAAAAATATAAAACCATTAATGAAGTAGTTGAGATTTAATGAGCCAAGATTGATACGATCTAATCAAGATTTAGGATTGGATTGTAAGCTATCAAGTTCAGGCATCTAGTAGTTTCTCCTTCTAGATTGTTTCAGGTGGTTTCATCTTCTCCTGGCTATAAATATTGGTTTGTAGCATTGAGTTAAAGTTATAAAAAAATTGGCTTTGAAAATCTTTTCGAAGATAATAGATATTTTTTTAGGGAGTTCTATTTTCTTAGAAGTAGGAGGGTTTTTATAGAACATTTATTTTCTCTTTGGCATGTTATATTTAATTCAAACTATCATCTAATTGGAATTTGACCTTTTCTTTCATTTTATATATCATAGGAGTTTGATCTATTTGCAAGAAATCTTTAAATATGTGCATGTTATTCCCTTTGTCAAATTTATTTTTCACATTTCGTTCATATTGAAAACACTGTGTTAAAAGTTTTGTGTTAATAGTGTGTGCAAGTGAATTTGACCTACCTAAAGTGCAAAAACTAACTAATGCAATGGACCAAAAGCACGAGACAAACACTCAAGATTGGGAATACGATGAACTCAAACAAAATGAAAGAAATATGGAACCTTTTACCTTATTAAGTTGATTGCTTGGTTGGCCCTGTTAATCATTTGAATATGTGCTCCTTCAATAGAAAAAAGGCATAAAACCTAGCTCTAAATGATCATGGATTGATAATGGATGCAATGGTGATTGTGGGTATTTCAATGGATGCAAAGAATGAGCTCAAATGGTGAAAAAATGGTGGATGAGTGCTTAGTTGCTTGGTTGAGTGCTAAGAGTGTTTTTTGCAATAATGGATGATTGTTGGTTGATGCAAATGAGGGAAAATTCCTCCATTTTAGGGGAAGTGCCTCTAAACAATGGAGGGTCAAGATGAAGCCACAGTGGAAAAGATCAAGGGCTAGGGTAAGTTGAGAACTCACAAGCCCTCACATGTTGACATGTGGTAGGTGATGTGTCAAAGGGGAGATCAAGGGTTAGGCTGAGTTGAGAACTCACAAGTCCTCACATGTTGACATGTCGCAGGTGAGGTGTCAAAGTGGAGATCGAGTGGAGGTTCCTCATAGTACCTAGGGATTGGGACAATATCTCCTCATAAAGGATGTCCTTGTCCTCATGTGGGTGATGGGATATGTAAGGAATTAAAAATTCCTCAAATATCCACATGGGGATGAGAGAAAGAATTCAAAATTCTTTCAACTACCTAGGGGGATTAAATGTGAATTAAAAATTCACATGGGGAAGAGGTTTCCTTCTCCAAAAGGAGAAAGCAATAAATGAAGTTGGCTTTGGGCATATGCCTTAAATGGAATGAGGATTAGGTTGACCTAATTAAGTGATTAAGGATATCCAAACATGAGATTAAATAGGCTAATGAAGAATTTGAGGGAAAGTGGGGGATTATGGAGGATGTGACCCTACTTATGATTAGGGGTGTGCACATCCTAATCATAGATTAATTAAATTAATCTAAATTAGAGAAGATCATGGAGGATGGGACAAAGAGAGAGAAATAATGAATTTAAAAATTGATTTAAATTCATAAAGGGAAAATGACTAAATTAAATAAATTAGAGTATTTATTCAATTTAGAGAGGAAAGGAGATAAGGTATGTAATTAATTTATTAAATACCTTAGGGATATTAGAAGAAGGGGAATATTAGTTAAATAATAAATTATTTGATTAACACAGATAAAAGGTGTGAAACAGAGGAATAAGATGGGATGAATTTGACCATAATGGAGGTGGTCAAATTCAGATGTCTACATTTTTCTCCTCTTCAAAATATTGTTAAAATAATAATGTTTCAAAGAAAAATCAAATGTTGGTGACTCGATAGAGGAAATGACTACTAGATGATGCCCTAGTGTCATGGGGAAAGCTGAGTGTAGGAAAAGTTGTGTAGGCTGTCTAATCATAAAAGATGGAGGATGCTCTAGTGTCACAAGGAGGTGGACAAGATGGAAGAATGGAGGAAGATAGCAAGGTATGCCCCCTTGAGAGGGTAGATGGGGAAGAAAAAGGGGCCCTTGGTGACTTCTTGATATGGAAAAATCGAAGATACCACATGATAGAGCATGAAAAACCATGAAGAATGGAAAGTTTGAATGAAGGAAACTAGAAAAATAGGGTGCGAATAGTAGCCTGCAGAAGAAAAGGGGGAAATGAATTAATAAGAGGTTAAATAACAGGTAAAAATTACCCAAAATTTAAAAGACTAAATAAGTGCAAAAGTTGAAAATTATAAATAGTAAATTGGAAAAATTACTATTTACCTTTTGCAAACTTGGAAGTTGACTAGGCGAGAGAGAAAGAGAGAAAGAGAGTGACGAGGATGGCTGACGGGTCAAGCGAGAATGAGGGATTTGTGGACAATGATCTCATCCACTGAGGTGAGGAGATATGATGGTAATATTATTACTAAGTAGTACCCTACCAGGTAGGATTCGAAATCCCACTCTATGATTTCGTTTGAATTTTGTATGCATAATTTAATTTGGGATTCAGGTAGATCTAGGGAACGGGTTCACCATAGATGGGCACATTCATCCATCCACAAGGAAAATTCACCCATCCATGAGGATGGGTGAGGCAAGGGGTGAAGTCACATGATACAAGGGCAAATGCGCTAGGGGAGGGACGATTGTGAAATTTCCTCTCCAAAGAAAGGGGCAGACATGCATGACAAAAAGGAAAAATCAATAGGGAGGGGCAATTGCGAAATCACCTCTCAAACAGATGGGTGGCATTGCTCAACATAGGGGTGAACGTGATGGGGATAGGAAAATTTGAATTCACAAAAACTGGAAAAGGGGCAAAATTGATTTCTCCCAAAAGGACAGACAAGCAGATGCAAATCCACCCCTCAGAGGAAAAAGGCGAGGGTGAATTCACCACTTGCGAAGAAAAGATGTAGGGGCCAAAATGAAATTTCCCCTCAGGGAGAAAAGGTGAAGGCAACTTCGTCTCTATGGGAAAAATGGGAAAATATGCGCCTGGACCAGGAAAGGGCAGATTTGCCAAAAAGACAGGAAAATCTATTGGAAAACGACAAAGAGGTGAGCACTTTGTCTAGATGAAAGAATGCATTGGGAAAGGGAGAAGGGATAATTTTCCTTGCATAGAGGAAAATTCACCAAACCCAGGGCAAGGACTAAAATGATAGAAAAGAAGTGAAATATAATGTAAGTTTGGAAAATTGTTCTATATGGATGCAGAACTTTGAGTCACTAAGGACCCGAGAGAGACACTCAACAATACTGGAGGTGACACGCAGGGTGATGCTGTCCATGACCATAGATCATTGGCACAAGTAGGATTGTTGCACATGTTGGGGTATCCAAACATTAGAGCACACTAGCCACTCTTGATAGCACTAATGGAGAGATGGAGCTCAAAGACATCAATGTTCCATCTCTTGACAAAGGAGATGATAGTGACGTTAAAGGACATTTGAAGGATTTTGCAGCTACCCCTTAGAGGGAATTTGATCAGCTAGGCTCGTACTTGACCATAGGAGGACAGTCTAAGAGCAATGTTTGGACTAGTGGAGCTGTCGGTTCAAGGGAGAGAGTTAGATCTAGATGCATGCTTGGGATTATGTATGCCAACTCTTCCATTATACCTTTGTGGATTGGCCAGTGAGATTCTGTTACCATATAGGAGTGGACACTTCTACAACCTCAAGATTATTAAGGTTTTAAAACACATTGTTGAAAAGAGAGAGGGGGAGTTTGCATGGGGAGAATGCATACTAGCACAAATTTATAGGGATATGCATGTCATCTGCTACATATGAGATTTGAGCATCACCCATGTGATGCTACTATAGGTGTGCGCATGGGAGCACATCAGCGTGGCTAGGCCATATATTTTGATTGTTGGGGTCAAAGATGAGATGCGACTAGTAGCATACTAGTGGAGAAATGAGTACAATTTTTGACTGCACTATTATTTAGTTGGGGACATGGAGGGATGGAGGATCAAATCACCTAGAGGTCATACATTGCTCGGTGGTTTTCAGGATGGAGGATGATGATAGGAGGTATAGGGGTTATTTCTTGTTTGTTACCTGATTGGTAGGGATCCATTCATTGTTGAGTTGCATAGACCCGACAGGGTGGTGAGATAGTTTGGGGTTCAACAGGATATGCCCACAGGGCCATAGAGATTTCAGAGGATCACCAGGGAGCTAGTAGCACTATGGGGTGATCCTATTACAACTAATTACTTGTAATCGATGTGGGATTAGGTCCCACTAACATAGTACTCCTAGAGAGGAGGGACATCAGACACGGGGACTACAATGCTAGATGGAGCATGGTGGGTAGAGGGGAGACTAGGATAGATCATGATAGTGCATCTGATTATAGGGGAACTAGGATATGGGTCAGATGATGAGAGAATGGAAATTCAATAAAGGAGGAGGAAGAGAGGGGGATGATAGAGGTGAGGAGACAATGGAGACACAGAGATGGAGGAGGCTAGGGGAGATGGAGAGGTGACAGGAGAAGTACACACGGTGGAGGTGGATGCTACAAATGTACATCCACTGGAAATAGTTCCTTATGTGCCACCACCACCTAAGGATCCCATAGTACTGCTTATAGGGGCCATGGCCCATCTGAGGATTGCAAGGCACAGACTCAGGGAGTTTGAGGAGGATAGAGATAGATAGGTTGCAAAGAGAGGGAGATAGGTACTATATAGCCCTGGTAGAGGAGGCATTGAGGAATGCATAGGAGGACCACACACAGAGAGATGACCTCATGGGATAGATATTAGAGATGCAGCGGGGGATAGAGGAGATGAGGAGGGAGAGGGATGAGCTGAGGAGGGAGCGAGATGAGCTCTGAGATAGGGTAGAGTGTGGAGAGGTTATAGTGGGGGATGTAGGGGCCATGTTAGAGAGAGCAAAGGAAACAAAGGCATAGGTACAAGCCCTGTAGGGTGAGAGGGATGTGGCAATGCATTAGATGTCCTAACTACAAGCATAGGTGGATTAGATTTAGATGGATCAGGAGGCATGGGAGAGTGAGAGGCGATACATCTCAGGGCTGAGGGATAGATACAAGATCGAGAGGGATCTAGTCAGGGTATAGGCAGTATTGGAAACAAACGCTAGGACAGAGGTGGCCTATTACATGTTTGCATATCACTAGGTAGTGTCAGATGTCACACAAAGGGTATCTCCCTATGTCAGATGTGTACCTCAAATTCCAGCACCATACCACTCAGGAGCCACACACACACAGTGGGTACAACAGGTTCCGTGAAATAGCTCCCAGGGGTAGAGCATCAGGGGTAGACTCTCCTCAGAGATCAGATGAGGGAAGCTCAAAATAGAGAGGATAGAGGGGACAAGATCCTAGGTTTTGATAGGTGCAGGGTGGATGAGCAGCATACAGAGACAAAGACTACATACTTCTCAGTACAAATTAGATATTATTTCATTCGTTGATTAGTTCATTCTTTATTCTTTATTCATTTAGGAGATGTAGTCTTTGTATTTAATCAGATCTTTGTACATGTACATTATTTGATGGGTTTCAATGGATATGATGGACATGTTTTTATGCTTTTATGATGGACTTATCATGGACTTGTTATGGAATTTTACAGTTTTATTATGGGCTATGATGGGAATGATACTTTGATATTTATATGATATGCAATGGACATTATCGACACTATGTGGTATTATGCAATGAATACTTATTTATGTTCATGTGTGTGATGGTAATTATGAGATATGTAGATGGTTGTGATGATGATTATTATGATATATGCATGTGACTATGATGATTTATGTTTATGTCTATGTGGATGATATGGATTAAATGCAATATTTCTAACACTTTGTGATGCAAGATGTGATGGATGATTTATGATTTTATATGCTATGGATATGATACTAATGATTTGTGATGTATGTGTGTACACTGTATAATCAATTTTCTTCTTATTTTATGATGCATGCCATGGATGTGTTATTATGATGAACATGACTATTGGGATGAAATTGTACTCTTTTCATTTAATATGAAATTAATCAAGATTAATGAATGATTAGATTCACCGGTTTCTATGATGGCCATACTTTTTCCTATAGTTATGTATCAATCTCATTTATTTTTCTCATTTTTTGCACATCATAGACAAGGGATTTGATAGTAGAGATGACCTTAGTACTATCAACGTAATGATAAATGCAATCCTAGGTCAAGGATGGCTGTGATAATGTATCACATATCAAGGTGAGAAATGACATGTGTGACACTACACCTGTCAAAACCTTAGGAATCCTATGAAGAAAAGAAGATGAAAGATGAGTGTTTGCACAACCCAAATCACTAACTATAGGCTAGGGAAAGAATGGATGGGGATAAATGGAATGCAATGGGATGATAAATGAACTAAAATCCTAATCATATTTTTCCATTTTGAGAGCATTGATTTTGCTATAGCATAAGACATGATACGCAAGGGTATAAGGAACCAAGGAAGATTAGTGTCTAACACCTAAAACAAACACAATAGACAAGAAGGCTATCCCAACACCCTAAAGCCGCAATGGCTTTGGTCAGGCCAGGTATTGAAATAACCACAAGCACAAAAGTATGTTCCAGTGTAACACAATACCGTAGGGATATTGGTGGGTACTACGTGGGACAACCAAGAAGACATAAGCAGACAAAGGATCAAGATATGCCCCTATGTTTACCAGTAAAAGAGTACCATGATATAATGGATCATGGCGACCTTGACAAGGTATAATAGGAAGCTCAAAAGATAAACAAAATACAAAAGCATCAAAAGATCACAATAAATTTCAAGTGTCCTTTACCACAAGATCAAAATGGTGGATGGGATTGATGCGATCTGATTAGGAAGGATGAATCCTATTAAGACCAAAGATTGAGGAGAGACTAGATGATCAACATGATGTAGGATATTTGAAACTGATTGGACCTCATTATACTAATGGATTTTGTTTGTTAAGAACTAGCTAGGTAAGGACATACTTGACGACATGAAACAATGATGACAAGACACACCCTAAAGACCTAGGGGCTTGAGGGATAATCAAAGATTAGGCTTTCCTATGTGAAAGTGTAGAGCCCTCATAGTTCGATAAAAGATGGACGACTGACCATGGGTAAAAGTGGAAAGAGGAAAATGAAGACCATGATGGATGAAAAAGACTACATGGATAAATTCCCCAAGAGCTGATGAAATGATCAACCTTTCCTAAATGAAAGTGTAGGGGCAACGTAGTTTGAAAAAAGGACAAAAAGACAAGATAAGAGTTGATGATGACCGATATGGTGAGATGATCCTAGATGAGGACATGAGACCAACAAACAACAATGATGAACAAACAACAAAGGCTTAGGATTGTGGATAGGCAATGTGAATCATCCAATTCTCAACCAGAATATACCAAGTGGTAGATAAGCGGATGTAGATGAAAGGACTAGATGGATAGGATGTGGAGATAGGATATGCAGAGGATAGGAAGGATGGAAGCATAAAGTAACTAGGATGCTAGGTAGATAATGATTAATCCCTCTACAAATGGCCCTTGTTGGTAGGTTTTCATCAAATATTCTTATCCAATGCACCACCAAGGGTGGTTTTCACCATAGGACAAATTATTTCTCTTTACTATTTTGGATTTTTTTGACTTTTTTCTTTTTCTTTTTTTGTATTTTTGATGATTTTTTACTTTTTTTGGTATTTTTAGGATAGGATAACCTAGGTGACTTAGTTATAGAACCTCTTCAAGCGCATGATGTTGATAGGCTCCTCTAAGGGCTCTCCTTCAGGTGTAGCAATCCTATATGCCCCAAAACCATATTTTGTTGTGACGACATAAGGACCCAACCAATTGGCCTCAAACTTTCCTTTTTTTTCTTTATCTTGCTAAGTACGTTGATTCTCCTTGAGGATGAGATCACCAACATTAATTTGCAAAGGGTGAACTTTCTTGTTATAGCTCCTCCTAAGATGATGTTGGTATTATTGTAGATGGTTGTAGTCCTTGATACGATTTTCATCTAGGAGTTCAAGTTGACTTAAATGTGCAACCTGGGTGTCTTCCTCACTGATGAGGTTCTTCAAAGATATCCAGAGTGAGGGGATCTCAACTTCAATTGAAAATATTGCATCGACACCATATAAAAGGGAATACAGAGTGGAACTAGTGGGAGTACAGATAGATGTACAATAAGACCAAAGGGTGGGATGGAGATGGAGGTGCCAATCTCGACCAGTATTATTAACCACCATTTTAAGGATTTTTATGAGGGTTTTGCTAGTTTCCAATTACCTTGTGGGTAATAGGGCATTGACCAACGATGTTGGATATGGTATGTCTCACAAAGGTGTTTCATAAACTAATTTTTAAAGGGCTTTCCATTACCGATGATGATGGTGGAAGGGATTCCATATCTACAGAGAATATTGAAAAGGATGAATTTGGAGATCTGAATACTTGTAATTTGGGAGTGCAATTTCTTCCACCCACTTGGTAAAGTATTTAGTGGCTGTGATGATGAAAGTATGGCCGTCAGAGGATGGTGGGTAAATCTTGTTGATCAAGTCAAAACCCCACTAAGAAAAGGGCCATGGTGCTATGATGGGTTGTAAATCTTGTGCAGGAGCATGGATTAAGTCCACATGTTGTTGAAAAGTTAGGAATTTCTTCACAAACTCACAAGAGTCATGCTCCATTATAGGCCAATAATAATCAGCTCTGAGAATCCTTTTTGCCAAGGCCATGCCATTAGAATAAGCCCCACAAACACCACTATGTACCTCATTTAACACAGTGCAGGATTCAGATTCATTCAAACACCTAAGGAGAGTGTCATCACCCACGACGATAAAGTGTATCTCCCATAATGGTATAGCGGGAAGTACATTAGATGAAGGATTTGTGTTGATTTCAAGTTAGGTTAGGTGGTAGGATATTATCATGGAGATAGGTGTAAATATCATGGTACTAGAGTGATTCAGGACCTATGATATCGCACACCATCTCACTATTAGGGACATCATATAACAGGATTAAAAGTTGTTCAATGAGGAACTCACAGTCTGTTTGATCTTTAGGCATATCAATAAGGGAACTGATTGTAGCCATTGTGTCTACTGCCTTGTTCTAAACTCGAGGGATCTGTTCAAACATGATAAGGGTGAAATACTTTTTAAAGTCATCCACCATGCATTTCTAGGGTAACAACTTTTCATCCTTTGTCTGAAACTCATCATTGACCTATTTGATAATCAATTGAGAATCGCCAAAGACTCATAGACATGTGATATTCCATTGGATGGTGATTCTAAGATCAATGATAAGAGCTTCATATTATGTTATATTGTTGGTGCATGGAAATACTAATCTGAATGACTTTCGAATGTAGTCACCTTGTGGGGTGATGAATAAGACACCTACACCAACTCCATTATGTGTGTATGACCCATGAAAATAGAGTGTCCATATATCTACTTCTGTGACTGTGAGGACTTCTTCATTAGGAAACTCAACTACTAAAGGATATGCATCCACTAGAGGAGCATCAACCAACTGATCCGCTATGACTTTTCCCTTAATCACCTTGTGGTCCACGTACTCTATGTCAAACTCGCTTAGTAACATGACCTAGTTGGCCATGCGGCCAATCAAAGAAGTTTTGGACAAAAGATACTTGAGTGGATCAACTTTTGATATTAGCTTGACAGGATGACTGAGCATGTAATGATGAAGCTTTTGTGAAAAAAAGACCACTGCCAAGCAAGCTTTTTCCATTGGAGAGTAGTTGATTTCATAGCCCACCAATGTTTGACTAATTTAATAGATTGTGCACTCTTTAGAGGACTCATCATGGTGTGCTAATAATACCCCAGTGCAACTGACACAACTAAAATGTACAACAAGAGTGGTTTTCCTAGAATAGGAGGCATCAAGATGCGTGGATGAGCCAAATACTCCTTAATCCTATCAAAGATTTGCTGACATTCTGGATCCCACTTGAACATGGTGTCTTTATGTAGGAGATGTCTAAATGATTGACACTTGTCAACTAATTGAGCTATGAACCATCTAATGGACTGTCACTTCTCTTGAAGGCTTCTTAATTGCTTGAGATTAGACAGATGTGGCATTTCTATTATTGCTTTGACCTTCATTGGATCTACCTGTATACCTCTTCTAGAGACTATGAAACCAAAGAGCTTCAAATGTAACCCTGAACATGCACTTCTTTGGATTCAAACACAACTTATAATGTTCTAACCATTCAAACATTTTCTTCAAGATCGCAGGATGTTCTCCTCTAGTATTAGACTTCCCCAATAAGTCATCAATGTAATATTCCATTATGATATGAATGAGGTCACGGAAGATAACAGTCATGGAATGCTGATAGGTTTCCCCCACATTTTTGAGTCCAAAGGGCATGACATTATAATAGAAGGTGCCCCAAGCAGTGGTGAAGGAAATTTTATGTTGATCTTCTAGTGCAATCTTGATTTGATTATAGCTAGAGAAACCATCCATAAGGGATAACATCTCATGCCCTACTATGAGGTCGACCAACATGTCAATATTTGGAAGGGGGAAATCATCCTTTGGACAAGATTTATTGAGATCCCAAAAATTTGTACAAATTCTAATGTTCCCATTTGGTTTGGCCATAGGCACAATGTTGGATATCCAATCAGAATAGTCTATAGGTCTTATGAACCTAGCCTCTAACAATTTCTCCAACTCTTTCTTGATAAGAAAAGCCACCTGGAGATGCATCTTTCTCAATTTATTCTTAATGGGTTTGGCATTCAGATGAACATCCAAATGGTGTACCACCAAGGCAAGATCTAGACCTGGCATGTCTAAATAATTCCATGAAAAATTGATGATTCCCTCTTTTAGTAGATTGATGATGACATAATTCTCTTATTTTGACAAGGATTTGGCTACATATGTGATCTTAGGGGCATCTTCTATTACCAAATTAACTTCTTGAATCTCTTCAATCAAGATAGAGGACCATTTAGACAATTGAGTTCCAATAAGGGGAAGATGAACATCCCCATCCTCTAGCACCTCATCGAGGTTTTCACTATTGGATACAACCTTTATTTTGACTTTTGCTGAGTCGGTAAGTGCCTCAGAGAGGTTTTCACTAGATGACCCTTTTAATTTTTTTTCTTCTTACTTTTGTGGTTAGGGTGTTCATCTTTCACCAATCCCATGAGATGCACATAGATGTCCACTAATGGAAAGGTATCGATAGGTGCACTACCCCGTAAGTCCCAATGAATGAGTTCAAGATGGTGAAGGGAACGACTAATGGAAAAGATGGATAGGCAGTCAAACATGGATGAGAGATCTATGTCATTGTATGCGAGTATGATGGACTCTTCCTCGGGTATCTCCTCAAGGAAACCATTATCCACACTAATGTTATTAGAAGTACTAGTTGATGGTGTAGGACCCTTTTGTTTCATGTCATAGCCTAAACCTAAATGTCTTGGTCATAGAGGAGTATCAAGAGGTTGTCATCTTCCTTGTTCTTATATGTCAAGGCCTCCCCCTTGACAATTATACTTCTCAACTAGCCTAGATTCATGAGGATAAGTCTCCTAGAAATATTCCTTAAGAGGGGGTGAGGGCTCGAGCTCTTCTCAGTATATCCATTGATTGATATCATCTTCTAGTTGATCTTGTCATGTCCTAGGAGATCAGAAGGTGCTAGATCACACGTTCTTAGAATTGAGTGTGAGTGTCTTCTCTTCTTATTTTGGTGTGTACTAAGAAGTTTGGCCATAAGTACGAGGTGATGGTGGCATGGTTGCCACATTTAAAGTCGTGTGCATCTCATACTCACCACAACCTTTCTCTATGATCTGGACCTTAGTGATTGTGGATTCGAATGTGGAAGATGGAATGGATGATGTGGTGGAGGATGGATTAGATGAGAGATTAGAGGATGATGTCTAAGGTGACCCAACTTCCACTCCTAGACAATAGTGTGAGTGAGGGAAGGAAGCTTCTAATGCCCAAAAATATTCAAAGGGTTACAGATCGACATGTATAGTTACTTCCATCCCATTAAATGGGAATTTCATACATTGGTGATAGGTGGATAGGATGACCTGCATGGCATGGATCCATGGTTGGCCAAGAAGGAGATTATATGGAAGGTCCAGATCAAGGACATGGCATGCCGTATATAGTCCAACAGGATCAACCTAGATAGGAAGGAAAATAATTCCTTCAGAGTCTCATTTTGCATTGTCATATGCTTTGATGGTGATAACCTAGTTGTTCAAGTCAGCATGGGTGTAGCCTACCTATTTTATGAACTTCAGTGTACAAAGATTAAGTGTAGATACATTATCTACTAGGACCCTTTTTACTTTATGATGGGCTATGAGCACCTCAATGTGAATGGGATGGCTATGATTTGAGTCGATAGAAGGCATGTCATTTTGACTGAATCATAACTGATACATGGATGACAAATGTCCTACCAAGGCTTGAAATTGGGTAGGATCTATATTATTGGGGACATGGGTATCCTGCAAAGCTTTAGTGAGGATTTATTAATGGATAGGAGAAGACTTAAGAAAATCCAAGATGGATATTTGAGCTAGAGTCTTTCCAAGGTGATCAAGAATATTGCATTGAGAGCTTACAGGAGCTGGTTGGGCTGATGTGGAGGTTCCAAGAATGGTTATGCAGGTGTGACAGGTCGTGACAACACATTGTGGGTCTTTTCCTTTAACACAAATCATGGATACACGAGGCTCTACTTGACTGATGCACATAACTATACCATCATAGTCATAGGGTACATTCTTGTAGCTGACATTATTTGTGTTGTTATTTTGATTATTGTTATTGTTTGACCCAAGATTAGCATTAGACGTACTGGCATCCTGATTGTGTTTTGGGAAAGTGTTTTGATATATCTTGAGTTGGGCATTAGATGATGTGGCCTATTTTGTATCCACTTGGATATCACCTTGATCTATCAGATCTTGGATGTACATTTGTAGTCCCTGACACTTGTTTGTGAATGCCCTTTTATTTTATGAAAATCACAGTATTCATTTTCTCTATACCAAGTAGACCTTGGTTTAGACTCATCGAAAGGATTGGTAACATGATACATGACTAGATAGCTTGCTTGGAGGAGCCTATTGAAGAAAACACTCAAAGATTCTCCCAATGGAGTGAACATGTGTTTATTGTTCCCCTAATTTTGTTGATTGGACTACTAGGGAGGATGTGGCCCCTTGTGGCACTAATATGACATTAGAAACTGATAGTTGATTAGGGACATATTGCAACCTTTGTGAGGTGATAGCTACTTGAACATGCTTGGTATCCATGACACCATAATTGACTTATCCCTAGACGACTTATGCTTATCAAGGTTATAATTTTTGACCTATCCCTTAGCGATCAACACTCTCTCAATGACATGACCTTTTTCTATGACTTCTGCAAAGAATGTCACACAATGAAGGTTGAGATTATTTGCCATATCCGAATGAGAATTTTCTACAAAAAGAGTCACCATGTCTTTCTCACTGAGCTTAGATTTCATTTGACTAGCCAAAGTGTGCCACCTTTGTAGGTAGCTTGTAAAGGTTTCTCCCTCACGTTTTTCTTTCTTTCAGAAGATCTAAGGTATCGATGCCTTTCTCCAAATTGAAGGAGAAGTGTGCAAAAAATTTCTCTAAAAGATCCACAAAAGAAGAGATTGATCCCTTTGGAAGACCCATAAACCAATCTAGAGCCACTCCTATTAGACTCCTATGGAATAGCCATAAGAGATAATTGTCGTTGTGCAGGACTTCTTGAAAGTGAGTGGAATTCCTGAAGGTGGTTCTTGGGGTCCTTTGTTCCTTTATACTTTTCAAACTTTTCCATCTCAAAATTCTTAGGAAAAGGAACAAGTGAGATCGAAGGATCAACCGGGTAGGGAAAAATCTCTTCAAACTTGAAAGACTTTTTAGATGTCCTTGCTTGTAAGTCTTTTAATGCAAATTTTATCTCTTCCCACTCCTTATTGGCAGGTGTCAAGGGAGGATTGGTAGGGTTGGATTGACTATATGGAGCATATTTTTATATGATGTGGATGGAGTTAGCATGGTTTGATCATATGATGGTGGAGGTTGATATGAATAGGTTTTCTCATTGTGATTGGGATATGTGGATTGCAGATTGGCATAAGATTGCTGATAGGATGGAAGGGCCTAATAATATGAGGTGGAGGCTCCCTGCTAATATGACAAAGGTATTTGGTAATATGAAGAGGTGGAGGCACCCTGTTTGTATAATGGTTGATGTTGGGAATAATTCAGATTAGATTGATAGTTATAAGCAATAGTTGGTTGTTGGGAAGCATATGGAGGTTGTGGCAGATTGGATGACTGGTAATACAGATTGTATTGTTACTACTGGGGATTTTTGTAAGACGGTTGTGGCTAAGATTGTTGAGGATTTTGATAAGTTGGATTAGGATTTGATGGGGTAGCATACATAATATACATGCTTTGTGGATGATATAGGTATTGAGCAACAGGGTTACTTAGCATTTGTGTTAGGATTTTTGTATGTTGTAGTGGTTGTTGGTAAAGAGGTTGAAATAGTATTTGATGTTGTTGAGGAACTTGTGTTTGGTGAGGAGGTAACTAATAAGATGTTGGTTGGTGAGTGGGAATTTTTGTTTGCTGAGGGGTTTGTGATGGGACACCTTGCAGTTGTTGTGGGGGTTGTTGCTGAGGATGTCACATAACCTATGCTGCTTGATGTGGGGGTTGTGAGGGAATTGTGGTGTGTTGTAGAGGTTGAGATGGAGGTTGTTCTAATACCTGCTAATGAGGTGGTTGGGATGGAATTTCCTACTATGGGTTAACCTGAGGTTGATTCAAGGATGGGATGTTTCCTTGTGGTGGTTGTTGAGATGTGAATGGAGGTGGTGGTAAATTTGATATAGGTGTAGATCTAGGAGGTGGAGGTGGTCCAAAAAAAGGATTTCCCCCAATATTCACTAGTGGTTGACTAGGCTAGTTAGGTGGAAGAGGTGGTGCAAATGGTATGGGAGTTGAGTTTTGTGTGATGTTTGTGGGTGGAAAAGCGGGGAGACTCTATGGAATACAAAAAGAAAGAGGATCATTAGGGTCAGCACCTTGAGGAACATTTGGCTGAGGTGCTCCCATAACCAAAATCAAAATCTAAGGAGGGTGTACGACTTGATAGAGCATGACATTGCCAAACCCAGGTTGATACCAACCCTCTTGTAGTGGACCCTCAGGGATATATGAATTTCCTAGGTTATTCTGTGAATTTTGAGGATCTTGTGATGTTGGGGGTGCAAGAGGTGTGATATTGACATAATTGGATAAATCAAATCCTCGATGGTGGCTTGATTCCCTTCATGAGCAATGTGGCGAGGATTTTATCTTCATGCTCATTGAGGAGACAATCTGTCATTTGGACATTGACAAGATTTTTTAGATATTTATCCACCGTGACCTTGGGTTGGTTGACCATGCTCTCGTCAGTAGGAGGAAAAGTGGTATGGACCTCAGTATTGGATTGTGATGAGCCACCGTTGGTGGGATCTTGAGGAATGTGAGGTTGGGTACCTTGAGCCTATTGTTCTTCCATGAGTTTCTTTGCTTGCAATTGAGTAATGGGCATGAAAATGAAAAACTACCAGGATGACCTAAGATGATGCTATACTCTAGTATGTGCTTAAATAAATGATCTAGGTGATGACTAAAGGATTGATTAGATTAGATGATGGATTTATTGATTGGACGATTAGAAATTTGATGCTATTGGATTGGATTGGATTGATTGACAAGATGAGATGATTGATAAGATAGAATGATCGATTGGGTTGGATGATGAGATTGATTCTAAACCAAGTTTAGAGGTTGAACTAGGTGATGTGAGATGCTGACAATAAAATTAGATGATGAAAAGGATGATTACAACACTAAATCTACCTCAAGATGGAAGTAGATTGATTGATCCATGGATGATTACTGACTTAGGATGGATAACAATCCTAAGTAAGCATGAAGTATGATGATCAGGATCAGACACCTAAGTCAACTTGGATAGAAACCTCTAAAATGAAGCCTAGGGGATTGGGATTGATGAATCAATGATAGAAATGCAATCTAGGGATGTTATAAGATGCACCTATATGATTTGATTGATGGGATGATGAATTTTAGAAAATGTTGATGAACTAAAGTGACAATTATGGATGAATGGATGATGATTAAAAAAATTTGGATCATGGCAACGAACTCAAAAAACAATAGGCTTTTAGTGGCCCAAAGGATTCAATCTCTAGATTATCTATGGACAACACATATGCCTCTGTGTAGCAAAAATTTTCCTCTTTAGGTCACAACTTCGCCTATTCAAGTTTGACAGACTTGCCTCTATGTTGGGAAAACTCGCCTATGTCAAAGACTCAACCTCACCTATATCTTGAGGTGTAAAGGAAATGGGTGGACTTGGAATGTGAGTTTTCCTATCTAATGGAAGGTTCGCCTAAACCTCTAACAAGATCACCTCTATAATATGTATGATCGCCTAAACCTTCAAAAGACCATAGGGGAATAGGCAGACTCAATTTGCAAAATTTCCCAACGGGGATGAAAAATTCACCTAAGTCTTGAAATGTACAGACAAGATCAAAATTTCCTATCGAGGGGTAATGGACTCGCCTATTTGTTGAGTCATACAAATAGGGAACAAACTCAACTAAAATGGGATCGCCTATCAAACAAAGGAATTTTCCAAAATCTTGAACAGTACGAATGAGGACACAGGCGGACATGGATTTGCACCTATGGACAATAGGTTTTCCTATTCTAAGAGGTGTACAGATAGGAAAGGCATGGACAAGATGCGAGATCGCCCCTGTGGACAATAGGTTCACCCAAGGAGAAGAAAAAATTGGCTATTCTGGGGGAACAAGTAGACTCAAAGCATAAGGACTGGACGCAGACTTGCCTAAGGGCTGGATAGACTCACCTATCAAGGGAACATGAAGAAATGGGGTCACCTAAAAAAGGGACCCATGAGAAAATTCACCTCTGAAAAAGATGAACTCCCCTAAAGGGATGACCTAGACTGGATTTAGACACAAAATTGCCCCTTTACAGGGCAAGATCGTCTGTCCATAATGCAAATTTTCCTCTATAAGAATAAAATTCACCACTAAGGGCAAGGGATGACTATAGAAAAGGATAGAAAACATGGAAAACAATAGAAAAAAATGTTGGACTGACTCAACTGAAAATAAGAACTAGTATCACACAATGAAGACATGCTAGGCAGCACAATCCTAAAATTTGTATTGAAGGTTTAGAAACTTGATGTAGGCCCACCACCTTGAGCGGACAACCCAAGGTTAATAATCCATGATATTGGGGTGGTTCTTTGTATCACCCTTTCTCACGAAGGCAGATAACTAGCGACTTAGTGGCATAGGGTCATCAATAGATGCCACGGGCTCACCTTCACACACTCTCTCAGAGACTATCATAGTCCACCATGAGGATTTCTATCTCAACCCAAGGGAGTACATGATGAGTAACTTTAGGGTACGGTGCACATCCCTTTCACTACACCAAGCTGTAGCTAAAACATGGGTCTCTATCTAGACTATATAGGCTATCTCGTGCATCCTCGATATACACTAGGTACATGAGGCACAACTGTGAACACCAGCCCATCACAAGCATGGATTGGGAGCCCTAGCAAGGTACTAGAAACTCGAACCAACCCTGCACATTTTATCTAGGTATCACCATAGCTTTGACACTTTTCTAGACACGACATGACTGGATTGGGGTACAACTTTATTTCTCCCCCCTTTATATACCCCACTGATAAGTCGTGGTTGGGATCATCCCCTAGGTGATGAAATCCAAAGAAGGTACCACTAAGGGAAGAAGATACTAGATGCTTCGGCTAGTCCCTTGGCTTTCCCATAACGCAAGGGGAGAGCTTTGATGCACTAGTACCTCCTATGTAGATTGGACTGGACTAGAGAAAACTATGATTTCTCATCACCTAGGATCACTAAAAGGTGCAAGGGGAGTGGATACGTCAATAGCTTGCTCCCAAGCATAGCAAGCAAGGTAAATTGACCCTTTAATTAAGCTACATGTACCTAGATTAGTATGAAAAATAGACAATAGACAGAGCTAATCTAGGGGTCTTTGACCGATCATCCTTTAGAAAATATGTTAGTAATTTAATGCCACCGGTCTTGGAAAAACAAGGGAAAATTTTTGTGCAAATCATTAGTAAAATAGCACACTCATAGACAGACAAGTTAGTAGATCAATACCCAAAATCGAAACGAAATTGATCTTGGAATTGTAAAATTAAATGTTCGGCAGTACCTCAAATTCACCTTTGTGTAAGACAAACTCGCTTGTGTCTGATGATCAAGATCACCTATCTAGGAAGATGGGTGAGGTCACACTCGCCTGTCTGAGTGGAGGGGTGAATTTGAAATTGTCTATTGCGGGGAAGGGGGGAAGTTGCAATCACCTCTATAACTAGGTCAATCTCGCCTGTTTGTGGAGACCTCCAATGTATACACCTCTGTATTGAGTGGCCTCGCCTTTTAGCTCAAGTTCACCCCTTTTTACAAAACGGTGAATGCATGTTTTCCTTTTTTGACTATAGTTTCTCCTCTGTAATTAGCAAGTTCAACCATCAGGGCCAATTCACCCCTATGTGTATAAATACGAACCTACAAAATTCAAACAACAGCAAACCATAAAGTATAGACCTGTGACGTGGGTCCTACTAGGCATGCCACTATCGCTTGTTCGATTTGAGTTGGTTTTCTATACAATAGGTTTTCCATGGGTTGACCATTATTTTGTGAGAATATGTGAAATGTTTGGAATCTCTATGGGTTCAGATATATGTCTCACAACTGAGTTATCCCCTAAGGGAATCAGATTAGGATCTCTGAGAGCCTCCACGTTAAAGTCTATTGGTAATTTAAAACCACTATGTGCTAACTTGAAGAAGTAAAAATTTGAGTCCTTTTTCAACAATTTATCCATTAGTTTGAGCATCTTGGGGTTTTCACAATGTTGAAATAGTTCTGCATCATTTATTTCCTCCTCATTATCCACCTCTTCTATGACCACTCCTTTTGGGTCCTGGTTGGATTGTTATATCACTTATTGTCTTTTGTAGTTTAACTTTGACCTCTCTGAATGTTTCTCTATACGTGGGCCCCTTTTGGGGTGTTTCAAGGTCACTTGGCCTATAGCCCCATGGGCCACCTTCGTTGTTCATGGTGTTAGTTGGTGGGATGCTAGAGTTATTTTTGGGTGCCTCCATGTTCTTCCTATTTTGTGATCTCGTAGTTGTTATAAACAAATTCAAAGATTTGGTGAATGCGTTCATGACTCCTAGCTATAGAAAAATTTGGCCTCTTACAAAGCGTAAATAGAAATGGATTAGTCAATTTTCATGGTTGTGGTAAGTTCTCAAGATGTGCCCTTTGGAAAACTTTAGACTAGGATGGTTTTTTGAAAGTTAGAATATGGATTTCTGCTTAAGGATTTTTCTCTTGCTAGAGATCATGAAGGATGGATTTTCTATTGAGTATTCAAGCTAGGTTTTCCCATTGAAAAGTGTAAATAGAAATGTGTTAGTCGATTGTCATGGTTGTGATAAGTTCTCAAGATGTACCCTTTGGAAAACTTTAGACTAGGATAGTTTTTTGAAAGTCAGAATATGAATTTTCAGTTAAGGATTTTTCTCTTGCTAGAGATCATGAAGGATGGATACCTATTTCCATGTAGGTAGTGGTAAGACGGGTCTTCCAACTACTAGGTCTGCTTTCTCTTCCTCTTTATCTAATATTTTTCTTTCCTTTCTCCATTGGTTTGGTGTTTCATTCTTCTCAAATATAAAGGTCCTTAAACTGCTAATGCTATCTATATGTTCACCTTCAATGTGTGTGAGACTTGGTTGTAGGATTGGTACTATAAGGTTCGGTTGTTGAACTAGAGAAACTAGTCACTAAATGGTCATATGGTGAAAGTGTTGATGCTTTGATATGGTTGTTATGAAACTCAAGACCCTAAGGTATGAGTGTTGTTTCGGGGTAACACTATTCCTGGAACTCAAAATGTTGGGAGGCCTAGATTGATATCCCACTTCTTCTTCTAGAGGATATGTTGCGAAAAAGCTTACTTGAACTAGCCTTGAGGTTCAAGTAATTATTGATATCTTAGAATGCAAGTGAGGGAATTGTAAAGCAATTTTTCCTTTAAATTTTTACTTTGGTTTTTGTCCCTTACTTCTTTCCCACTTTGGGATGAATCTATTCACAAAGGATGAAGACTGCTCTTGCATAAAGACACACAATGTGCCATATCGTGGTTGTGCGGATTTATGTACATCATTTCCTTTCAGGGTGTAAACAAAGACACGTGTTAGCTTGGCAAGGTTTTTCTTCAAAACCGCTCTCATAAATCCTGAAATCACCTGCTCGCTTGACATGTCATCTATTTTTGTTGGGTAGTCTATACCTTCGATAGAATGATCTTTTGAGGTGGAGTTTGTAGGGAGCATGATGGATGTCTTACGTTCAGGGTCGAACCTACGAGTTGACATCATCAATCTTCATAGCTGATTGATCAAGTTTTTTCTAGGCTATGATAAATCCAATTGTTTTTTGATAGCTACCTTCACTAAAATCTAAAACCATTAATGAAGCAGTTGAGACTTAATGAGCAAAGATTGCTACGATCTAATCAAGATTTAAGATTGGATTTTGAGCTATCAGGTTCAGGAATTTGGTAGTTTCTCCTTTTGGATTGTTTATGGTGGTGTCATCTTCTTTTGGCTATAAATATTGGTTTGTAGCATTGAGTTAAAAGTTATAAAAAAATTGGCTTTGAAAATCCTTTCAAAGATAATAGATATTTTTTTAGGGAATTCTATTTTCTCAAAAGTAGGAGGGTTTTTACAGAATATTGTTTTTCTCTTTGGCATGTTATATTTAATTCAAACTATCATCAGATTGGCATCCGACCTTTGTTTTCATTTTATATATCATAGGAGTTTGATCTATTTGGGAGAAATCTTTAAATTTGTGCATGTTATGGCCTTTTTCAAATTTATTTTTCACCTTTTGTTCATATTGAAAACATTATGCTAAATTTTTTGCATTGATAGTGTGTGCAAGTGAATTTGACCTACCTAAAGTTCAAAAAATAACTAATGCAATCAATCAAAAGCATGAGACAAACACTCAAGATTGGGAATATGATGAACTCAAACAAAATGAAAGAAATATGGAACCTTTTACCTTGTTAAGTTGATTTCTTGGTTGGCCCTATTCATCATTCGAATGTGTGCTCCTTTGATGGAAAAAAAACATAAAACTTAGCTCTAATTGATCATGGAGTGATAAGGGATGCAATGGATGCAAAGTATGAGCTCAATTGGTGCAACAATGGTGGATGAGTACTTAGTTGCTTGGTTGAGTGCTAAGAGTTTTTTTTGCAATAATGGATGATTGTTATTTGACACAATTGAGGGAAAATTCCTCCATTTTTAGGGGAAGTGCCTCTAAACAATGGAGGGTCAAGATGAAGCCACAGTGGACAAGATCAAGGGATAGGGTTAGTTGAGAACTCACAAGCCCTCACATGGTGACATGTGGTAAAAGAGGTGTCAAAGGGGAGATGAGGTGGAGGTACCTCATAGTACATAGGGATTGGGAAAAGATCTCCTCATAAATGAGGTCCTTGTCCTCATGTGGGTCATGGGATATGTAAGGAATTAAAAATTCCTCAAATATCCACATGGAGATGAGAGAAAGAATTAAAAATTCTTTCAAATGCCTAGGGGGATAAAATTTGAATTAAAAATTCACATGCAGAAGAGGTTTCCTTCTCCAAAAGGAGAAAGAAATAAAATAAGTTGACTTTGGGCATATGCCATAAATGGAATAAGGATTAGGTTGACCTAATCAAGTGATTAAGGTTGTGAAAACATGAGATTAAATAGGTTAATTAAGAATTAAAGGGAAAGTGGGGGATTATGGGTGTGCAAATGTGTGCAAGTGAATTTGACCTACCTAAAGTGCAAAAACTAACTAATGCAATGGATCAAAAGCACAAGAAAAACCCTCAAGATTGGGCATATGATAAACTCAAACAAAATGCAAGAAATATGGAACCTTGTACCTTGTTAAGTTGATTGCTTGGATGGTCATGTTGATCATTCAAATGTGTGCTCTTTCGATGGAAAAACAACATAAAACCTATCTCTAAAAGGTCATGGAGTGATAAAGGACGCAATGGTGATTGTGGGTATTGCAATGGATGCAAAGTATGAGCTCAAATGGTGCAACAATGGTGGATGAGTGCTTATTGCTTGGTTGAGTGTGAAATGTGTTTTTTTCTATAACAAATGATTGTTGGTTGATGAAAATGAGGGAAAATTCCTCTAAACAATGGAGGGTCAAGATGAAGCCATAGTGGACAAGATCAAGGGCTAGGTTGAGTTGAGAACTCACAAGCCCTCACATGTTGACATGTGGCGGGTGAGGTGTCAAAGGGGAGATGAGGTGGAGGTACCTCATAGTACCTAGGGATTGGGACAAGATCTCCTCATAAAGGAGGTCCTTGTCCTCATGTGGGTGATGGGATATGTGAAGAATTAAAAATTCCTCAAATATCCACATGGGGATGAGAGAAAGAATTAAAAATTCTTTCAAATGCCTAGGGGGATTAAATGTGAATTAAAAATTCACATGGGGAAGAGGTTGCCTTCTCCAAAAGGAGAAAGCAATAAATAAAGTTGACTTTGGGAATATTCAATAAATGGCATGAGGATTAGGTTGACCTAATCAAGTGATTAAGGTTGTGCAAACATGAGATTAAACAAGTTAATGAAGATTTAGAGGGAAAGTGGGGGATTATGGAGGATGTGACCCTAATTATGATTAGGGGTGTGCACATCCAAATCACAGATTAATTAAATTAATCTGGATTAGGGAAGATCATGGAGGATGGGACAAGGAGAGAGAAAGAATGAATTTAAAAATTGATTTAAATTTATAAAGGGAAAATGACTAAGTTAAATAAATTAGAGTATTTATTCAATTTAGAGAGGAAAGGAGATAAGGTATGTAATTAATTTATTAAATACCTTAGGGATATTAGAAGAAGGGGAATATTAATTAAATAATAAATTATTTAATTAACACAGATAAAAGGTGTGAAACAGAGGAATAAGTTGGGATGAATTTGACCATAATGGAGTTGGTCAAATTCAGATGTCTACATATAGCTCAGTAACTAATTCACATGTTAAGCTTCTATGTTTAAATCTATATTTCTAAAATTGGATCATGTCTATTAAACTCTTCCATTTTCTGTAAAGGGTATGCTTTTTTTCCATATTATGCTGTAAAAGAGGAAGGATTCTATAAATTCTAGAATATTTCTATTAATCTTTAGAGTTTTCTTATGTTTGATTGGACCTTAATGGATGCTTCGCATAGGGAGATTTGAAAGAATGCACTATACTTTTTCTAGCCTTTTCTACTTGTTCTCTTCCCAACAATGAAGGGTCTATGGAATTTTGTGTCTACCTTCTCAGTTATAAGAAATAGTTGAGGTTTGAAATATTGTAAAAGCTTTGGCATATCACCATATTTATGTTTTATTCACATTTATTTCTTCCCCTTTTCCCAAACACAAACAAGAGTCGAATTTCTCTAAAAATCCCAGAGGTCATTCAGGGAGGTGCAAATTTGTCCCCCACTCATTGAATTCCCCATAAGATTATTCGAAAAAGTACAAGATTTAATGATCAATAGTTTTTTGAACGTCTAATTAGAAGTCATAAATATTTCTTAAATTAGACCAAGAAAGGAGAATAGAAATTTCATGCCCAGAATCCAAACAAGAGTTTCTTCAAGAGGCCATTTCTAGTACTCCCGATTACCTACCTCTACACCTAGGAGAAGACTTACAAGTTCTATATCACATGTAAGAAGAAACCAGGTAAGAAGTTTTAGCCCGCAATCCAAAGCCTTATTTATCCCACCAGGAGGTTGAACTTTCCAAATCATAATACTCATATACCCTATCCATAGAAATCTATTTGCAATGGCTCATATAGGTTCCCCCACTCTTAGAAATTTTGTAACCTAGGATAGTAGTAGCCCAGAAAAAACCACCTACGCTCCTAGATGTAGGACCCACCATACCCACCAATACTCTCAAGGAAATCCTGAAGTTTTTTAGGGAGGATTTTAAGACCCCTTCTGAACATCTCCAATATATAGCGGAGGTATGCAGAGTACATAACATTGTGAAAGAGAAAGTTTCTCTTAGATTACTGACTGTGTCTTTCAAAAGAAAAGCCCAGGATTGGTATAGGTCTTTGGCTTCTAGTTCTATCCACTCTTGGGATCAACTCAGAAAAAATTTGCTTGAGCACATCTTGAAAAAGGGAGATTGCTTATCTTTGTTGTAGCAATTAATCACCATGAAGAGGGCCCCACAAGAGGACATGCGGGACTTCAACACTAGGTTTCACAAAACTTGGCAAAGGATTCTTGTGACTGCCAAGCCTCTAGTGGCCATGGCATTTATATTTTATCTAAAGGAATTTAATTCATACTTTGTAGTCATGGTGTAGTCTATGGGAGGAGATACTTTTCCCAACACATACGATGTGGCTATGCATGTAGAAAATAGTATGATTGATGTCAAGAAGCTTCCACCACATTTGTTGATTTCCATGTTCATGGAAATCTCTGGTGGCCCTCGAGAAGAAGCAACTCCAAGCACATCTTCTCTACAAGAGACCACATTTGCTCTACCACCATCAATGTATGTATACCCTGGTGTGAAAGCAAGCATGTCCATCTCCTCCTCATTAGCAGTGGATATCAATGATATGAAGAACCTCATGTAGTCATTTGCAAATGAGCTAGTCCTCATACAATGATAGAAAGTAGCACCTTTAAATCCTCCCACGTAGATCTATCAAGGTCGGAGGTCATCTTATCAACAAAATGCATATCAAGGAGCTCCAAAAGGAGGAAGCTAGCAACCAACACCTACAAACTAGATATTCCTAGTCACCATGCCACTTCAGACCATCAGGAATAGTCCAATCAAAGATTTGGTCACAGGATAGAACAACTTGGTGGAGGATGAGAATGCATGGTGCTTCCCGTGTGTTGATAGCCTTATTCCCTAAAATTATCCAAGGGGAAATATTTAGCAAAAGATAGCGGAGAAAAGAGGCCAATGCATGTTTCCAAGCACAGAAGAATATCAATCTCTCGAAATGGAGAATGCCCACTTCAGAGTGCAAATGCAAGGGATGTCCTTAGAGCAAGAGTTGTATATCGTAGTTGACCAAGTACTCTTCTCTTAGATGGAAGAAGAAGATGAAGTATTTGGAAATGATGCTCTAATGACTAGTGCCCCAAAGGTACATTCAAAATACAACACAAGGTCCAAAAAAAGACTAACTAGAGAATGTGTGGAATGAGCTCCACAACTTCCATAGCCACAACAACTGCAACCATAAGTGGGGTAGGTCTTGAGGGCCTGACCCACTTAGCAGTCACAAGATTTTCCATTACTAGAGAAAGAGGTGGATAAAGTACTAAGACCATCCACACTAGATTGGTCTCTCCCAAAGATGAAAGAGATACCACCACTCACACCCAAGGTCCCACTAGTCAGAATCCTCAATGTGGTCAAAAAATTGAAGAAGGCACCCACAAACGTATCTCTATCGGAGATTATATCAATTCCAAAATAAAAGACATTGCTCTAGGAGGTATTGAAGAAAGAATAAAAAATACCACAGACGGATGTGAGTCCACCACACAATCAAGTTAGAGACAACGATTCTGTGTTGGACCCCCAAACTTCGAGAGTTACAACATTCATGAATTTCACAGAAAATGCAAATGTGAAAGAGGTAAGAAAACCAAAGTCCACAACTTTGTTTTTAACACTTATTGTGGGATATAAGCTTTTACAAAATAACATGATTGATTCAGGAGCTAGTACTATGGTCATGCTAAAACAAGTGGTTGATGCCCTAGAAATCAAGTATGAGCCTCTCAAGAAAGGGATCATGTAGTTATATGGGAAGAAGGTCTTGACCATCAGTCGCATCAAGGATATATCTTTAACCCTCTTCTCATGTTCAAACCAAACCATCACAAAAGAAGTAGTCATGATAGACATCCCCCCAGTATTATGGATGTGCCTTTCAAGGGACTTTATAGTGAAGCTTGGTGGATATCTAGTGCTCAATTGGTCTCATATGATATTGTGGAAAAAGCGTGGGGAAAAGATGAAGATCCTATCTAAATCCTTACACCCAAAATATATAGTAGATAATGTGGTCTTGTTCTTTGAAGCGACAATGTGGGTATGTGTAGGATCATCATGGAAAAAATAGGCCCTTTAGTGGCAAAAAATTCAAAAAAAATAGAGTTAGGCAACTTGAGGTAAAAATTTGAATAAGTTATCTATTTTATTTAAAAAATATGTAACAATAGAATCTGTAGCAAATTGAATGTAGTTTCTAAACTATTAGGTTTTTTTTTTTTAAATCTATTTGGTGAAAATTTGAAATTTCAATGCAGTAGTACTTCAATTTCAGGGAAAAATAAGAAGTAGTTGTCTGTCTGACCACCCTAACCATAATAAAATGATAATATTATTTTATAAGATTTTAGATATAAGTAGAGGACTCATGTCCCAATGTGATCCATATTTATTTGTAATTTTTTTCCAAGTAAATAATTAATTATGATTTTTTTATTACAACTTTAAAAAAATATAAAAACTTGTATGTTTGACCACCTTAACTTGGTCAAAACTTCATGAAATTCAATTGTTTTTTTAATCCTATAGTATATGAAGCATAGAATGTGACACATGTTTTGAATTCAAAAAATGTGATACCTTATGAAAGCTATAGATGTTTTTCAATCAGCCTATCAATCAGGACTTTAGTCATAATTCAAATAGGAAATGAATAATAATTATTTATTAAATTCAAAGTAAAGCATAATTGACATTGGTGGAAAGCTAAGAATCTTCTTTAAAATCCCTTTTCATTTCATCAATTTTGTGTAAAAAACAAAATCGTTAGCCAAATACCCTACACATACCCATCATATCACCACTTTTTGGCCCATCATGATCCTACACATACCCACATACCTCCTTCTCAAAATGGGAAATATATTACATAGAAATGTTAGAGGATGAGGAAGACACAAGTGATCCAACCCCTAAAGAGGAGGTCCTCAATTAGTTTATTAACTCTGACCCATTCAAGAACTTCCATGCTACCAGATTGGGCACCTATGTGATCTTCGACAATGACCAAGTCTTCCCAAAATTGGTAAAAGAGAAGGAAGAGCTCAGTGGATTAGGTGACAACAATCTATGGACATTATATTTTGATGGCAACAAATGCAAGGTCGGTTCTAGAGTAGGTGTTTGATTGGTATCCCTGATTGGATCAAAGACACTCAAAGCTTTCTGCTTCTAGCTCCCACGCTTGAATAGTGATGTTGGGTATGAGGTTTTGGTCCATGGTTTTTTTCTTGTAGAGCGGATGGGCATGAAAAGAGTGCAAGTGTTTGGAGACTCAAAGTTGGTCATAAGCCAAGTCTGTGGATAGGCGGCTACCAAAACTGTAAGAATAAGGTCTTACAGATAGAATATTGGATCTAATCAAGACCTTTGAGGATTTTATTATCCAGGTTATCCCACGATCCTAGAATGTTGTCACTGATCCAATGGCTTCAATCGGTTCATAGTTTGAGCCAACTCATGAGTCAACAACAAAAGAGAATTCAGTGTAGACCATTGTCTGACCGTCAATTCCTGACAATGATCAAAACTGTCAGGTTTTTGAGGATGATGTTTAGATTTCCACTTTTTCACAAAAGTTAGAAAAAGCTTCCAATCATTCACAATCCAAAGCTAGAAGAGTTATGGAAGGAAAGGTGATCCAATTAATGGAAATAAACTCTCATGAGGTTTTACTTCTCTTGAAAATATTTTTGACTGTGAAGATGCGAGGAATAGTAAAAAAAGGTTCACTGCTGATGCAAAATACTATAAAGATCTTGATGTCAAGAATGGAATAAAGCTAAAAGTCAAAAGAGATGTTCCATAGAAGGATAAAGAGAGACTAAAAGGACTATGTTCTAGATACAATAGGGTCATACCTTGGACCTATGATGATCTTAGAGGATACAATCTGGGAATAATTTAGCATACTATCAACTTGGCCAAAGGCTCGAAGCCTGTCTAGTAAAAGAAAAGGCTAGTCAATTAGAAGGTCGAGGCATTGATGGCACAAGAGCTTACCAAATTGATCAAATCAAGGATCATATACCCAATCAAACATTCCACCTAGGTATCCGACCTTGTATGAGTGCAGAAGAAGAATGGTGATATTTGGCTCTGCATGGATTTCAGGGACTTGAACAAGGCTTCATTAAAGGTATCACTACCCTCTATCCTTAATGGAGCAGATCTTGCAGACTATGGCTGGATCATAAATGCTCTTACTCCTTAATGGTTTTTTAGGGTATAACCTAGTCTATGTAAAGGAAGAAACCCAACACATAAATTTTTACCACCAAGTGGGGAACGTTCACATACTCGAAAATGCCTTTCAAACTCTCCAATGCTAGTGTGACCTTTTAGTGAGCAATGGATATCACCTTCAAGGGGTTGATTAATCATATCATCTTAATATATCTAGATGACCTGACTATTTTGTCAAAATCAAAGGATGATCATTTTGAACATCTGGAAAAGGTTTTCCAAAAAATGCCAATAGTTCAAGATTTCCTTAAATCCCAAGAAATGTATCTTTGGAGTGCCACAAGGCAAGCTACTGGGCTTTGTGGTATCAAAGGAAGGAATATCCATAGCCCAAAAAGGGCGAAGGCTATAATAGAGCTACCACTACAAGTCAACCGAAAGGGGCTATGGTCCTTTTTGGGAAAGATTAATTTCATCAGCCAATTCATTTATAACTTCACAGGCATCACAAGACCTATCATGTTGATGTTAAAAAAGAATTTAGTGTTCAAATGGACCCCGAAGTTAAGCTGAATTTTGAGCAAATAAAGGAAGCTATCTCCATAGTCCTGGTGTTAGCTAACCCAAACTTCTCCAAGGATTTCCTGCTTTACGTCTATAGTGGCCAATAGAGTATAGCTTTAGTGCTCACTCAAAAAGATGAAGAAGGAAGCAGAGAAAACCCCATTGTGTTCCATTCTAGGAATCTCAAAGGATATGAAACTAGGTATAATTTTGTTGAGAAATAGGCCTTTGATATTGTTAAAAACCTCAAGAAATTCTGACATCTGGTACCAACCAATAGAATCACCATCCTCGTCACCCATCCCAATGTTTGGGAGTACATCACGAAGGAAAGATAACTTAAAAGAAGGCCAACTGGATCACCAAGATCTTGGAGTATGACGTAGAAATCCAACCAACCAAGCTGGTTCGGGGAAGAGGTCTTTGTGAATACCGTACGCAAGAATTAAGCTCCCTGACAGAGGAAGATACCGACTAGGTCTATACAAATTAGTTTGAGTCTGGGGAGTCATGGGTGGTGGATCAGTTGTGAAATATGCAAAGAGGGTAGTACTTGACTAGCATTCCACCTCACAAAAGATGCTACTAGTAACTGCAAGGAATCTTGTATGAACAAATTGAAGGGATTTTATTTAAGATAAATTATGATGGTGTCCTACTCCGTTGCTTAGATAAGCCATAGGTAGAAAGAGTTTTAAATGAATTCCATAGAAGTCTTGAGGGAAAAAAATTATTTGCAAAGACTAATACTTTAAAGATAATGCAGGTAGGATATTACTAGCCTTCCATGTTCTCTGAGGCACACCACATGGTGAGAAAGCGTACTCGGTGCCAATATTTCTTTAGCAAGTGGAAGAACCCCGCTATGCCACTAAGCCCGGTCGTGACTAAGGAACCCTTTGCACAATGGGGTTTTGATTTTGTTTGGATGATAAATTCCATCTCCAATGCTAGCCTTAAGTGGATACTTATGGTGATCGATTATTTCACAAGATGGACATAGGTCATTGCTCTAAAAAGTGGCATAGAAACTAAATTTCTCAATTTTTTGGAGGAGTTGGTTACAAGGTTTGGTTCACCTAAAACTATCATATCCAATAATGCATGAGCCTTCATGGGCTTTGGGATGTTGGACTTCATTCTCAAGCATGGGGTCTATCTCGAGACTTCATCCAATTATTACCCACAAGGAAATGGGTTAGCAAAGTTGACCAACAAGAACCTACTTAGGTTAATTAAGCACATTGGGTCAAAATTCCAGAAGGAATGCACAAGCATCTACAAGCTGCTTTTTGGGCCAACAAAATTACACCTAAAAAAATACTAAAGGATTCTCCTTACGAATTGGTGTATGGAAAGGAGGTTGTTTTACCCATTTCCATAGAAATTCCAACATTGAAACTATTGAAAGCCTTAGAAATTGAAGAAAGCAGTGGAATGGAAGTAAGATTGGAAAAAATTCTTAACCTTGAAGAGAAAAGAGAAAATGCGTATGACACCATGATAGGGTTCCAACAGATAGTCAAACGAGTTTTTGATAAAAGGCCTCCAACCTAGCTTTCTGAGAGGGAAGCCTTGCGTTAAAATACAATGAGCGCATTGAAAAACTAGGGCAACATACAAACTTTGAAGTGCTATGGAAGGGTCCCTTCTGTAGTCATGCATGAAAACAAAAGAATGTTTATGAGCTAGAAGATATGGATGAAAAATTTCTAGATATACTGGTAAACGATATTCGTCTAATAATGTTCCATTAAACCATGCAAGTCCTTTTAAAATTTTCACAGTTATGTACCATATGTAATTTTTTTTGTAAGATACGATATTTTTATGAATAAGCCATGAGAATGACACAGGAATAGTAGATAAAGTATTATATTATATTCATTAAAATATTTACACTCTAATACATTTATTGAGCCCAAAGCTTTGAGAGAAGTTTAAAGCCTTCTCACGCAAACCCAAAAAGAGATACATCACAAAAAGAAAAAAGGGAGGCAACACACAAAATAAGTAGTGAATTAGAGCCTGCATATGTTGCTAACAGTCAAAATGACATTTCTTCAGGTTTTTCTTCAACAAGGTGGTAAGGGGTTTAACAACATAGCACACATGGGCACGACACGACACAGACCTCAATCCTTAGCACCACGACTATATACTAGAAATTTAAAGTGATTTTTCTAGTAAATCCCAGGAATGTGCTCCATGCCATACTCCCTAAATAGGAAGGAGGTCGTAGGTTGGGATAGCAAGCGATGCTTCTCCAGGTCCATGGTGTGAAATTAAGTGAGAAGGGGCAACCAGGACAACTTCTCCCCATAATCGAATTTCCTTTGAAGGTCCATAGCACTTGAAATTCCACCACTAGGGATATCCACTTGCACAATATTTCCAATCCCATCCAAATATGTTGAATCAAACATAGCACGAAATAGTTTAATTATCCAAGGCTTGGAGATGTCCAAATCCAACAGGAGGCCACAAAGCGAGAGATAATGTTGGATTTTCTCCGTGGTTGGTTTTCATCCTTCGTGTAATCTTTGTCAAGCACCCATTTGAATGCCACAATGATGAGGAAATCATTCTTATTTACCAGGCATTTAATCATATCACTGCTTACTTCACCCATGAAGGAATACAATAGCCCTTGACTCAAGAACTAAACAAGGATACCTAGGCTAGACGTCATAGCAACAAGTAGGCTAAGGATAGTAGAATAGAGAATATAGTAGGGAAATCTAGCTAACTCAAGAGCTAATTCAGTGAGTTTTTCACTAAGGTGGCATGGCTATTTATAGAAAAGGTGTGTCATTGAATGGAAAGTCCATCTCCTGTCAGAGGATAATAGAGTAAATATCAAAGTGATAGAGGGTGAGAGATGAATCGTATGGAAAATCTTACATCAAGCCTTGAAAAATAAATTCAGGCATTGAGAGTAAATGCTCGCGTGTACTGATTGTCGCCACGTGTCCATTACCATGACCAATGTCAATTTACTTACTCATGTGAAAAGACATTTATTAAAGCACTAAAGTCTGAAAAGTTAAATATGAATGTCTTTTTGGAGTACCTTGCATCATTTAAAGCATGCTTCCCATGGCTAAAAGCACACTTCCTAATGCATAGAGTTTATTTGTGAAAAAGGTGGCGAGGGGAATGTACTAATTACATTCTCACGATAGAATTGGCATTTTCAAGGGATATAGATCCCAACTCCACACATATCACCTTGTTGGAAACACTTAGTGAGATAATGTAATAGCAACTCCTTATTGTATGTATGTGCAAGAAAATTAAATGCAACCCAAAAGAATTTTTTTGCTAAGTATTAAAAACCGCAAGCAACAGTTTCTCTAAAGAATCTTTCTGCAAATCTTTCAATGCAACAATGGTGGAAGCAACATCTTCTAGTCGACAGGCTAGAGTTTCATTTACTAGACTAGGCTACACCAACATATTTGGGAAGGATTGATTTACTAATGCCTCAGTGCTAGAAGAGCAGATTTTTTTTCATGCTAAAACCATACTGGCAGGAAACCCCATCAAGAAGGAAGTGGTCATGGATTTTGTAAACAATATTTTTGACCCAAAGTTGCATGTGAACCCTAAAAACCTTAGAGAATGGGAAATGCAAAGAATGGTAAAGTATGGGGGGACTAAAGGCTTTGCATCACAACTTTGGTATTGTGGTTTGCCACAATTCATGTTTTGTGCTATACACCTATGTCCAGAGTTGGTGGATGCATGTGTAAGGAGGCTAGACAAGGAAGCAAGGGTTATAATTGGTTATAGGTTAAGGGTTACAATCAGCATAGCGGCCATCTGAGATATATTGTGTATCCCTATGAATTGGGGTGCCGAAAGATTTGAGCAAAAAACAATGGAAGAGTTCTAGAAGAATAGAACCAAACAATTAAAATTTTATATAGATGGAATAGATGAGAAGCTAGAGAGCAATCAGTTCATCTTCCCTCTACTATACAAAAATTTCAAATCCGATGTACAGGCTATTTTCGCAATGTTGGCCTATATCTTTGACTTTGAGGATGATGAAAAGGTTTGTGCTTTCTAGATTAGCTTGGATTTCATGCTCAGGAGGGAGAAAAGGTATAATTTTTTTTATTTTACTGATGTAATAGCTTAAAAGATGTTGGATCAATTGAGAAATTATGGCACTACTTTTAAATTTAGGTATTCTTCTTTTCTGGAACATTTGATCTTGAATCAAAACCCTAAATTTTTTGAAAGTTGTTTGTCAATTTTTAAGTTTGATGTAAAGGGGGCGTACCAGCCAGTTTTAGTCTAGACTCATGTGCTTTCCAAGACATGGGATTATTACTCATTTGTGGATTATTTCCTACAACTAGTGCTCTTAGATTTTTCCCACATCCTTTGGGTCGGTTATCCCCTAAATTCTTACAATGGATGAAAAGCCCCCAAATCCCAATGGATTATTTTCTAGGAGCCAAATTTACCTTCATCAAATTCCATGGTTTTGTTGAGGATCCTTTTAGGCTCCCTAAATTTGTAATAGAAAGGACCTTCACTTTGGAGGTATGCCATTAAGTAACTATTGTCAACAAAGCCTATGGTGCTAGAATACACAAGAAAGCACTTTACCCAATCCCCCTTATCATTGCTAATAGTTAGGTAACACTTGTGAAAAGGGAGGAGTGGGATGTGATTACTATAAAATTGGCTCACTTGGGCCTAGTCCTAATTTTTGATGCATGGAGTTACAATCCAATAAGGCATCTCCTGACTGCAAGAAATGAAAGGTGGGAGTATTTTGAATCAAGAATGAACCTAACCTAGGAGAGTGTAGAGTTTTACATCGACCTAGCCTTCATACTATTTGATCGTCCACCATGGCTCGACTTCTATGTTTGGGTGGCTGAGTTTCAATAGAGCATCCCGATATCGTAGTCCCTCAACACACAGTTAAAACATACAGGATGGTTAGATAGAAAGAGGGCAGATTTTTGGAGGTTCTGATAGGAAATCAAGAATCTTGATGCCATGTATGGAGACCTCAAGCCACATGATGAGAAGTTTGAAAAAAATTGCGACAAGAAGGATAAAACAAATGATAATAATCTTAAGACTGATCAGCAGATTGGATTAGAGGAACTTCCACTCTACACCTCCCAACCTTAGGAGCTTGACGTAGGAAAAGAAAAAGGGAAAGGTTCAAAATAGAAGAGCTTGCAGAACACACCTTTTTCCAGTGCCCCACCAAAAGGAAAGAGGACCCAATGGTCCCTAAAGAGGTATGTTGTAGATGTAGAAGCCCAAGCTTCGGTGGGATTGGTTGCAAAGGAAACTATATCTACCAGTTTGGCCCCTACAAAGAAAAGATGAGTTCAAGACCTAGGAAAACCAAGCATATCAAGCAAGGAGAAGAAGAGGTAGAGTCCACTCCACCACGATATTTAGCTTCAACAGCCCAGGTAAGTTTTGCACTCGCTCTTCTTTCTTCTTTTGTATCTTTAGTTGTTCCTCTTCCCTCATCTATTGAAAAGAGTGCTCCATCCACAATTCCCAATATCCTCATTTTGACACACCCCTAGAAATATTCAACAATGAACCACATGAAGAAACCTCACATACCGATCAAGCATCATTCACATTGGCTGTAATTGATTCTTTAATTGCGCTATCAAGGGTGCTCATTGGAAACACCAAAGCATCCTTGCTACCAATTTCAACAAACCCACTTGCTACTAAGAAGATGCTCATTTTTCCACCCTCTTCCCCTTTCACTCTAATGGGTATCCCTCCTTCTCAAGCTGCTTATGGTATCCCACCCTTTTCCATTATAACGCTTCCCTTTTCCTCTCCGCAACCTCAAATAGCCAAATCTTCTCCTTCTGTCACCATCTTCAGTATCCCTCCAAGTGCTTCAATTGTTGCATAGAGTATTGACACCCCAAAGAGTCTCTAAAGCCTCTTGGATGCAACGAAGTAGTCCTGACAAGCGAGGAAACATAAACTACAGATAAAGGTCATGGAAAAACTAGCTACTTAGAAGATTTGAGGCCTGTTTTGATGAATATTAGAATTCCCTATCGATTGCTACCATGAGGCCACTAACATCCAATATAGAAGGATAAATGTAGTTAGAATATTATGACATCTGAGCTATAGGAGTCGATTTAAATGAGAATCCTATGCAAAAAAGTGGTTTTGGCCAAAGCAACTTAGAAGGTAGTCTACACTAACTATTAGAACCTGAATAAAAAATTGAAAAACAACAAGGCAGAGTTGGCAAGTGTAAAAGACACACTAGACAGGCTGCAAGCAGAAATCAAAGGAAAAGATATGGAAATGGCCCACCTAAGGAAATTATAGGGTCAGTAAGGGGAAGCAACTAAGTTGCTTGAAGGAACCCAGAATGAGTAGGATCGACTTCGTGCCGAGCTAGAGAAATTGAAGAGTGAGATTACTGTTAAATGAGAGACAAATGCATAATATCAACACAAACAGATGAAGATGGACAAAGATATAACCAATGTAAATATTGTATCCAATGGGCTACAAAAGGAGGACATGGAGAATGAATTGGATAGTGTTCAATCTCAAGCCTCCAATGATCTTTAGAAGGCCCAAGCAAAAATAGAAAGGGTGAAACAAGAAAAATAGGAGATTGACTCTAATTTACAGACTCGCAATAAGGAGATCGGAAGGTTGAGCTCCAAGTTTACAAACGCCCTCCAGGAAAAGAGTCATTTAGAGGAAAGCATAAAAGAAAGGGAGTTCCATATCCAATAGGAGTTGGCTACGACACAAGGATTCAAGATCCTCCCAATTCTAAAAAAGCTAATATCTACTTATTGGGAGAGAATCATAGTTACAATCACAGCTTTGAAACTAGTCATGCAATTTCTAAAGGATGCTTGGGAGTTAAACAAATAGGTTGGCCCAGCAATTGGCCAAATTCTCCACACATATTCCCCTCAGGCTAAGGAATCAAGGAGCTTGATCTCAAAACTATGTAAAGCAATCAAATAATCTTTAAGGGACTCCATAATTTCCAACTGAAGGGCAGCCTCGAGGAAAGCAAGTAAATTCATCACTTTCCACAAGGTCACATCAGAAAGTAAATATTTTTAGGTAGTGTTGAATAAGAAGGTCAATGAGATCAAGAAAGAGTTGGAAATTCTACTCGAATATGGATTTCCTGCCCTTTTCTCATTAGATGGAGGGGTGTTAACAATCGAGCACATCACAGATGCAATTAGGCTAAAAATACAGACCTCCACAACACTCCTGGGTCTAAGCCCATCACCCACTGTCGAGGAGATTGAGAGGGAAATCCTTCCCTTTACTTGACTATACTACCACATCAGGGCTATTTCATCAAGGTAAGGAGGGGTTTCTTTTAAAGAGGTCCTTGATCTGGATAGAGCATATGAGATTCTATGCACCCTCATCCTACCCATTGATGTAGATTAGGAGACCTAGCATGCCACCTTCCTGAAACTCCAGGAAGTACCAAAGATCTCAGATCATGCCTCTGTAAGCGAAGGCCCCTTGTGAGTCGCCAGAATTGTAAAGCAATTTTTCCTTTAAACTTTTACTTTGGTTTTTGGTCCTTACTTCTTTTCCACTTGGGATGAATCCACACCCAAAAGATGAAGACTACTCTTGCATAAAGGTGTGCAATGCACCACGCGGTGGTTGCGTGGCTTTATATACATCCTTTCTTTTTCAGGTGTAAATCGAGACATATGTCAGCTTGGCGGGGATTTTCTTCAAAACTGCTCTCATAAAGTCTAAAATCACTCGCTTACTTGACACGTCATCTATTTTCGTTGGGCAGTCTATACCTTCCGCAGAATGATCTTTTGAGGTGGAGTTTGTCAAGGAACACAATAAATGTCTTACTTTTGGGGTTGAACATTCAAGTCGTCATCATCAATATTCATAGCTAATTGATTAGATTTTTACCAAACTGTGATAAATCCAATTGATTTCTGATAGCTATCTTCACTTAAAATCTGAAACCATTAATGAAGTAGTTGAGACTTAATGAGCAAAGATTGTTGTGATATAATCAAGATTTAGGATTGGATTGTGAGCTATTAGTTTCAGGCATCTGGTAGTTTCTCCTTCTTGATTGTTTGCGGTGGTGTCTTCTTTTGGGTATAAATATTGGTTGGAAGCATTGAGTTAAAAAGTTCTAAAAAAATTGGCTTCGAAAATATTTTCAAAGATAATAGATATTGTTTTAGGGAGTTATATTTTCTCAGAAATAGGAGGGTTTTTATAGAATACTACTTTTCTCTTTGGCATGCTATATTTAATTCCAACTATCATTGGATTGGCATCCTCCCTTTGTTTTCATTTTATATATCATAGGAGACTGATCTATTTGGGAGAAATCTTTGGAATTGTGTATGTTATGGCCTTTGTCAAATTTATTTTTCACATTTCGTTCATATTAAAAACATTGTGTTGAAAGTTTTGTGTTGATAGCTCAATAACTAATTGACATGTTGTTAAGCTTCTATGTTTAATTCTATCTTTTTGAAATTGGATCATGTCTATTAAACTCTTCCATTTTCTATAAAGTGTATGCCTTTTTCTATATTATGTTGTAAAAGAGGAAGGATTCTATAAATTTCAGAATATTTTAGTTAATCTTTAGAGCTTTCTTATGTCTGATTGGACCTCAATTGATGCTTCCCATAGGGAGATTTGAAAGATTGCATTGTACTTTTTCTAGCCTTTGTTGCTCGTTCTCTTCCCAAAAATGTAGGCTATGTCGCATTATGTTTCTACCTTATCAATTATAGGAAGAAGTTGATGTTTGAAATGTTGTAAAAACTTTAGCACATCTCCATCTTTATGTTTTATTTACATTTATTTCTATCTATTTCCCCAAACACAAAGAACATTTGACTTTCTCTAAAAATCCAAGTGGTCATTCAGTGAGGCGCAAATTGGTCCCGCACTCACTGAATTTCCCATAAGGTTGTTCAGAGAAGCATACTCTTTAATGATAAATAGGAATAATCCAGGTTTGTTTGTTTTGATTCTGGTTACCAAAAGTAGGATGGAATGTTGAGAGTGGATGAAGGACTATATGAATTATTTGGGCTTTTGATTGTTTCATTCTAACAAGGATCCTATGAGTAGCTTCAATTTTTTTTTATGATTGTCAGCGGGATAGAGAAAAAGTGATGGGTTTTGAGTAGAAGTAATAGCTTGTGAGCAAAAGCGGCCAGCTTTATCAACTGGGGCTTGAAATTTTTTAGTTGCACTAGATTTTGAGAAGCAAGTGCAAGCTAAAATGTCAAGTGTGGCCTATATATGTTTTTTTCTAATGTGGTGAATTACTCAGTCAAAAGAGAGCTTTCTTGGAAATTGTGAGTAGATTTTAGTCAAGTGTGTTGGAAAATATTTGGAAAGTGCAGTAAAAAAGGAGTAAGTGTGCTAGTTTTGCATCAAGTGTGCAAGTTTTATCAAATGCAACAGATTTTCATTAGTGAATTTTATGGGACAGTGAGCAAAAGTGATATTTTTCTAGCAAGGGCAACCAAGTTTTAGTCAAGTGTGGAAAAATCAGTAGCAAGTGAGGCCTCTGTTCAATTTTGTTTTCCAACTTCGGTATTTTGGTAGTAGCGTTGATGTTTTTCTTGTATTTTTTGGATGTTTTGATATATTTCCAGATGTTTCAAGTGATACAATATTTTTTTACTAACTCAAAAAGCAAGTACTTGTGTGACCTGTATGTTTATGGCTTTAAGTTGTGCAATCATGATACCCAAGCCATAGTTTCCAATGTTTACTTTGAGCTAATGTAGACTAAAATTAAATCATGTATATTTGAAAACCATTAAGGATATCCTTAAGGAGTACAAATATAGGGATTCTCTTAAAAACATACACTAAGTCAAAGGGTTTGTGATTCAACCATCATGTTTAGTGTTTGTTTTGATTTGTTCATTTTAAATTCAAGCACAATGTTTGATGCTTGAATAGATTTGGAAATTTTCCATGAAAACAAAATACACCCTAGGGATAGGCACTTCTTCCTAGGTGGCCTTACCTCATGTCCCGAAGGGATGATTTTACATGCAATGAATGGAGAGGCTTTGTACTCTCAAGTATAAGTCAGACTTGGTAAGTAACTTCTTGGAAGTAAATTATGATGCACCACTTCAGAGTATGTTTTGGATAAAGGGGTAGCTTCTACACAATTGGTTCTTAGTCATAACTATGAATGTGGAAATCCAACACTCACCTACTGGCCACTTAAGGCTCTTTAACCATTCCTATTCCACTTAAGGCATGGGATTAGGTGCACTCTATTGTTGGCACAACTTGAAGCTAGTTTATTACGATTTCACAAGTGTGGGATGTATCTCAAAGCAAGCCGCCTCTTTAAGGTAAAAATTAAAATGCATCAAGTGTAAAACTAAAAACTATTTTTCATCACCCAAGATCACCAACAAGGACACGAGGAGAGAGGATAGACACTTTTAGTTCTACTATGAACAGAAGACACAACATACACTCTATTGCAATGTTCTTTTTAAGCACCTAGAGCGGCACTATCCAACCTGAAATGAATTCAAGCATGTACAAGATATTAGTTGTTCTTTTTAAAAGCACCCAATGGAAGTGTTTTGGATATTAGTCAATGAGATAGAAAAGGTGTAAAAAAAAGAATGATTTGTTCATTTTTAAGCCCAAAATTTGAGTGTTCCTAGATCCTGGTCTTACTTGGTTAACAAAAGGAAATCGTTATGTTCAAAAAAAGAAAATAAAACATTCCAAGTGTTAATTTGAAGGCTTAAAAACCTTTTTAGAGCACCAATTGAATTGTTTGTTTATGTTGTTCTTTTTATGCACCAAGTGAAAATTCTCTAACTGTGAAAGCTTGGAAAAAGTTCATTTTAGAGCACTTAAATTGAAATGTGTTGTTTGTAAGGTTCTTTTTAAGCACCAAATGAAAAAATTCCTAACTTAAGAAAGCTTTGAAAATGATTCATTTTAGAGCACTTAAATAAAAAATGTGTTGTTTGTAGGGTTCTTTTTAAGCACCAAATGTAAATTCTCCTAACTTAAAAAAATTTGAAAATGATTCATTTTAGAGCACTTAAATAAAAAATGTGTTGTTTGTAGGGTTCTTTTTAAGCACCAAATGTAAATTCTCCTAACTTAAAAAAATTTGAAAATGATTCATTTTAGAGCACTTAAATCAAAAATGTGTTGTTTGTAGGGTTCTTTTTAAACACCAAAATGAAGGATTTCTAACTTAAGTATTGAAAATTTGAAAATCTAACCATTCCTCTTCACTACAACAAATGCGTTAATCGTTTGTGGATAAAAATTAATTATGCTTCTTCAAATCTTGCAAAAACACACATTAGTACCTTTCAAACACCCAAATTGAACAATTTTTAATGTGAGAAATTGAAATCTAACATTCAACTTTTGGACAAAATCCTAACAAAGTAAAAGAAATAAAAACACAATCAAGTGTGGCTTCTGTTAGAAGGCAAAGGCAATGAAAAAAATTAGAAGTGCCCTCTATCATTAGACAAAAGTGCAAATAAATGTTAGAAGTGCAAAAAATAGTGTTAAGTGCATCAGAAACAAAGTCAAGTGTGCTAGATCCATGAATTCAAGTGGAATTTTTTTTGGAACATGTGCTTGAATATTTTTTAGAGCACTTCTAGGACCTGTAACTTCAAAATTAGCTCACAAAATCATTAGTGTTTAGGACCATGGTCCCACCAGGCATGCCAAAATGTGTGAGGGGGAAAATTTGAGCATATAAAAGAGATAATTGCAATGAAATAGAAAGTAATCTAATCAAAAACAAGAATCTAGATCTATTCCTTCATGCATGAAATGAAACCATAAAGCTAATGAATTCAAGAAATGTTATTGAAAGAAGACAATAAACATGAACTCAAAAAAATACAATGTTACCATCTTGTGTCAGAGTGTATTTGCAAGATATTGGGTTGTTCATATCACTATGAAACCTCCATTGTTGCATGCGAGAGATTTGAAGAACAATGTGTGTGTTGATTGAAGAGATGTGTTGAAGCTTTGTCAATGGTGATTTGGATCTCGCCAGTACTTCGTTGTGCAAATGATGTTGATTTTGCGATCCTTTTTTGTGAGGAAAGAGGTTTGTTATATAGAAATTATGATTTCAAATGGACGATCAGGATCATGTAGTAGAATATCCTGATTGACGGTTGAAAGATGTTGAGAGGATTTAGATGGGAATAATATGTACAAATAGATTACATAATTAGTGTGATTGAGGAATAGATTGATTAGTCGGGGATATAGATTGATTAGTTAGGAATTATATTGACCAATCAAGGACATAGATTGATCAGTCAGGGATTAGATTGATCAGTTAGGGATAGATTGAGAAATTAGAGGATCATAATTTTCTCAATTACGAAAGTGGTTGAGAATGATTAATTAATTGCTTTAATTAATTCATTCATTTTTGGAGTTGAACATGTAAATCAAGTTTGATTTTTGCAAACAAAGTTGCATTAGTTTGATTTGATTTTTGATAATTTTTTCAATAGTTTTATTTATTTATTAAAATTTGGAGGGAAAGTGAGTTAATTAAAGTATTATGATTTTAATAATTCAACTGAGTTAGGGGAATAAAGTGAATTAGTGGCGTAATTAAATAATTGGTGTTATTTAACTAATCAAGACAAAATAAAGTTAGATTAGGAATTTATTAAATAAATAATTTATTTAATTGGTCAAAAAAATGATAAAACGTGAATTAATTAACTAATGTTGTATTATTCAATTAATCTAGCAGAAATGAGGTTTTAGGACTTTATTAAATAAATGAAATTTATTTAATTAGTCATAAATAGTGAAAAAGGTGAATTAGTTAAATAATGTCATATTATTCAATTAAAGAGAAAATTAGGGTTTTTTGATGCCTTTGATGTGAAATGCAATGATATTTGATGATAATGATGTTGATGATGTGAAAATGCCATTTAGTATGTGTGATAGGTGTTAGGTGAATTTTACATGTTTACAATTTTTTCCTTCAACATCAAATAGATCCATGGCTTTTCATCCTTGATTCTCACCCAAAAGTTTGTGTTTGAAATTTAATGGTGTCCAATATCAACAATATGGAGTCAACACAAAATTTACAATTGTTGTCAAAAGAACAATATAGTAATATTTGAAGCTTCATGGTGATACAATTAACCTTCATCCCATCTATGTGATATGCAACAAGTTATTGCAGTTCAACGGTTAAGTAGATATAGATTTTTGTTGTTATTGTCATATGGTTACAAATTAATTAGGGTTGTTGTAGTTTATTATTATAGCTAGATATCCATAATTATTATTTTTTATTCTAGGTATTATTTCAGAGTTGTATATTGTTGCAACAACAACATACTTTAATGAATATCAATCTTGTTAATATATGAAAGGATTTACATACAATTTTACATCATTGAGAACCTAATTTGTAATCTCAATATTCAATATTAGTGTATGCATATGAAGAATGATTTAGAGTCCTTTCTCAAATCTTGTAAAAATCCTAAAGTTTAAAGTTATCAATTCAAACCATTAAATTTGAGCATTAATGTTCATACATGTAATGTTTACAATATGAGTTGTTATATTTGGGTAAATATTAAAGGTTTTATTTTTCTCTTTTATGAATTTTATTTATAATATTAGGGTTTTAGTTCTATTGTATATATGTGGGGGAAATTATAGGTTCATGGTATATTAATTTAAATTAGAAAAATCGAATATTTTACCATTGTTAAATAAAAAGTGGCAAGAAACTTAAGGTTTACAAATTTTATCCATGAAGATAAATCTATTAGATATTTACCTTGAATTTTTGGTCATGGATTTATAAATCATATTAGAGAAACATATTTTAAATAATAATTTTAGAAGGTTTAAGAAATCTTTATATCTAGATATAGTAGGGACATTACAATGGTATTAAAGTATATCACTTAAATTATATATTTTTATGAGTTTAAGAAATATTGCATTAATATTTATTGGGTACATTATCATGGTACCAAAGCATATCACCTAAATTTTAAATTTGTATAATATTTATGGAATGTTAGCATTAATATATGTTGGTGACATTATAGTGGCATTATAGCTAGCCCCCCTATCATTCTATGAATCATAGGATTCCTAAAAATCTAATGTTTGATGGAATAACCTCTTCTTTAGGAGTCAATAATTAAAATAATTAAAGAAGAGAATTGTGGTTAGATCAATTGATAAACCTCCTAGATCCAATCTCCTTATTCGATGAGTGTTGAACACACCTAGAGATTGAGAGCCTGGGGGTTGAATCAATCTACAAAAAACCCCTTTCAAAACAAGATTTCTTCAACAACATACAAACTTTAAACATTTAAGAAGCTTAGTAGCAAAGAAAGATGTGGGAGTTTAACCCTTTAACCAATTCAATAACTATCAATTATAGATACAACAATCCTAACCTTAACTAGAACAACAACAATTATAAAAGAGATAAGAACAAACATCCACAAGATGACACCAAATTTTTATGGAAAAACCAATGAGGGAGAAACCATGGTTAGAGTTTTAATTCACAATATAAAGGCTCACTACCAAAAAGAACTTGCAAACTAAGGCTCAGTACCTCAGCGAAAGATACAAAGGAATTGTAGGATTGAAGCAAACACAACTCTATATGTAAGACACAAGGACCTACTGGGATCCACTATCTTAGAGGAGGATACAAAAAGTTTATGAGAGAATTATAATATTTGTCAACATAACACTCTATTGAATGAGGTGTTGTAGAACATTTAATCTTTCCTCTTCACAATGTGGCAATAAATCTGTTGGATATTCAATACATTCCATAAAATTTCTTTTTCCACACTTGTACACTACTCCATACATCCCACATCTAAAATGATCTTGCATTTATATCCACCGTAAAAATTCAAAACTTCAATTAGGTCGGCTAGGAAGAAGATAATCAATGAATCAGATAAGTTGGCCACCAAAACATAATCCAGTCCTTTCCCAAAGATAGAGAGGACCAAAAAAAAGCTTGATAGATCTTCCAATGTGATCCAAAATAATTCACATGTTGATGCATGCATCAATCTAAGTTGACATCAAAGGAAATATGTAGATGAAATATGAAGCACATAACTAGTCAACCCTAAAACATATTCCAATTGAATTTACTCGATGTAGTCCCAAAAAGGATAGGTCAGGACCAAAATCTATAACAACACATCTTCAATTTTTTGAAAAAACCTCTAAGCACATGGCTCAAGAAAAATAATAAACCTTGTTATCCAGATATCTACAAATTACCAAAAAATCTAATGCAAAACACAATGCAACACAAAAGAGGCCAATCAACAACATGCATATCACATGGGGATGTTCCAAGAACATTCTACAATACTTTCATACCATCAATAGCCACCATATAACAAATAGGAATATATCACTTCATCTAGGAAGCACAAAACTCATGAACAAAAGATGTAACATTAACATATCAACTTGCAGACCACATCATTACATGAAATTAGAATTTTTACAATACTCAAATATTGAGGACACATTCACCAAGTTGCGGGCATAGAGACATCAATGCAAAGAAATGTGAAGCATTTCCTGGGCTACTATAGACAATCAACACTTCCAACCTTCTGCAATTTAGAAAATCCTCAGCAACACTAGTGACCTAAAAATATAGGATTGCAACATCCACAGAGCACTAACTTTGAATCCAAAACCATAAGACCATATCATCAATAGTGGAAAAATGTGGAGCATTCTCCTAAGTAGACTTTGAAAAACTTTCTAAATAAAAAACGCTTAAGAAACTTGTGGAGGATAGATCTTTCTTTTAGTAACACATGCTTTATTAGGAACATCAGGAGAGAAAATAATACACATTGTAGACCTTTAGCAACATCTCTCCACTATTATAAATACTTCTAATGATTTCAATCCTCATCTTAATGCTTATAATCCTCATCTTAATGCTTATAATACTCATCTTAATATATCATTATGAAACTAACTCTACTTACAAAAATCATACTCAATGACATCCAACCATAAACTTCAATAAACATCAGATAAAGCATGACATCCAGTCATGAACTTCAACAAATCTTCTTAGATAAGGCATGACATCCAACCATGAACTTCAACAACCCTTCCATACATCAATGTTAGCCCATATAGAATGTTGTCAACAATGACAACCAATTCCAACTACAACAAGCACATCAATTCCCACAAACTCCCAAGCATCAACACCAAGTGCTGACATCAATAACAACCAACTTCCAACCATCTCACACAAATCTCCTAAAGTGTTGACATTAATGATAACCAACAATCAATGTTGACAACAATGACAACAACTACCAACAATAAGATTAAGGTATTGTTTCTTGTTATGATAAATATACAAATATCTCAATAGAGTTCCAAGAAAAAATATTTTTCTAAATATTATTGTATTGATGAATTCATTAGTAGAAGATATTGTAAAGTGGTTTTGTAAATACCAAAAAATACTAGAAGAGTTGACAGTAGCTCTATAATTTATGTTAAATAGAGTTATCTTAAATCACAAACTACACAAAGTGGATAAAATTGAAGGATGGATGAGTGCAAAGAAAAGAACCAAAGAAGAAGCACATTATCATTATATTTGAAGAAAATTTTAAATAAAAAATGTCTCTATAGAGTGATAATCATGTAGAACTAGAAGCAAATTTGGCATCAAAATGCAAATCATTTTTAAGAACACCTTGTTACAAAAAATCAAGGAGATTCCAGTAGAAGAAAGTAGAGGAAGACAATAGAAATGAAATTAGAATGAAAAATATATATTTTAATCGTAGGAAGCCATGAACCATATGTCATGGGTTCCTAGGAAAGGAGAATTTTTTTTACATTGAGATAGAATCATATAAAGACTCAAATATATGAGAATTTGATGTAATGGTGAATGTAGAGGACCTTATACTTGATGATAAGGAGAAAGAAGAGAGATTGGAGATAAATGTTCAATTTATTCTATAAAACTCCAATCGAGGAAACATAAATGGTAAGGTACATAGATCTTGGAAAAGGGTATCTAAATCCTTCATATGAACAAATTTTTTTTATAGTTGAGAATTAAGAAGAGGATTCAATGAAATTTGATATAAAGTTAGAAAAGAAAATGATGAAACTTGAATTGGTAATGAATTCATTTGAGAATAGTATACTTGAAGAATAAAATTCTAAGTTGCAAAAAGGTGAAAGGAAGAGAAAGGGATCACCATTGGATATTGAAGGTAGAAATATTGTTATAATAATTTTTAGTGAGATTTCACATCAAAAAAGTGTTCATTCCAATAGAATTAATAAGAAATGAGAAATTCATGTTGGGGATTAAATAATTGAAGAAAATATTCTTGTGACTTTTAGTGGTCTCCAAAGAATTCTTCTTGAAATTTTAAATCACATAAATAGTCAGTCATGGCCATTTGAAAATTACTCCCCTAGTAGCAGTAATACTATTTCAAATTCCTTGAAAATATCTAAATAAAAGATAGAAGTTAAACAATCTAATGGTCTTCTTCATCAGAATAATAGTTGTTGCAATTATTTATTGCACTAGTTTTAAACTATATCATTTAAGAACTATTTCATATAGGACAAATAATAATGCTGAAAAATGAATAGCACGTAATGGGAAGGGAATCCTTCCTCCTTACTTTAGGATTGCAAAAACATGATAATGTGGGATCTAGGTGTACATAAAACTTCAAACAAAAGATATTATGAAGCACCCATTGGTTGAAGAGTTTTATGGGGTCAATATCATGGCTGTTAATAGTCTCATCACTTAATGTGGTTAGAAATGTAAGTAAACTACTATTAGCATAGGTGAGCCTAAGGAATGTAATGCATCAAGTATGCTATGATAATTGATACAATTATGAATATAGAATGGTTTTAGTCCATTATAAACTTTTTGTAGACTTATCAAATTAGAGAGCTAATGTCTAAATTTGAAGAAAAAAATATGTGGATAGTAAGAAGTACGTTGATGGAGGACATGCATACTAACTCATCTTATGGTGAGTAGCATAGTGCCTATTTTGAAATTCAAATGTCTCTAAATTAGTAGATTAGGGTAATCCACAATATGTTCCCAAAATCATTATCTAATAGAAGATTACAACATACCATAGAATTAGTTCATAGTTGAACCTTGGATACATAGGAATTAGTAGTATGATTTCCTATAAGAAATAATAAAAAACTTAATGATTCATAACCTTCTTTATATGGTTAACCCAAATAGGATACATGAGAAATCAACAATATTTTTATTACATCAAGTATGTAGACTATTATTACAAAAGGAAAGGCATCCTAGTTAATTTTGAAGTCCATGTGGAATCTATGGATAACCTTCATTCAATTTCTAGAAACAATTTGAAGACCTTACATGGAGGTGATGGTGTTTGTATCCAAGAGAAAGAGAAGAAATATCATCTTGCTAATGTTGCATAAAAATATATAAAGATAAAAGAATGGAGAGAAAATATTTGTAACAAAAGAAAAAGAGGTGCAAGTTCTAATTGAGTTGGATACCATCAAAAGGCTTGTTGTTCCTTGCACTCACACCCTATTTTGTTTTTCAAAAAAATGGGCCCCCCTATCTTCTTTTTCTTATGTTGGTTTTTTTCCTTCTTTTCTTTATTTTCCTCTGTTTTCCTTCTTCCTTATCCTCTTTCCTCTCTCCTTCTTTATTTCCTCCCCTCCATTTTCTCTTTCTTTTGAGTACCTTTTTGAGTTTTGGGATGTCTGAATTTTCCATATAGATCGGTCCTTGAACCTTGACACTCATCAGGTGCCTTGTGTTAGTTGTTGCAAGTTCAATATTTCACCATTGGGTATTCGTTAAGGAAAATTCCTAATGTCAAACACTCGATAGTGGTGAAATCTTGTCAGCTCAAGCCCCACACTAGTCAAATCAATTGGGAAAATTCATTTCACTAATAGAGAAAATTATGACAATTATTGTAAGTTTTTGGGGGTTATCGAATGGTTTTATTGGTTCATGATGCTCATTTTAAATATTCACCTTATGTAATTCATGTTCTTAAGCTCTGCAACTTCATTTAATTTACAAAGAAATCCTCATGTGCACATTTTCCACCATCATTGTTATTTGTGGTTGGTTGCTAGTTTGTTCATCGGCATCCATGTGTACATGTCTATGTCATGTCATGTGGTGCTAAATTTGTTTTTCTTCCCTTTGTTTCTATGTATTGTACTAGGTTGGATCTTTGTCCTTATCAAGTTTTCAATAATTTTTGGTCTCTTCCTTGGTCTCTATGTGTGTGTTGCTTTGTTTCAAATAAATTTGGCATTGTGGTTTTGATTTCTTATTTTTATTTTCCTTCACTTTTTTTTTTCATTTTTCTTCTACATTTTCATTTCATTTTTCCTCTTTTTTTGTCTGTGAATTATTTTTTGGCTTGGACATGCCAATCAAGGATGTTTGTGATATCACCGATTAGGTGCCAGTCATGCATCTACTAGGTTTTCTTTCCTTCACATTTTTTCAAAGAGGTTGTCAGGTGTAGAGAATCGGAGGGTGGAGGGTCGATGTATTCCTTAACCGCTTGCATGATAAGAGTTAGATGAAATATATGAATCCCAACTCTTGATCTTTGTTTGGATTAGAAATTTTTTCATTGGGGATATCAAATTTTGGCTTTCAATTTTATTGGATATATTTTACTTATGGTTCAATGAACAATAAACCAAAGTCCTAAAACCTTGAAGCCTAATTTAAAGCCTTAGTAAAAATCCTTTATTTTTGAAATCTTTTTAGGTATTGATCATCGCGCGTATCTTTTACTTAACTTCTTATTGAGGTAGAGGTTAGTTAATACTCTCTATTCTTGACCCCCAAAACCATGGAGGAAACACATCCTTGCATGAATAGGATGAATAATTTTTGAGCATGCCTTTGAGAATCCATAGGAAAAATTTGAAGTCCAATCCTGAAGTTAAAATAATATGTTCGGACATTGAGACTCGGGAATATCGTTTACTAAAATAACTAATCTCCTAGAATAAGAATTAAATAATAAGATTGATCCTTGATCCTTGACCCCCGATAGCCTTGAAAATATTTTTGGGTATCGATGGTCAGGACTTACCTCTGAAAATAATTGAATTGTTGTAATCTAAAGAATAAGAGGGCATACCCAACTCCTAACTCCTAAACATATTTCAAACTAGTTTCTAATGTTACTAGTTGGTAATTTCACTTAAATGATTATGTTGTTATAAAAAAAAATTATATGGTATGCTCAATCCCCGACTCTCGATGAATCAGAAACAAAAAATTGAACTTCCTTTAACAAGGATGTTTTAACCCTTTAGTATGTGGTAAAGGGTGGGGCCAAAGCTTGATCCCTGAATGTTTTTTTTGGCCTTTGATAATATTTGATCAAGTTATTGCTTCTTATTCTATGTTACCAATTGATTAATATAACTGTTTTTAATGATGGGTTGTCCTTTAAGATGGATGAATTGTAACACATGGTGTTTTTGTACGTAGGATATATGCCACCTAAGGATCCTGTAGAGATGAAGTACCATTATAAGGGGTATCATCCAACATCTAAGATTTTCTCTCCCTACATAGAGATTGGTGACACTTACCTTAGTCATGTTGACATGGAGGAGTTCAAGAGGAGGATGTATGATGAGGAAAATCAATCATGTGATGCCACAATATTAGCAAATTCTAGACTAGTGCAAGTAACTCCTTTCCCAGTAAATTTTCAATCCCTAGAGCTAGTGCTAATACATTATCATTATTATAACCACATAAGCAATAATATAATGGGATCTATCAAAGAAGTTATGCTTGATGTGAGTTCAAATATGATTGAGGAGGTGTTCAAAATTCCTGCCTCCCCCCAATATGAGGCAATTGATATGAAGAAGGCACTAAAATATTTTGAGGATAATGAGGAAAACAATCTCAACCACATAATCATTTGAATGTTGCTTAACCCTAGAAAGATGGCCCTCAAAATGGCCAAGGTGTAGTACAAGTGTGAATTTAAGGAGGACATTAAGGATTCGATTGTATTATTGAGTAGAGTGTTTTGGTATGCAAATGCAAGGGATTTCTACCCATGGATGGTTAAGTTTATCCTAACCATGAATGACAACAAGAAAGATAAAATTGATTGGACCATTCTCATTAGTGACATAATCCATGAGCAATTAAAGGTTATTCTTCAAATGTTCAAGTTCTACATGACTTCATATTTGGTGTATTTATTCATTTCTCAAGTCACTTTCCCTAGTCTAGAAAAAATAAGTTCCTTCCATCTTGGGTAGGTAATGATCTATGAGCATTATCCTCAACTGAAATTGGAGGATAGTTATACCCATTTTTACGTTGTCAATGTCAAATTTATATATGTTATCATCGGAGGGTTAGAGGGATATTTCTCCAATAGAATCTCCAACAAATCCATGGAAGACCTCAAGAGCTGGGGATACTAGTATATCAAATTTAAAACCTTCACATATATCTGAGTGGTTGGCTTCCAAAAGACTCCATATAAGCGTCCAAGGTAGCCATCAAATAAAATGATAAATTATTGAAAGTTTGTAGGGAGTTGACTAAAATTCACCAATTGATAGAGGAGAAACACATGTATAGATAAAGTTTCCCAATCAAAATGGGAGTGTATTCATGTGCTAGTATGAAAAATACCAAGAGTGTAGAAATGGAGTTGGAAAAATACTCGCTTGTAATGTATAATGATGCTTGAGGCACATTTGACCCAATTGGAAAAATCATCAAAGTAATTATAGGCTCTTTCTTCATCCATGAGCCTAACATAGAAGACCATTGGGAAAACTATGAGGAAGAGTTTGAAGTGAGAATAAAATATTACTGTCGATTAACAACAAATTTGATTAAATCTTGTATAGAGGCCTGAGTCTCCAAGGATGTGAAAGAAAGTGGGAAGCTCTTAGATCCCATTTATAGTTGGAAACACATTTACAATCAACCAATATTCAATGAATACTATTAAATAGATGAAGACAATAACATTTAAACAAGGGTAGGCGATGTCATAGCCTATTATCTTAATTTGCTTAGATACTATTCTCCTATGACGAAGCTACCAAAACCTACAAAAGTAGCCGAGAAAGAGAAAGAAGGTGAAGGATCATCTGCTACTGCTACCAAGACTAAAAGGGATTCACCCCCCAAAGTGGCAGGGAAGAAAAGAAAGGAGAAATAACAAATAGTAGTTGGTTCAAGTGAAGAAGATGTGTTGGAAGAAGAAACTCTGGTAAGAAAAAGGACTAGAGAGGCCATTCAAGAAAAAGTTGCACAAAGAGAAGCTCAAAAAACTTATTCTTCCTCCCCTCCACATGAATCCCCTCCACCCTCACCTCTTCCTTTTCCTAAATCACCACATGATCCACCTTAGTCTCTTCCTCCTTATCCTCCCCCGTCTCCACCTCCAAAATCTTCTCCTCCTCCTATTCATGAATATGAGCTATCAGCCAAGGAGGAAGAAACTCCCATCAATGCAACAATAAAAGTAGTGTTGGAAGAAGGGGAGATACAATTTCAGAAATCCTCATGGAAGAAGAAGTACAAAAAGAGGTCCAAGTAGAGAAACTACAATTGAAGAACATGTAGAGTAGGAAGTGGATCAAGTGGGAGAGACTCATGATGAACAAGTCTGAGAAGAAGAAGAGATTAGAGTGAAAAAAAAACAAAGGGAGATCGAGCAAGCTGATTTAGAAGGCTCCCATAACACCTAGATCATCTCTTCTCTTGTTAGAGAAACTTCCTCTATTATGGCTATTTGGCTCAACCATAAAATCTAAAGGAGACAAAGGATGTATTTCGAAGGTAGTTCATAATAGAGGTTTAGCATTTTGTCAAAAGCCTACCAGTCTTCTATGAGGAGAAGAAAAAATCCCAAAAGAATATCCACTATAACCATGGACGAGAATGGGAATAAAACTACTGAAATAGTTGCCCCTCTAGTGGATAAGCTCGAATTGGAGACACGACCTAAGGACTACTAGATCAAGCAGGTTGATTTGGGGTACAAACAAAGGAAGGAGAGTAATAATATCTCCAAATGTCTATTTCTACTATCCTAAAAAAGATGTAAAATGATGAAAACACAAAGGAAGAGCTCAAAGCTCAAGTGGCCCAATTGATGGCTTGTATCACCAATTTGATTGGAAAAGTTGATGTAGTAGCTCCTAAGTCCACACTACAAGTTGCACTGAAGGGAGAAGTAAGTCATTCTAACTCGGAAGGATGGATAACAATAGCTAAAAAATGGAAATCAAATTTTTTATCCTTAGAAATGGCTTCAATAGGTGCAATAGTGAGCCAACATTATACACAAAGATGAATGAAAAAGGTGAAATTATCATTGTATGTTTATATGTTGATGATTTCATATTCACGGGTAACTTATCAATTGATTTATTCAAAGGATCTACGAAGAAGGAATTTGAAATGACTATTTTAGGTCTCATGAAGTATTTTCTTGGCATTGAGGAGAATCCAAATGAAAATGGCAATATTCATCTCTCAAACAAAATGTACAAATGATATTTTGGAAAGGTTTAATATGTTGAATTGGAAATCAGCACCAACACCAATTGTCACAGGTTTGAAGCTAAGCAACGATGAAAAAGGATCCAAAGTTGATCCAACTTTGTATAAGAGACTTTTTGGTAGTCTCGTGTACCTAACAACCACAAGGCCAGATATCATGTATAGTGTAAGTTTGATTTCAAGGTTCATGGAGTCTCCAAAAGACTCACATTGGAAAGCAAGAAAAAGAATTATAAGATATGTGAGTGAAACAAAGAATTATGGGATCTAATATTCAAGCTCAAATGAGTTCAAACTCATAGGATACATAGATAGTGATTGTGCTAGAAGCATCGATGATAGAAAGAGCACATACGGTTATGTTTTTCACTTCGGCACCGGTGTAGTTTCATGCGCTTCAAAGAAACAACCCATTGTCACACTTTCATCTGTTGAAGCAGAATATGTAACAGCAACAAGTGAATCATGCCAATCAATTTGGATGAGAAGAGTGTTGAGAGAGTTGAAACAAGAACAAGAAGAGGCAACAAAGACCTATTCTGACAACAACTTAGCTATAGCATTGTAAAAAAATCTAGTTTTCCACAAGAGAAGCAAACATGTAGATACTAGATATCATTTCATTAGAGAGTTGATTAACAATAGAGAGACCTTTTTGGAATTTTACAGGTCTCAAGAACAATGTGTAGATATCTTCACCAAAGCGTTAGGGAAAGAAATTTTTGTCTATCAAAGAGATTGATTGGGCATCATAGATGGTAGTAGTTGCGATTAAGGAGGAGTATTGGAATTAATCCCAATTGCCCGCAATTAAACTCATCATACTCCTTGCTCTGTAGGAATGAATAAAAAAGTCTTCTACTTCCTCAACATGCCACCATTCTATCTTCTCATTCTCTTTGTTTTAGGAAAATTCTGCCTATGAATTAATTATATAAATTTGTCCTTAGATTTGATCTACGTTGGAAAAGACTTCAAGTATTATTTTTTTTTGGTGTACCCTCTTTTAGCTTGGCTTATACGTAGACTTCAAGCTATCTATCTTTGGTTTTAGACCTATATGTTTTAGAAAAATAGAGTGTTGTCTTTTGTTTTTTTGGTATCTATGAAATAACAGAGAGCTGCCAATATTTTTGTAGCAGCTTCTTATGAATATATATTGCTGCAACAGTTTGAAGGAATCAAAAAATAGGGGATTAATTTTTTGAGTAATATTAAAGATCAATAGCTCTGTAAGTAGTTTATGGTGACAGTCATTTGTATGAATTGAAATATATATGAAATACAAATTATTTTGAAATCTTTGTGTTCTATTTTTTGCACTCTTTATTGGGTTTTTTCTTCCTCTACCTCTTCCCTTCAGGGAAAAGGTGAGGTCCATCCTGGCTTGATGACCCATTTATGGTTGGGTGGAGAGCTTCTTTCCCTTTGAATGGTTGAGTTTCAGTTTCTAGTTTTCCAACTATTTCTGATATTCCCTCACTATGTGCTCAGCTTCTTGATTCTAATGGGGCAATACCATGTATCTGTTGGTAGATAACTACAATAAAATTGTATTTCATTTGTGAGTAGAAACATGTACAGTGCATGAAAATGTATATATCTAATTTTATGGGATTCCAAGAAGTTTAAGTTAAGTATTTATTTACAATTTACAAGTAAGAATAAATATAAAATAATGAGACTATATTGAAAAAGTAATGGGTCATAGATGGTGGGTGATATTTAGTTTTTGCATTCTATATCTCCCTTAAGGTAATATAGATAGTTGTGTTCACTTGTAAGTTTCCCATTTTCTCCAATATTTGTTGAGGAAAAAACTTAAAACTTGAAATTCATTCTATTTAAGGCATATTCAAAAAATTAAATCAGATATTGATTTGTAATGGTTAGGAGATCTTCCTTAGAATTAAGACTTTTAAATCAAAAAATTAAATCAGATATTGATTTGTAATGGTTAGGAGATCTTCCTTAGAATTAAGACTTTTAAATGAAGCCGCCATACTTCCCTCTCTCTCTCCAGCTGAATATAGCGAACACTAAGAGAGTTCTAGGGTTGAGTTATCAAGGAATTTGGGCATAGGATATTAGGACATGAATGAAACTAAACCAGCTGGCGCCAGGTATATCTTGAGAAAAAGATGTTTGAAAAGCCTTTTATTTAAATTGCAGTGAGTCATTCAGTTAAATTTAACACTCATAATGAAATCATGGTTGTTGGAAATGTGAAAGATGGGTTAAATTTGTTGCTGCCAGGTAACTTTCCACATTACCAAGTCACTAAGTCTCCCTCGCGCCAACTATTAACAAGAATATGATTTTTGCCACTTAGACTAACTCATTTAATTTAATGTTTCAATGAATTTATTGTGGTGTGATCAAACAAGGGAATTTAGTTGAAAAAAATTGATGCTCTTTAGAACGAATAATTAAAGGATAAATTTTGATATCCTTCACATTATTCCATTTTATTTCTTTAAGGTGTCCTTAAAAAGAAGGGGGTTTTAAAAGAAATGACGAAAGTAAGATATCTATTAGTTTTTAGTTTTTTTAAGATTTGATTAGTTGTTTTTATATACCTTGCCTTCATATAATGAAATTCTAACATGTGACTAAAGGAAATATAGTTTATAAGTATTAAGTAATATAAAGTAAGTAAACTTTAAGGGAATACAATATTTAATTTCAAGCATAAGTATTAATTAATATAAAAAGAAGTTATATGGATATAACATTTAATTTCAAGTACTAAATCATATAATATGAAGTGTAAATAATGAAGTTGATTTGGAATAAGAAATTTACATAAAATTGATAATTAAATTGGGAATAATGGTAATGACATTTATTTAGAAATACATTATAATTCTTTTTATTTAAATTTAAGTACAAGTTAAAGAAAATAAATTGAGGTCATGTATAATTCTAAAAAGGTACATATGTACTGTAAATTAAAACTTGATGTTGAAAATTAGGTCAATAAGTGAAATTTTGGAATTAATATTATTTTCTTCTCATGTATATACAACTCCCGAATTAATGTGAAGCTTTACTATTGATTTGTTTCTCTCTTTAGTCCTCTAATTTGATTGATATTAGATATCGAATTTTGTGTTGTTGAAACTACCTTACTATATTCTAGGATTCAATAGCACCCCTTGGAACTACCATAGCATAGATGTTAAGGCCACCTTTGAGGATATGTATATTAAGTTACCTCTTTAATTCCATGAACCTTGCTGACACCTGTTCTTACTAATTTAAATGTGCTTCCCCCATTGTAGTGTGTTCATATATTGTAAGTTTTGTAATGTTGATAATGTTAATAATCCTTTATGGATCAAAACCTTTTCTCTTACAAGAGTGATGCAATATGGTTGTTATAACTAACATCTGTCTAGTATGCTCAAAAACTCATTGTATAGTTATAAACACATATAATCCTATAACACACTCTATGAAATACAATGATATTACTTTAAGATCTTGGGTGCACGTATATTTAGCTTCTATGTCTAGTATAGCACGATTATTACAATACAAATTGTTATCTCTCTGAGCACATGGGTGTTAAAGGGAAATAAACTAAATCAAGGGTAGAGTTAAGTTTCCACACTTGAATTAAGATTTGGTTACACCAAGTGTACATCACTTGCCATGTTAATGTTGCTCCTTAAACACATAGGCACATAGTAAACTTAATAAATGTATGTATATACAAAGAAAAAAAAAATACTTGGGTTTTCTTAGTGAATTTTTTGTGGGCATGAAATTGAAATTCTTTAGAAATAACTCTTTTAACCCCAATTAGGAAGAACTAGCCTCAATTTTATTGTTCATTTTTATTCCAATGTACAATGCATAAATTTCTAACATTTTTCCTTTATCATTTAAGATTATTCCTCTTTCCCTAGCCAAACCCATATTCCTTTATGAGTAACCATCAAAATTAAGTTTGACCCATCCCTCTTGAGGAAACTTCCACTTGGTATGTTTCCTAAGCAAGGCCCTTTTATGATCAGTATTGCAAAGTTCTTTGATAATGCCCTAGTTTTTTATTTATTCTCATTTCCTACAATGATGAGAGCCTTATTGGATTCTTAACAGTAGTAGCATTCACATTATTTATAATCGATGAGAAAATAGAATGAAATGAATTCATTTCATTCCTTTTAGTCTCTCTATAGAGTCTATTATTACATTCTTTCCATAATTTCCAAGTAATATTAGGGGTCGTTTGTTGCCAAATTTCCATAATGACAAGATGTTTTAAGGGATAATTATTGTGGAAAAAAAATCAACAAAGATTATAATATCTTCAAGCATAATCCACTAAACATCAAATTTAGTAAAGATAGCTTCCTAAACCTCCATATAAAAGATGCAATAAAAAATAAATGGTTAACTATTTCTTCTTGAGATAAGAACAAAGGGAGAATATTTGGAAATTGAAAAAATATTTTCATTAGGTTATCTTGGGTGAGAATCCTTTTGTGGTTAGAAACCCACCAAAAGAAATTGTTTTTTAGCATTAAGCTATTAGTCTAAATGGAGCTTCAATCAACATTAACACTTTAAATATTGAGCAACAAAGTATAACCTAAAGAAAAAATATAGCTTCTTGTAGAGTGATGATCTAAATGACTTCATCCTTTAGAAGGTGATTGAAAAGATAGAAATAATTGATATGGATTTGAATTTTTTGACATAACTTGCAAGTTACTATCATCCCTAATGAAGTATCAATTCTTCCACTTTTTGGTATAACTTTTTGGAAGTTTGAAGGTGTTGGAGTTGTTCGTAAAGTTGCTTGGATGTTTCCATTGATGTCAACCCCTTGTATGAAGAAAGTGTTGGAATGTTGCTGGTGTTGATGATGTCAAACCCTAGTATTGGAGTTGTTAGAATATTGGAGTTGTTGGTATTGATGTCAACACATGCTGGTGTTGTCATTGATGTCCCATTTTAGTATAGTTGTAGAGGTTGTTGGTCATACTTATTTTTGAGGAGATTGTTGTCATTGGAGATTTTTCCAAGTTGTAGATTCTATAGATGTGTTGTAGAGATGCTTGTAATGTTGTATACATGTTTGGGTCACTTGTTCTCCAAGTGCTTTTGAGAAATTTTGAATAAAAGAGATTTTACTATAATAAAGTAGTGTTCAATGTTTGGCTCTGCATTTCTTCATGGTTGAAGATATGCGTGCATTCGGTTTGAACATGATGATTAGAGGTGTTCAGAGGTGTTATATCTAGAGTTTCAATTTTTGGGTCATATTGTAGGGGAAAATGTGTTTGATAGTATGTATGTCTAGTGAAACAAGGTGTCTCGGAGAAATGATATTGCTTTGCATTTCTCCGTAGTGAAGGTTCTAAGGATGTGGATCTAGAAACATGCTTATAATGTTTGTATCTACCTTGCTTTGAAGTTTAAAGTGTTGAGTTGTTTCACAAAGTTGTCTGGTGGGTTGGATGTCTATGCCAATGTGTCTGGTTGCATAGAAAGGTGTTCTTGAGTTTCAAGTAGTTACAATAGTTGTGGAGAATATTTTGATGGTGTGGAATATTTCAATATGTTGTATGAATAGTGTAGAATGTTCTTGTGTAGTTTGTGATATGTTCCTGGACCTAGAGAAGTGTGTTTGGAGTCACTTGCTAGTGTTAGTGTAGGTTTGGATGACCTGGAAGAATAACACTAATTATGGAGGATAATTTTTGTTTTAGGAAGTGTTGAGAAGCACGTTTTTGTATATTTGGGTCCCAATTGAGGAGCAACATGGTTTGGATTCACTTCTTTATATTGTGGAAGTGTTTTGTTATGAACTATTTGATGTTACACTATTAAGGTGTATATGTTTACTTAAGGCTGACCTAATTGATATTATTTTAGGTTGTGGAGGGTATAAATGAAAGAAAAATTGTTGTGTGGATTAAGACTGACAAGTTTCTAATGTGAAAGATGTTAAAGTGATCAAGTGTGAAGATTTGAGTGTGAGCCTATATGCCTATGACTTCATAATGTTGTGAGCAGAAGGTATCTACATTTTAGTTTGTTTGATGAGATTTTTGTGCTTTAGTGGAAATTTACCTTGCACATATGAGAGATGCATTGTCATCAATTCAAACTAGTAGTGAGCCATTTGCCTTTATTTTCCTTTGGGTAGTGACCCTTTTGGTATTCGGTGTTGCAATTCATGTATTAGTGATCTAATCCTAACCATATTTTTTCTCTTCTTAGGTTTTCCACGTAAGTGTGGTGTTCTTATGTGTTTGATGTGTTTGCATTACTACTTTACATGTTTACATTTTGTTAATGTTTGTTAAGGGTTTAATGGTGGATAAGGGTTTAAGAACTAATACAAATTTGAATGTTAATGAGGATTTTTGATGTTTTAAAAGTATACAATTGATTCACCCCCCTCTTAGTTGTCTTGTGCATCTAAAAATTGGTATCAGAGTTGTGGTTCCTAGGAAGAAGCTTAACCACTTGAGGTAGAACCAAATGGTGCACAGGAAAGGTGTCAAACCCCCTTGTTTGATGGAACAAATTTTACCTACTAGAAAGCTAAGATGGATTCTTTCTTAGTCTCCCTTGGATTTGGTGTATGGAAATCTATTGAAAAAGGTTATACTATTCCTACAAATGGACCATCAACTAATGATGAGATCAAGGAATAGGATGGCTAAAGATGAAGATATTACTATCTACATGCTTAGAGTTGATGAAGTTGTCAATGCCATCAATATTCTTGGTGGAAAGTTGGATGAAATTGGGGTTGTGAAAAAGGTATTAAGAACTCTACCTAAAGCTTATAGTCATCAAGTTTTTGCTACCAAGGAAGCTCAAAATTTGGATAATTATTCTAGAGATCAAATGTTTGGGGCTTTAACTTCTGTTGAAATGAGAGAGTTTGGTCAAGATACTACAAACAAAGAAACTATTTAAAAGTATGAAAAGTGGAAAGGAATGGTGGATCAGATCTATATGATCTAGATCATTGACAATGGATGCTCAAATCACATGACAGGTGATAAGAGTAAGTTTTTCAAGCTTGAAAAGTATTATGGTGGTCTTGTTAAGTTTTGTGATGATGCATTTGCTAAGATTTGTGGAAAAGGTTGAATTAGTTTTGATGGAAAGAATATAAGAAAAATGTTGTTCTTTATGTTAAGGGTTTCAAACATAATATTCCAAGTGTAGGAAAAAATTGTAGAAAAGGATATAATATTGTATTTCAGAATGGTGGCTATGAAATCAAAAAAGGAAACTCCTGTATTCAGGTTGTTATTGGAACAAGGACATGAGGTAATTTCTATCAACTCAAATGTAATGGTACAAAGTTCTTTACGTCTCAAACTAATGAAATTTGGCTATGGCATAGAAGAATGGGTCACATTAATTTTGATAGCCTAGTAAGGATAAGTTCTACTAATGTTGAGAGAGATTTTTCAAAGATTACAAAGCCTATCAATGCAATATGCAAATAATGTCAAATTGGAAAGCAAAAAAAGACAAGATTTAATATAAAAGAATATTCTACCACACGTCCCTTGGAGTTAGTGCATATAGATCTATGCAGACTTACCAAAATTAGAAGCTCATGTGTTGACATGTATTTCATGTTATTAATTGATGATTATTCTAGAATGGCTTGGGTTACATTTCTCAAAGAGAAATAAAAAGCTCTAGATAATTTTAAAGCATTTAAGGAAATGGTTAAGAATGAAATGAATCTAAAAATAAAATTTTTGAGGTCTCATAGAGGTGGTGAATTTATTTCAAATGAGTTCAAATTTTTTTGTGAAGATCATGGAATAAAGAGCCATATTTTAGCTCCTAGAACTCCTCAACAGAATGGAGCTATGGAAAGAAAAAATAGAACAGTTCAAGAAGCAAGTAGGACTATCAACCGAGGATACTAGTATGGGTTGATCATGCTTGATCCATGATTGAATCGAAGCATTACATAGCCACTAATACTCAATCTCAATCTTCAAACACGATCATTCAAATGAAAGATAAACTAAACATTTTTTTCAAATGAAGCATTCTAAATATAAAATAATTGAAATGTCTATTCTACCCCATTTGAAACTTATCTTGTTTTGGAATTGGTGTCGTGTTGATGTGGAAAAATGACCCTTTCCCAATCCCATGATCAGTGAGCTTGTTTCAATCGATTCTATTCAAGAGAATCGATGAAACTATTGTGATAAATGGATGAAAACATGATTTATGCTGAATTGAACATGATTCAAGTTAAATTAACATGATTTTATGCTAAGATTGATCTAAATATGAAAAAATATAAGCTAATATAAACTAATTCTAAGCTAAAATATTCAAACCCTAATTTATAAAAAAGCTAAGATTGATGCATGGAAGCCATTAATGGAAGCTTAAAGCTAATATGCAACTAAAAATGAACTAAAATATGCTAAATGTGAGCAAAGTATTAGTGTGAGTGTGAGTGATTTCAAAAACATAAGTTTGCAATTGAAACATGGATCCATTTATTTTCAAATAGTGTTCTATTTATAGGAAAGAAAATGAGAAATGAAGGGTTGAGATCAAAAATATTAATCAACGATCAAGGATGGAGGAAATAAGAGGCATGAATCATGGATTCTCGTCAATGGGTGAGAATGCAAGATGAAATTTAATCAAGGGTTTTCATTCCTTCCAAACAAGCACACTTTTGACCTATTTAAGAGGTCAAAAGTTAACTTGCTCAAAAGGTTTCAAGTTTAGCTTGCTCAAGAAGCCAAGTGAGAATATTCACTTTTTCAAGTGATTGGAAGAGAAAGAATATTCTTTGGAATATTCATATGGTTGAGGAAAAAGGTTATTTAGTTAATTAAAACTATATTTAATTGTGCAAATGAGGAATATTCTTTTGGAATATTCCTTTGCAAGTGGGAGGAATTGGATTAATTAGATAATTTTTAATTAAACAAGGTTTAATCATACAATTAGGGGATTTAGAATAATTAAGTGATATTCATTAAATTAAATGTTTTAATGAATGAGGAAAGGTGAAATGACATTTAATTAAATAACTTAGGTTTATTTAATTAAATGCGAGGACTTAAGGAATTAAATTAAATACTTTGATTTATTTAATTTAATGAGATGAAATGTTAGCGTGAAAGTAGGTGAGTTAACCTGATTTGATGAATTAGGTTAATAGATGAAAAAGATGCAATTAATTAAATAGCTAGGATAATTTAATTAATTAAGCGAAAAGAGGATGAGTTTCAAGAGGAAATGGTGTTAGTATACTTTATTCAAGTGTATGATATCATTTGGGACATTTTTCAACATCTACAAGGACAATGATGAAGGAACCTAATCTACTAGATTTCTATTAGAGAGAAGCAATTCATCATGTACTCTACATTCTTACAAAGGTCAAGAAAGAGAAAAGAGTTCAAAGACAACCTATGAGTTATGGTATGCTAAACCCCCTACTAGGAAATATTTTAGAGTTTTTGGAAGCAAATGTAATATCAAAAGAAATGAAGAAAACTTGGGAAAGTTTGATGCAAGATTTGGTGAAGGAATATTCTTTGGATACTCCCGAAGAAGCAAGGATTATTGGTGTTACAATAAGAGATTGAAGAAGATTGTTGAGAGTGAAAGTGTCAAAGTGGATGAAGAACCACATCAAATTTTAGTACTGATAGAAGGATATTTATCTGATAAATCTCCTTGTAGTGAAGAAGAAGATGCTGAAGATAAAGTAACTAAACTAAATGTTGAAGAGGAAGAAGCTCTAGAAAAGAATCTTAAGACTCCTAAGTATGTGCAGAAGAATAATTTTGAAGATTAGATCATTAGAGATAGGAGAAGCAAGAAGAAAAGATACTATGACAAAGGAACAAGTGAATGTTTGTTTAATTTCTAAGTTGGGACCAGGAACAATGATTGAGGCATGCAAACATGAAAATTAGGTAAAAGCAATGAAGGGTTAGAATAGATAGAGAAGAATTTGACTTGGGAATTAGTCCTAAGACCAACAAACAAGAATGTGACTAGTACTAAGTGGGTATTATAAAAAAAACTAAATGATGATGGAAAAGTTATTAGGAACAAGGCTAGACTTGTATGTAAGACATTACTCACAGGATGAAGGTATAGACTTGAAAACACTTTTTCTTTGGTTGCAAGAATGGAAGCTATCAAGATTTTTTATCTTTTGCAGTACATAAAGATTTCAAAGTATATCAGATGGATGTGAAGTTTGTATTCTTGAATGGTGAATTGGAGGAAGAGTTATACATTGAAGAACTAAAAGGTTTTCAGTTGTTAGAAGATGTAAATATGGTCTACAGATTGAAGAAAGCATTGTATGGACTGAAGAAAGCTCCCAAATCTTGGTATGAAAGGTTAGAGAAGTATTTGTTGTAGCAAGGATTCAAAAGAGGTGCTACAAATAGCAATATATATTTCAAAGTTGAAGGAGAACAAATCATGATTGTGGTGGTACATGTTGATGACATAATATCTGGAGGAAATGAAGATATGTGTGAAAATTTTGTAGAGGAAATTTAGAAAGAATTTGAGATTTCAATGTGTGGGGAGATGAATTTATTCCTTGGTTAGCAGATTAGTCAATCAAAAAATGGTATATTCATATCACAATCTAAGTATGTTAAGGAATTGTTGAAGTTTGGAATGAATGACTCTAAAGTGGTATGTAATCCTATGATTATTGGTTGTAAGTTGAGCAAGAATGATGAATCTCCTAAGAAAAATCAGAGCAAGTATAGATCAATGATTGGTGAACTATTATATCTTACTACCACTAGACCGGATATCATGCATTTAGTTTGTCTTGTGGTTAGATTTGAAAAAAGATCCTAGAGAATCTCATGTTGCAATAGTGATAAGGATATTTAGATATTTGAAGGGCATTCCAAATTATGGTTTGTGGTATCCAAATGATACTAACTTCTCATTGAGTTCATATGTAGATACATATTGGGCTAGATGTACCGATGAGAGGAGAAGTACAAGTTGTGGCACTTTCTTTCTTAGAAGCAGGTTTGTTTCATGGCTAAGAAAGAAGCATGATTCAATACCATTATCTACTACAAAAGCATAATATATTGTAGCAGCATTATGTTGTACAAAGGTGTTATGGATGAAGAAATCATTAAAACATATTAGAGTTTCTTATGATGAACCTATCCCTATCCTATGTGACAATACAAGTAAAATCAATATTTCAAATAATCTAGTAATGCTTTCAAGAACAAAACATATCTCAATCTGGTATCACTTCTTGAGAGAGGAAGTTGTGTAGAATGAGGCAAAGTTGGAGTATGTTTCTACTAAGGATTAGGTTGCTAATATTTTCACAAGGATCTTCAAAAAGATACTTTTGAGTATCTTTGGGATAAGTTAGGGGTTATTTCCCCTCCTTTCAACTAGATGCATAGGTATGTGCATATGTTTGGGAAGCACTTCAAGATATATCTCTTGGCCTTGGATTGATACTGAAGGCTACCTCTCAGGGGGAGTAGGTAGTAGTGGTTACTAGTTGGTGGAGTCTATTGGAGCATATTGTGTTCCCCTAAGAGGGAGTGTGCAAGAAAGTGAGTGTGTAGGAACATAATGTAGAAGAGTGAGTCCAGTTGCTAGTTGGTTTTACAAGTGGTGTATGTCAATGTTTCCCTTTATATGTTATCAAAGGGGGAGAGAAAGAAAGATGGATAAGTTTATGGCCCTTTTCCATTGATGTCAAAGGGGGAGAGAGATGGTTGAAAAACCATAGTGAAGAGTAAGGGAGAGAGAGAATCTCAAGAGAGTTCAATTCAATTGAAAAACCTTTATGCAGAATGAAAAAGTATTCCAAAGTATTTTATTATCTTGAAGGAGAAGAGTTGTCTCTATCAGGGGGAGTATTGATTATTAAACTATTGTTGTTAGTCACTTTTTTTATTGATGGTTTTCTTTTCAAAAACTAGGTGTTTTCATCAATGACAAAGAGGGAGATTGTTCGAAGTTTGAAGATGGTGGAGTTGTATGTGAAGTTGCTTCCAAGGGCATTATCATGCTTGGGTGATTTCATTGATGGAAACACATTTTATGAATAAAGTGTCAAAATTCTATTGGTGTTGATGATGTCAACACCTAGCATTGTATTTTTAGGAAGATTGGAGTTCTTGGTATTGATGTCAACACATGTTGGTGTTGTCATTCATGTTCCGTTTCAGTATAGTTGCAAAGGTTGTTGGTTTGACTTATGTTTGAGGAGATTTTTGTTGTTGGAGATTTTTGCATGTTGTAGATGCTATAGATGTGTTACAAAGATGTTAGTAATGTTGTAGAAATGTTTGGGTCACTTGAGCTCCAATTGCTTTTGAGAAAATTTGAATAAAAGAGAGTTTAGTGTAAAAGAGTGGTGTTTAGTGTTTGGCTCCACATTTATTTAAGGTTGAAGATATGTCCATGTGGTTTGGATGTGGTGATCACAAGTGTTTGAAGAGGTGTTATATCTAGAGTTTCAGGTTCTAGATTGTACTGTACAGTGGAAGATGTGTTTGATTGTATGTTTGTGTATAGGAGCAAATTTGCACCCCTTGTGTAAGTTCCCCTTTCACATCCCCTCACCTTAGAAAATAAAACCTAAAGGATAAATTTCACATCACCTTCTTACCTTCCATCCACTTGGTGCATGTTTTGTGTTTCGATGGGGGAATTCTTTTAGGGATGTGAGAACGACACACAAACGACTGCATGGTGTGTTGTCATCCCTGACAGATTCCTTCCTCTAGAGTTTGTAGGGACATTACACTCCTCATTGGGGATGAATTGTAACCCCTCTATGTGACCAACCGACCCAAAAATGGCTCCTTTTGGTCTTCAAATGTATCAATTTTCACTATCATTTCATCTCTTTAGTAATCCTCTACACACTCATTTGATGTTCTTCATGATCCTACCAATTCACTTGATCTTTGTTGCATCCATTGAGTATTGTAGTATCTTATTACTCTGTCAATTCCATCCTTGTATGTCTGGTGCTACCATAGAAGCTGCGAGTTTGGAGTCTTGCAAGACCTCCCTTCATCACTACTATAGCCGTGTCAACTTTTCCAAGCTTGTTGCTTGCATTCTCCCTTCATTGGCCTTGAGAGCCTTTAGGTGTAGGTGGTATCACTTCATTTTCCTTTTGTAGTTGTTAGCTCTTATGATTTGCACCCGGGTTGAGATTAAACATAGCCAATCATGAGAAACATGGAAACTTTTCTAGGGCTATGGGTGACCCTATAACATAAAAGTACCTCCAAAGGAAGATGGCTCTTATTGATTTTACCTCAAACTACTTGTCTTTTTGAGGAAAAGGGAAAGGAGAAATTCAAAATGAACATTAAAACTGAAAGGGAAAGGTGATTCACCAAAATTGATGGGTTATGATGAATCAGACTCACATGCACTTGACTTCTAATGATATAACTAAATTGCACAACTTATCTTTGTAAGTTCACACATAAATGTTTCACAAGAGGGTTTGTATGCATTAATCCTTAAAGAGGAAAATAAAATTTTCACAATCCAAATATGAATGTAACTTTAAACACAACTTGTAACCTGTACTAACATACTTTTGTAGAAAGGGCATAAAAACACGAGACAAAAAATTCAAGGAGATAAAGATACCTAACAAGTAGCTTGATCAAACACTCAATGATGCACAAATATTGCAATGATAAGATGGAAAAGCTTGAACTCAATAACAACCAAGGAATAGTCTATATTTCATTCTCCCCAAAAGAGTTACAAAATGTATGCTCAAAACTGAGAAAGGACTCAAAATCACTATCTCCATAAATTTTCCAATTAAGATCTAAACTGCAAAATGAGTTTCAAAGTGAATATAACTTACAACCCAAGTGGTTGCACCAAAGTAGGAGCCAATAACCACTTTGGGTCGGATGCCCTAGAAAAGCCTAGAAAAAAGGCTCTAGATACCTCCAATATCACCTCCAACATGTGAGGAATAAGGTTTTGGTTAAACCAAAACCTTAGGTAGTCAAAATCACCAACAAAGTGCATTAATATACCCTATAAACGTGGTCATATGTCTCCAAACTGAAATAACTTCTCCAATATTCCCTCTATTTGCCTCCTTTAGTCATAAATCAAAGCATAACTATATGCCTTATGCACTTGACAAGGCTTGACTTCATCATTTTGCATTTTTAAAAGAGCAATTTTAATTAAATGTTTTATAACAACAACATTTAATTAAAATGCTTTACATTTATAAATCATGCAAAAATAAAATAAAGGGCTAACCCTTGTGAGAATTTAAAAGAAAAACCTAAGTCTAAAAGGACTTAGCCAACATTATAGAACATAAGATTTAGAGTCTTATTGCCCACCAGATATTATTTGCTTGCGAATTTAATTAAAAGATGGCAAAAATGCCAATCTTCAATCAACATCATAAAGCTTTAGGGTTTCAACCCTAAGAATATGAGGCAAAAGAAAATGAAACATTAAATAATTTTTACTAAAGCTTATGGAGGAAGCTTGACCGCCACCAAGGGTTTCCATCTTGAGCATTTCTGGAGATTTCATGGTGTTTCTTTCACATGAGACTGAAAATAAAGCAATGAGTAAGTTGTTTGTCATGATTTTTTTCCTTATTTATTTTGATTTTCTATGGAAATCATGCCCATGCTTACAAAATAAATGTTTGTTGTGTACCAGTTTGGATAATCCAGAAATTTCTTTACAATTTTTTATTGTTTTCAAGTATTTCTTGAGAAAGAAGAGAAATTTTCTGAAGAATACTCTATCATGGTTATTAAATTTGGCTGCGGTCTTTAGCTTTTCTAGGTTTTCCTTGTAGGTTTCATGTTGTTTTATCACCATGGGTATTGTTGGAAATATGTGCCTCAATCTCACAAGCTGAAACCTCTGCAAGAGCAAAGTCGGTGTGACATTCCTTTTGTCTAGCCAACTGGTAGTTTAGTAACCTTGTGGTTTCTACAGGTCACTGAGACAATGCTTCTATCTTGCTGACTAGTGTTGTCAGTGTGACTTGTGGCATTCATTGTAACTCTCTACCGAGTAGAGATCTATGGCCGACAGGCCACTCTTATCGTATATTAGGGAGACTCTAGGCAACAAGCGGTGTCGGGGAGACTTTTGGCTGAAAAGCTTATCTCGGTATGAAGTCTTATCGAGATGGTTTGTCTTGCCGACAGGGTGCTACACTTGGAGTCTTTGGGGTAACATAGAGGCCTTGCTATGAACTCTTAGCGACATATGTTTGTCTCACCGATGCTCATCGAGGTAGCATGGAAGTCTCGGTATGAAGTCTTAGCAATGGGTGTTTGTCTCACTGATATTATAGTTTGTTATCGGTATGACTCCTAGCGACTAGTGGTCTCGGGGTAACTTGGAGACTTTGGTAAGAACTCTCAGTGATAGCAGTAAGTCTTGCTAACTCTTGGTCATTTCAGAATGACTTGAAGGCTCGGTATGAACTCTTGGCGAAGGACGATAGTCTTTCTGAATAACAATACAAGTGATGATCGTCGGTATGAGGTCTTGGCGACAAGGTGAAGTCTAAGTGATAGCTTTCTGAACTCGGTGGAACCTCTTGCCGATAGTGATGACTCTTGGCGACATCGATGGTTAAGTCTTGTGGCATCAGGGAGACACGGTTAGTGTCTCACCAACATGCGAATACTCTTTTGAACACATTTGACCGATTGACCATCCTACGTGGTTTGTCCATTCTAATCAGGAATTCAGGTGTTTGGGGTTGGACTCTTGTGTCACGAGGAGGGTTCTGGGCAGAGGTGTCTTGGAACCTTTCGGGTTGCTGGGTGTTTGTTAAACCGTTTGGATAGAACCATTTAGAGGTATGGAGGTATGAATCGTGCGAAGAGGATAAGTATTAGCAAGGAATATTTTGCTGAAGTTGAGTATTTGTGATGCTGCTTTTGTTGAAAAGACCGAGTGGATCTTGTTCATTAGCCAACCAAGAGCACCTACTTGGTGTGTTGCCGGGTTTTCCCTACATGCGTCGGTATGCCGTATGTTGCGTTCCTCGTACATCTATGGTGCATCTTGGAATTTGTATTCAGAATTAAAAGTGTCACAGGTGCCACGAGGTTTGACATTAGGAGAAGTCTTTTCCTTAGCATGCGGCAGCTGATTGCTCTTTGGACAGATGTTTTCATTTGGTGGGGCTGCAATTAAATTGCATGAGGTTAAAGTGCAACATGGAGATTGGTGAAATTCAATGGCAACAATTTTGAGTTGTGGAAACTTAAAATGGAAGAATCTGTTGGTTGATCCTTGATCTTTGGATTTATTAATGCAGGCGACCTACAAGCATGAAGCAAGAAGATTGGAAATTGCTGATACAGAAAGTCTAAGGGGCTAATAGAACACGTTTGAAAGCTCATTCTTAGATATTGCATGAAATGCATCTTCCTTGTGGAAGAGACTAGCATCCATTTATCAGGGGAAATCCTTGGTGAATAAATTGTTCTTGAGGAAGAAGTTGTATGCTTTGAGAATGCATGAGGGAGGTTTTGTTGCTGATCATTTAAACACATTCAACATGTTGATTGCACAGTTAACATCTGTGGGCATGAAGATTAATGAAAGAGGATCACCGTATGCTTCATTATTGTGTTCTTTGCGATTCATGGGGATCACACAGTGATGGCTATTAGAGTTCAACATCCAGTTTCAAGATGGAAGATGTTGCTTCTTTGTTAGTAGAAGAGATGAAGGAAGTCTTCGAGATGGCCGAAGGAGGCTCTTGCTAATAGAGCCGTCGAAGATAAGGCAAGAAGGACAAGAAGTCCAAATCAAAATCGAGAGGAGATCAAAGTCTCTCGGCAGAGATCCAAAAGGTGGTACTTTCAGTTGTGGGCAGCACGGTCATGTCAGAAAGTTGTAGAAGGAGGAGAAGAAGAAGAAGTATTCTTCCAGAGCGATTCTTCTCGAGGAGTGATCACGGGCGCTGTTGCAGCCTTGGTTACACATGCATCCAGATGATGGATGATTGATTAAAGACATCTTTCCTTGAAGTCTCTCATAGAGAAGTGGTTCCGAAGTATGAAGAATATGATGGTGGAAAGGTGTACTTGGAAAGTGATTCATCAACTTTGGAGATAGTTGGCGTGGAAGAGTGAATTCAATTCCACGATGGAAAGAGTGAAGAAATTAATGATGAAAATGCATATACCAGTCGGCTTGAAACTTATTTTACGTTAGTATCTTTGAATGATATTTAGATTACAAGTCAAGTTCTTTGGAAATAGCTACAAGATGACTAGAGGCTCTATAGTTGCTAGCACGGGGTGCTCATGTTGGTACCTTGTATAACTGATGCACATGTTGTACAAAAGCAATAGATGTCTCTGCAAAGTCGGCTACTCTGGAGGAAGAGCGTTCCCTAATTATGTATTCTATGGAAGTTAAACTTACAGCAGAAAAGACTATGCTCTGGCATCATAGGCTGGGCCACATTGGTGAAAAGGGTTTAAAAACTTTGAAAAATAAAAACATGGTTGAGGGGCTTGATTGGCCTCAAATTGGGAATTCTATAGACATTGTATACACTACAACTTTGCTTTGTTCGGTCCTCATAAATCTTCTAGTTTGCTAGATTTATATTCATTACGATGTATTTGGTCGATTGAATGTTCCTTCTTTGTCTAAGTCAAGGTACTATTTATTGTTCATTCATGATTATTGAAAAGAACATTTGTTTTATTTCTTAAGAAGTAAATCAAAGTGTTGATCCAGTTTAAGGAATTTAAGAACTGAAATTAGGCTGGAAGAAAAATAAAATGTTTAAGGACTAATAATGGTGGTGAATTTTGTTTGACAATTTGAGGAAGTTACTATAAAGATCATGGGATTAAAGACAAAGCTACACCTTACCTCCATTAAAATGGAGTTGCAGAAAGGTTCCTATGAAACGATGATAGAAGAAGCCACGAAATAACTGGAGTATTTGGCTTGGAGGAAGTTAAGGCTGAAGTTGCTACAACATGTTACTTGATAAACAGATTTCTCCAAATTTAGCTCTTGTTGAAAAACCTTTGGAAGCATGGTGCAGTAAGAAGCCCTCTCACGAGACATATTAGGTGTTTTGAAAACAAGGGCATATGCACATGTGTGTGAAAATAGATCTAAATTGGAGAACAAAGGTTGTCAAATGTATTTTATTGGTTATAGTGCTGGCATAAAGGAATACAGCTTTGGAATCTTGATCTGAGAGAAAGGTTCTACTTGAGAATTTTAATCTTTAGAGTGAGTTTGAAGCCTTCACAGTGGATCCTGTCAGAGACAAAGGTAGAAAACAAAGGATGTGAAGAATTCCCTCAGGCACTAGATAAAGAGGAATTGAAAATTCAAAATGTACCTGAAACTGAGGAGAGCTCAAGTAGTTCTGAGAGTTCTGATGAAGAAGGACAACCTCAACCTCAGTAAGTGAGGAGGTCAACTCGTGAAAGAAAGCAACCTGATACGTATGGGTTTTCTTTGATAGATTCTACTTGTGCCTATGCTTTAATTTCTAGCACTGATGAACCTAGGACTATGAAAGAGGCATTTAGAATGTCTGATTCAAACTCTTGGTTGGAAGCTATGAATGAAGAAATGTCATCATTAGAAAAGAATGATATTTGGAGTTTGGTGCTCTTGCCTAAAGGCAGAAAAGTTGTTGGCTACAAATGGGTATTTAAAAAGAAAATAGGTCTGGATGGTAGTATGGAAAAACACAAGGCAAGGTTGGTTGCGAAAGGTTACTCCCAGGTAGAGGGAATTGATTATGGAGAAATTTTTTCTCATGTAGCTAAGTTGATGTCCATTATATTTCTTTTGTCACTTGCAGTAGTGTATGACTTAGAGGTTGAATAGATGGATGTGAAGACAACATTTCTTCATGGTGATCTTGAAGAAGAGATTTATATGTCCACAAACGACACTGTGGAAAGAGTAAAGAAACTGTTTCTAGAAATTAAAAAGAATCTCTGTATGGAGTTAAGCAGTCACCTAGAATGTGGTACCAGAAGTTTGATAACTGTATTGTCTTTAGGTTGTAAGATCAAAATCTGATAATTGTGTGTATTACAAAGCTGAAAGTGATCAGAGTTCTTATTAAAACTGTCTCTATATTTGATGATATGAAATTTGTTCATAAGGCAATAGTAAGTTGATGATTTCTGATCTTAAGTCTCAGTTGTCTGCTAAGTTCAAAATGAAAGATCTTGGTGTAGCAAGGTATATTCTGGGGATGGAGATAACCAGGGATAGGAATAGTAGAAAACTTTGGCTCAATCAGAGTAAGTATATCAAGACTATTCTAAAGATATTTTGTATGAATTATTGCAAGCAACTAGTTGTTCCAGTTTTGCAGGGAACAAAGCTATTTGTTGAAGACTGTCCAAAATCTCCTACTGAGATGGAGGACATGACCAGTGTACCTTATGCTAGTGTGGTTGGAAATCTTATGTATGCAATGGTCTATACAAGGCCAGACATTTCCCAAGCAGTGGGAGTACTTAGTCAGTTTATGGCTAATCCTAGAAGGACACATTGGGATGCTATGAAGAGAGTGTTTAGATATTTGAAGGGCACTTCAGAATATGCTTTGTGTTACCATGGAAACTTGGTTGAATCACAGAGGACTCTCAGCATTCGAGGTTGTGTGGATTCTGATTGGGCAGGGGACATTGATAGCAGAAGATCCACCAGTGGGTATATTTTCATGTTAAATGGTGGTGTAGTTAGTTGGATGAGTAAGCGGCAGGTTGTAGTCGCTTTTTCCACTACAGAGGTAGAATACATGGCAGCAACACACACCTGTAAAGAAGCAATCTGGTTAAAATGTTTGTGTTCTAACATTGGTTTTGATGCAGGGCAAATAACAATTTATTGTGATAGTCAGAGTGCTATCTGTTTGGAAAAGAATCCTACTTTCCATGCCAGGATGAAACATATAGATGTATAGTACCACTTTGTACGAGATATGGTGGAGGATGGAAAGGTTTCATTAGAAAAATTGGATACTTTGGAGAATGTTATAGATGCATTGACGAAGCCAGTGAGCACAAACAAGTTCAGGTGGTGTGCCAATTTGATGGGCCTCGGTGCCCATGAATTTTAGTAGTTTTGTTATGCTCTGGAGGTGCCTATGTGATCTTCGTCAAGTGGGAGATTGTTGGAAATATGTGCCTCAATCTCACAGGCTAAAACCTCTGGAAGAGCAAAGTCAATGTGGCATTCCTTTTGTCTGGCCGACTGGCAGTTTAGTAACCTTGTGGTTTGTACAGGTCACTAAGACAATGCTTCTATCTTGCTGACTAGTGTTGTCGGTGTGACTTGTGGCGTTCATTGTAACTCTCTACCGAGTAGAGATCTCTGGCTGATAGGCCACTCTTATTGTATATCGATGAGAATTTGGGTGAAAAGTGGTGTTTGGTAGACTTTTGGCCAAAAGGCTTATCTCGGTATGAAGTCTTATTGAGATGGTTTGTCTCGCCGACAGGGTGCTATAGTTGGAGTCTTCGGGGTAACATGGAAACCTCTCTATGAACTCTTGGGACATATGTTTGTCTCACCGATGCTCATCGAGGTAACATGGAAGTCTCAGTATGAAGTCTTAGCGACGAGTGTTTGTCTCGCCGATGTTATAGTTTGTTATCGGTATGACTCTTGGCGACTAGTGGTCTCAGGGTAACTTGGAGACTTCTGTAAGAACTTTCAGCAATAGTGGTAAGTCTTGCCGACTATTGGTCATTTTGAAATGAATTGAAGGCTCGGTATGAACTCTTGGTGAAGGACGATGGTCTTGCCGAATAACAATACAAGTGATGATCATCAGTATGAGGTCTTGGTGACAAGGCGAAGTCTAAGCAATAGCTTTCTGAACTCGATGGAACCTCTTGCCGATAGTGATGACTCTTGGTGATATTGATGGTTAAGTCTTGTGGCATCGGGGAGACATGGTTAGTGTCTCACCTACATGAAAATACTCTTTTGAACACCTTTGACTGATTGACCATCCGACGTGGTGTGTCCTCGATCAATCAGAGAGCAGAATGGGAACCGCTAGCAATTGGACTGTTGCGACCGTTACTGAGAGCAAGTTTGACGGACATGGGTGTCTTGGATATACTCAAAGTTTGTAGATGGTGATTTGTTCAATGGTTGGATGAATTGTTCGAAGTGTATCAGTGTGAATCAGATTCTGAGAGGATAGTAACTTGAATATTCTGTACAAGGTTGATCATTGTGAATGCTACTGTAAACTAACATTAGAAAGATAAGTCTGATCTCTATATATAATTCTTATTACTGTAATACAAAGTGACTTCTCTTGGTGTGGTGGGTTTTTCTCCTGTAAGGGTTTTCCCATGTAAATCTAGTGTTCATATGTGTATGTTTAATTCTCCGTTTCTATTATCTCTTTCAAGTGCATCTTAATTGGACTGTAATTGTAAAATTTAAAAGGTCTACATTCTTCCCTGAGGTTTTGACGTTAGAAGAGTTGTTTTCCACACTTAGCTTTCCTTACAGGTATGAAATATTTTCAATGAATTTTCTATAGAATTTTATTATCATTCACTATGCCACGACTTTAACTGCTTTCTATAGAAATTCAAGGGAATAATTATTTTGGGTTCTTCACTTCCACATAGCTTTGAGTCTCCTCCATTTTTCCTCTTTATTCTCCTCATATTGTGGAGGAACATGCCTTCCTTTTATTTGTTCTTTATCTCATGCATTTTCATTAAAGAGAAAAAGAAGAAAACCATGACTTCATTTATCTGTAGATCTAGAGTTTTTCTCTTCACGCACACAATTAGGGCTTTCATTGCTCTTCACTATTCTTTTTCAAACTTTTATCATGGCCATTTGTAGAATCTTGCACTGGAAATACGTCACCTCTACACAATTCCTGCTCTCATTGTTTTTGTGAAATCTTTCATGCCACTGTAACTCTGAATTAGTAGCTTTTCATGATTGCAGTTGTATGTTTTAAATGCAAATTTCAAGCATTTCTTTTTTTGTAGCATTATTTGTACTGCATCATAGCATCTTTACTTTCTTTGTGATGCCAAAAATAATGACCAATAGTGTTAAAATTACCTTTATTATGATAAGATTGTGCCAGATTAAAATATGAATGAGATTCCATGAGAAAGAATTCAGTCGGAACAAGAGTTTCTCAGTTGACTGTCCCAAAAGATAATGTTGCTATGAATAGAAAATAGTTTACAAAATGATTCAATTTTATTGCATAATTTGGTATGAGTCAAACACTTTATGCATTTTCCCCATTTCTTCATGAATGCCATGTAACTCAAAATAATCTAGTCAACTGCCATATTCTTTTTATAAATAAAATCAACATGTTGCTACTAGTAAAGAGACACAGCTGACTCTTTTAACATGACTGCCCATTTACATATATCTGGAATCAATTCCTTCAGTGTGCAACATTAACACTAGGAAGTAAAAATTTCATGAATAGCATTGTTCCTGTGATTGCACTATTTCACCAATATATATTGTTACTATGTCACTACTCTCTTCATCATATTGTCTTCCCTTTATTGTATATACCCCTACTTATTGTGGACATATTTTCTTTTGTCGCTAAGAAATACAACTTTGTTGCTTCATTTCAAGTATTGGTGTTCACTTGTGATATAAATCACAATCTTCTTATTCAAGATTGTTTTCCAATCATTGACAGTCCTTATCAAACAATTTGCCTCCCTATTTTGATGATGAATTTTATTGGCCACTAAGCTTAGGAAAAATCTCATAGTGTTAAAATTATCATCAATTTTTCCTTTATGTTTATGTACTATCTTTTGAATTACCCTCCATGACCTGTTCATGCAAAAAAAGCTCATACAAAAAGATGAACTATACAAGAAATCATATGAATTTTATTGGATGACAAATTCGAGTGAGGGTTTGATATGTGTCTCCACTGTTATATGCAATGGCAATTATTTTTTAGAGCTTTGATCATTGCTTCAGTTTTTCTTTTTAGTAGTATCACACATTTCCTTCCTCAAGATGGATACCTATAGTCACTGTCAAAATAAACTATCACCCATGATTTTATGATCTTCTAGATATCTTCCTGATTGTTCTTGATATCTAATTCATGTTTAATGATTTATGATGATTGATCATATATCACTTATGATAGTAACCAATAACTTACTACCATAAATGATGTATGCTCATTTACATAAGCCAATAAAGAGATGAACCTATATGATAAATGTCTCTTAATGCCATAAAATCATAACAATATAGCACGCCGAGCTCAACCCTTGTGGGAGCCACATTTCATCCCACGTGCTGAAACTTGATAAAACAAGAACATTGATTTCCCTATATTTGCACATGAAACATACAATTAGAAAAGGAAAACATATGCAAACTCTTTTCAAGTGAAGGACATGGAAACATGAAGCTACAGAGGACACCAGTCAACTTGGAGCTAAAGACCATGCAGGACAATAGACTCTGACTAGTCATCAGGAAATGACTGGCCTCTTCCTTTATATATGCATTTTTTATTCTTTCAATCCATTTGTGTATATATTGTACTTTATTTCCATTGGAAAAGCTATATCTCACATCTTGTGTGAGATAGATTTGAACTCTTGAATCAATAAAGATTTTCTTTCAGCAATATTTGTGTAAATATTTTCAATATTGTATGCACTTGTATAAATGCAACCGCCTATTACTAAAAATAAAATATCTTTGATTCTTATGTTTATACACCTGAATGCAATATAGGGAAGATTGATATGAAATGCACTTCATTTCAATTTGTAAAAACTTTAAACTCACTCAATTTGACCAGAAATAAAAATGAGTAATAGTGGTTTGATAGAGTAGCATATCATCTTTTGTAGTGTTCATTACTTTCCTTTCCATTTCCTTTATCATACTTTCTACTTCATGGCTCTTCTAGTTGTTCGTGGAGATGGAAACACCAAAGCAAGGGTTTGACTGAGGAAAACCCCTATACAACCCAACACTTTTTCCCTCTTGCTTGTGTGTAGGTGAATGTGCATGTGGAGCTCACTGGCAAACTGGAGCTTTAGTAAGTTGATATTTGTCACCCTTGTCTTCATCTACTTACTTTAACTTTTACCTAGTTACTTTTCTCACTTCATAATTCTGTTGATTTGTTAAAACTAGTTAGATAGGCAGTTAGTAGGCTTCTGGTGTTTTATGCTGCATTTTACATTTTTTGGTCATATAGATGCCAACACACCAGTGTGTCGTGCTATCGTCCCAAACTCATGTTGTCGTCCTTAGACAAAGAGTTTTTGAGGTACAGTTTAAACTACAGAAACTGGCTCATCTAGCCCCATTTAAACTCTTAGATTTGCAAAGTGACAGAGCTCTTGAGAGTGCTCTTCATTCTCGATCCTTATCCCAAACACCCATTAGCTTGATGTAAGTTAGGGCATCCCTCCACTCTCGGTTCTCCATGACCTAGAGCCTTGGTGTGGTTGGTCCCCCTCTCTTACATTTTTAGTGAACCTGACATGAACCATTTTGGTTTAGTTTAGCAGTGTTGAAGGGTCCTTTCCTCGTATCCTAGGAGCATTTTAGGTGTGAGTGTTGTGAGGTGTTTCTCCTTACAACCCAAATTGTGACCCCTAGTAGGAATAGTTGGAAGGTTTTGTAGGCATTGCAGACCAAAGCCTTAGTTGGGTCACTATCTAATTATGAACCTTTGGGGGCTCCATGAAAGTATTGTTTAGTGTACGTGATGGATTCATTTTTGCATCTACCTATCCCCTTTGTACATCCTACAAGTAGTACTCCTAGTATAACTTTCACCTCATAAGACCTGTCAATGGGTTTTAATAGAGAGCCCTCTCTTGTTTACATCACCACATGAATCATATGAAACACTATGACAGGTGTTCTTGTTGACCTGACATGTCAAGTGAATGTGATTATTGAGGAGATTATGTTGATCAATTTCCTGCATAAACATGGGTAGGATGCACCTAAAAGTACCATCCATACAGATAATGGAATTTTCGTACCTCCCCTTGGTAGCATCACCTTGTCGATCCTTGTTGGACCTAATTCAGTAAACTTGCTTTTTGACATAATCCTGGGGTTCAAACTCTTTAGAGTGAAACTAGGTATCCCTTGGTTGGTCACTATGAATGCAGTTCCCTCATTTGTACATAAATGTCTAAAGTTTATCCATGAGGGTTCAATGCACATAATCCATGGCACCAGCTATACACCATCAATTGCACGTGGTAGCTATTCTCTAGACCACTTTTGGCCTACACCCATTGGTTCACTTCTGCCTAGGACGGATCTCTTGTATCGGACCTATGAGAAGTACAAGAAAGGGTTCTTAAAACCTAAGGTGAGATACCCTCTGGATCTCCTTATGTTGTCACCAGTGATGCCACCATGGCCCATAGAATGGAAGAAGAGAAGCGTTCTTGAGGTTCCTCTTCCTCTTCTTTCATTATCTAGCTTGTTGCTTCCTCTCACCCTACTATGGCATCATTGTATTTTCCTCCACATTTGCAAGAGACCCCTATGGTGTCCGCTTGGTGAAAGCCCAAGCATCTTGCATTTGAACTTCATATTCTTCCCATGGTACCTAGCCCTATTCGATATGGTATAGGGAAGGGTTCTTGTGGGGAATCCTCTATGTATCAGTCTTTGGGGCCTTCTACCACTCCTTCTCCTAAAGTAGTGTATGGGAAGAGGCCTGTCATTGAGGCACTAGAGTCGATTCCCTTTGTTGTTGCTCAATCTCTTCCTCTTGTTGCCATCCTAGGAGTCTCTCCCTCCACCAGAGATGACCATGATGGACACTTTGATGGCCAAGTAGGATCTTTTTGTTCCATCTCAGCTTCTAGCCTCCAACTCCAAGAGTCATAGAAACTTCCTTTTGCATGAGCACAAGCATCAGTGAAAGGATTTGGTGGCTGAGCAAGCCACTTTGCAAAGGAAAGAAGGGGAGCCAACTACCCCTATTTTGGGGCCTCCTACTGTGTCCTCCTCTCTCATCCCCTTTGCTTTGGTTCAATTGAATTTGGTTATGCTTCTGGATCCTGTTGTGAGCATGAATGCCCCTAACCCTAAAAAGGTGTACGTGTTTATTTCTCCTTCGGTCAAGCTGCCTCTCTTGATGTCCCTTTTGGACATCCCACCATTCTCGAGACCCATGGACATGCTGAACACCTCGGTGGTGTCCACCACGGTCTTCTCCTCCTCCTTCATGCTTGTTTCCTTGTCTGGGGGGAGTTCACATCCTTTGATGAAGTAGAAGGTGGAGGTTGGCCCTTCCAACAATGGGGGGTATAAGAGGAGTCCATCTTCTTCAAAAGGTGGTCCTCCACTAGCATATGTCGTCCTAGTGATGGAGCAAGTTTCAGCTTCCCCTGAGTTCGTCACTGCTCCCGAGTCACTTGGTGAGCCTAGCAATGAATCTCAGGTGCTTCCTTCCCCATCCGTTGAGGTAACACATGGAACTCCCATGAAGTGCATGTTTAACTCTTTGGACGAACTCCCAGCTCTTTTGATGATCTTCATGAATTCATTGACCTCTGCTCCACAAGAGCCGAGTGGAGAAGACCTTGTGGGGCCTTCTTCTTTGGCCCTTGTTGTGGGAGGGTCAGAAGGTTCCCCCCTTAACATTAGATCACTGCAAGCTCATCCACCTTCCCCATATAATGATCTAGATTGGGAAGCAGACGACCTCTTGGTTGATTAGTGTTAGGAGGCACCTCTTCTTTACCTTTATATTAGGTGTGTGTTTGTTGTGATGTGTTCCCCCATGCTTGCTTTATGTGTTCCTAGATGAACCTTGTCACCCTTGTAGGTGCTTAGATACAGGAGTGATTATGTGTCGTAAAAATAAATCTACTTGTGGCATAGTTATTCCTCTATTATGTGTATTGATTTTCAGAAAATTGGGGATGATGTAAAGTGTTGGGGGAATTTAGGCTTCCCTTCCATGTTGACCCATTTTTTTAAATTTTTTTCTTCTCGTGCATTCTTTATATGGTCTGATATAGTAGGGGGTTGATGACAATTCATCTATATATTATTTCTATACACACACACACACATATATATATATATATATATATATGAGTAGCTTTGACCCCGAAATATTAGATCACCATTGTTTCCCTTGTTCATGATGTTATTGTTTCTTTCTTGCATTTTTGTTATCTTTCTCTCTTCTTTGTTTGAGTTGTGATGTTGTGGTGCTTATGTGTTGTCCCTCGTGTGTATGAAAACACACCACAGTGACATCTCGCTATGTCCCACGGGCCACAACATCACTTTCATTCTTTCTTTTCTCTCCTTAGGATGTCGTGTGCCTCTACATTTAGCACGCACCACCCTAAGGGGGGATATCATGTCAACTCCAATTTTTAGAAAATGCATTCGATGATTAATGAATCTTTTCTCAAAAATCTTTGCAAACTTTTTCAAAAATCACATTCTCAACAAGGACCCCCTAGCGGAATGTGTTTCCTTCATCACGGGTTCACAAAGAAAGAAATTGAAAAATTTTCCTCTGTGGATGGAGCAACTTTTCCTACAGGAAAAGCCTCGACCTTCCCCTTATGAGGGGGAATTTTATTCCTTTCGAATTCCTTGATGAAGTGAACATCTTTTAGAAGGATTCCTTAATGGTGAATTGGCTTGCAAAAAAATATCCTTGCACTTTCAAACAATGCGTCCCTTGAGTGGACCCCTCTTGTCTTGAAGGGTTCCCGAGGGACCCCTTTGAAAGCTTCTCAATTTTCTTGATTGTTTGCATGATTGTTTGCTTATTTACCTGCGTCGTTGCTTTTTGTTTTCTAACATGTTTTATTTGCATATTAACATGTTTCTCTGTAGGTGCACCTATGAAGCCTCTTTCCATTCTGAATCTATAGAGTACCCCTTACATTGGGCTTTCTTCATGAGAGATTACTTCGAGGAATTCCTTCTTTGTAGGTTTGAGGGCTTGTGAAGTGCTTGCATCCTGCGAGATTTTTCCATTGTTGGTCTACAAGCCTTCGGTGTACTTTGATCAACTTCGTAGTTCTGTGGAGCTACGAGTCCTTTTGTTCAAACCTCCTTAGGAGAGAGTACCTGTAGAGTCCTTTTCCTTCCCTACACTTTCAAGTTTGCCAGATTGCAGTATGTTTCCTTGAAATTTCAAGTATACATTTCAAACTCTTCGATCTACTTTACCGAACACTCATCAATACTCATGCTCACTAAAGTGGTTGAAAAATTTATAGGAGCGAATTTGCACCCCTTGTGCAAATTCCCCTTTCACATCCCCTTGCCTTAGAAAATCAAACCCAAAGATGAAATTCCACATCACCCACCTACCTTCCATCCACTTGGCACGTGTTTTGTGTATCGATGGGGGAATTTTCGTTAGGGACGCAAGCATGGCACATGAAGTTCTACATGATGTGATGTTGTCCCTCATAGATTCCTGCCTCTGGAGTCCGTAGAAATGTTACACTCCTCATTGGGGATGAATTGTAATGCCTCTATGCGACCAACCGACTCGAAATTGACTCCTTTTGGTCTTCAAATGTATCCATTTTAACTATCACTTCATCTCTTTAGCAATCCTCTACACACTCATTCAATCTTCTTCACGATTCTAGCAATTCACTTGATATTTGTTGCATCCATTAAGCATTGTAGCAACTTGTTAATCCATCAATTATGTCCTTGTACGTGTGGTGCTACCATAGAAGTTGCAAGTTTGGAGTCTTGTGAGACCTCCCTTTGTCATTGTTGTGACTGCATTGAATTTTCCAAGCTCGTTACTTGCATTCTACCTCCATTGGCCTTGAGATCCTTTGGGTGGAGGTGATATCACTTCATTTTCCTTTTGTGGTTTGATAGAGTTGCATAACATCTTTTGTAGTGTTCATTACTTTCCTTCCCATTTCCTTTATCGTACTTTCTACTTCATGGCTTTTCTGGCTATCCATAGAGGTGGGAACAACAAACTGGGGGTTTGACTTAGGCAAACCCCTATATAGCACAACATTTTTTCCATCTTCCTTGTGTGTAGGTAGACTGGAGCTTTAGTGAGTTGATATTTTTCACACTTAGGTGAACGTGCATGTGGACTTTGTGTGGGTTTGACTTAGGTGAACGTGCATGTGGAGTTCGCTGGTAGACTGGAGCTTTAGTGATTTGATATTTTTCACACTTGTCTTCATCTACTTACTTTATCTTTTACATAGTTACTTTTCGCACTTCATAATTCTACTTATTTCGTTAAAACTAGTTAGCTAGGAAGTTAGTAGGCTTTTGTTGTTTTACGTTGTATTTTATTCTTTTTGGCCATATAGATACCAGTGCACTAGAGAGATGCCAGCATGTCTCGTTGTCGTCCCAGACCCACGTTGCTATCCTCAAATAGAGAGCTATCTGAGGTGCAGTTTAAACTCTAGAAACTAGCTCATCTAGCCCTATTTAAACTCACAGATCTACAAAGTGATAGAAGCACTTGAGAGTGCTCTTCATTCTTGATTCTTATCCCAAACACCCATTAGCTTGAGGTAAGTTATGGAAGCCCTACGCTCTCAGCTCTTCGTGACCTGGAGCCTTGGTGTGGTTGGTCTCCCTCTCTTATAGTTTGTTTGGTGAAATAGGGTGTCTAGGAGAAATGATATTTCTCTACATTTCTCTATAGTGAAGGTTTTGAGGTTGTAGATATGGGATCATTCTTATATTTTTTGTATCTATCTTCATTTTAAGTTTCAAGTTTTGAGACTTTGTTTCATAGAGTTGTCTTGTGTGTTGGATGTTTGTGCTAGTGTGTTTGGTTGCATAGAAAGAAGGTGTTCTTGATTTTTAGGTGGTTGCAGTAGTTGTGACAAATATTCTAATGATTTGGAATATTTTGAGATATTGTATGAATAGTGTGGAAAGTTATTGTGTAGTCTGCAAGATCTTTTCGGACCTAGAGAGGTGTGTTTGGAGTTACTTGTTAGTTTTAGTGTAGGTTTGGCTGACCTGGCATGCTATCACTAATTATGGAGGATAATTGTTTTTTGAGGAAGTTTTGAGAAGCACATTTGTGTATATTTGGGTCCCAATTAAGCAGTGGTGTGGTTTGGATTCACTTATTTATATTCTAGAAGTGTTTTGTGCCGGCCTATTCGGTGTTACACGATTGAGGTGTATATGTTTCATTAAGGCCAACCTAAATGAGATTGTTTTAGGTCACAGATGGTATAAATACAAGGTGAATTATTGTGTGGATTAAGCGAAAAGAGTGTATGATGTGAAATATGTGAAAGTGATCAAGTGTGAAGATCTAAGTGCAAGCCTTAATGCCTATGATTTCCTAATGTTGTGAGTAGAAGGTGTCTACATTTTAGTCTATTTGATAAGATGTTTGTGGTTCAGTGTAACTATACCTTTGGCATATGAGAGATGTATTGTTAGAAGTTCAAATTGACAGTGAGCCATCAATAGTGGGCCTTTCTTTTATTTCTTGGTAGTGAGCCTTTTTGTATTCGATGTTGCAATTCATCTATTAGTGTGCTAATCCTTGCCATGGTTTTTCCCTTCTTGGGTTTTCCATGTAAATTTGGTGTTCTTATATGTTAATGTGTTTGCATTATTGCTTTACATGTTTACATTTCGTTAATGCTTGTTAAGGGTTTAATCGTGGATAAGGGTTTAAGGACTAATATAGATATAAATGTTAATGATGGTTTCAGATGTTTTAAAATTATACAACTAATTCACCCCCCTCTCAGTTGTCCTATGCATCTAACATAACTTTCCCTACTTTAAGTACCCCTCCAAAAAAATCTAAAGATATTACAAAGAGATTGAATTAGTTGAGAAAATTTCTAATGAGATGATAGAGTTCTTGAGTAAATCAAAATGTCCTCCCAAAACATGACTTTCTTACTTGATCTAGCTTTCCATTAATTCCTTTATTGAATAACCCTCTTATCTTCATTAGGTGATTCTATATAATGGTCCCCATTGGGATATTGTTTTATCTTAAGAAGTGAATTCTGTCTAAGATTCATAGATATTCAACCCTTATAATTAGAGTCCAACCTGTATATTCTCTAGTTAAGTTTCAACCACTATGGGCTAAGAGAGCCTTGTTAAAAACCTTAATTCTCCTAAGAACCAAGCCACAATTTTTTTATTTTTTTTTAAACTATTTCCCAACTACCCAAGGCATGTCTTTATTTTTCTTCCATAACTATCCAAAGGAAATTCCTTTGAATTTCTTCTATTTTTCTAACCATAAATATATTATTTTTTAAGATGGATAAATAATAGACAATAATATTTTGAAGAAATTCCTTGAGAAGTTGGAATGTACTAGCTAGTTGGCTTAACAATTAACTTTTATGTCTATTGATATTTTTCTAAATTCTTTCTACAATGAAATATTATTAGATGGAGATGAGATTATTTATAGTAAGAGGGAGCCCCATGTAGAAATAAAATAGCTCAACTCAAGAACATCCTATTACTTTAACAATATTGTTTTGAAAAATCTATTCAACATTAAACATATAACATTTTTGTCATAATTCATTTACTAGAAAAAAATTATGCATATTTATTTAGCACTTCTTTCCAAATATTAGCTTCCAATAGAGAAGAGGCCCCAAAAACATTTTGTAGTCTTAAAACTACTGGTGAGATGAGATATTTCAAGACGAGGAGCATTTAGTGATAATAAAATATTGAGAGAACTAAATTATCAATATTCCTCCAATTAACTTCAGCTACCATGATAAAAAAAGGTAAGGAGAAAGAGGATCCCCTTGTCCCAATGTTCTCTTGCTACTATAGAAACCTTTAAGGATACTATTAAAAATATTAATAATTTTGGGTTAGTGATACATTTTTTAGCTAATTGAAGTATTCTTACCCTAAACCAATATTTCCTCAAGACAAAAATTAAAAAAAATCATTAAAATCTACCATAAGTCTTAGAGATATCAATATTGAGGAAAATGCTCACTTTCCTTCTTTAGTCCATTGAGTGGAGGATCTCATGAGTGGTGAGAATAGCATCAAGAATTTTCTTACCTAGAAACAAATATTTTTGGTTCAATGAGAAATAATTTTATGAGAGATAGGTTTAATTCCGATGATAGGGATCTTAAAAAACCTTATAAATGGTGTTACAAAGAATGGTAGGCCTAAAATATACCATAGATATTACATAATTTTTGTTAGGAACAATAACAATAATTTTTAACTTTTTTACTGTGTTGCTTCATTTGAATAATTCCTTAATAGCAATAGTGACATCACTACCCACAATATCCAAGAAATCCTAAAATAAGAGGGAGAAAACCCATAAGGTTCCAAATCATTTAAAAATTTAGAAGAAGGAATATTTTGGACCTCTTCTTCAATTACCTCCTAAACCATCCTTTCATTGTTGTCTTATGTCACTATGTAAGAAATAACTTTCAAAAAGTTATTCAAGTTCAAAGTAGTATCATGAAAAAACTCTTTTAATATATTTTCAAATAATGGTACCATGCATGTTTTTCCAATATATTCTTATGAGGTAACTATTGATCCATACTAGCCCCCCCCCACTCCCCCCATCCTAGTTGGCTTAAGCTTAACATTGACAACTCAACCAAAGGGAACCTTGGTTGGGTGGGTGGGGGTGACATATTCTAGGACCATCAAGGTAAGTTAGTTTTGGCTTCTGCAATTAACTTTGGGTTTACAAAATTCTAAATTTGTGGAAGTGATGACTGTTTATGATGGGATCTGTATTGTCGGGAATGCTAGAGTGTCCAACCTATAAATTGAAGGAGATTGTAGGCATACTATCAAATTGTTCAAATGGGGAGGAAAGCCCATGCTAGACCCTATGGTAATTGCATATTTTCTCACGTGTTTAGAGCTGGCAATAAAGTGGTAGATGCTTTATCAAATTTGGGAGCCTTTACATAAAAGATTACTATTTGGGATGATCTTGGAGTATGTTTGTGAGTTATTATTCAATAATGAAAAAGTACTTTTTGAGTTCAAGTTGAACTCCTCATTAGCTCAAATTGACATTTGGCATGGATTACATTTAAGGCAATCTTATTATCACATCTCTCCTTTTCATAAGATAAATCTACATTGATCATGCATTCACCTGATGTTTCAATAGAATTCCTAATTTTCCTCTGTCTAAAGTGTATGTCATGATGGTCAGTGTGTTAAGTAAAGAATAAAAGATACAAAGTTCATCCTATATATGTATGTTGCTTTGTTATATGTGCAATGAAATGTAGACAAATATAACACATTTAATAGAAAATTTATGCTACTATATTCTTATCGACAACGCAAGAAGAGTAATTTAAACATAGGTAAGATGAATACAGGTGTAGGTTTTTAGATATATGCGCCAAAAAGAAAGGTTTTTAAAAAAAAAAGTCCATAGAAGTTTAAGGTTTCATGATAATAATTCCTTAATCAAACAAACATAGATGTGGTTTTTTAGATATATGCCCAAAAAGCAAGGGTTTTTAAGAAAAAAACCCATACAAGTTTAGGGTTTCATGATAATAAATCCTTAATCAGGAAAATACATGAATTTCTATAGACATTGGGTCAAAATCGTGTGGGAAATAATCTCTTAATTAGACAAAATCATGATTACAAATGAGGGTTTTAAAAGACAACCCAAAAAGTTGAATGTATGTCGATTATATAGCCTGGCAGATTTTTTCACCTTATTAAGTCAATGGGTTCATAATAATGTAACCCTAGATGGTTTGCACAATGATGTGACAAAGATAGGAGTACACGGGTAGAATATATTCATGAGTACCCATCTATGCAAAAGAAAGGAGAAATGATAGTATGACATTACCTCAAACCATGGAAATAAATCAATGATGGAGATGACATGATAATAAATGATGAAATCGATCAAAAGGGTGTTTCAAAATAACACATAATCAAACAACCAAGAAACCCTTCATGGTTTTAGAAAAATGCCCAATAACCAAAGTCACGAGTACCATTGTCTGCATTATGAAAGGAGAAATGATAGTTTAACGTTACCTGAAACCATGGTGGGAAATCCTTGTATCATTTGTTGAGAGTTTTTCCACCCCTGTCAAAACTGTGGAGAGTGTGATGAACGTGGAGACCGCATCAACTACTTCAAAATGGAGGGCGGTAAAATGAAAAAAATACTATGGAAAATAAAACAACGTTGGACCAGATGTGGATGTTAATCAGGTTAAATGGAGGCTGGAGTCTAGGGCATGGCGGGCAGTGCATGTGTTGTTGCAGTTAGTCAACACCGCTAAAGTGAATTTTATAAGTTCAAAAGTGAGCAGTTATTTTAAATATATAAATGTAATTGCACCCTATTATTATTAGTAATTCGGTTTTTTTTCTAAATTTATTGGTGGTAAAAGCGAATGGACATAGGGTCATTAGAGGGCATGTTTTGGATGTCAAGTCTAAATGGTCACTTTTTTACCCTCCCACACTTAGTGAGCCCTCCCGCATTCGTCAAAAACCCCCAAAAGTCAAAAGAATAGCTATAAGCTATTAACTTACATTCGAATAAAATTCCAAAAAATCAAGTCAATCCGATGCACCATTTAGAAACTTAGAGTGTACGAAATTCGCTGCTATAACAGCTGCTAGACCGCTTCCCCTAATATGGGTTCTGTTCTCGGTTTCTAACAAAGGACTCATTTATTCGTTCCTAACAAAGGACTCATTTATTCGTGGGGTGGTTTTTCGTTAATAATAGAGATTTTTGATTGTGCACAAAATTGATTCAAGGTTTTTCGTATTTTGAGCTTGGTTGTTTTGTCGACACGTTTACGGTAGACGATTAATGTAATTTTGAAACTTAGTACTGATGACGTCCAGATTAGTGGGTTTTTTTCTTTTTAGGTTTTCTCGATATTTACTAACAAATTTACGGAATAGCAGTGTGTAATAAGCATTTCAAGTTAAAACAGTGACTGATGGAAACTTCTCCGTATCTTTGAGATTTAGGGCACTTTTTTCTAATATCCATTCAGATTTCCTTTTTAGGGTTTTTCTGAGGAAAAAAAAAGGACTTCTGTACTATTGACAGAGATCTTGTAAATAGGGTTTTTCCCCTAAATGGACGGAGGTTTCAGGTTTCTGCTTCTTTCACACAGAGTTTGCAGCAGATATGAAGGCTTTTCTGCACACTGGGGAAATATGCAGTAGCCGTACATTGTAAGCTCTTCATTATAAATGCAGTAACAGCTGTAAAAATAAAATAAATCCTTTGTTTTAGATTTCAGTTCTTCTCTTCTAGATTTGAATCAGCGTAAAGCATTGCATAATTTTTCAGCTTTGTTTTAGGTTTCGATTATTACTAAACGATTATAGCGGTTTAGCTAAATGGCAGATTAATGCAGAGAAAAAAGTGGGCCACCGGTTTCAATGTTAGCGAAACATTATTCCGCCTCAGCTTGGGCATCTGGTGAGGCTCACCACCTTCGATGTATCAAAAAATGATTTCTAGGGCATGATTCCTGCGATGCTCGTGAATCGAACTGTGAACCTGCCAAGGTTCAATGCGAGCTCCTTTGTAAGGAACAAGAAGATTTACGGTTATTCTTTTTCTCTAACGAAAGTAGGCTTTCTGTTATGTTGTGTAGATCAGGCTGGGAAGCGGTTTGCTCGGCCTGGTTATGAGCTTTACAGCCGTTTATTTTTGGCTTAGGGTTATGGAACAGGGTATGGGCGCGGAAGAAGGGGGGCAAATCACCGCATTATGGCGAGGAGAACAAGTGATTTTCCTTCAATTGATCTATGGAAGTATCTTAAATTAAATATAGGTGATCTGTAGAGTCCTTTTGTCTTTGCTTATAATGAGTTGTTTCCTAAGTTCGCTACTGCATTTGAGGGCTTGTATTGCTTCTGGCCACCAGATCTAAAATGTAGATTATATTATAATTACTAACCCATGTTTTAGTTTTTGCCTCTGCTCTGTGTAATAGTCATATGACGATGGAAAATTTTTAATACTGAGGTATACATTGCTGGTTTGTAGATTGCTGATTCATAGACATCTACCAGGTGTTGAGCATAAAGTAAAGTACTTTTTTTTTCCAAGGTTAATAAAATGTTATCTCAGTTATTTCATTTTATTTTGATTTCCAAGGTTTTTACCTTCAATAAGGTGAAGAAATAGTGCCATTACTATGGGGAATCAATGAAATAAATGTCATAGTTAATATATTCAATGTATACGTTTCTACATTAAGAAAAAAGGGAAATATTTTGTTGTGGTTATCAGTCCAAGAAAATCTCAAGCAATATTAATTTGGACATGTAAGTAAAAAAATGTAAATTCTTCATAATTACATACTAACAATTATAAATAATGGAGAATGGAAGGGACACATGAACGCTTAAAAAAGACTTTCTCAAATTCACAAAGCATTTTTTTTTAGTAAAGAATAATCAATTTTATTGAATAATTTTTTTGGAATTAATAAACTAGAAAAAGCCAAGGTTTAGGTCCAAAGAACCAACAAAAAGCAATCAACAATCCCTAAACATTAAACAATAAGGTTAACATAAAGCGTAGTTCTTGAGCTTTAAAATAGAGTAACAATCTTTAAATTTTAATAGGATAAAGCTTAAACTACCAACAATATCCAAAAACGTAGCTAAAAATAAAGAGAACAAGCCAAAAATAGTTAAGAAATAACTAATAGAATAATAAGAATTACACCCCATGAGTGAGTAGGCTCTTCTAGTCTTTGCACAAGGTGTCAAGCTTTTCCTCTGTGGGGGTTGTAACACCATGCTCTTTCAACGTATTAGTCTCCTCCTATATTTATTGCTTTTATTAATGCAATTGTCTTGCATACTTTTCCTTTTTTGAGTTTAGATTGTAAGATCACCACACCAGTAACATAGTGCCTTATCATATCATTACTAAAATTCATCATTTTGAATATGGCATCCTTCCTTTTGTTTATTTTCTTCTAAAATCTTAACTAAATTATTTTGAAATTCATTTGATTTCATAATCTAGTCTTCACATGTATGATCTTTGGTAACATCTTGTTCCTCCTTATAGTCATTTTTATTAAGAGGAAAATCGATGGGAACATTTTCATAACACTTCCACACTTTCTTGGTGGGTACTAATCTCTTCAAGTTCCTCACACTTAGAGTCTTCATAGGAAGAGCCATTCCAAAAATGCTAATCTTACTATTCTTCTTCATAAGTGTTGGGATTAAGTGAGGAAGAATCCTTAGACTCAATATTGATTTGCTTCACCTCCATGAAGGACTTTTTAGCATCACTTTGTGGTTTATTAGCCTCCCCTAGAACACTTGATTCACTAGTTAACCAAGAAGATATGTTAGCCAGTCTTGTTGGCACTCTCCCACTCCCAGTAGCCTTCAAATGGTCGTTCTTATCTAGATTATTATTTTCCTTCATATTTGAGACAAAGCTAGTGTTGATAATCATATTAGCATCTACATATTGTATCTTTATCTTCTTATGTTTGGTAGTGTCAACATGGGAAGGGAGCTTGGTAACCTTAAAAATATTATCACCTTTCATGGATAAAATAATCTATGGAGGTGTCAAGTAATTAGGGTTATTCTTACTGATTTTGACTTTAGGTCACTTCCTAGTGGTAGTGGGGGAAACAGTTTTAGGTGGATGAGTGAGAGATAGGTAAGAGTTATCTATGTGAATGTTATTGAGCAGCTTCGGGTTCATTCTTCCAGCCACGAGTGAAGACATAAATAAATATAGCCTATCGGCTATTTATTTATAAGAGTCATTTATTTAAAGTGGGTGCTTCTCTTGGCAACATTATAATTTCACTTGAGGCCGACCTTCCTTATGATTTGTATTTATTATTTATATTATTGTATTCTGGCCGACCTTGTAATATGAAGAGGTGCGACCTCTCTCACTTGTATATATACAAGGACGCCTTTCATCTCTTGATCATTAAGCAAGTCTGATTTATTCTATTCATTAAGGTACGAATTTATTCAAGAGCAGAAATGTGAATTTTATCAAGAGGCAAGTCAAGTGCGAATCTCTTAAGTGTTGAGTATGAATTATATCTAGAGCTGAGTGCGAACTTGATCAAGAGAAAATTGTGAATATCTTTGAAGGGCAGTCTTATATTGTCAGAAGTGCGGGTCATTATCTGTTATTGTATCTGGTGTAGGTACAAACTTTTGGCCTTGTGTTCGGCCTCATTGTAAAGGGAATTGTTGCCACTATTTATATATATAAGAGAGATCTTTGTTGCTGGATTTGTCTCCCTCAAGAGGAGGGTTTTCCCAAGGTATCTGCTGTGTTATTTTGTCTGATTTGAATTAAGTTTCTGTGCATATAATCTGTTATTTAAAATTTACATGGTATCAGAGTAGGTTTGAGAGGATCATGATTAGATTATTGCAAATCAGCATACCCTATTATTCACTTAATCAAGATGGTGAATGGTCTGAAGGTTGAGGATAGACTTGAAGGTGCATCGAACTTCACTTCATGGAGATTTAGGATCATGCTTACCTTGCATGAACATGATTTGGGTGAGTTCGTGGAGTCTAGCATTTTTGAACCTGAGGAGGAAGAAGAAAAGTTGCAGTGGCTGAAGAAAGACATTAAAGCAATGAAGATATTGGTTGATTCCATCAAGGATCACATTGTTCCTATCATCTCTAAGTTAAAGACAATGAGAGATATGCTCAAGACCTTGGAAGAGATGTATGAAATCAATAATACCAGTCGGGCACTTGCACTGAAGCAACAACTTCATCATGTGAAGATGGCAAAAGGTGAATCAGTGATTGCATACTTTATGAGGATTGCAGATTTGAGAGATCAGCTCTCTACAATTGGGCATATGGTTGATGACAAGGATCTGACTATGCTCGCTCTCAATGGTCTACCTTTGTCTTGGGAATCTTACATTTAGGGAATCAGTGCAAGATCGAAATTGCCTAAGTTTGATCGCCTAAGATCTAATTGCATTCAAGAAGAATCAAGGTTGGTGGCCAAAGGTGTTGGTCAAAGTTCAAAGAATGAAGACATTCATGTTCTTGCCTCCCATGCATCAAAGAAGAAAGGAAAAGATGGAAGGAAAGGATTCTTCAAGAGGAATCGGGACAAGGGAAATGATGATGCACCTCCATCTAAGAAGAAGAGGGATATGTCCAAGATTCAATGTTTTAGGTGTGATAAGTTTGGGCACTTCGCCAAGTATTGTCCAACTAGACCTAAGCAACAGGTCACCGTTACAGATGTTGATGATGCCTCTCCTCAAAAGGATTCAAGTGAATATTTGTTCTATTCAGCATTATCAAGTAGTGTACCTTCCGACACCAACACTTGGATAATCGATAGTGGTGCTTCATGACACATCACCGGCTTCAAGGAGCACTTATCAAGTTTGATGGAAAAAGAGTCTTTTGAACAAGTTATCATTGGAGATGATGCTAGCAACTCCGTGAAGGAATTGGAACCTCCACACTTCATTTGGATTCTGGCATATCACTTCAGTTGGGTAATGTTCTTTATGTTCTCGAAATCAAGCGCAATCTTATTTCTATTTCAACTTTGGAAGATAAAGGATATCAAGTTGCCTTCTCCAAAGGAAAAGTTCTAGTATGGATGGAGAACTCTAGCTTCAAGGATGCTCAAGTAATTGGAGCTAGACATGAAAACCTTTACAAGGTCTGCACATGTTCATTACAAGCTTTGGTTCATGACTCTTCAAGTCTATGCAATCTTTGGAATCAGAGATTGGCTCATCTACACTTCCGAGCTTTACCTATCATGGAGAAGATGGTGACGAGCCTTCCTAAGTTCACTCAAGAGCACGAAGGTACTTGCAAGGGCTGCACATTGGGTAAGAATATAAAATCCCCCTTTCATAGTAGAGAAAATAGATCTAAGTGTATTTTAGAGCTTATTCATTCTGATTTATGTGGTCCTATGTCTGTTCCTTCTTCGAGTGGTTTCTTGTATTATGTTTTTTTCATTGATGATCACTCTAGGAAGACTTGGATTTATTTTTTGAAATCTAAAGAGTCCGAGGAAGTGTTGGATAGGTTTAAAGAGTTTAAAGCCTTGGTAGAAAATATTTCTGGTAAAAGAATTAAGGTCCTCATATCTGACAATGGTGGAGAATACACCTCTGGTAGTTTTTGGAATTTTTGTATTGATGCAGGGATTAAGAGGGAGTTCTGTGTTCCCTATAATCCTCAACAAACGGTGTTGCAGAAAGAAAGAACATAATGATTGTGGAAGTAGCGAAGGCCATGATCCATGATCAAGATTTGCAAACCTTCCTATGGGAAGAAGCTTCCAGGACAACTGTGTATGTTCAGAACAGAAGTCCTCATAAGATCTTGGAGAATATGACTCCAGAAGAAGCCTTTACAGGGAAGAAGCCTAAAGTCAGTCACTTGAGGATCTTTGGATGTCCTGTCTATGTTCATGTTCCCAAGGAAAAGAGAACCAAGTTGGAGCCTTCTGGCAAGAAGGGAATATTTGTGGGCTACAGTGAGACCTCAAAAGCCTACAAAATTTACTTTCCAAGTCAGAAGTTGATCGAGATCAGTAGGGATGTCACATTCGAGGAAGATGTTGCATTCAGGAGATCCAGGGGGATTCATATGGAGATTGATAATGAAGAGTCTCCTCAGGATATGGAAGTTGACCATACTCCTGATATTCAGAGGGAGACTTCAGAACCAAAAGAAGATATTGATCCTGTTGAACCCTTAGAACCTACTGATGGGCCTACTGACATTGTTATTGGAAGAAAGAAACCTCTATGGGCCAGTCGCACTATCCAAGAGGCTGAAAGCTTTGCAGCTCCTAGTGGCACATTTAGAGAAAGAAAAAGGCCACATAAGTTCTCCAGTTATGTTGCCTTGATGAGTCAGATTATAGAATCCAAGCATACCTATGTTGAGGAAGCATCTAGTCATCAAGTTTGGAGAGATGCTATGGCAGAGGAGTATCAGTCGATTCTTAAAAGTGATGTTTTGGATATTGTTCCTAGACCCGAGGGCAAGTCTATGGTATCTTCAAATGGCTATTCAAGATTAAGCATGCTGCAGATGGAAGCATTGAGAAGTACAAGGCAAGATTTGTGGCTCGTGGGTTCTCTCAGAAAGAGGGAGTTGATTATGATGAAACATTTGCTCCTGTTACTCGCTACACTTCAGTCAAAACCATCATTGCTATTGCTACATCTAGAGGATGGAAGATTCACCAGATGGATGTGAAGACAACTTTTCTCAATGGAGTAATTGAGGAGGAGGTTTATATAGAGCAACCTGATGGATTTGAGGTTCATGGGAAGGAGTCACATGTTTGCAAGCTGAAGAAGGCCTTATATGGTCTTAAGCATGCTCCTCTTGCATGGTACGAAAGGATTGATCGGTACCTGTCAAGTTTGGGATTCTTAAAGAATGATGCTGATTCAAATCTCTATTTCAAGGTAATCAATGGTGATGCTTTAATTTTGGTTTTATATGTTGACGATCTGATCCTTACTGGAGAAGATCATCTGATTCTTGAGTGTAAGAAGGAGTTGACTTCAGAATTTGAGATGAAGGACCTTGGGCTCATGCATTACTTATTTGGCTTAGAAGTCTGGCAAAAACTAGATGGAATGATTCTAAGTCAAGGGAAGTACACCATTGATATACTTAAGAGATTTGGCATGATGGATTGCAAATCCATGTCTACACCTATGGAGACCAACCTACATAAATTGAAGGAGGCTACAACTAGTTCAAATTTGGTGGATCCTACATTGTACAGACAACTAATTGGATCCTTGATGTATCTAGTTAACATTAGACATGATATTTGCTATGCAGTGAGTGCACTTAGCCAGTTTATGTGTGATCTGAGACAGATATATCTTGTTGCGGCTAAACATATCCTGAGATACTTGCACGACACAATTGGATATGGGTTGAGGTACACTTCAGATGCAGACTTGGAGTTACATGGTTTCACTAATTTTGATTGGGCAGGTTGTGTCATAGATTGGAAGAGCACCTCTGGTTGTTGCTTCAGTTTGGGTTCTGCTATGATTTCCTGGTGCAATAGGAAGTAGTCATCTGTAGCATTAAGTACAGCAGAGGCCGAGTACATTGCAGCTTGTATGGCAACTCGAGAAGCAGTTTGGCTTCATAAGCTCCTTGCAGGATTGTTCAGACAATCAATGGAGCCTACTATCATTCATTGTGATAATCAGAGTTGTGTGAAGCTTTCTGTCAATCTCGTGTTTCATGACAAAACCAATCATGTTGAGATCAAGTAGCACTATATCAAAGATATGGTACTATGGAAGGCTGTACAGTTGAGGTACATTAGCACTGATGAGCAGACGGTGGATATTCTCACCAAGCCTCTCACCAGGATAAAGTTTGAGTACTTCTGAGATAAGCTTGGTATGGTGGAGAATCCAGCCTTGACTGAGTAAGAGTCTCAGTATCAGTGAAGCCTTGTTAATGCATTTTCTTCTGAGATGGAAGAATTCGAGGTGCAAGCCCTTGTTAATGCATTTTCTTCTGAGACGAAAAAATTTGAGGTGCAAGCCCTTGTCAATACATTTTCTTCTGAGATGAAAGAATTTGAGATGCAAGTCCTTGTTAATACATTTTCTTCTACGACGGAAGAATTTGAGGTGCAAGTCCTTGTTAATACATTTTCTTCTGAGATGGAAGAATTTGAGGTGCAAGTCCTTGTTAATGCATTTTCCTCTAAGACGGAGAAATTTGAGGTGTAAGCCCTTGTTTCCACCCTCTGAGCTTGAGTCATGGTGGATGTCATGTGTGAGACTCCATGACATATCTTGTACTTGTGAATGTCACGTTGAGGTGACAACATCATGCAAGTGATGAACACTTGTACACACCATAGTATGGTTGTTGCCATTATGGTTCATATCGTATTGAGGCGATATCTAATATCATGTTGAGGTGATATTCTTCTTTTCACATCTGGTTGTAGCCAATGTGATGAGCATCATGTTGAGATGATTTGTCTTGAGCAGCTGGAAGTTCTCTCCCTAGCTGAGAGGGAGTGTTAATGTTATTGAGCAACTTCGGGTTCATCCTTCCAGCCATGAGTGAAGACATAAATAAATGTAGCCTATCGGCTATTTATTTATAAGAGTCATTTATTTAAAGTGGGCACTTCTCTTGGCAACATTATAATATCACTTTGGGACAACCTTCCTTATGATTTGTATTTATTATTTATATTATTGTATTCTGGCCGACCTTGTAATATGAAGAGGTGTGACCTCTCTCACTTGTATATATACAAGGACGCCTTTCATCTCTTGATCATTGAGCAAGTCTGATTTATTCTATTCATTAAGATGCAAATTTATTCAAGAGCAGAAGTGTGAATCTCCCAAGTGCTAAGTGCGAATTATATCTAGAGCTGAGTATGAACTTGATCAAGAGAAAATTGCGAATATTTTTGAAGGGCAGTCTTATATTATCAGAAGTGCAGGTCATTATCTGTTATTGTATCTGGTGTAGGTACAAATTTTGGCCTTGTGTTCGGCCTCATTGTAAAGGGAATTGTTGCCACTGTTTATATATATAAGAGAGATCTTTGTTGCTGGGTTTTTCTCCCTCAAGAGGAGGGTTTTCCCAGGGTATCTGCTATGTTATTTTGTCTGATTTGAATTAAGTTTCTGTGCATATAATCTGTTCTTTAAAATTTACAATCTACATCATTAAACTCAATGGTTTGGGAATTTCTCTATTTTCCTTTACTATTTTTTATCATTCTTTGATTATATAGGCTTCAAAGTGGAAGTTTAGGCAACATTAACGACCCTAGAGGGTACTAATATAGGCTTGCTATTGAGATTGAATTAAGATAAGAAAAGTATCAAGCCTTGACGCAAGAGGGATTCTCCATTTTAAAAATATGTGAAAGTGATCAAGTTTGAAGATCTAAGTGATCAAATGTGAAGATCTAAGTGCAAGCCTTAACGCCTATGACCTCCTAATGTTGTTAGTAGAAGGTATCTACATTTTAGTCAATTTTATGAGATGTTTGTGGTTTAGTGTAACTATGCCTTTGGCATATGAGAGATGTATTGTTAGAAGTTCAAATTGGCAGTGAGCCATCGATAGTGGGCCTTTCTTTTATTTCTAGGTAGTGATCCCTTTTGTATTCGATGTTGCAATTCACATATTATTGTGCTAATCCTCACCATGGTTTTTCCCTTCTTGGGTTTTCCGTATAAATCTGGTGTCCTTATATGTTAATGTGTTTGCATTACTGCTTTACATGTTTACATTTTGTTAATGCTTGTGAAGGGTTTAATCATGGATAAGGGCTTAAAGACTAATATAGATCTAAATGTTAATGAGGGTTTCAGATGTTTTGAAATTATACAACTAATTTACCCCCTTCTTAGTTGTCCTATGCATCTAACATAACTTTCCCTACTTTAAGCACCCCTCCAAAAAAATCTAAAGATATTACAAAGAGATTGAATTAGTTGAGAAAATTTCTTATGAGATGATAGAGTTCTTGAGAAAATCAAAATGTCCTCCCAAAACTTGACTTTGTTACTTGATCTAACTTTCTATTAATTCCTTTATTGAATAATCCTCTTATCTTAATTAGGTGATTCTATATAATGGTCCCCATTGGGATATTGTTTTATCATAAATGGTGAATTCCATCTAAGATTCATAGATATTCAACCCTTATAATTAGAGTCCAATATGTATATTCTCTCGTTAAGTTTCAACCACTATTGGCTAAGAGAGCCTTGTTAAAAACCTTAATTCTCCTAAGAACCAAGCCCCGATTTATTTTGTTTTTAAAAACTAATTCCCAACTAACCAAGGCATGTCTTTATTTTTCTTCCATAACTATCCAAAGGAAATTCATTTGAATTTCTTCTATTTTTCTAACCATAGATATATTATTTTTTAAGATGGATAAATAATAGACAATAATATTTTGAAGAAATTCCTTGAGAAGTTGGAATGTACCAGGTTGGCTTAACAATTAACTTTTATGTCTATTGATATTTTTCTAAATTATTTCTACAATGAAATATTATTAGATGGAGATGAGATTATTTATAGTAAGAGGGAGCCCCATGTAGAAATAAAATAGCTCAACTCAAGAACATCCTAATACTTTAACAATATTGTTTTGAAAAATATATTCAATGTTAAACATATAACACTTTTTTCATGATTCATTTACTAGAAAAAAATTATGCATATTTATTTAGCACTTCTTTCCAAATATTAGCTTCCAATAGAGAAGAGGCCCCAAAAACATTTTATAGTCTTGAAACTGCTGGTGAGCTGAGATATTGCAAGACAAGGTGCATTTAGTGATAATCAAATATTGAGAGAACTAAATTATCAATATTCCTCTAATTAACTTTAGCTACCATGATAAAAAAAGGTAAGGAGAAAGAGGATCCCCTTGTCCCAATGCTCTCTTGCTACTATAGAAACCTTTAAGGATACTATTGAAAATATTAATAATTTTGGGTTGGTGATACATTTTTTAGCTAATTGAAGTATTCTTACCCTAAACCAATATTTCATCAAGACAAAAAAATAAAAAAATCATTAAAATCTACCATATGTCTTAGAGATAGCAATATTGAGGAAAATGCCCACTTTCCTTCTTTAGTCCATTGAGTGGAGGATCTCATGAGTGGTGAGAATAGCATCAAGAATTTTCTTACCTAGAACCAAATATTTTTGGTTATGAGAAATAATTTTATGAGAGATAGGTTTAATTCCAATGATAAGGATCTTAACAAACCTTATAAATGGTGTTACAAAGAATGGTAGGCCTAAAATTTACCATAGATATTACATAATTTTTCTTAGGAACAATAAGAATAATTTTTAACGTTTTTTAGTGTGTTGCTTCATTTGGAGAATTCCTTAGTAGCAATAGTGACATCACTACCCACAATATCCAAGAAATCCTAAAATAGAGGGAGAAAACCCATAAGGTTCCAAATCATTTAAATATCTAGAAGAAGTAATATTTGGACCTCTTCTTCAATTACCTCCTAAACCATCCTTTCATTGTCCTCTTATGTCACTATGTAAGGAATAACTTTCAAAAATTTATTCAAGTTCAAAGTAGTATCATGAAAAAACTCTTTTAATATATTTTGAAATAATGGTACCATGCATGTTTTTCCAATATCTTCTTATGAGGTAACTATTGATCCATACTATCCCACGCACCCCGTCCCCCCTCTCCCCCCGATCCTAGTTGGCTTTAGCTTAAGATTGACAGCTCAACCAAAGGGCACCTTGGTTGGGTGGGTGGGGGTGGAATAATCTAGGACCATCAAGTTAAGTTAGTTTTGGCTTATCCAGTTAACTTTGGGTTTACAAAATTCTAAATTTGTGTAAGTGATGAATTTTTATCATGGGATCTATATTGTCGAGAATTGTAGAGTGTCCAACCTATAAATTGAAGGAGATTGTAGGCATACTATCATATTGTTCAAATAGGAAGGAAAGCCCATGCTAGACCCTATGAGACCCCATCCGCTTGGCCTTTAATGTCATAATGAAATTTGGTAATTGCATATTTTCTCACGTGTTTAGAGCTAGCAATAAAGTGGTAGATGCTTTATCAAATTTGGGAGCCTTTACAAAAAAGATTACTATTTGGGATGATCTTTCAATGATCTTGGAGTATGTGTGTGATTTATTATTCAATAATGAAAAAGTACTTTTTGAGTTCGAGTTGAACTCCTCATTAGCTCAAATTGACATTTGGCAAGAATTACATTTAAGGCAATCTTATCATCGCATGTCTCCTTTTCATAAGATAAATCTACATTGATCATGCATTCACCTGGTGTTTCAATAGAATTCCTAATTTTCCTTTGTCTAAAGTGTATGTCATGATGGTCAGTGTGTTAAGGAAATAGGAAAAGATACAAAGTTCATCCTATATATGCATGTTGCTTTGTTATATGTGCAATGAAATGTAGACAAATATAACACATTTTATAGACAATTTATGCTACTATATTCTTATCGACAACACAAGAAGGGTAATATAAACATAGGTAAGATGAATACAGGTGTAGGTTTTTAGATATATGCCCCAAAAAGAAAGGTTTAAAAAAAAATAAAGTCTATAGAAGTTTCTAGAGTTTGGGGCATGGCAGGTAGTGCATGTGTTCTTGCGGTTAGTCAACACTGCTAAAGTGAATTTCAAACATTACAATGTGAATTTTATAAGTTCAAAAGTGAGCGGTTATTTTCAATATATAAATGTAATTGCACCCTATTATTATCAGTAATTGGGTTTTTTTCCTAAATTTATTGGTGGTGAAAGTGAATGGACATAGGGTCATTAGAGGGTATATTTTGGACATCAAGTCTAAATGGTCACTTTTTGACCATCCCACACTGTAATGTCCCCTTCTCATCAGTGATTAGCCTTGCAGTTCATCAGCATATTCTGGAGACCTGTAGGCTGGAATGTGGAGAAATTAGGGTTTCCTGGCTTGGAGTTTTGTGGCATTTCATGTTATTTACTATTTATGGTAGTGTGTAGTTGACTATCCTCAGTCATCCTTCTAGTTGGAGCAGTTGTTTATGTTCAGGCTTTGTCTTCAAAAAGCTTTATTTGGTGAAAATATTTGAATAAAGGAATTAATGTTTTAATTTTCAGTTGACCCCCCCTTGACCTAAGGTTATAACTTGAAAGTTATTTTTTAAAAAAAGGGGTCATGAAGGGTACGCCCACATTATATGAGATATTAATATTTTATTTGAACTTTATGCCTTGGGAAGAGTGGACGCCACTTTAATAAGTGAGAATTTTAAAATAAAGTGAAATTCTTATTAAGCAAAAAGGACGCCATCTTGAGAAGATTATTTGTTTTTGGAAATTTGAAGGGTCTCCTATGTCCTTTCGTGTGCTTTCTCAGGAATTTGAATAGTTTGTGAGCTTCTATTTAATAAAGGTTTCTGCTCCAGCATTTCATCCATTCATGTTATCATACTGTTATGCTGTCAGAATGACAAATGAAATCTTGCTTCGAGGATGCTACCTCCTAGCCAATTATACAATTTCATGTTTGAAATACAATATCTAGTTGGAATTCGCTGCTTCTCATCTAGACTAGCAAATTGTGCTCAACTGAAGAAGTTTTGATGATAATTCCAGTTTTTGAGTTGCTGATTCATACACAGCTGAAAGTGAAAATTTGAATATATCTCTTGGAATAAATTTATTATGATTATGGGTATTTTTGCTGAGTGTTTTCTAAGCCAAGGTGCCCCCTTTTGCAAAGTTTGAGATTAAAATTTGAAGATTTTGATTTTTTATACCAAAATCACCCTTGAAGAGGGCCGTACCATTCATGGAAGCTTTGGGAATTGTGCCAAAAATATAGTTGCAGTTTGGTTGCTATTTGATGATCATAATATGTTTGTCTACCTTCTAAGAAGACACAGCAAAAGACGACATTCAATTCAGAGGTGAATTAAGTGAGTTATGAACATTTCATTAATTTTCATAGTTGCAGATTGACATTTCCAGTTTACAGTTTTCTGTATCAGACCTTTGAAAGTTCTGATTTTTGATTCATTATCAATAGTTAGAGAGTTAAATAATTGTAAGAATTCATCTATGACCCATGTGTTTGAAGATTATTGTAATTCTTATGTAATTTGCAGCTTAATTCTTATTTGTACAAACTGTAAACAGTAGTACTATTCTAGTTTTAATTGCTGCAATTCATTCTTCTTCTTCTCACATAAGTACCCCTGGATGGTTTACCGCCAGTGAGGATAATTTGATTGTAACACTCTTATACCCACTTCATAGTGGTGAATCCCCACAATTATGTGGATGCCCGCCGTAGCAGATGAATTAGTTTGTAATAGCTCATGGCTGGTTATCCGCCTATCAATTTCTAGCTTTCAATTTAACACTCTGTCATATGTTAGCACCTCGCCCTCAGTGGGATCTTGAGTGCACATTCATGACGTTGAGTAGTTTCTTTCAAGTACTTTCATTTAGCTCCTCTGCCATATGACAACACCTATCCCTCATTGGGATTGAGTGTGCATTCTTGGTGTGATTTCATTTCAAGTTTGGTTATCTATTTGGAGCTAACGCTAATCAAGTTGGCTAAGTGTTGGTTGTGTTGTGTTGATTTATCGAAAAAATTGGTTAGCATATTTCAGTGGTATCAGAGCAAAAGACCCTGCCATCCTGTGGCAGTTTGCAGTTGGTTATCTAATGAGTGAAAGAGACACTAGGCCATACACCAGAAGTCAAGCTAGAATTCTGCATCAGTTTCCATCTGTTCCAGAGGTAGAGACTTTCTCAGGAGTCTTAAGAGACCTTGGCAAAACAGTGGAAGGTTCAGAAAAGTCAGTGGAAGAAGTTGAACACATAGTTGAAATAATGTCAGACAGTGTAAGAAAAGATAATGAAGAGAGGGACAGAGTTGAGACGAAGTTTGAAGGGATGATAGACATGATGTCTTGTTTATTGTCCAAGTTGGACTAGCAAGCAGCTCATAATATCATTCAACCCCAAAATAACTCAACTGGAGAAAGCAGTGGAGTTAATGGGAATAACAATAGTGGTAGTCTTGAGGTGAATACAAGAGACAAAATTGTGGGTCAGCATGCTGCAATTCCTAGTGGGTCATCCTCTAGACCCCTTTTTCTCGTCTTCACACCAAGGGAAGAGCAACAATAGGTTGAAGCTGCACCAACCTTTGCTGATGATGCACGTCAAGCTTACATGGAGTACGCTTCTTTACCTCTCAATTTGAGAGATGCTTGGACCTTTGATCAATTCATGAATCAAAGGAGTCGAAGAAATGGAGGAAGGAATGAGCATCATCCTCCTATGGCACCTAGAAATGATTTCTACCAAGCATTGGGAAAGATTACTATGGAGCATTTTGATGGTAGTAATAAGTGTACAGCTAGATCATGGGTGCAGAAGTTAGATAACTACCTCTCTCTCAGGCCCATGCCAGAAGAAGAAGCTATCAAATTTGGTACTTTGCACTTGGATGGGATAGCTCATGAATGGTGGACTCATGGTTTGGTCACTTTTGGCCATAACCTCATTCGCACATATGGTGAGTTTACCAATAAGTTGATTGAAAGATTTGATACTAAAGATCCAGAATTGAGGTTCAGAGAATTGGCACAATTGAAACAGCAAGGATCATTAGAAAACTATGTGGCTGATTTTTAGAGGTTGTCAGTAATGGTGCCTAACATTACTGAAAGAAGACTTGTGGTTCTTTTCGCTGAAGGTTTAATGGAGCCTTTGAAGGGATGGGTCAAGGCTTTTGATCCTCCAACATTAGATGAAGCTATCAAGAAAGCTAGGAGTATGGAGTTAGCAGCCCCAAGGCCTAAGTTTCATTCAAAACCATTCAGCCATAAGAAAGATAAAAAACATTCTTCAAATCTGCCCAAGAAGTTTCCACCAAGATTGTCAGAGGAGCTCAAAGAACAACTTAGAAAAGATGGAGTTTGTTACACTTACCGTGAACCTTGGGTTAAGGGTCACCGTTGCTATGGAAGAGGCAAAGCAAATCAAATGGAGGGCTATTCTGATTATGGATTAGAATCTTATTCGTCTGATCAGCAATACGAATCAGCAGGTAGTGAAGGTGAAGAAGATCCAGAAGAGAAGTCTGGAGAGGTGGGAGATGGTAGTGCTTTTGCACAACTATCAAGTTTTCAACAAAATGAGTCCTTTCGGGTTCATGGAGTTGTGAATTCACAGAGGATTGTTGCCCTAATTGACACTGGAGCAACTCATAATTTTATTGATGAAGGATTAGTTGCCAAGAAGGGGTTGAAGACTGAGGAATTTGATGGTTTCAAGGTAATGGTTGCAGATGGGTTTACTATGTCTTGCACGAGGAAGATTCCTAACCTCTCTATGCAATTAGGAAATTATGAGATTAAAGATGATTTTTATGTGGTGGGAATTGGAGACACTGATGTTGTGCTAGGCATACAATGGTTGCGATCTCTTGGAGAGATCACATTGAATTTGCAAACTATGGAGCTTAAATTTCAGTCTAATAGAAGGAAGGTTGTTCTAAGAGGGATGTCAAATGGGGGCCCTCGAATTGTGTCTTTGAAGAGGATGGAAAGGCTGATCCATCACGATCAGGTTGAATGGGCTGCTGAGTGTTTGGTTCTACCAGCTGATCCAATGGAGGAGAAAAGGCAATATCACCCTGATATTCAAGCCTTACTTTCAAAGAGGAGCAAAGTTTTTGGAAGCCTACCTCCTGGAAGACCTCCTGAAAGAGGTTCTGAGCATGTAATTGAGTTAGAAGAGGGAGCAAAACCTGTTATGACTACACGTTACCGTTATCCAAAGAAGCAGAAAGATGAGATTGAAAAAGCCATCAAGGAGCTATTGGCGAATGGTTTCATTAGACCAAGCAAGAGTCCTTTTGCTTCTGTAGTAGTGCTGGTCAAAAAGAAAGATGGTACAATGCGTATGTGTGTTGACTACCATGCATTAAATCAAAAGACCATTAAGAATAGATATCCAATCCCTAGGATTGATGAGCTTATAGATGAGCTCCATGGGGCTATGTTCTTCTTGAAGATTGATCTTCGTTCAGGCTATCATCAAATCAGAATGAGGGAGGCGGATATAGAGAAGACAACATTTAGATGCCATTTTGGGCACTTTGAATTTCTTGTCATGCCTTTTGGTTTGACAAATGCTCCAGCTACATTCCAATCTTGTATGAACAAGATTTTTAAACAACAGTTGAGGAAGTTTGTGCTCATCTTCTTCGACGACATTCTCATTTACAGTAAGTCATGGGAAGAGCACCTTAAGCATTTGGAAGAAGTGCTTAGTATTTTAGAGGTGGAGTGTTTATTTGCCAAAGAATCAAATGTGAGTTTGGGATGACAAAACTCTTATATCTTGGCCACATTATCAGTTCAAAGGGTGTGAAAGTTGATCCTGAAAAGATAAGAGCCATTCTTGATTGGCCAACTCCAAAGAATATTTTCATTTGAGAGGATTTTTAGGGTTATGTGGATTCTATAGAAGATTTGTGAAAGGATATTCTCATCAAGCAGCACCTCTCACAGATCTTACAAAGAAAGGAGCTTTTCTTTGGACTAAGAAGGCACAAGAAGTTTTTGATAAGTTTAAGCAAATCATGAGTACATGTCCATTGTTGGCTCTTCCGGATTTTACAAAATCTTTTGAATTACAATGTGATGCTTCAGGTGAAGGAGTTGGAGCTGTGCTAATGCAAGACAAACATCCCATTGTCTTTGAAAGCCAGAAGTTGAGAGGAGCAGAAAAAACTTACTCCATTTATGACAAAGAGATGCTTGCCATCATGCATGCTTTGTCTAAATTCCGTCAAAACTTGGTGGGAAGTAAATTTGTTGTTAAGACTGACCACAATAGTCTTAAACATTTTATGTGCCAAAAGGATTTGAATGAAAGGCAGCAGAAGCGGGTAAGTAAGCTCCAAGCATATGACTTTGACATTGAATATGTCAAAGGGAAAAATAACATAGTGGTTGATGCTCTTTCAAGAAGGCCTCATTTGCAGTCACTTTGTGAGTTATCAGCAGATTGGAAGGAGTTAATTGCTGCTGATTATGTTAAAAATCAGTTTGCAACCAGCTTGCTAGAAGGTCATTTGGTTGATGAAAGGTATAAGTTGGTTGATGGGATAATTTACTATAAAGATAGAATCTTTTTAGTGCAAGAATCTAAGCTCAAAAAGAAGATTCTACAATCTTTTCATGATGTTCCCCTTGCTGGTCATCAAGGGATTTTCAAGACTTATAAGTAGATTCATGAAAAATTCACTTGGAAAGGGTTGAAAGAAGAAGTCTTGAACTACACTAGAGAGTGTCCGATTTTTCAAAGAAATAAAAATAAACACTCTTATCCAGTTGGTCTGCTACAGCCCTTGCCCATTCCGAATCAGAAATGGGAAAGTATTGCCATGGATTTCATCACAGGGTTGCCCAAGGTGCAAGGACGTGATTGTATTTTTGTTGTGGTAGATAGATTAACCAAATTTGCTCATTTCTATGCTGTCACAACATCTTTTACAGCAGCTCAAGTGGCTGAGTTGGTTTTTAGAGAGGTTTTCCATTTGCATGGATTGCCTAAGACCATTGTTAGTGATAGGGACAGCAAGTTCCTAAGTGCTTTTTGGCAAGAAATCTTCAAATTGAGTGGGACAATGCTTACTCCAAGCACGAGTTATCACCCACAAACAGATGGGCAATCCGAAATTGTCAACAAGTGGTTAGAAGGCTACTTAAGAAACTATGTGTTAGGACAGAAAAGAGCTTGGATTAAATGGCTTCATTTGGGAGAGTATTGTTATAACTCTTCCTATCATATGTCAATTAAGATGTCTCCTTTTTTGGCTCTTTATGGATATGATGCTCCTAACTTTGTTGATTTAGTATTTGGTGATAGTAGAGCTCCACAGGAAAAGGATATGTTGCAACAGAGCCAAGATATCTTGAAATCTTTAAAGGAGAATCTGCAGCATGCTCAAAACTAGCAGAAGTTGTACGCTGATCAGCAGCGTATTGAGCGGACTTTTGAAGTGGGAGATATGGTATACTTGAGGCTTCAGCCATATAGGCAATCTTCTCTCAAGAAAAGTGGTGCTGAGAAGTTAAAGCCATGGTTTTATGGTCCATTCAAGGTCATCAAAAGGATTGGAGAAGTGGAATATGAGTTAGAGCTTCCTGCTGATTGTAAAGTGCACAATGTCTTTCATGTGTCTCGCCTCAAGAAGGCACTTGGGCACAATGTGGTGGCCATTTCAGAACTACCTCCATTGGATGAGGAAGGGCAGTTGGTGTTGATTCCTGAGGAGATTCTTGAAACTAGGGAGCGCTCCTTGAGGAGAAGAACAATTAAGGAGTACTTGGTCAGATGGAGGAACTTGCCTATCGAAGATGCAACTTGGGAAGGTGATGGTATTTTACAACATCCTGGTTTGCGGTTGCTTGAGGACAAACAATCTTGAGGAGGGCGGACTGTAATGTCCCCTTCTCATAAGTGATTAGCCTTGTAGTTCATCAGCATATTCCAGAGACCCGTAGGCTGGAATGTGGAGAAATCAGGGTTTCCTAGCTTGGAGTTTTGTGGCATTTCATGTTATTTACTATTTATAGTAAATACTATTTATGGCATTGTACAGTTGACTATCCTCAATCATCTTTCCAGTTGGAGCAGTTGTTTATGTTCAGGCTTTGTCTTCAAAAAACTTTATTTGGTGAAAATATTTGAATAAAGGCATTAATGTTTTAATTTTTAGTTGACCCCCCCTTGGCCTAAGGTTATAACTTGAAAGTTGTTTTTTAAAAAAAGGGGTCATGAAGGGTACGCCCACATTATATGAGATATTAATATTTTATTTGAACTTTATGCCTTGGGAAAAGTGGACGCCACTTTAATAAGTGAGAATTTTAAAATAAAGTGAAATTCTTATTAAGCAAAAAGGACGCCATCTTGAGAAAATTATTTTTTTTGGAAATTCAAAGGGTCTCCTGTGTCCTTTCGTGTGCTTTCTCAGGAATTTGAATAGTTTGTGAGCTTCTATTTAATAAAGGTTTCTGCTCCAGCATTTCATCCATTCATGTTATCATACTGTTATGCTGTCGGAATGACAAATGAAATCTTGCTTCGACGATGCTACCTCCTTGCCAATTATCCAATTTCATGTTTGAAATACAACATCTAGTTGGAATTCGCTGCTTCTCATCCAGACTAGTAGATTGTGCTCAACTGAAGAAGTTTTGATGATAATTCCAGTTTTTGAGTTGTTGATTCATACACAGCTGAAAGTGAAAATTTGAATATATCTCTTGGAATAAATTTATTATGATCATGGGTATTTTTGCTTAGTGTTTGCTAAGCCAAGGCGCCCCCTTTTGCAAAGTTTGAGACTAAAATTTGAAGATTCTGATTTTTTATACCAAAATCACCCTTAAAGAGGGTCGTACCATTCATGGAAGCTTTGGAAATTGTGCCAAAAATATAGTTGCAGTTTGCTTGCTGTTTGATGATCAGAATATGTTCGCCTACCTTCTAAGAAGACACAGCAAAAGACAACATTCGATTCGGAGGTGAATTAAGTGAGTTATGAACATTTCATTAATTTTCATAGTTGCAGATTGACATTTCCAGTTTACAGTTTTCTGTATCAGACCTTTGAAAGTTCTGATTTTCGATTCATTATCAGCAGTTACAGAGTTAAAAAATTGTAAGAATTCATCTATGACCCATGTGTTTGAAGATTATTGTAATTCTTATGTAATTTGCAGCTTAATTCTTATTTGTACAAACTGTAAACAGTAGTACTGTTCCAGTTTTAATTGCTGCAATTCATTCTTCTTCTTCTCACATAAGTACCCTTGGATGGTTTACCGCCAGTGAGGATAATTTGATTGTAACACTCTTATACCCACTTCATAGTGGTGAATCCACACAATTCTGTGGATGTCTGCCGCAGCGGATGAATTAGTTTGTAATAGCTCATGGCTGGTTATCCGCCTATCAATTTCTAGCTTTCAATTTAACACTCCGTCATATGTTAGCACCTCGCCCTTAGTGGGATCTTGAGTGCACATTCTTGACGTTGAGTAGTTTCTTTCAAGTACTTTCATTTAGCTCCTCCGCCATATGACAACACCTATCCCTCATTGGGATTGAGTGTGCATTCTTGGTGTGAGTTCATTTCAAGTTTGGTTATCTATTTGGAGCTAACGCTAATCAAGTTGGCTAAGTGCTAGTTGTGTTGTGTTGATTCATCGAAAAAATTGGTTAGCATATTTCACACACTTAGTGAGCCCTCCCGCATTCGTCAGAAACCCCCAAAAGTCAAAAGAATAGCTATAAGCTATTAACTTACATTCGAATAAAATTCCGAAAAATCAAGTCAATCGGATGCACCATTTAGAAACTTAGAGTGTACAAAGTTCGCTATAACGTCTGCTAGACCCCTTCCCCTAATATGGGTTCGGTTCTGGGTTTCTAACAAAGGACTCATTTATTCGTGGGGTGTTTTTTGGTTAATAATAGAGATTTTTTATTGTGCACAAAATTGATTCAAGGTTTTTTCGTATTTTGAGCTTGGTTGTTTTGTCGACACGTTTACGGTAGACGATTAATGTAATTTTGAAATTTAGTACTGATGACGTCCAGATTAGTGGGTTTTTTTCTTTTTAGGTTTTCTCGATATTTACTGACAAATTTACGGAATAGGCAGTGTGTAATTAAAACAGTGACTGATGGAAACTTCTCCGTATCTTTGAGATTTAGGGCACTTTTTTCTAATATCCGTTCAGATTTCCTTTTTAGGGTTTTTCTGAGGAAAAAAAAAGAGGACTTCTGTACTATTGACAGAGATCTTGTAAATAGGGTTTTTCCCCTAAATGGACGGAGGTTTCAGGTTTCTGCTTCTTTCACACACAGTTCGCAGCAGATATGAAGGCTTTTCTACACACTGGGGAAATATGCAGCAGCCGTACATTGTAAGCTCTTCATTATAAATCCAGTAACAGCTGTAAAAATAAAATAAAATCCTTTGTTTTAGATTTCAGTTCTTCTCTTCTAGATTTGAATCACGGTAAAGCATTGCATAATTTTTCAGCTTTGTTTTAGGTTTCAATTATTACTAAACGATTATAGCGGTTTAGCTAAATGGCAGATTAATGCAGAGAAAAAAGTGGGCCACCGGTTTCAATGTTAGCGAAACATATTCCGCCTCAGCTTGGGCTTCTGGTGAGGCTCACCACCTTCAATGTATCAAAAAATGATTTCTAGGGCATGATTCCTGTGATGGTCTTGAATCGAACTGTGAACCTGCCATGGTTCAATGCAAGCTCCTTTGTGAGGAACAAGAAGATTTACGGTTATTCTTTGTCATTAACGAAAGTGGGCTTTCTGTTCTGTTGTATGGATCAGGCTGGGAAGTGGTTTACTCAGCCTGGTTGTGAGCTTTACAACCGTTTATTTTTGGCTTAGGGTTATGGAACAGGGTACGGCCGCGGAAGAAGGGGGGCAAATCACCGCATTACGGCGAGGAGAACAAGTGATTTGCCTTCAATTGATCTATGGAAGTTTCCTAAATTAAATACAGGTGATCTGTAGAGTCCTTTTGTCTTTGCATATAATGAGTTGTTTTCTAAGTTCGTTACTGCATTTGAGGGGTTGTATTGCTTCTGGCCACCAGATCTAAAATGTAGATTATATTATAATTACTAACCCATGTTTTAGTTTTAATACTGAGGTATACATTGCTGGTTTGTAGATTGCTGATTCATAGGCATCTACCAGGTGTTGAGCATAAAGTTAAGTACTGTTTTTTTTCCAAGGTTATGAAAATGTTATCTCAGTTATTTCATTTTATTTTGATTTCCAAGCTTTTTATTTTGCAATAAGGTGAAGGAATAGTATTACTATTGGGAATCAATGAAATAAATGTCATAGTTAATATATTCAATGTATACATTTCTACATTAAGAAAAAAGGGAAATATTTTGCTGTGGTTATCAGTCCAAGAAAATCTCAAGCAATATTAATTTGGACATGTAAGTAAAAAAAATGTAAATTCCTCATAATTACATACTAACAATTATAGATAATGGAGAATAGAAGGGACACATGAATGCTTACAAAAGACTTTATCAAATTCAAAGCATTTACTTTTTAGTAAAGAATAATCAATCTTATTTAATAATTTTTTTGGAATTAATAAACAAGAAAAAGTCAAGGTTTAGGTCCAAAGAACCAACAAAAAGCAACCAACAATCCCTAAACCTTAAACAACAAGGTTAACATAAAGTGTAGTTCTTGAGCTTTAAAATAGAGTAACAATCTTTAAAATTTAATAGGATAAAGCTTAAACTACCAACAATATCCAAAAACATAGCTAAAAATAAAGAGAACAAGCCAAAAATAGTTAAGAAATAACTACCAGAATAATAAGAATTACACCCCATGAGTGAGTAGGCTCTTCTAGTCTTTGCACAAGGTGTCAAGTTTTTCTTCTCTGGGGGTAGTAACACCATGCTCTTTCAATGTATTAGTCTCATCCTATATTTCTTGCTTTTATTAATGCATTTGTCTTGCATACTTTTCCTTTTTTGAGTTTAGCTTGTAAGATCACCACACCAGTAACATAGTGCCTCATCATATCATTACTAAAATTCATCATCTTGAATATGGCATCCTTCCTTTTGTTTATTTTCTTTTAAAATCTCAAGTAAATTATTTTGAAATTCATTTGATTTCATAATCTAGTCTTCACATGTATGATCTTTGGTAACATCTTCCTCCTTATAGTCATTTTTATTAAGAGGAAAATCGATGGGAACATTTTGGTAACACTTCCACATTTTCTTGGTGGGTACTAATCTCTTCAAGTTCCTCACACTTAGATTCTTCATAGGAAGAGCCATTCCCAAAACCGTAATCTTACTATTCTTCTTCATAAGTGTTAGGATTAAGTGTGGAAGAAGCCTTAGGCTCAATATTGATTTGCTTCACCTCCATGAAGGACTTTTTAGCATCACTTTATGGTTTATTGGCCTCCCCTGGAACACTCGCTTCAATAGTTAACCAAGAAGATATGTTAGCCAATCTTGTTGGCACTCTCCCTCTCCCAATAGCCTTCAAGTACTTGTTCTTATCTAGATTATTATTTTCCTTCATATTTGAGACAAAGCTAGTGTTGACAATCATATTAGCATCTACATATTGTATCCTGATTTTCTTATGTTTGGTAATGTCAACATGGGAAGGAAGCTTCATAACCTTAAAAATATTATCACCCTTCATGGATAAAAGAATCTATGTAGGTGTCAAGTAATTAGGGTTATTCTTACTAATTTTGACTTTAGGTCACTTCCTAGTGGTAGTGGGGGAAACAGTTTTAGGTGGATGAGTGAGAGATAGGTAAGAGTTATCTACGTCATTAAACTCAATGGTTTGAGAATTTCTCTATTTTCCTTTACTATTTTTTATCATCCTTTGCTTATATATGCTTCAAAGTGGAAGTTTAGGCAACATTAATGACCCTAGAGGGTAGTAATATAGGCATGCTATTGAGATTGAATTAAGATAAGAAAAGTATCAAGCCTTGATGCAAGGGGGATTCTCCATTTTTAATGAAATGTTCTAATGAAAATTGTAAGTGTGGAAAAAGTAAACTAAATACAATTAAATAAACCTCTTAATGAAACATTGTATCAAGATTAAACATGAATTAAACTAATTTAAAACAAAGAAAAGTTTGAAAGCGTCTCATTGTCTCCTATCTCCAAAGATTTGTGTGTCACGAGAGGACTTTCATATTTGATAAAGTACTGTGACTATTAAAATGCCTATTCAAAGAATGGAATGATGCTAAATGCTGTGATTGTGATGATTGATAATAAAACTAACAACTATGATGCTGCTGTGATATGAAATCTAGTGATGCCAAGATGCTAAATGATAATTATGCTAATGCTATTACTATTGCTTGAGTACTATAAATGTTGCAGAGTAAGTTTTTCTCAAAGATTCAAGGTCAATTCTTTGCTTCAGAAGGTTGTATATATAGATTTTTGGCATTAGTTTTGCATAGGGGTAACACAGCAGAGGCTGAGATTCAATCTAGAGTTTTGAATGGTAAGAGATGAGAAGGTGGAGCTGATTATGGGGATTGTTCCTCCCCATGAAAAAACCAGGCAAGATGAGAGGATTGCAAAATGAGAAGAAAGATTTGAGGAAGAAAATTGAGAGGATTGTCTGAAGGTTTGTCCCCAAGACTTTTCCCATGAATGCCAGTTAAATTAATTAGATTTGAAAAATCTAATTTTATTGGTGAGTGAATAGAGGGATTTGCTTTATGCCTTTTATTTAAATATTTTTTATTTATTTAAATTAGTAAAAAGGGAGATAAATAATTTAAATAAATAAACTATAGAAGTTTGTTTATTAAATTAAAATAGAAGAAGTATGATAATTAAACAATAAAGTATAAATCTTTATTTATTTAATTAAGATTGAATATGATGTAATAATTGAATAATGCCAACTATAAAGTTGTTTATTTAATTAAAACTGAAGAAATAGGAGAATTTAGAATGTGAACTATTTAAATAAGTATTTAATTTATTTAATAGTAGATAAATTTGAATATGATATTTACATTAAATTTTTTTTTTAAATAAGATGAAAATAATTGAATCAATATTGAAGAATTATGATGAACTATTTAAATAAATCTTTCCTATTTATTTAATAGTAAAGGATTTTAAGGATTAATTAATTAAATAAGTCGTATTTAATTAATCAAATTTCTCCAGACCATTTTTAGGTGTATACAACAATAACACATAGAAGGAAAAGCTCATAATTCTTTGGTTCCTTAAATGGTACAAAAGAGGGAAATGGTATCCATGCATAGTGGTAAATCTTCACTCTAAAGAAAAATATTTTATGAGATAATAACTTACTTAATTTTGCAAAGTTGACAAGGTAGTGATTTTATAGCTAGTTTAATGCTTGACAACCTTTTCACCATCTTGAAGAAAAGAGTTGATGAAATCAATGTCCTTACTTCTACCTAGTCTAGGACCTTCCGATCCTATTAACTCACCCCTAGAGCTTGGATTATCATATATTTAGTCATCGCGAACCTAATTCATCTACAAAATCTTCCCTCTTATTCTAGGATCTGAAAAACTGGTCTATGAGGACTTCACCATGCCCTCTTTTAACTAATAAATACAGAAATATCACCTTGGGCAATGATATCCCACAATTTTTATTTCTCTACAAATTAGTACATTAGGAAGGTTCAAATTGAATCCTATGACCTCCCATGGCTATATCAAATAGATGGCTAATAACACAAATTATAGTAAGCAACCTTGGAATATGGAGAGAGAATATAAGAGGCGATTTGTATGTAGGGATTATGAAGGGAAGAAATAAAAATGAATGTAAGATACAACTTATCATCATCATTTTGAATGGTTAGGTGAAATAACAGTTCAAATGGTTCTTATATGAAAGTACTTCTAGAGGTCATGAGGGAATTAACTCCTTTGCATGCATTTTTAAGAATTCACATGGCATCATTATTAGTCTTGACATAATTGATGCTAACACTCCTTTATAGGTTATACTTCAAACCCTTTATAAGATCATTGTTACTATAACTCCATATTTAGAGATTTCATATTAATAATATAGGTCCATGTTAAGTCTAGATGCAAAGAGGTACTAATCATGGTAGGACACAACATTTTTTGTAAAGAAACTAATTAAACTTGAAATCTCATCAGTAGTTGTCCAAAAATTCCAATTTTTGAGACCAACACTCCCATTTTCAAGGTAATCAACTTTCAATTACCCTCATGATACATATGGTCAACTTTGACACATTTGAATTTTTCAAAAGAGATCTAACCACCCATATATAATTCTTAATCTTCCACATTAGGAGTTCATCACTTTTGATGAACTCAATGTTAAATCTAGAGTCCCCTTCTATATGAAGATATTGAAATTCTATAGAAATGAATTTTAACTCAAATTAGGAAGCAATATCCTCAATTTTATTGTTCATTTTTATTCCAATGTAGATGCATAAATTTCTAACATTTTTCCTTTATCATATGAGATTATTCCCATTTTCCTAGACAAAACCATATTCCTTTTTGAGTAGCCACCAAAATTAAGTTTGATCCATCCCCCTTGAGGACACTTCCACTTGGTATGTTTCCTAAGAAAGTCCCTTTTATGATCAGTATTGCAAAGTTCTTTGATTATGCCCTAGTTTTTATTTATTCTTGTTTTCTACATTGATGGGAGCCTTATTGGCTTCTTAACATTAGTAGAATCCACATTCCTTTTAATTGATGAGAAAGTAGAATGAAATAAATTCATTTCAGTCCTTCTAGTCTCTCTTTAGTGTCTATTATTACATTCTTTCCATAATTGACAAATAGTATTAGGGGTAATTTGTTGCCAAATTTCCATAATGACAAGATGTTTTAAGGGATAACTATTGTGGCAACAAAATCAAAAAAGGTTATAACATATTCAAGCATAATCCACTAAACATCAAATTTAGTAAAGATAGCTTTATAAGCCTCCAAATAAAAAAATCAATCAAAAAATAAATGGTTAACTATTTCTTCTTGAGATAAGAACAAAGGGAGCATATCTAGAAATTAATTTTTTTTTTCATTAGGTTATCTTGGGTGAGAATCCTTTTGTGGTTAGAAACCCATCAAAAGAGATCAATTTTTGGCATTAAACTATTAGTCTAAATGGAGCTCCAATCAACATTGACACTTAAATAATGAGCAACAATGTATAACTTGAAGGAAAAATATAGCTTCTCGTAGAGTGATGATACTAAATGACTTCATCCTTTAGGTCATTGAAAAGATAAAAATAATTGAGATGAATTTGAAAGTTTTTGACATAACTTTCAATGTTACTATCATCCCTATTGAAGTAACAATTCTTCCACTTTTTGGTATAAATTGTTGGAAGTTTGAAGATGTTGTAGTTGTTTGTGAAGTTGCTTGGGTATTGTAATTGATGTCAACCCCTTGTATGAAGAAAGTGTTGGAATGCTATTGGTGTTGATCATGTCAACCCCTAGCATTGGAGTTGTTAGAATATTGGAGTTGTTTGTATTGATTTCAAAACATGTTGGTGTTTTCATTGATGTCCCATTTTAATATAGTTGCAGAGGTCGTTGGTCTTACTTAAATGTTTGAGGAGATTGTTGTTGTTGGAGAGTTTTGCATGTTGTAGATGCTATAGATGTGTTGAAGGGATGTTAGTAATGTTGCAAACATGTTTGGTCACTTGGTCTCTAAGTGCTTTTGAGAAAATTTGAATAAAAGAGAGTTTAGTGTAATAGAGTGGTGTTTAGTGTTTGGCTCCACATTTCTTCATGGTTGAAGATATTATCATGTGCTTTGAACATGGTGATCAAAGGTTTTTAGAGGTGTTATATTTTGAGCTTCAGGTTTTAGATCGTATTGTAGTGGAAGATGTGTTTGATGATATGTCTTTTTGGTGAAATAGAGTGTCTGGGAGAAATGAGATTGCTTTGCATTTCTTTGTAGTGAAGGTTCTGAGGTTGTAGATCTATGAACATTCTTGTAGTGTCTGTATCTACCTTCCTTTGAAGTTTTAGGTGTTGAGTTGCTATGTAGATTTGTCTGGTGTATTGGATGTCTATGTCAGTGTGTTTGGTTGCACAAAGATAAGTTGTTCTTGAGTTTTAGGTGGTTGCAGTAGTTGTGGTGAATATTCTAATTATGTCAAATATTTTGAGATTTATGAATCGCATGGAATGGTTTTGTGTGGTCCATGCTCAAGATGTTTTTGAACTTGGAGATGTGTGTTTGGAGTCTCTTGTTAGTGTTAGCATGTAGGTTTGGCTGACATGTTCTGCTAGAGATAATTGTGGAGGATGATTGTTGTTTGAGGAAGTGTTGAGAAGTGTATTTGTGTAGATTTCAGTCCCAATTAAGTAGTGACATGGTTTGGCTTCACTTCTTTATATTGTGGGAGTGTTTTGTGCAAACCTATTTGGTGTTACATGGTTGAGGTGTATATGTTTCCTTAAGGTTGATCTTACTGAGATTGTTTTAGGTTGTAGAGGGTATAAATGCAAGGTGAATTGTTGTTTGGATTAAGTGCAAAGAGTGTGTGATGTGAAAGATGTGAAGGTGATCAAGTGTGAAGATTTGAGTGCAAGCCTTAATGTCTATGAATTCCAAATGCAATGAGTAGAAGGTGTCTACATTTCAGTCTATTTGATGAGTTTTTTGTGCTTTAGTGGATCTATACCTTCAACATATGAGAGATTCATTATCAACACTTCACATTGGTAGTGGGACACCCCTTCTTTCTTCCTTCTTTTGGGAAATGATTCCTTTGGTAGTGAGCCCTTTGCAGTGAGCCTCTTTGTATTTAGTGCTGCAATTCATATATTAGTGAGCTAATCCTCACCCTGATTTTTCCCTTCTTGGGTTTTCCATGTAAATATATTGTTCTTATGTGTTTGATTTGTTTGCCTTACTACTTTACATGCTTACATTTTTGTAATGCTTGTTAAGGGTTTAATGGTAGATAAAGGTTTGAGGACTAATACAAATCTAAATCTTAATGAAGGTTTTTAATGTTTTAAAAGTATACAACTAATTCCCTCCCTCTAAGTTATCATGTGCATCTAAAAATTTGTATTAGAGTTGTTGTTCCTAGGAAGAAGCTTAACCACATGAGGTAGATCAAAATGGTGCATAGGAAAGGAGTCAAAGGTCCCTTTTTTGATGCAAAAAAAATTACCTACTAGAAATCTAGGATGGATTCTTTCTTAGTCTCCTTTAGATTTGGTGTTTGTTAGTCTATTGAAAAAGGTTATACTATGCCTACAAATGGACCATCAAATGATGATGATATTGAGGCATATGAAAAAATGGAAAAGAAAGGAATGCAATCCTAAGTATCTATGAGCTTCAAATATGCTAAAGATATTTGGAAAAAACTGAAAAGTATCTATGATAGAGATGAAAAGGCCAAAAAAGTGAAGATACAGAACTACAAAGATAAATTTGAAACCCTAAGGATGGCTAAAGATGAAGATATTACTGCCTACATGCTTAGAGTTGATGAAGTAGCCAATTACATCAATGGTCTTGGTGGAAAGTTGGATGAAAGAAAGGTTGTGAAAAATGTATTAAGAACTCTACCTAAAGCTTATAGTCATAAAGTTTTTTCTATTTAGGAAGCTTAGAATTTGGATAGTTATTCTAGAGATTAGATGTTTGGTGCTTTAACTTCTCTTGAAATAAGAAAGTTTGGTTAAGATATTACAAACAAAGAAACTGTTACAAGGTGTGAATCTTGGTATCTTGGTCTTTCTTGCAACACTATTGCTTAGGTTTGTGACATGGTCTAAGTGCCTCCTATGGTTCTTAACCAAAGCTTGTATTGGGAATTAATAGGTCTATCTTTTGGTGCAACAACAAGTCCAACAATTGGTATCGGAATTGGTCACAGGTTCAAACCCCACGCTTTTGCCGGGGGGGAATTGTTGCAAGGTGTGACCCTTGGTATTCCTTGCAGCACTAGCACTTGGGTTTGTGACATGGTCTAATTGCCTCCTGTGGTTCTTAACCGAAGCTTGTATCAGGCATTGACAGGTTGATCTTTTGGTGCAACAACAAGTCCAACAAAAACTACTTTTAAAATCTGCAAAATGGAAAAGGATGGTGGATCAAATCCAAATGATCTTGATGAAGTGGAAGAAAAATTTGTGAGAAGATGAAAAAAGTGTACTAGAAAGTACAAATGTAAGATACCTTTCAAACGTTTCAATTGTGGAAAGATAATTCATTATGGATCTAAATTTCTGATCAAAGTTACTAATGACAAACAAAAGGATCATAAGGGAAAATTTGTAAAGAAGAGTTATTATGTTGAAAAGGACATTGGTGTTTTTGATGATGAAGAATCACATTATCTTGATGGGTATGTGCAGGATCAGGATGGGCCAAAAAGTGGCAATATGATGGGTATGTGTAGGGTATGTGGCTGATGATTTTTTTTTACCCAAAATTGATGAAACAAAAAGAGTTTTTAAAGGAGATTCTCAATTTTCCACCAATATAAATTATGCTTTACTTTGAATTTAATAAATAATTATTATTCATTTTCTATTTGAATTATGACTAAAGTCCTGATTGATAGGGTGATTGAAAAACATCTATAACTTTCAAATGGCATCACATTTTTTGAATCCAAAACATGTGTCACATTCTATGCTTCACATACTATAGTATTAAAAAGAAAAAGAATTCACGAAGTTTTGACTAAGTTAAGGTGGTCAGACATACATGTTTTTATATTTTTAAAAGTTGTCATAAAAAATCATAATTAATTATTTACTTGGAAAAAATTACACAAAAATATGCATCACATCGAGACATGAATCCTCTACTTTATATATAAAATATTATTAAAAAAATATTATCATTTTATTGTGGTTAGGGTGGTCAGACATACACCTACTTCTTATTTTTTTCCCTAAAATTTAAGTACTCGCATTAAAATTTCAAATTTTCACCAAATAGATTTTTTTTTTTAAACCTAGTAGTTTAGAAACTACATTCAATTTGCTACATATTCTATTCTTACATATTTTTGAAATAATATAGATAACTTATTCAAATTTTTACGTCAAGTTTCCTAACTCTGATTTTTCTAAATTTTTTGCCACTTAAGGGCCTATTTTTTCCATGATGATCCTGCACATACCCTGATGAAGGAAGTGATGAATGATTTTTATAGCTTTAAATGTTGGAACTGATTCGACCAATCTTGAAGGATGTGTGAAGGAAATTTCTTTGAAAACAAGTCACAACGTTGAAGGAACTATGTTGACTACTTTTTATGTTAGAGAGGAGAAGAATTACTAGATCATTGATAGTGGATACTCAAATCACATGACAAGTTATAAGAGTAAGTTTGTTAAGCTGGAAGAGAATGATGGTGGTCTTGTTAATTTTGGTGATGATACATTTGCTAAGATCTATGCAAAAGGTTCAATTAGTTTGGATGGAAATCATAATATAGATGATGTTCTTTATGTTAAGGATAACCAACATAATCTTCTAAGTGTAGTGAAAATGTGTAGAAAAGGATATAATTTTTTATTTCAAAATGGTGGCTATGAAATTAGAGAAAGGGAAGCTTTGTTATTCTAGTTGCTACTAGAACAAGGACATGAGGTAATGTCTATTAACCCAAAGGTAATGGTGCAAAGTAATTTATGTCTCAAACTAATGAAATTTGGCTATGAAATAAAAGAATGTGTCACATTAATTTTGATAGCATAGTAAGGATAATTTCTACTAATGTTGTGAGAGATTTATCAAAAATTGCAAAGCCTATCAATAGAATCTGCAAAGAATTTCAAATTGGAAAGCAAAAAAAAACAAAATTCAAGCCAAAAGAATATTCCACCACATGTCCCTCATAGTTATTGCATATAGATCTATGCAAACCTACTAGAATTAGAAGCTCATGTGGTGACATGTATTTAATTTTATTAATTTATGATTATTTTAGAATGGCTTGGGTTACATTTCTCAAAGAAAAATCAAAATCAATGGACAAGTTTAAAGAATTTAAGGAAATTGTTGAAAATGAAATGAATATGAAAATCAAATGTTTGAGGTCTGATAGAGTTGGTGAGTTTACTTCAAATGTGTTTAACAATTTTTTGTGAAGATCATGGAATAAAGAGCCATTTTTCAGGTGCTAGAACTTCGTGACAGAATGGAGTTGTGGAAAGAAACAATAGAATAGTTCTTGGAAACAACTAAGACATTGATGAAAGAAGCTAATCTACTAGATTTCTATTGGAGAGAATCAATTCATATTGTAGTCTACATTCTTAACAAAGGTCAACAAAGAGAAAATAGTTCAAATATTCACTATGAGTTATGGTATGGTAAACCCCCTACCATGAAATACTTAAAAGTTTTTGGAAGAAAATATCATATCATAAGAGATGAAGAAAACTTGGCAAAGTTCAATGCAAGATCTAATAAAGGTATCTTCCTTGGATACTCTACAAGAAGCAAGGCCTATCAGTGTTACAATAAGATATGGAAGAAGATTGATGAGAGCGAAAGTGTCAAAGTGGATGAAGAACCACATCAAAGTTCAGTACTGATAAAAGGATATGAATGTAATGAATATCATTGTAGTGAAGAAGAAAAGGCTGAAGACAATAGAAAAGAACTGATAGTTGAAGAGGAAGAATCTTTGGAAAAGAATCCTAAGACTCCTAAGTATGTGTAAAAGAATCATTCTGAAGATTAGATCATTAGAGATAAGAGAAAAGGTGTGCTAACAAGAATAAAATATTTTATTGTAGAGGAACAAGTGAATTTCTATTTACTTTTTGAGGTGGAACCAAAAGCAGTGACTGAGGCATGCAAAGATGAAAATTGGGTGAAAGCAATGAAGAATGGGTTTAGAATAGATAGAGAATAATTTGAATTGGGAATTGGTCTCGAGACCGGAAAACAAGAATATGATTGGTTCTAAGTGGGTATTCTAAAAAAAGCTTAATGAAGATGGAAAATTTGTCAGGAGCAAGGCTAGACTTGTGCGTAAGGGTTACTCACATGTTGAAGGTATAAATTTTGAAGAAAATTTTGCTTCGGTTGCAAGAATGGAAGCTATCAAAATGTTTTTAGCTTTTGCAACACATAAGGATTTCAATGCATATTAGATGGATGTGAAGTGTACATTCATGAATGGTGAATTCAAAGAAGAGGTATACATTGAAAAACTAGAAGGTTTTTAGTTTTCAGAAGATGCAAATATGGTTTGTAGATTGAAGAAAGCATTGCATGGACTGAAGAAATCTCCCAAAGCTTGGTATGCAATGTTAGGTAAATACTTGTTGCAACAAGGATTCAAAAAAGGTACTACAAATAGAAATCTATATTTCAAAGTTCAAGGAGAACAAAATCTTGATTATGGTGGTAAATATTGATGACATTTAATATTTGGAGGAAATGAAGATATGCGCAAGAATTTTGTAGAAGAAATGCATAAATAATTTTGAAGAAACTTATGGTATTTTGCATAGATGTAGACATTCTTTGTAAGGACTAGTTTTTAGTGGGAAGAAACATTTCATGACATATGTTCTTCCTAATTGTGGAAAACCATTTAAAAATAGATTGGTGGCATTGATGAGTAAGAAGTAAATAGATTGGTGTCATGGATGAGTAAGAAGCAAGATTTTGTTACTCTTTCTATAGCAGAAGTAGAATATGTTGCAGTAGTTGCATGTTGTACTTGGGTTTTATGGATGAAATAGACCTTAAAGGACATCAAAGTGGACTACAAAGAACCTATTTTCATTCTTTGTGTTAATTCAAGTGCTATGAACATCTAAAAGAATCTAGTGATGCATCCCAAAACCAAGCATATATCAATTAAATATCATTTCATCAGAGAAAATGTTGCAAACAAGGAAGTCAGCATGGAGTATGTTCCTACAAAGGAACAAATGGCTAATATATTCACCAATCCTCTTCTCATAGAGAATTTTGAATCCCTGAGGCAGAAGCTGGGAGTAATTTCTTCCACATCATATCACTAAGCATTATTGATACAACATACATCCCGGGGAAGCTTCATTGATTATTTCTTAACCCTAGACAAGGAAAATGTGATCAAGTTAGGTAACTCTTGTTTTAAAAATTTCTAACGACTTGATGGTTGCAGATTTTAGAATCTTCTCTTTCTCTTTGTATTGTTTGTCAAAAGGGGAGCATATCCTTAGGGGGAGTTACTATTTAACCCTTTTCCATTGATGTCAAAGGTAGAGAAATGATGCAAATATTCAAAATAGGAGGATGATGAGTAGCGAGGAGATGCATGTCATAGGGGGAGTTGTGTGAATAACCTAATTGGTACAAAGCTTTATTGTTACAATTTATATGAGCATTTAGAGCTTTTCCATCAATGATAAAGGGGGCTATTGTTAGCATATTATTGTCATTGATGTAAAAAGGTGAGAACTATGGTGATACAAAGGTCATATTTTTGATGGGCTCTTCGAGAGCTTTCTAAAAATGTGCCTTGTAGGTTCAAAAGTTGAAAGATACACTCAGAATGAATTATTTATACTCGGGTGATGCTAGGGTTTATTACTTAAACCCTAAGGTTCTTGCAGTCATGGGGTTTAGACAAAATTCTACTTTTTTGGTGACTTATGTTTGGCGGTTGTAGGTTGCTTAAGTGATAAATTGAGCTAATTACATTTGTTCTATAACCAGCCCCATGTGTCTAGCCTTTTGACTAGTGGTGTCCATGTATTTGTTTCAAGGTGATGATCAAATGCTGCCAGGAGTCAAGCAATAGTCCCTTCAATGTAGTAATGAGTGGATGTTGAGGTCTGAGAATCACATCGAGATGAAATTGTGTGTTCGGTGTGATTGCTTTATCGGTCCCTTCAATGTGGCGATCTCTCGCTTCACATCCTTGTTGTGAAGCAGTTGGTGTGACATTTTTTTTCATAGAGAGCAGGTTTTATGTCTCTTCAACGTGGCAATGATGGCTTGATCAATGGTGGAGATTTGGCCTTGGAAATTTGATGGATACAAGTGAGAAGATTAGACAGTGCATGAAGTCATTAGGTCTTGGTGATGACATCAACTATGTACATATTGCAAGGATTGATGACGTTTCATGATGACGTAGAAGATCTATGCAGGCCTATGAAGAACCATGTGCTATTGATGAGACAATGCTAATTTGGAGAGAGGCATTTTGGTGTCCCCTTAATATACCAATAGTTTTTTGTCAAAGTGACTTGTGGAGTTTGAAGAGACCCTTGGCCCAATCACTTCAACATTTTGTTGGGGACCTCATTAGAGTGAAAGGTGAATTTCCCTGGGAGCCACTTGGATGTTCCTTTGACATAGCAATGCATGGAAATCACTTGGTGGGACATGACTTGGGAATATTGAAGATAGTTGGTGTTGTGTAATGACATGTGGCGAAGATTGATTGATCATTTTGGCAATTCACATCCATGTTGTGAATTTTGTGGAGATGATGTACATACTTAGGTGGAAGGAAGTTTATCGAAGATAATGGTATCTATCGACATGACCCTATTGTGACTCAACTTAATATAGTAGTATTCCATAGTAAAAAATCAATGATGATTGTTTAAAGGAAGACTCATCTGACAGTGGCACTTTAAAAGATGATGATGAATGGAAAACCAAGGATCTTGGTGCATAAAAGCAATATCAATGGTCAGAATTTGAAGATGGTGGTATCTGTGAGATGGGGTTAAAAATTAAATAGCATAGACAAAGTGACAACCAATACTACTAAGCTATTAACCACATCAACAAGAGAATACAAAAAAATGGAGATATCAAAATGAAAACAAACAAAATAAAGCACTCCCCATATTGTAGTTGATTCCTTCTCTTGCTCTCCTTCTTGTTATGCAACTTTTCCCTCAGATTTGTTGAAATACTCGCTCCAAACCTGCAAATGGTAGCAAGAAAGTTGGAGACAATTAGCTGTTAACCTAAAAATGGAGAAGGAAGGTTGTTTTTATAGACAACCTTTTGAATGGACGACTGAGATTAATCTTCTAGAAAGATTTCAAGATCAATGGATGGAATGCATGGGAGGGAGGTTATGAAATGGATGGTTGAGATTAAGTCTCAGAAAAGATGCCAAGATCAACGGTCCAGAATTGATGCACCAAAAATATGCCATGCATGGAAAAGCTATGACACTGACGACTATGACGCTTGACAGCTATGACAGACATGCAAGACATGCAAGCTATGACATAAATGAATGTTATGATAGGGGATTATGATAGAGCATCTTTGACCAGGTGGTGCATAAATAATTTATTTTAAATAATTTATTCAAAAATGGAGAGAGTGGAGGAAATGGACAAGTGGAAAATAAATAATTTATTCAAATTATTTATTTGGTGAAAATGAAAAGAGGAGCATTTAATTAAATTTATCAATTTAATTAAATGGGGAGATGAAAATTAGACCTTAAATAATTAATTTAGATTTTTTATTTAATAGGGAAGGTGGCATGGGATAGTTAAATAATTTTAGTAATTATTTAACTATGGAAGAATTAAATGATCATGAATAGATAAATAATTAATGGTAATTATTTAACTATAGATGAAAGGTGAAAAAAAATTAAATAAATAATAATTTATTCAACTATTGAAGAAGAGGGAGAAATTAGTGACGCGATTAGTTTATTTAATCGATCAGGATATAATAAAAATTAGAAAGTGAATTAATTAAATAATTATTAAAAATTATTTAATTAATATGATCAAACATAATTGAATAAATAAAATTATTCAATTATTGAAGGACGAGGATGAAGAAAATGACACTCACAGGCTTAGGACATTTTTCATTGTCTACATTTTTCCCCTCTTGGTCATAATGCAGTTCATTGCATTGTGTCAAAGAAATTTAATTCTGAAATATGCCTCAATGAAAGAAGAATGATGAGGAGGGTTGTGTATGCCCCCTTGAGAGGATAGGTGAGTTCAAAGAACACGAATGTGCTATCAAAATGGATGATAAGACTAGAGGATGAAGGATAGAAGAAATGTTAGCTTGGAAGGGGATGGATATTAGCGTGGAAGAGAAGGGAGGATGAAGATGGAAAGCTAGATGAGAAATGATAAGGGAACCAACTTTCATGCTTACATTTTTATATTTATCATGATTGGGCAGATTATTGTAATGGCCAACAAACACCATGATATGATGTAGAACAAGGTGTGCAAGGTTGTACCATCACGTGAGACAAGCAGTCATAGACAAGGATGATCATGACTCATACTAAGAGAGAAATTGCCCCAGTCTTTTTGTCATAATCAACCACAAACAGTAAAGACAGGAAAGACCAATCATGAAATGTCATTGCTCCTCTAAATCCTATTGTCAGAACATCCTTGAGGAACTAGCATCATGATTGCCAAAAGACAAAACAAGAATCATAAAATTAAATTCCAAGTCCTTGCCAAGTGTTTGAATGTCAAAATGTCAATTTTGTCAAGTTTGTCAAGTGTGGCGGAATGCCAGATGTCTTGGTGTCAAAATACCGAGGTTGACAATATGAAGATGCCAAATTGGTGTTGAGTTTAGGAATGACACATCTTAAATGATGTTGAGATGTAAAATTCAGAAATGACACATTCTTAATGATTTCAATGCCAAAGTGATGCCAAATTCGGGAAGGACACATGGTGCAGGAGCACCCAAAATACAAGTCTCAAAATACAAGCATAAATCTTAATGTAATGTTTTTAATCTTTTTGTTTTGTTGTGTACGGTATAATACAGCATTGATAAGGTGTAAGGGGACCTTATTGAATCTTAGATTTAATTTTGAATAAATTAGGAATCAATTTGTAGGCGTTTTCTTAAGTTTTGGCTGAAATTCGAAAACACAGTGTGTTTTCGAAAAAACGTTTTTTCTCCACTTTTAAGCCCGAATCAGCAACCCTAACTGATTTCCCGTGATGTGGAAGGAAAGCCTCGACCATTTTTGTTGGGGTTGAATTTTTTTGAACGGTGGGAAGTCTTTGATAATGGCGGTTATGTTGAAAAAAAAAAGAATCAGTGATTTTGTGTAAAGAAAAATCTGTTTTCCTGTTCTTTTTGGCGTAACAGCAAATAGATGAATAGCATAAATCTTTTATTGGAATAAGAGCATGTACAACAACGTGTTATAGTTCTGTTTTGGTATTTTTAAACTGTTTTTCTATCGCTCTTTGTTTTTTATAAAATCTGTCTTTTCTTTAACTCTGTTTTGGGACTGGTAAAAAAAACCAGAATCATGGAGTTTAGATGTTGTTTCTGAACGTACCAGGCAGCATGGGTGTAGAGGAAGCAATGCTAAACTCCAGGCATGTATATACTGTACATATGGTAGATATTAGAGGTTTTTCTTGCAAGTTGGAAGACTGTTTCTAGGCGAGTTTGGAAACCCGGCTAGAAAAGACAGTCAAGAAGCAAATAACCCAACGTAGCAGGGGTGTGCAATGTTATTATCTGATGTGTATTGTGAGTGTAGACAGGTCTAAGAAGGTGTGGAGTGGAAATAGAAGACTCTCCATTATGTTTTTGGTCAGAAAAGACAGAATAAAGCAAGGAAGAACATTAAGAAACCCTAGGTTACCCTAGGTTGAATTGTAACCCTGTACGGGCAGAAAAGACACCAATCTCCAAAAAAGTAGTCATAGCTTGGAAAAAGAGCCAGAGGAACATTAGAAATATTGGCACAATTAGTGGAAGAGGAGAGTTCTAACCTGTCCTTTTGTATTGAGAGGGCTAAAAAGGGGTTTGAGGCTTGTAACCCTGCCCAAGAACCAAGAACCCTGTTTTTGGGAAAACAATGGAGAGCTGAAGCTTGGTGTTTATTGAAGCACCTGAAGAAGATGACTTTGAAGGCTTTGGAAAGTGCCACACACCCCTGTAACAATGTTGGCAGAGTGGAGGAGTGATTGGTCTTTTGAGGAATAAAAGGCTAGATAGTGCAAGTGGAAGAAAGAGTACCAAATAACGTTTTGCAGCAGGAGATTTGCAATGATAGCAGGGTTGCTAAGGAAAACCGGGGGTGCCTCAAACTAACAGAGGACATATAGGTTGTAGGGTGAATGAATTAGCACCCAAAGGAGTTCTTAAGATAAAGACTCAAGCATTGAGATTGTGTTTTCTCAATCAACCCTGGTTCTATCAGATTGGTATCAGAGCCCAGCTAAAGATTTGGGAAAGGAATCTTGCATGTCAGACATAGAATCAAGTGATACTTCCACCATGGTGACCAATGCAGAACTGGAAAAGATGGTTGAAGAGCAGGAAGAAGACAATAAGCAGTTGAGGGAAAGAATAGCTCAACTTGAGGCAGCAGTGAGGAGTGCACAGTTTGAAGGAAGAATTCCAAAAGAAGAAGGTTGCAGAGGAAGATAAGACCCCTGAACCTGACCCCGTCTTGAAGGAGGAGCCTTTCTTGAAGGCATTAAAAGCTTTGAGTGGAAAATCACTTGAAGGAGTGCCACTATTTAGTGGAAAGATGGAACCTGACTTAGTCATGGACTGGATAGAAGGAATGGAGAACCTCTTCAAATGTGATGGAGTTACAGAAGCACAGAAGGTGAAGGTTGCAAAGTCAAGGTTGAGAGGATCAGCGTTAACTTGGTGGAAGTTTATTCAAACTGAAAGGGAGAAACAAGGTAAGCGGCTTATATCAACCTGGAAAGGAATGGTTACTAAAGTGAGAGAAGCTTATATGCCAGATGATTATGAAATTCAGCTCCACAAGAAGAGGCAGAGTTTAAGACAAAAAGACCATGATGTAAACACCTACATGGAAGAGTTTCAGAAGCTTTGTTTGAGATTGAATGTGGCAGAAGATGAGAGCCTAAAAGTGGCTAGATACCTAAATGGATTGAAGTGGAATATACAAGAAGAGATGGCTTTGCTCAGCCCCAAGACAGTCCACCAATGTTATAAGCTAGCTATCAAGATTGAAGAGAGGAATAAAAGGAAGCATGATCAGTCCTCTAAGGGCAGAGGAAGAGGCAGAGATCAAAGAGGACAGCGTGGAGGTTACCAAGGAAGAGGTGGTGACCAAAGAAACCAAGGTGAATCAAAGCTTACCGAGCATGGAGGTGAAACATCATCAAGAGGAGGATTTAATAGAGGAAGAGGACCTCAAGGAGGTTCAAACAGAGGAAGAGGTGCAGGCAGAAGTAACTCCTACTTTTCCACCATGAAGTGCTACAACTGCAATTAGCTAGGCCATCCAGCTTATAGATGCCCAGAGAAAGCTTCATCTAGCAACGAGAAAAGAGTAGCTTATGCACAAGAGGACACCGTGAGTTTAAAAACACCTGAGATCAGTCATATTGAATCAGAACTAGGTGAAAGTCTGATGTTTAATAGAGTGCTGATCAGACAACCGGTCAAGGAAGAACCCAAGCAAAGGAGAGCTTTGTTTAGAGCAAGGTGCAAGATATTGGGAAAGGTATGCAAGGTTATTGTAGATTCTAGTTCTATGGACAATATAATATCTGAGGAGGCAGTAAATAAGTTAAAATTGCAGAAGGTACCTCATGCCAATCCCTACAAAGTCACATGGTTGAACAAAGGGCAAAGTGTCTTAGTGAATGAGCAGGTTACAGTGGAATTTTTGATTGGAGGCTACAAAGACAAGCTGATTTGTGATATACTACCCATGGATGCATGCCATCTTCTTCTTGGCAGGCCATGGCAATATGATAGAGGTGTTGTATATCATGGAAAGGAGAACACCATTGAGTTCACGAAAGATGGAAAAACATTCAAGCTGCAATCATTGGTTGAGGAAGATGAGGGGCAGTCCAAGGTTCCAAACATTATGTTGAGCAGTGGTAAAGAATTCATCAAGGATCTACACCAAGGGAATGAAGGTTATGTGGTCCTAATGCAGTCCAAAGAGGAAGAAAAGGCTGAGAAGACAGTCATACCTAAAACAGTTCAAAGGCTGCTAGAAAAATATAAGAGCATTGTGAGTGATGGAACACCATCCACTCTACCACCCAAGAGAGCAATAAGTCATCAAATTGACTTCATACCAGGAGCCTCATTGCCTAACAAAGCAGCATACAAACTGACCCCTGAGCAGAATAAAGAGGTGGCAAGACAAGTGGAAGAGTTGCTGAATCAAGGTCTGATTCAAAAGAGTATTAGTCCATGTGCAGTCCCAGTTGTTTTGGCAACAAAAAAAGGAGGTAAATGGAGACTTTGTACTGATTCTAGAGCAATAAATAGAATCACAATTAGGTACAGATTTCCAATACCTAGGATTGAAGATTTATTGGATTGCCTTGGAGGTGCAAAGTTTTACACTAAGCTAGATCTTAAGAGCGGGTATCACCAAATTAGAATTAAGGAAGGTGATGAATGGAAGACAGCTTTTAAGACGAATGATGGTTTATATGAGTGGAAAGTGATGCCATTTGGCCTCTCGAATGCCCCTAGCACGTTCATGAGACTAATGAATGAGGTGCTTAAAGATTTCACAGGGATTTTTGTGGTAGTTTACTTGGATGACATACTGATTTTCAGTAAGACAGCAGAAGAGCATTTGAAGCATGTAGAGATGGTACTCAAAAGGTTGCAAGAAGAACAGTTGGCAATCAACCTTGAGAAGTGTGAGTTCTTCAAACAAGAGCTTGTGTATCTAGGCTTTGTGGTATCCCAAGGAATGCTGAAGATGGATCCAAGTAAGGTGGAAGCTATCCTAAACTGGCCTACACCAACCACAGCAACTGAGGTAAGAAGTTTTCATGGTTTGGCTCAGTTTTATAGGAAGTTTATAAGGAATTTTAGTGGTATATGTGCACCAGTGTTAGATACAATCAAGGGTGGTCAGAAAACAAAGTTTAAGTGGACTTTAGAGGCTGATAAAGGGTTTGAAAAGTTGAAAAAAGAAGTGGCAACACAACCTATCTTGTTATTGCCTAGTTTTGATAAATTGTTTACAGTTGAGTGTGATGCAAGTGGAGTAGCAGTAGGAGGAGTCCTTAGCCAAGAAGGTAGGCCTGTAGCCTTCTTTAGTGAAAAACTTAATGAAGCTAAGCAAAAATACTCCACCTATGACCTGGAACTTTATGCTTTAGTGCAGTCCCTTAGGAAATGGAGACATTATTTGCTGCCCAAAGAGTTTGTGGTCTTCACGGATAACCAAGCACTTAGTTATATCAATACCCAGGAGAAGTTAAGCAATAGGCACTTGAAATGGATGGAGTACATTCAAGCTTTCACATTTACCATTAAGCATAAGAAGGGACAGCAAAACAAAGTGGCAGATGCATTAAGCAGGAGGATGTTGACAGTCCAAGAGATACAGCTGAAAAGCATAGGATTGGAAAGTTTTAAGGATCTCTATGGTGATGATGAAGACTTTTCCGAAGCCTACAAGGTATGTTCAGACTTTGCAAATCATTTTCACAGTCAATATGCTGAGTATACATTGCAAAATGGGTTGTTATTCAAGGGCAATCTGTTGTGTGTCCCAAGAGGATCAATGAGGGAAAATTTGATCCAAGAGAAACACAATGGCAGTCTTAGTGGGCATTTTGGTATTAACAAAACTTTAGAGCTGGTACAAAGGTTTTACTATTGGCCTAAGTTAGCATGAGATGTCAGAAAGTATGTTGAACAGTGTGTAGTTTGCATGAGAGCCAAAGGGGGAGCTAGCAATGCTGGGTTATATCAGCCTTTGCCTATTCCGAACAGACCATGGGAGTGTGTGAGTATGGATTTTGTGGTGGGTCTTCCCAAGACTAAATCTGGTTTTGATAGTGTTTTTGTAGTTGTGGACAGATTTAGCAAGATGAGTCACTTTATTCCTTGCAAAACTACACATGATGCAAGCTATATTGCCCATCTCTTTTTCAGGGAAGTTGTGAGAATCCATGGATTGCCATTGAGCATTGTCTCAATAGGGATGTAAAATTCATGAGTCATTTCTGGAAAACACTATGGAGCAGATTGGGAACTAATTTATCATTTGGATCAGCTTACCATCCTCAGACAGATGGTCAAACCGAGGTGGTTAACAGAGTGTTAGGTAACCTATTGAGGTGCTTGACAAAGGAATATGGGCAGACCTGGGATATGGTGATTTCCCAAGTGGAATATGCATACAATGACAGTGTGAACAGAACTACAGGAAAAAGCCCATTTGAAGTTGTGTACGGAATGCATCCAAGAGGAGTTTGTGAGCTCAGAGACCTTGGAACAATGGAGAATAGGAGTGGACATGCAGAAGACTTCACTCAAACCATGAAGGAGATTCATGAGCAGGTTAAGAGGACAATCACAACAGCAACACAAAAGTTGAAGAACAAAGTTGATGAGACAAGAAGAGATGTGCAGTTCCAGGTGGGTGATTATGTGATGGTTCACCTCAACAAATCTAGATTACAGAAGGGGATGTCCACCAAATTGCAAATGAAACGGGTAGGACCATGCAAGGTGATAGCTAAGTATGGAAAGAATGCATACAAGGTGGAACTTCCATCGGATTTGGGCATATCTCCAATCTTCAATGTTGCTGATTTGATCAGGTACAAGGGTACAGTCAATGATGACTTTCAGAACAGTAAGGAAATATTTCTGGATATCAGTAATATACCCCTTCCAAGTCAAGAGAAAGCTCAGGCAGAGAAGGTCTTGGAGTCTAGGGTGAAAAAGTCAACAAGGAATAAGGTATACATGGAGCACCTTATCAAGTGGAAGAGCAAACCTGACTCCGAGGCTACATGGGTACAAGAGGATCAATTCAAGAAGCTTGGAATTGACATGAAACTGATACCACCTTCTAGTTCTTCGTCTTCATGCTGAGAGGGGGAGAATGGTGTAGGAGCACCCAAAATACAAGTCTCAAAATACAAGCATAAATCTTAATGTAATGTTTTTAATCTTTTTGTTTTGTTGTGTACGGTCTAATACACCATTGATAAGGTGTAAGGGTACCTTCTTGAATCTTAGGTTTAATTTTGAATAAATTAGGAATCAATTTGTAGGCGTTTTCTTAAGTTTTGGCTGAAATTCGAAAACACAGTGTGTTTTCGAAAAAAACGTTTTTTCTCCACTTTTAAGCCCGAATCAGCAACCCTAACTGATTTCCCGTGATGTGGAAGGAAAGCCTCGACCATTTTTGTTGGGGTTGAATGTTTTTGAACGGTGGGAAGTCTTTGATAATGGCGGTTATGTTGAAAAAAACAAGAATCAGTGATTTTGTGTAAAGAAAAATCTGTTTTCCTGTTCTTTTTGGCGTAACAGCAAATAGATGAATAGCATAAATCTTTTATTGGAATAAGAGCATGTACAGCAACGTGTTATAGTTCTGTTTTGGTATTTTTAAACTGTTTTTCTATCGCTCTTTGTTTTTTATAAAATCTGTCTTTTCTTTAACTCTGTTTTGGGACTGGTAAAAAAAACCAGAATCATGGAGTTTAGATGTTGTTTCTGAACGTACCAGGCAGCATGGGTGTAGAGGAAGCAATGCTAAACTCCAGGCATGTATATACTGTACATATGGTAGATATTAGAGGTTTTTCTTGCAAGTTGGAAGACTGTTTCTAGGCGAGTTTGGAAACCCGGCTAGAAAAGACAGTCAAGAAGCAAATAACCCAACGTAGCAGGGGTGTGCAATGTTATTATCTGATGCGTATTGTGAGTGTAGACAGGTCTAAGAAGGTGTGGAGTGGAAACAGAAGACTCTCCAGTATGTTTTTGGTCAGAAAAGACAGAATAAAGCAAGGAAGAACATTAAGAAACCCTAGGTTACCCTAGGTTGAATTGTAACCCTGTACGGGCAGAAAAGACACCAATCTCCAAAAAAGTAGTCATAGCTTGGAAAAAGAGCCAGAGGAACATTAGAAAGATTGGCACAATTAGTGGAAGAGGAGAGTTCTAACCTGTCCTTTTGTATTGAGAGGGCTAAAAAGGGGTTTGAGGCTTGTAACCCTGCCCAAGAACCAAGAACCCTGTTTTTGGGAAAACAATGGAGAGCTGAAGCTTGGTGTTTATTGAAGCACCGAAGAAGATGACTTTGAAGGCTTTGGAAAGTGCCACACACCCCTGTAACAATGTTGGCAGAGTGGAGGAGTGATTGGTCTTTTGAGGAATAAAAGGCTAGATAGTGCAAGTGGAAGAAAGAGTACCAAATAACGTTTTGCAGCAGCATATTTGCAATGATAGTAGGGTTGCTAAGGCAAACCGGGGGTGCCTCAAACTAACAGAGGACCTATAGGTTGTAGGGTGAATGAATTAGCACCCAAAGGAGTTCTTAAGACAAATACTCAAGCATTGAGATTGTGTTTTCTCAATCAACCCTGGTTCTATCAACACATCTGAACGAGGTCAATGTCAAGATGTCGAATTGATGTCAAATTTAGGAAGGACACATCTTGAACAATGTCGATGTCGAGATGCCAAATTTATGTCAAGTTTTGGAAGGACACATCCCAAACAATGTCGATGTCAAGATTGTTGAATTCAGGAAGGACACATCCTGAATGATGCTGATATCAAGAGGAATGTATCTCAAATTTCATGAGAATCCTCAAAATGGCAGATGACTATGATGATGCCTAAGAAAGACACTTCCTAGGGCATAATTAAATGATGGGATACCCTTTAGAAGGACACATCTGTAGAGTAAGCAAAATTTGACTAGTTTGACTGGTTTTGATATGCCAAGATGATTGTCGTACTTGATTGAAAGACTGCAGAAGTTCACTTGGGTAGATTGTTCATTCAAATTTTGATAAAGATCATGATAAATTTAAAGATTATTTCATGTGAGAAAATTATGCAATGAACCCTAATGGAATGACCTAGTGTGGCCTCAAGGGCTCATTGACAGATGGCCTTGCCTACGTCATACACTCAGAGACCTCGTAGTTTGACATGACCAATGACTTTGTCTTGTTGACCAAAGATTGAGTCATGATTTATTTTGACAAACCTAATAGGGCTGACCTAATGTCTCGAGGGCTTGAAGATGAGCCTTACCTATGTAGCAAATGTGTAGAGACAACATAGTTCGACAATGAAAAAGACTAATCAAGACTTGAATTGACGTGACTATGTTGACAAACATGACTCCAGTTTTTAGAATTTTTGTGTTTTCTTCATGATGTTTTTTGATTTTTAGGTCTTTTTTTAAGGACATTTTTCAATTTTAGGTCCTTTATAAAGACATTTTTTGATTTTTAGGTCTTTTTTTAGGACATTTTTTCAATTTTTAGGTCTCTTTTCAAGACATTTTTTGATTTTAGGTATTTTTTTAGGACATTTTTTGATTTTTAGGTCTTTTTTAGGACATTTTATGATTTTTAGGTCTTTTTTAGGACATGTTATGATTGTCAGGATCACGTGCGGTACCCACTGCAGTCTCATGATAAAAATTTTCCCCTAGTCAAGTTGAGAATGAGCTAGGAAAAATGGAATGTAAAGAAAAGGTATGACTAGCATGGACAGTGGACACTATGCAAGACTTGATTTCAACCATTGTCAACCATGGACGGAAATGTCATGATGTTGGGGTGAAGTGTTATGACGAATGTCGAAAAAGAGTATGTTCATTAGGGACAAAGGTAGATAGAGTGATAGTAGATGGCACAACAATGACTGACTACACATGGTGCCTGTTTTCCAGGTTTTCACCATGGTACTTATCCAAAGTGCCTGTTTACCAAGTTTTCACTATTGGATGAATTATTTCTCTTTATTTTTGTTATCATTATTTATTTATTATTTTATTTTTTTTGGTGTCACCAAGACACCTATTTGCCAGGTTTTCATCAAGGTGACAATTTTTTGTATTTTTCAATTTTTTTGTATTTTTTAAGGACTTTTTCCCTAGCTCTATGAAGCTAGGTATGAAATTGATAAATACTAGATCCATGGATTGCCTTGATGATGCCCCGATCTTGTGTGGATGACTGTGCTAGATGAAAGGACCTAATCAGGATGAGATGTACAAATGAAATATATGAAGGATGATAGATGTGATGAATGAAAGAGGCAATGGTAGGATCCCTAATTTCCACACTATGTAGGCCATCAGGCCTTAACCAAAAAGGAGCTTGGGCAACCAACGAGCTAGAGTACAAGTTGTCATCAAAGATACATTGAAAGACATTGCCAATGGAGGGATATGATGGATCATATGTGAGCATGGATGGATGGAACATAGTATATGGTATGAGTGAGAGTGACATAGATATAGACCTTGGATCAATAGGCGCTTTGTTTGAATTTTTTCCTTGATAAATGCCCCCATTGATTTTTTATGGAGAGGTATACTTTGAGATCGACTTTTTCTCAATTTAACTTTTGAATTTTATTTTTGTTTTGTCCGATAGCTTTTTATTTTGGCTATGGGACTTGTCTTGATCTTCTTTTTTTTCTTTTGATTTTTGATCTCCTTTTAAAGATATATCGTTCATTGGAGCTTTTCCTTTATTTCTTTTCTTGAGCTATGATTTGTTGATCCATGTCTATGATGCGAGTGGATGTGTGTGAAATGGGGGAAGTAGGTGAAGTGAAAGGAATGTTTAGTGGATGAATGGGAGTGGCGATGCCATTAATGGAATCTTTTGGACTATCCTTTTCTGTACTGTTAACATCAAAGGAGGCTTGCACATCCTTAATGACTTGGCAAGATGAATTAGTAGAGATGACAATAGGAGATTCATATCCTAGCCCAGGGTAGGTGGGATGGAAGGATGATGATTGGATATCCTCAATGGGGTCATGCTCAAAGAGTGGTTTATCGTAAATTTCTTGGTCAAACAAGGGGTTATAATAGATATGAAAAGCTTGAGGGGAAGTAGATATGGCAAAGGTTGATGTGTCATCAGGGTCCCAAAAGGTTTCAATTCAAGTACGACCATCCTTTTGTGTTCCTTCTGTAACTATCTTGACATCAACGTTGGAATTTTTATCTCTATCAGGGGCATTAACATTGTCATTTGCTAGTAAATCATCCATATGATATTCTCCACATCCCATGTCATGAATTTGCACCTTGGGGTTTGATGGCGAGGTAAATGGAGTGTATGACTTGGTCAATGAAGATGGATCAATGTAGTGAGATGATGGGGTGATGGATGTGGACGTTGAAGGCTTCACAAGTGTTGATGGGTTAATGAATTTGGAAGATGAAGACGTTGAGGCTTCACGGTTCATAGGCACTTGAGATTCCAAGACACCTTGTAAGTTGGTGCAATATTGGAATGGATCAGGGTCTCTATATATATTAATTCTGGTACCTTCAAAAGGAAATTTCAGGCATTGGTGATACATGGAAGGGACGGCTTTTAGTGTGTGGATCCATGGTCGACCAAGTAAAATGTTGTATGGCAGGTCCAAATCCAGAACTTGACAAGTGGTGTCGATAATGATTGGCTTGATTCAAATTGGAAGTGTAATTATGCCTCGAGAGGAACATTCTTCATCATCATATACCTTGATAACAAGGCTTGTTATGGCATCTATGCAAGCATCAAGAAATCCTAGTGCCTTGACCAATTTTAAGGAACACGCATTCAGTCCTGCTCCGCCATCTACTAAGACTCATCTAACCTTATGTTTATGAACAAGAACTTTGATATGAAAGGAATCATTATGGTTGGATTTGGATGACGAATAGTCTTGGTCAGAAAAGGTGATATGGTGGGGAGTCATGAGATATCCTACCATGGCTTTGAATTGGATGACATCAATATCTTGGGGAATGGAGGATTCTTGCAATGTTTTTATCTAGGATGGCCTTATGGGCAGGCGAGATGCATAACAACTCAAGGATAGAGATTTGTGTGGGTGTTTTTCTAAGCTGGTCAATAACATTAAAGTTTCCTTTAGGTTGGGACTATTTTCTTTGTGGACGCGATTGTGGCTACGAAGTGGACAGGCCAGCTTTTGTTACCTTTGGTTGTCTAGGGAGAGGAGGGCTAGCTATGGTGACCTTTCCACCATGGGTGGTGACATTGCATTCATGGGCCTTTTTGACGGTGACTGTGAAGACATGTTCATTAGTTGTTCTAATGTGATGTACTATAGGTCCCCCAGAATCTAGTCATATCCAATACGGGCATAGTTGGATTGACTATTATTATTTGTATTTGATGTAGAAGGGTTTCCAGAACCATGATCTTGCAGTGGGTTCTTGTTATTGTATGACCTGCATTAGAAGCAAACTGTGGTCCACCAACTTCAATGATACACTTTTCAATAAGGTCTTGTACCATTTTTTCAATTGTCTACAGGAAGAGGTTTTGTGTCCTTTTATTTGGTGATAGTCACAAAATGCGTTATCATCCCACCAAGATGGTTTAAACTACCCAGGGTTGTATGGTTTGGGGTTCTCAAGTGTGATGACACCATTCTGAAGTAATTTCTTGAGAACTTCTTCAATAGGCTCACCCAAGGGAGTGTATGTACATCCTCTAGGGAATTGTTTAGGTTGCCTAGGCTGCCTTTGAATTTGATTATTTTGATTGCCTTGGTTATTTTAATTTGTGTGGACAACATTAGCAGCATAGGTTTGTGTCATCATCTGTTTGTTTTATGGTTGTGTCCCTTTTAGAGTAATCATAGGACCCATAGCGTTGACAACCTTAGCATCGACTACACCATCGTTGGTGACATGTTTGTTCTTAACCCAGTATTTATTTTTGTCAGCAAGAGGAGGGTTTACATTTGTATTTTTGGGACTGTATTTTAGTCTTCCTTCAACAATGAGGGCTTGCTCAACTTGGACACCCCATTCAACTAGGTCCACAAAAGTTGTGCAACAATGAACACACAAGCCATTTTTCAGTGCACCTAATAACGTTTGTATGAACATGTCAACTTTTTCCTTTTCAGGTATGTCTATATGACAGCGACTCGCTAGGCCCCTCCATTTTTGAAAGAATGGTAAAAAGGTTTCACTTGAATCTTCTTGTGTGAGCTGGCATAAGTTGGTAATGGAGGTGTCTATGTCAATGTTGTATGTGTAATTTTTCACAAATTTTTTAGCAAGTTCTTTCCATGACTGTATTCCAGGTTGCAGTGTATAGAACCATTCTAGGGCCGGTCTTGAGAGACTTTTAGGAAACAGTCACATTAGATATGTGTGCTCATGAGCAATATCTAGACAACTTGTTACGAACTCTCTGATGTTCTGATTAGGTGTTTGTTGATATTGCCAGTTGTGAGTGGAAATTTGTTGTTGAGTATGAATCTGGGATGAGTATGTGGGAATATGTGACCCAACCATGTTTGTTTGTATTTGAGGTATCTAAAATCCCTAATTCATTTGATTGCCAAAGTTACACATTTGTTGTGTCATTTGAGTTCCTTGTCCTTGTTGAAAGAATTGTCCATGTAGCATGTTGGTGTTTGTTCCTCGGAAGTGTCCATGCGGTGCGTTGATATTTTGTCCTTGTCCATGTGTAATGTTCATATTTTGTCCTTGTCCATGTGTGATGTTCATATTTTGTCCTTTTCCATGTGGGATATTCATATTTTTTCCTTGTCCATGTGGGATGTTCATATTTTGTCCTTGTCCATGTGGGATGTTCATATTTTGTCATTGTCCATGTGGGATGTTTAATTGTGATGATGTATTAATGTTGTGTTGAGGGCCTTGAATGAAGACTTGTTGTGGGTTTCCTCCAAAGGGATTGAATGAGATTCCACCATAAGGATGTGATGAAGATTCCCCCATTGTCATAGATGAAGATCCCAACATAGGGTTTGTGGGATTTGCTCCCATTGATGTGGACCCAACGGTTACTCCTATCATTTGTGATGATGATGTGGACGTTGTAGGCATGGACATAGTAGATGTTCCTCCAATAGAGGTTGTATTAGTTGAGGTGGAGATTTTTTGACTTGAGGTGCCACTAGATGTCACATTAATGGTGTTAGTAGCAACCTATGTGGTGACCACAATGTTATTGGTAATGGGGGCCCATTGTTCATGTTTTGATGAGATGTCATGGTTTTTGTCGCGTTCTTCGGAGAAGAAGGTCTTATGGTATTAATGTCGAAGCCTTTTGGTAGTTTTTCCCCTTGGTCCAAAAGCATAGCAAGGTATCTATCAGGATCGTTCAAGACCAATTCTTCTACAAATGAAGCTATGTCAGGGTTTTGAGTGACATCATCAAAATCCTCAACTAGTACTTGTCCATTTTGGTCTCTCTGTATGAATTGTTCAAAAAGTGGATTTTGAAAGGAAATTGACATGCTCATGGATGATTGTATGTTCAAATTTCCAAATGAGTCATCATAAATCTAGTCATTGGGATTGGTGTTAGTGTTGGTGTTGTTGTCAAAGTCTTGTCCAAAGTCTTCCATTTGTCTTTTCTTTCTTTGAAGCCTTGTTTCCACCATCAAGAAAATTGCTCAAATGAAGATGATGACAATGCAAGTATAACACTAGTCTAGATTTTTTTGTCTTTTTGTGTGATAATGGATGACAATGCAAAGAGATGATAATGCAAGTATGCCAAAAGCCAAGGTGACTATGATGACGATGTTGACTTGGATGATAATGTTGATTAGGAAAATGACAATGTGGACTAGGAAAATTGCAAGGTCAAGGTGCAAAATGAGGACTAAGGTGATGAAACTGAATAAAGAGGTAACTAATGTAAGTTTTAGGTTCAAAATGATGACCAAGATGCACAATTTTTTTGATTTTTTAGGAATAAAGTATACAAGGTATGAACTAAAATAAATGCAATTTGGAGAAAGGGGTACCTAAGCACTCTAAGCTTAATCTTTGTTTTTGATTTTGGTTACCAAAGGACTTGTTGAAAATGACAAAGTGACAAGGTCAAGATGACTAGTGAGTTTTCCTAACTAGACTGTTGTGTTGGAAATCCTCACAAAAAGGACAATGACTAAAATGAATGACGAAGTCCAAGATAATCTAGTTTCGAAAACAATGATTTTGCAAATTGTGATAAGGTTGGCCTAACCCAAAGTATGCAAAAATGAAAAGCTAGGGTCAAGCTAATGTTGAAAATGATGATTATGAAACCTAATGGATGCAACTAAAATTTGAAAGATTAATCCTATGGTCAAGAATACAAACTAATGGTTGAATAATGAGGATTTTGAGCAATTTCAAAGCTGATTTCTGGAAGAGACCTCTTAGAAAAAAAATGTTTGACAATAGGCCGAGACTATTTTTTTGATGTTTTGTTGAAAAGCCTGAGTTGTCTGAGGTTGATTGTTTGTGTCCAGATTTGTGAATGTTGTGTATATTGTTTGAAAATCTAGAAAACACAAGTGACAAGCACGATGTTTGAATGTCGACAAACACAAATAAGACAAGCACAATCCTATGGTTAGGCCAGGACAATATTCGCTAGGTTCCACGTGGGTTTTCCCAACCGCATATTAGTAGCGTGTGAATCCAGAAGCTTGGCTACACAGGCTCCCCCTTATAGTGCACTCTCTTCTCAAGCCAACCAAGCTTCCAACCCCCATGAAACTCCCATGGCAGATTGATCACCTCTACTATAGACTATGAAGATGTGGATGCCATCACACTGACCGGTGTTGCGCTAGCAAATAGAAGGAAGACACTTTGTTCTTTTTAAAATTTTAACTTGAAATATGAAAAACAAAGTTCATTTTAAACTCATGTCGTTAGAATGCAAGTTCATTTTAACCATATGAGTTTCAATGCATGCTTGTGTTCATTTTAGCCCAATGACATGAAAATGTAAGTTGTAATTGTAAATTTTAGGCCCAATGAGCGAGTCATGCAAATTGTTGTTTGTTTTAAGCCCCATGAATGAAATATGCAATTTGTTGTTCATTTTAAGACCAAATGAGTGACATGCAAATTGTGGTTCATTTTATCCTCCTAAGTGTAAATGCAATTTGTTGTTGTTGTTGAAAGCAAAAAAAATTGATTATGCCTAAAAAAATGAAAAAGCTCAATTTTTGTTTCTATAGAAACAAATTTTAGACTCCCTCCAAGCTGTGCCACATGCTGAAAACAAGAGATTAGTAACTCAAAAGAAAAAGTTTAATGACAACAACAAATTAAAACAGTGATATCTTTCTCAAAACTTAGCGAAATTTTAAATCGTTTGAATCCATGGAAAGCTGAAAATCAAACCTTCAAAACCCGGGAAGTATTTTTCCAAACGTTTGCACAAAAAAATTGTTATAGGCAAAAGAAACATCGGGTTTTAGAAGCTAGATTTAAAAAACAACAAATATTAAAATGGCCATAACTTTTTCAAATCTTAACAAAATTTTAAACCGTTTGAAGTTATGAAAAGTTAAGAATGAGGTCTAAAAAACCCAGATGATAATTTTTAAAGATTATATATGGCCAATTTTTTGTGCTCAAAAGAAGATGACTGGATTTCATATGCATTCTCAGCTATAACCTGCAAAACAGTGAAAATAAACAAGAAAACACACAAATTTCTCTACAAAATTGTAAGATTCACGTCGGGTTCACCAATGTGAGATGGGGTTAAAAATTAAATAGCATAGACAAAGTGACAGCCAACACTACTAATCTATTAAACCACATCAACAAGAGAATACAAACAAAATGGAGATTCAAAATGAAAACAAATAAAATAAAGCACTCCCCATATTGTAGTTGATTCCTTCTCTTGCTCTCCTTTTTCTTGTCATGCAACTTTTCCCTCAGATTTGTTGAAATACTTGTGCAAAACCTGCAAATGGTAGCAAGAAAGTTGGAGACAATTAGCTGTTAACCTGAAAATGGAGAAGGAAGGCTATTTTTATAGACAACCTTTTGAATGGACGACTGAGATTAATCTTTTAGAAAGATTCCAAGATTAATGGATGGTTGAGATTAAGTCTCAGAAAAGATGCCAATATCAATGGTCCAGAATTGATGCACCAAAAATATGCCATGCATGGAAAAACTATTACGCCGATAGCTATGACACTTGATAACTATGACAACATGCAAGACATGCAAGCTATGACAGAAATGAATGTTATGATAGGGGATTATGACAAAACATCTTTGACCAGGTGGTGCATAAATAATTTATTTTAAATAATTTATTCAAAAATGGAGAGAGTGGAGGAAATGAACAAGTGGAAAATAAATAATTTATTCAAATAATTTATTTGGAGAAAATGAAAAGAGGAGAATTTAATTAAATTTATCAATTTAATTAAATGGAGAGATGAAAATTAGACCTTAAATAATTAATTTAGATTAATTATTTAATAGGGGAGGTGGCATGGGATAGTTAAATAATTTTAATAATTTATTTAACTATTGAAGAAGAGGGAGAAATTAGTGACACAATTAGTTTATTTATTCGATTAGGATATAATAAAGATTAGAAAGTGAATTAATTAAATAATTATTAAAAATTATTTAATTAATATGATCAAACATAATTGAATAATTAAAATTATTCAATTATCGAAGGACGAAGATGAAGAAAATGACACTCGCAGGCTTAAGACATTTTTCATTGTCTACAGTCTCAAATGGTTAAGTCCATGAAAGCAGTTTCTAATTGGCAGCCAACCGAAAGGATGAAATCAATTGGTATATTTTCCCAACCAATAGACTTAATTAGTGATTTGAGTTGCATAACAGTGACACAAATTACTAAGTGAACATAGATTGGATTTAGATCTTGTGTATAGAGGATTACATTAAATGGATATCTAATTGGAGTTTACACATTTCTAATCTTAGAAGTCTCTCTAAGATAGAATTTAATGTGGGTATGGCTCGATGCAGTGTATGCTTCCTAAAGAAGAAAGAGTGAAAACCTTAATCATTGCATCAAGTCATATTTTTTTTCAGTGGTGCACGACTCAAAAAGAGAGTCGTCTGGTTAGCAAAGAAAAGTGAGATAACTATGTTGCTGAGGTGTTTGAAGGAGTTAATAAGGTTAGAGTGAAGTGAGGGGAAATAATAGTTGAGAGTGGAGAATTGTAGTGAACAAGATTGCAGATAAAGAATGTATTGTGCTTGAATAAGTTGAACCAAACAAAAATCATGAATTCAACTCTGGATTTATATTCAATGTAAAACCCTTGATTGTATTGGTGCTTTTTGTTTTGGTTCCGCTCATTCAAACTGGTGTATTACAAAAAGATGAATGTGATGCTAAGCAAGCAATAAGTGTAGAAGAACAAGGGTGCAAAATAGAAGTGAATACAAAGAAGATAAAGAAGTTAATAATAGAAGAAGAGTCGCAAAGGGTGCAACATACATGTAAGTGCAGTTGCAAATAAGTTGTAACATAGAATTTTCATTAATACTGTAATATTTGGCATTGTAAATCTAATTGGTATGTGCCATTAGATATATGGGTTAGTGCTTAGATTAGGAAGTGGATGCTTCCTTGGAGTGGATGCTACTAAAACGAAGGGATTGGTGTCTCCACAGGGTTGGTGCCCTTAAAGTATTGTAATTGAATTTCAAACTTGTGAAGCTGGATTAGGATAGTAGATCCTACCAACATTTCTCACTGTGGTTTTTCCCAACCTTGGGTTTTCCATGTACACTTGGTGTTATGTGATGATTCCATGTATTCTCTCTCATGTGTTTTCTTATTAAGTTTTTATCTACACATTAAGAATTCAAATAGTTATTCTGCACTAAGAGTTGAAAGGTAAAAAAAATCAATATCTATTAATTCACCCCCCTCTTAGTAGATCCATGTGTTCCAACATCACTTTCCTAAAAAATATCCCAAAACTTAAATGATTTGTAGCCTTGAGTGTGAATTTATTCAAAACAATTTTTTTGAAATAGATCACTTATTTCTACTTAAAATTATATGAAAATCATAATATAGTCTCCTCTACTAATTCTTTGTAAATTGACTAAATATTAGGAACCAATTTTTAAATATTTGGAAGATATGCACTTTCTAAATAAATTGGGTAGAAACCCTAATTCTATAATAATTCACTCAATTTGGCTCCAATTCTTCTAAAATATGGACTATATAGTCTTTACTAATATCTTTAATAGCCCTTTGAAAATAAGAGAAAAATTCTCCAAAATGAGAGATATTCTCTTCGCAAAATTGTCTCCAATATTAAGAAAATGTCTTGCCTCTATGATGCCAAGATCATGCTCTAATACCAATTGTTATGGAATAAATTTCACAAGAATAATATAATATGAAATATGATGCAAATACTTGATAATAATGTTCAACATTGAGGGGGAAACCTCATAATCCACTTCGAGTGGGATACCTCCAATATTATTCAATAAGAACTTAATACTCAACATGATGCTAATACCCTACCTATATCTCCTATATATACCATACTTATGCCTATGATATCACCTAGGTTGACCTAGATAACCCTATATAAGCCTTAGGCTAACCTATATAACTAAATAACAATATAATAATGATATTAAATAAGTGTTAAGGTAGCGACAAGACAACAAATCATAACACTATACACACTATAGGGGTAGGGGCATAACAAGTGTCCACCCCCAAAGCCCAAATGAGCTTTTTGAAGGGTGAGGGGTATTTCATCCTTAATCAAACATCGAAGAAGAAGACCATTAAAATATTTTTGATAAAGAACATTATATAGGATAATGTATCGAGCTAAAATATTTCATATTTGAGTGTGACTATTCTTAGTCGCATCATCAGGAAATTTTCTAGTCTTCAAACAATTATGGATGTGATAATACTATCCCCTTGAGTCTACATGGGAACACACGAGACCATCAGGTTTAAGTTGTTCTAAGAATGCAAGAGAGTGGTGAATTTGAACCACAAAGTGGTACTATTCTACACCATCATCTGAGGATACAAGGGAGGTTGTGCTTGCCATTAGATCTACATGGTCATTTCTCTCCTAAGAACATTGTCTATGGTAAAAGAAGAGAACCAATCAAGAAAGGATAAAACTGAATCCCATTACTAACATAGCTTTCTCCTCTTAGCCTTATACATTCTCATGATATAATTTATGATAATTTTAGAGTCATCATGAATGCAGATATGTTTAATATTTAATTTTATCATGGTACATAAACTAGAAATGATAGCTTCATACTCAGAAATGTTATTTCTATAATGAAATTCTATTCAAAAAGATAGAGGAACTGGCTTTCATTTGAGTGAGATTAAAACTACACCTACCATGAAGCTAGTTTGACATCTCAATCTATCAAAGTACATCTCCCATGTAGATTCATGATCTAATATGAATAGATTTTCATTTGAAAACAAATATACTATTAGGGAAGGAATGAGATGAGGGAGCTTCTACCAATTGATCAACAACTTTTCCTTTAATTACTTTCTAAGTTACGAACTTGATGTAGAACTTTGATAGCAACATCACCCATTTAACCAACCTTCCTAAAAGGCTAGTTCTAGTAAATACATGTTTAAGGAGATCACATTTTATGATCACATGGGTTTCAATATGGAGAAGATAATATTGTCACTTTTTCATTAGAAAAATGAGGTCAAGGCATTATTTCTCTATGGAAATATATCAAGTTTCATAATCAACTAGAATGTGGTTGATGTAGTAGATGTCTCTTTCTTTTCCATCATCATCATGTTGACCTAATAAAGCTACTAAATGATGAGGTGATGTATAGATATAAAGTAAAAATGGTGTATAGGAGGATTGGCCAAATAACTTTTGATAGACTCAAAAGGTTTGTCACATTCATAATCCCATTCAAAACATATATCTTTCTTCAAAAAGTGTGTGAAGGGAAGGGTATGATTAACCAATTGAGATATGAATCTATGAATCGCCTGAATCTTCCCTTGCAAACTATGTAGTTGAGAGATGTTTTAAGGGGAGGCATGTTAACAATTGAATCAATATTATTTGTGTCAACATTAATTCCAAGATGGGAGATGATAAATCCTAAAAACTTTCTGACCAAAGATGTACTTACAAGGATTTAGTCTCATCTTATAGAGTTGAAGCCTCTCAAAGATAAGACAGATATTTTTTATGTGATCTTAACAAGTTGTAGACTTAGACAAGATTTCATCAATGTAATCTTCTTGGATTTTGTGAATGAAGTTATGAAAGATAAGAGTCATCGCTAGTTTGTAAGTTTCTCCGTCACTCTTTAACCCGAATTAAATTGCTATGTAAAAAAGGGTACCTAAATGGGTAGTGAAGAATGTCTTATATATATCTTTCAAGTTAATACAAATCTGGTTATAGCCCAAGAAGCCATCCATAAAGGATAATAAGGCATGGCCTAAAATCAAGTCCATAATTGTATCGATATTAGTGGAGGGAAAAACATCCTTAAGGGAAGCCTTATTAAGATCATGGAAATCTATACAAATGCAAATATGACCATAAGGTTTATTAGCGATGACTATATTCAATATCCAAGGTGAATAGTTGATAGGATAGATAAAACCAACTTGTAGAATATTTTCTATCTCAATCTTGAGTAATAAAGCAACCTTGGGATTCATTTTATGAGTATTTTATTTAACAAGCTTGGCATTCAGATATAGGACAATATTATGGATCACTACAGATTCATCAGTGCTAGTCATGTCCTTATATGACCAAGCAAAAACATCAAGATGAGAATGTAAAAAATTAACATGTTGTTTAGATTATTCTAAAGAGATACATTTTCCAATCTTAATCACTTTCTCAGAATATTTAGGATCAATGAGAACATAAAAAAGTATCCCCTTTAAGGAGAGTACTATATTCTTTAGGATAAGGCATAGGAGTACCATTATCCATAATAGATAAAGAAGCCTTCTCATCAACACTCAAAATGGATTCTCTATAATATTGATGCAAAGCTAGGAGGATTCAACAATACATCTCAAAAATCTTCAACAATAATTCAAATCAATCATTTTTTAACACATGCTATTAGGGATTTTATATCACATTGGAAACATAACTATGGCAGCCCACAATTTAATGCAACGAACAATCATTAATAACTTCCACAAAAAAAATAATGAAGCCAATCACTCTGGTGAGATTGAAGAAAACATAGTTATAGAATTTTCCTCCAATTTTTATGAAGATCCAATGGTGGAAATGAAAGTTAAATTGTATTTTTCCCAAAACTGCAAACCCTAGGTAGGGTTCAGACCTGCCCTCACAAAAATGGTCACAACTTATTCAAATCCTAATGAAATTTGATGAGACTTGAAGAAAATGGAAGTAAACTAATATTGAAACAAAATAAAATTGGTTTCAGATCCAAAATATACACTTTACAATGCGTACCATCACATTTTTTAGACTGTAAATTCTGCACAATATTGTTAGAATAGGAAGTCTCACCGAAATAGGCATAACTTCCACAAAACTCAATAAAATTAAATGAGACAAAAAGAATTGGAAACTAGAAACATATATCATTCCATGCATATATGATACTCAATTATTTGTGTCCATACCAGGCCCTACAAAGCACAACTTTAGCCTGGGAACACTATAAAAAATCAGAAAATGCACACAAAACTTGAGGTTGCCATTCATCAAACTTCAAAAAGAATGTCTCCAACCCCCAATTCAAGTTTTTGAGGGTGTATTTATACATTTCCAACCACAACCAACCATTTTCAACTACTTTTTTATTAGTTTTTTGATAAAACACCTTAATAACGGGTATGTATAGGATCATGATGGGCCAAAAAGTGGCGATACGATGGGTATGTGTAGGGTATGTGGTTGCCGACTTTTTTTTTACCCAAAATTGATGAAACAAAAATGGTTTTTAAATGATATTATCAAATTTCCACCAATATAAATTATGCTTTACTTTGAATTTAATAAATAATTTTTATTCATTTTCTATTTGAATTACGACTAAAGTCCTAATTGATAGGCTAATTGAAAAATATCTATAGTTTTCAAACAATATCACATTTTTTGAGTCCAAAACATGCATCACATTCTATGCTTTGCATACTATAGGATTAAAAAATAAAATTGAATTTCATGAAGTTTTGACCAAGTTAAGGTGGTTATATACACGAAGTTTTATATTTTTTTAAAAGTAATAAAAATCATAATTAATTATTCACTTAGAAAAAATTACAAAAAATATGCATCACATCCGGACATGAGTCCTCTACTTATATCTAAAATCTGATAAAAAAATATTATCATTTAATTGTGGTTAGGTAGTCGACATGTACCTACTTATTTTTTCCCTTAAATTTAAGTACTACTGCATTGAAATTCCAAATTTTCACCAAATAGATTTTATTTTTTTTATAAATAAGCCTAGTAGTTTAGAAACTACATTTAATTTTCTACAGATTCTATTCTTACATATTTTTGAAATAATATAGATAACTTATTCAAATTTTTACGTCAAGTTGCCTAACTTTGATTTTTCTGAATTTTTTGCCACTTAAGGGCCTACTTTTTCCATGATGGTCCTACACATACCCTAACACTTTTTGACAAGTTGCTTGACAACTTTCTTGAGCAAATTTTACAATTTTTACAATATGGAACAACTTTAAACATTATTTGACAAATGACTTAAAATATGACTTCCTAAGACTCAAACACCTCTAAAATGGTTCGATAAACCTTATTATAAGACTCAATACATAAAATAAAGAAACTATTTACAAATGGCCTCATGGAGGTAAGAAATAAAACATGTGCTCCTACCCCAAATTCCTAGGGGAAAAAGAATTCAAGCCCCTTTGAATTGTCTTCTTCCTAGTCTTCCAGTTACTTTGCACTTTGTCCTTTGTCTTTTCAATCATCATTGGTCCTTTCTTCCTTTTCTTCTTCTTATGCCTTCTTCTATCAATCATTCTTGCAACTTGGAGGTCCCAAAACTCCATCAAATCATCATACACTTTCCCTTGTCCTTCATAACCTACACATACATAGTCCAAAAAAAAATTAGAAACAAAATATAGAGACCTTAAGGTCTCCTGCTTGTCTTCTTGCACTTCAAATTCCTCTTCACCCATAACCAACTTATCCAATCTTGACACCAATTCACTTGCAACCTCAATGTCCTTGTTTTCTTCTACCTTGATTAGTTCTTCTTCCTCTTGTTTGAATTTTCAATCACCAACCTTACTATCCCATTCTTCTTTGAAATGGCTATATATTGTGTCCATAAATCTACTTCTTCATCTTTGGCTGAATTTGCTACCTTCTTTTTTTTTCTTTGCTTCTTCATAATCTTCTTTTGAGGCCATCTTAACATCTTTGACATTGGTATATTCCAACTCCTTAGTGATTTCTTAAGAAATTCATGTTCCTTGGCCAATCTTTCCAACTCTTAGCTTATCTCTTCCATGGCTTTCTCAAACTCACTACTGAATTTGGCTCCATTTTCTGACAAACATTCATCAGTCATTCAACAAATATTTGTTAGAAAAGTGACAAAATGATGAAAATAATTTCATCGCTATTTTTTTCATTGAAATTCTGACAATGCATTAAATGTTGAAATAATAGTGCATATTCATCAGTCGTCGACATCATAAAATGACTTGGATGGTCTTCATAATATCGATGAAAACTTTGTGTATCTACCGATGAAATACAACCAAAATGCAATTGCAATGGCTCTTCCAAAGCATTGAAACAACACCAGAAGTTAATCGCCATTTCAACGAAATGGGCAAGGAGTTACGACGAAGCCTTCGTCTTAGCTAAGCAACTTTGTTGGACCTTTTATGTGATTCATTAGTAGAGTTTGTCGAAATTGCGACCAAATGGGCAAGGAGTTACGACGAAGCTTTCGTCGCAGCTAAGCAACTTCGTCAGACCTTTTATGTGATTAGTCGATGTCCTTCGTCGAAATTGCGATGAAAGTGGCAAGGTGTTACTACGAAGCCTTCGTCGGACCTTTTGTGTGATTCATCGGTGGACTTCATCTAAATTGTAATGAATCAGGCAAGGAGTTATGAAAAATTCTTCATCACAGCTATAGAAACTTTTTCGGACCTTTTCAGTGATTCGTCAATGGTTTTCGTCAAAATTGCGACGAAACAATGCAATTTTTTTTTAAAAAAAATTATTCGTTGAAATGTACCATCGTGGAGACTCTTGGCAATGACCATTGAAGCCAACCCATTCGTGAGAGATCAATCATCAGCATAGGATAGAAAACTCACTCTGATAGTCCATGTCTTGGCAATGACTTCCATCAGCAAGACAGATCCAATGTCACACTGATCTAACCTCTTTAAGAGTTTTGAACACTGCTGGTTATTAGCAAGACATTCTGAGGGTCTCGCTGATTAAATAAGTGTCTAAGAGAAAGTAAACAAATGGAACCTATTAAATTTCTTATTTTGGGCTTCTTTAAATCATAGAATAGATACCAAGTCAAATAATATGAAAAATACTTACTTCCATACAAATTAAATGATTATTCTCACAATGGCAATTGTTTAATTACAACAACAATTCCATGAAAGGTTATCCATGCTTCATAAGAGATGACCCATCATACATATAGACTACAAGATGCATAGAAAAAGAATTACACTTGAGAACAACCAAGGGCTAACAGGGGAAGGAGTTAAGAAACAAATCTACCTATCATCACAGTTTTGTTGTTCCCCTCGAGAGAATCCTGGAAAGACAAGTTTACAATACCAAGTCAAATAATATGAAAAATACTTACTTCCATACAAATTAAATGATTATTCTCATAATGGAAATTGTCTAATTACAACAAAAATTCCATGAAAGGTTATCCATGCTTCATAAGAGATGACTGATCATACATATAGACTACAAGATGCATAGAAAAAGCATTACACTTGAGAACAACCAAGGGCTAACAAGGGAAGGAGTTAAGAAACAACTCTACCTATCATCATAGTTCTGTTGTTCCCCCTGAGAGAATCCTGCAAAGACAAGTTTACAATACCAAGTCAAATAATATGAAAAAGACTTACTTCCATACAAATTAAATGATTATTCTCACAATGGAAATTGTCTAATTACAACAAAAATTCCATGAAAGGTTATCCATGCTTCATAAGAGATGACTGATCATACATATAGACTAAGATGCATAGAAAAAGTAGTACACTTGAGAATAACCAAGGGCTAACAAGGGAAGGAGTTAAGAAACAACTCTACCTATCATCACAATTCTGATGTTCCCCCTGAGAGAATCCTGCAAAGACAAGTTTACAATACCAAGTCAAATAATATGAAAAAGACTTACTTCCATACAAATTAAATGATTATTCTCACAATCAAAATTGTCTAATTACAACAACAATTCCATGAAAGGTTATCCATGCTTCATAAGAGATGACTGATCATACATACAGACTGCAAGATGCATAGAAAAAGCATTACACTTGAGAACAACCAAGGGCTAACAAGGGAAGGAGTTAAGAAACGTCTAGATTGAAGAGAAAATGTGTAGGGAAAATGTTGAGCAATGTCAAGAGAATAGAGCTTGTAGAACATATTCTTGACCTAATCAAGCTCTTGAACAACTTAAACAAAATTAAAATACTAGCACATACATGAGACATGTAATGAACTTCCAATATCTGCTATCTTTTTTTTTTGTATTGAAAATATTTTAAGGTCCATTACATATCATGAAAATGCCTATCCAACATTAGGATCAGAACAAAATCAAAGCATTTCCATAAGAAGAAATATACTGTATCAGTACTTTACAAAGCAAGAAAGAAACCAAAAGAGCACCAGTTGTTTTCAAAACCAACATAGACAATACAAATTTTTGTTAGCAGCACCACAGGTTGCTGCTATTCAAATCAGCATAAACAATACATAGTGTTGATTACATTATCCTCATTGCTAACTTCTTCAATATCAAGGTTCACCATTTTTTCTCCTTGGGGGTCCAACTGCTGGGGGCCACGTTGTCTTTTTGGGCTTGCAACTTCATCAATTGCTCTATGGAGCTCATCAAATGTCTATTGGAACAACACGGCCTCTTCCAAGCTCAACCTACAGGCGGGTCCACTTCTTAGATCCTCTCTAGTATTGTTAGTAGCACCTTTAGTTATTGACTTCAAGAAATTCTCCATTGAGATCTCCACAAGAGTTGAAACCTATAGAGCAATAGACTAGAAAGTGAGTCTCTTGCAAGACTCAGTAAGTACCCTCTTGATACCCTTAAATTTATCATCATTTCTTACCTTCCACAAATTCCACATGATCTCATTGGATAAGAAATACAAAAATAGCTTACAATCAAACTTGAGCTTGAAATTACAAAACAAAATATCATGGAAATTAATTTTACCATTGCTATTCCAGACCTTCAGCTTATGGCATAATAAGTACCAAATTTTTTGAGCTTAAAAACATTCAAAAATAATATGTTTGATAGTTTCCAGAGTCCTGCAGATACTATAGATTTCAACACTTTCATGGTTAGATTTATAGGGATCTATCTTTTTCATTAATGCAGAGGTAGGTAAAGGAGAAATAATTATAATTGTAACACTATAGTCCAGTAAATTATGTTCGTAATTTATGTTCAATGGACCTCAGTTTTATCATTATACTACCCATCTAATACCATATTTTAATCCAGGGTTCAACTATCTCAGATCTAAAGAAGCACCTTCAATTAACCATTTAAAGTACTATAAAATAAGGTGAGCCTTTTACTTGAGAAAGATTGGGTACACTTGTAGGATTAAAGTTCTCACAATCATCAGGATTTATTGGCACACAAACACAACCTACAACATATGAAGTAATGGATGACTACAAGTTAGTGAAATGGTCCTTAATATGTGAGTGGTTTGCAAATTGATTGGTAGAAAATAAGGTTACAAATAAATCTACATGAAAAATTATGAGGACAATCTAATGTAATCATCAAAATAGATGAAAAGCGCAAAGGAAAGAGCCGAGCTACATCTCTAGAGCCTAAAAAATACACATGCAAGAAACATAAAAAAAGAAGAACAAACTAGTTTTTGGATGAATACAAAATGGTGCCTTCAGCAAGTGATTCATATGCTTTCACACCTAACATAGGACATTAAGAAGATTTTAGTCTTCCTTTGTGAAATTAACTACTTACAGAATAAACCCAAAAACCAATATTATATACCTCCATGTCTAGCCGAGGGTAGGTATAAGAGAAAAAAAATTCTTCAATGCAATGCCATAAAATACCAATGTGTGTGTAGGTTTGTATTACTCAAAATATCATTTCACTGCCTAAGGAAAAATACCAAAGTGATGTTTTAAATTTCAATCTTCACATAGGCTCCCTTATTGCTACACATGCATATACAAGCATTATTTGAGCTCTAAAATATTCAAATATTAAGGATTTAATTAGCTATAAGATGGAAAGTTTTGTTTAGACATAATCCATCATCTTTTACATATCTTTATTCACTCATAGCGCTTCAGATAAATTTGTGTAAGAGACAAAAATGTGAATCTTTTATGACAAAGAAAATTCTTAAAAGGAGGGGGGAGAGAGCAAAGGGTAGGGGCAAGAGAATGCTTGAATGTATAGAAAAGTATAACATTTTTATCATTATAACAATGAAACGAATCTTAAGTTTGAAGCATTAATATCATTTACAACATTTATGATCAAGAATGAATGTAAGTAGAGAAACTTTTGCATACCTGCAGATGGTACAAAATTTATGGTTAAGTCAAAGCCTCCCATCAACAACAAGATCCAAATATTTGTGTATCTATCTCAATCGAGCCTCTAAGCCCTTCAGAGCTGTCAATTTTTCCACTAACCTGTTATGCACAAAAGTCAAATTTTAGAGTTATGTCACCACTAAAAACAGAAGAAATAGAGCTTTGAAACCAAATCCACACACAAACAATGTGGTATTCATACAAAGCCATACAAACAAACTAAACTCAGAACATTGGAATGGAAACAACTTCAAATTATGATGCAGAGCATGGATTCAGGGTATAAAGAATCATTTTTCTGCCACCATAGTGAAAATTTAGCACTTTCTTTCATCTTTGTATATTGGTTTGATGCTTCAAACGATGCATTTCTTATATTGAAAAGTGCATTACCTTATTGAGCTTCTCTTTGTTTTGAGAATAGTTTAATATTCTCTACTTAATAGGGCCAACCATGTGATGATGGAAGCTCATTTGGCCCCTTCCCCCCTGCCCCCTCACATCACTCTCAATTCCCCATAGCCAATCATATAACATTAATCATTCATTCATCCATTAATAACATATAACATTCATTAATTAACATATTCACATTCATTCATTAACATATAATATTCATTCTTTCCAGCTTTCACATTATCAAAAATATGGTTGTCATGATATGATTACAATCACTTTTTTTTTGTTTCTTTTTTAAAGCTAAAAAAATATGAAGTGGAGTATCATTTTCTAAATCATCTATCCCCCCTTTAGTTGTTCTGCCCTCTGCTTGTGATCTTAATGTACGCCTAGTTGTCTGCTCATGACATGGACGTCGCTATAAGGGGGGTCTGTTGCAATAACAAAGAAATATTAAATTGATATGTTTTATTATTATTGTTACAAGTATTTCATTAATTAAAAGAATATTCTAGAGTGGTTCTCTTTACCTGATGGGTCCACATCGTGTTCCTGAACTTCTATTATAGACTCATGCTCAACATGTTGAACACCCTATAAATCCTGATTTGTAGTGGAAACATGAAAGGTTACATTAATTAATACACCAATTAAAATTAAATATGTTTAAAAGAACATGAGAGTGGTCCTCTTTACTTGATGGGGCCACTTCATGTTCCTGATCATGCTCAACATGTTGATCATGCTCTACATGCTCTAAAATTGAAACACAAAAGGTTACATTAATTAATACACCAATTGCAATTAAATATGTTTAAAAGAACTTTAGAGTGGTCCTCTTTACCTGATGGGGCCACATCATGTTCCTAATCTTCTCTAGCTTGATCATGCTCAACATGTTGATCACACTCTACATGCTCAAAAGTACCGAGATGCACACCATGACCTTCATCTATAGGTTGTGGTCCACCCTCACCAGGCTGCATTCCAATGTCATGTGCAGTATTATCATTGCTTGAATGTTTAAAAAAATAGACATGTAATTACTTTATGGTGGAAATTAATATTGAATAGATTGCACAAGTATTCAATTTTAAATAAAATTTATTGAGTTTATTTACCTACATGTCGGATGTAGTGGAAGGTTGTGCTTGCCTAGTCAAGACTCTTAGGTGTTCAGTCACGACTCCATAGCCTTGCTGGAAGGAAATCTTCAGGTCATCTTCTGTGGGAACTCTATTGAATTGAGAGCCCTACATTTTTGCATAAGGTCATGAATTTTGCTTCTATGGTGTGATAAAACCAATTTTTTTTCAATTTATTATTTGGATACTATATTTCATTTATTGATACTTACAATTCATGCGGCTAATTTCATATAACCACCAGAGCCAAGTTTGTGTTTCCCGTGTTTTTCTAGTCTTTCCTTTGTTTCCTTCGATGTGTCAGGAAGCCTATGAAAAGTTTTAAATACATTAGATTATATAAAAAGAAAGAGTAATCAGTATATAATTACATTGTTGATAGTATCACATACCTTCCTTTGCCCGGTGGTTTCTTTCCTTTTTTCTTTTCAGCCTTCTCCTTTCCATCCAACACTAGGTCCTTCCACTCCCTCTCTGAAATCATGGGGGACGCTCATACTTTTTGTTCTTCTCTAAATGTGACCTATATTGGTCCCTCGCATACTTTAGATAGGTACCAGCTTTCTTAAGGACCTTGGTTCGCTTGAATGTTTTATCACCAACAACACAACTAAAATGCTGTTTGCTTCCATCTTTAAATCTTGATTTTGGGCATTCCACTGCACGCATGGTGGGGTCCAAGAGCTCCAATGTAATATCACTTAGATGTTTATACAAAAATCGCTTCTACAAAATGATCATGGGATCAATAGTCTAAAAAGAGTGATCAATAAGTAAATTTCAATTGGATGATATATAATAATAATTAAAACATTTTAAAGTACCTAGGACCTTCTCTGTCTTTATGGGAACGAAATCCTTGGTCACCACAAATGTGACTGGCAATGTTCCCATACTAGTAATACGGGAAGATCCAGGAAATGTTGCTAAAACATCACCAGTACTAGTGGCCTCTGCATCCCCAAGTACATGGCCTGACGCATGTTCTGACATGTGTTCACTGCTAGAGGGTGCATTAATGGATTCCTGCATGGTATGTGTTTCCGAAATTTCAAATGATAATATAGGCACAGATGATGGGGTTAGATGATGTGATGTATGCACAGGAAGATCAGGATGTACACATGTACCAACCCCTACTCCTTAGGCAGCACTTGCAGTACCTTGATCATGGCAAGGAGCATCATGAGGAGGAAAATAATCCTATAAAAATAACACATATTTTAGTTCATGACATAAAAGAGTACAAAAAATAAAACCATGAATGACCTTATGCTATAATTAAAGACCTCATGACAGCTTACTTGCAAGTTTTGTGATCTCTCAGTCAATATTTTAACCCTCTTTTATCTCATCTGTATGGGGCACTATGAATATCAACTTAACGATTTATTCATTGTAATTTTTTTGGATCTTCCTTATCATATCAAGAGGGTTTGCTGAATAAGTGATGTCATCATCACAAAATATTGACGGCACCTCACTATGGATGCTCTTGTCTACTGCTGGTTCCTTTCCCTGATTAGTCGATTGCAACAAGAATATTAAAAACATTATCAAAATTAACTCAATAAACTTATGAAAAAAACATAATAATAAAAAAAAAATATCGTATCTAATTTGTACAATTACAATGAGGTAAACCTGTTGGGTAGAAGCGCTTGAAGATACATCGCGATTTGTGCTTTGGGCTAGAGCCTTCTCTATACAATCAATGTCTTGCTGTGACAAAAATTAAATATAAAATATTACCTAAATGAAACCACAGACTTTTGAAAAACATAAGAATAAATGGTATATTGGAGTCATTAATTGGAGGTTGGGTAAAATGGTGCATAGTATGTACCACCCCCATAGTAACTGTGTTTGTAACTAAGTGATTCAAATTGTAATCGATTAGTAACTCTTCCTCTATAGTTATTGATTTTATCGCATAATGTAATACATCATTTCTCAGTCACCAATATGCAATTGGGTTGCTTATTTGTTGACCCAGGTTGTGTATTGTTTATAAACCCTGCAATATTCCCTGATGCTTTTGGCCTTCCATCAATGTATATAGCCACTCCTTTATTTTAATCCTTATCTTTTAGTTGTATATAATTTGCTGATAGTGTGTACCTACGCATACTTCATGTATATCGAACCAGTTGCATCCAATCTTTGTAACTGTAACAGGGTCTGACATACTCCATCAATTTAGTAAATTTTTTGTAACAGACCTTTATGCTGTCCATGCAGAATAGGCCCAAACCATGTAATGACGATGGTGCTATGTGATATATCCTCTCGTTGACACAAAAATCAGTATTTATTGGAGGAAGTTCCTTGGGTACCCATTATTTCCGTAGATGTTTGTACCTCAAGGGCACCTCGACGTTTCCTATGCTCTCATCATCATAAAAACATGACCCCCCTTTAGCAAGAAAAAATTCCATGCATTTACATAATTTTCTTCTAATCTTTTGACCTCTAGTTGATCTCCCTCTTTTAGACATGCTACATGTCTCGCTTTCCTCTTCTCTTCCTGAATCTCCCTCGCTCGAGGAAGATAGATCTAAAAAATACCTATTTGGTGGTACCTACACTCATAAGGATGTTGGATGAAGTTCTCTCATGGTGATGTGATCCCAAGGTGACATTATGATTAATTTATCATTTCATCGCTAGAATTTCACAGGTTATAAGGTAATCAAGTCTTGATAGATTGCAAGTTATTGTTACTACTGTCCAAATGTGTCCATCACAAATCAAATCTACTTAACGTTTTAACTCCCAAACTTGTAACAAGTGTTAAATGTGACTATGGTCCACCAGTTCCACAACCAAGGCCTCAAATGTATTCTCTAATTGTAATCAAAGGATTTTTGCTCTTCATTCAAGTAAATAATCTTGAAGGGAAACATCACCAAGTGGTTTATTGGACACCTACATGACTAAAAATAGCAGAAAATTTACATTTAATTTCCATATGTCTAAGTGGTTAACGGGGAGGGAGTGTGTACTAGGCGTGGTTAAGTCATCATAAGTTTATGCTTTGGCAATATTTTTTTTTTAAGTCATCTTAAATCTTCCTATGTCTAATTGCTAGGAGACTTTTAGTATGTTTTAAGGTAGGATGATTGATGAAAGAGCCCAAAGAGCCTTTCTCCATGGTATCCAGGTACACATAGCAGCGGTCTTCTCTTATATGGTTGGACATGATTTAAAGAACTTAGCTAGAAATTTTTCATTTAACCTAAGGTTTTCTCATAATGCCATCATTGGAAAAGTATGATCAAATTATTCTATTATGAATAATTGGTCTATGTGCCTCTAGTAATCACTATAAATGTTTGTAAGGATAAAATGACTAATTGCATCAAGTAGGAGAGAATCAACTTTGAGTTCCTTCAAAGATTATATTCCTCTATTCATAATTTTTAAGGGTTGTGTGTGTGGAGGAGGCTATCACCACCAAGAAGGGAGGAGACCTTTCCTTGTATTCTTTTAGAATTTTCATTATTCTTATTTATTTTACACTTACATTTACAAATACACATACATATGCATTTACTGTTTTCATTTATTTCTCATGTAGTTTAATAGTTTGATCGATTTCATATTATATGTGTTGAATACTTTATAATTTCAATTACATTAATTTATGGATATGTTGTATCTATAACACTACAAAACCATATGCTCTTTGCATTTACACTTGCATTTAGAAATACACATTTATATACATAGATATAGATTTCTTTAATGATATGTTGCATTTATTGTTCTAGGAGAGCATCCAAGAATTGCATTTACATTTACATTAAAAAATACATATATATATATATACATATACATACACACACATTACTGTCATTAGCTGATATTAGACACACACACACACATATATATATATGTGTGTGTGTGTATGTATATAATGGCATTATGTTCAGAAACAACCCATTAGGTCTGCACATGGATAAAAATTCATAAAATCATATCTCCCATACATGTTTTGTTGAAACCTAGGCTTGAACCTCTCATTTCACATGCTTTTCTTCACAAAACTATTGAGAACAACAGCTATACCTTCTATATTTCTCATCCTACACCCTATTCATGCATCCTACAATTACAATAGTATCCATGGGGCCTCCTTCGCAAGCTACAGTAATCACAAAAGTGTAAGAGCCCCTTTATATCATGTTTCAACTATAAAACCCTCAAAAATAGGGTAACTTAGATTATGATTTGTTGGTGAGTTGTATGGACAAAATCATTAGCACCAACTCATTCTTGGAGTCTTTTGAAAGAGAAGCGAATCAGGTGGTAGTTAAATACAAACCTTATAGTGAAGGTGAATGAGGTGATCAATTTTGAGTGGCCAACTAATGAAGATTACCAGAAATGGGTAAATGTATATTTAGCTAAGAGTGAAAAGGGGTAGGCTACTAACAGTTGAAAAATCAGCTATTAAAGTTACAATAGATTACAGTTTTGTTTTTTGGTGACAGTCTAGGCACAAAATTCTTGAAGTTTTTTGTTGCTGCATCAACCATTCTCAATAGGCACGATGAACAAGATTCTCTGGGGAAATTGTTGTTGTAACAATTTTTTGGAATATCACAAGGCGGTCCAATTGGCTGGTGACATGGGTGCTTTATGACCTGATGCTTTTATGCTTCTTCATTTTCTATAAGAAGTATTTCAAGGCCAGAAGTATGGGTTAGCAAGTTAGATATTTTTGGTCAATTCTAGATGAAGTTGTAGAGCAAATTGTAAAGTTTGATGGTTTTAGGGAAAATGCAATTTAGGTTTTGAGTTGAATTCTTTAGTAGGTTTTGAATTCATGGGGATTTGATGTTTTATGACAGTATTGGCATTTGAATTGATATGATTAATTCAAACTCATGTCTCTCCATTGTACAAGCATATCTGAATTTTGAATAAAATGATCATGGGTTGTTTCATTCATCTCACTGTTGTGGTGTGTATGATTCTTGTTTTAGGTTTAATTCAAGGAATTAATTAAAATGCTTGAATGGGATTGTAGGTGGATATGTGTTGTATAAGGATTTTATAAGTAGTATTGGCTTAGAATACATATTGATGAGATTGTAAGGCAATGTTATCAAGGATCCTATATGTTATGTGTTAAATTTGTCATGAACCCTTAGATGCTTATAAATTTGACTCCTCCAATGGATATATGGCACTGATATAAGTTGTACTTATTCGTATGGTTCAGTATTTGTTTTCCTTTACCTAGAGCTTGCTACAAATTGCAAATCAATGACTATCTTATACTGTGAAATGTTGTTGTAGTTATCTCATGCTCCAAATAGTTGATATTATTGATAAACAACCAATTCTATTTGGTATTATCCTATTATGTTGAGCTATTTAATGAGATTATCTGTTGTTGTTAATGTTGTTTATGATGATGGTGTAGAGGTTGTAAACGCATTAAGGGATCACCCTCCCGAGTCTTGTAGAGCCAAAAGTGTAGGAGGTCTTTCAAATCCTCATCAGTTGGTCCAGGTCCTTTGAGGCTGCTTTATTAGAATTGGAAATTCCATAGGTAGATTAGAAGATCAACCTCAAGCTTATCAAAACAACCAACACCTTGCATATGTTTGTGGTGGAGGTATTAAAGAAGAATTGTATGCCTCTATTTCCATTCATTAGATCTACCTTAGCCTAGCATATACTTGGGCTAAGTCTACAATTGCTTCAAACTCATGCGATGAAGGCTATGTGTGATGAAATCCTAGATCTTAGCCAAGATGTGATAATGGGAGTTATGCTCAAGGTAGCATGCCATTTGATTAAAGATATGATAATTCTCCTTTAGGACCTCTTAAATGTACCCATTGCAGACTTAAGGAGACAAAGATAAATATAAGGAAAAAAATATAGAGAGAGAGACAGGGAGATAATGAAAAACATAAAAATATAAAGGGAGACAGATCACTGATCGTGAGGCAATTCGCACTAGGACCGTGGTTGTGGGTTGAAAATATTCAAGATGCCTCTAAGAGTGATTCCTGGTAGACGTGGTGGTGCCAGAGGTAGTAGAGGTGGCATAAATGCTGGTGGAAGAGATCCATTAGCTGTCGAGGGTTTCAGAGCCCTCCAGAGACAAATCGATGCATTATAGGAACAAATGAGAAGAGGGTTAGACCTGGAAAGGAGAGGAGAAAGCAAGGATGAAGAAGAGGTGGAAGATACAGATGTAGAAGAGGAAGAAGAAGCTATTGATTGAGATCAAATGTGGCTGATTAGGGCCATTTCAAAGATCAGAAAAGACCTAGAATAGAAGTCCCCAGTTATTCTGGAAGTCTGAACCTGGAAGAGTTGTTCGATTGGATCAACGAGCTAGAAGAATATTTCAAGTATGAAGAATTAGAGGACCTAGATCAAGTTAAGTTCGCAAAAATGAAGCTGAAGGGCCATGCCAATATTTTGTGGAAAGAGGTCCAGTTCGAGAGAAATCTAAGAGGAAAAGGAAAGATCAGCAGTTGGGATCGCATGGTGGAGAAACTGAAGAAGCAATTCATACAAGTAGATTACGAGTTAGATTTGCTGAAGAAATTGCAAGGGTTGAAGCAAGGAAGTAGATCTGTGAAAGAATACACAAAATATTTTCACAAGATGATCATCAGAACAGGCCATGTAGAGGCCAACAAGGAGAAGGTATCCCATCACCTTAATGGGTTACGACCGAGCATTCAGGAGGAGCTAAGCATGGTCAGAATGACCACCATTGAGGATGCATACCAATTTTCCCTAAAAGTTGAGGAGAAGCTGAACAAAACATTTGATAGCAAGCAAAAAGGCCAAGGAGGTCAAAGCGGATGGGGTAGTGGAAGATCTTTTGGGAGCCAAAATGAGGATGAAAGGAAAAATGAAGATGTGGGTACCAGTCAAATCCAGAGGAATGATAACTTCTACCACCCTTGTGATCAAAAAAGTGGTGATCAAAGAGGTAGAGGATGAGGAAGATTTGGGCCAAGGCCTGTAAGAGGTTGTTTTAGAGGAACTTGTTTCCATTGTGGTGAAGAAGGGAATCAAGCCTATGAATGTCCACAACACCAAGGAGGGACAGAAAGAAGGCCAGAAGGTCGTGGAAGGGTTGCACATGCAAATGAGGAGGTGCAGTCTGAGCATTCAAATGATGTTGAAAGGGGAGAAGCCCTAGTCGTTAGAAGAGCCCTGGTGACTGAAGAGAAGGAGCTAGAACAAAGGAAGAATATGTCCTGCACAAGGTGTAAGTGTGAAGAAAAATGTTGTGAGGTCATTATTGACAGTGGGTGCACCGATAATTTGGTGTCAAAAGAGATGGTTACGAAGTTGAAGCTGAAAAGGGAAAGGCATCCACATCCATATTAGATTCCCTGGTTGCAGAAAAACCACAAATTTCTGGTCAATGAGCAGTGCCTAGTGAAGTTCAAGATCAAAAGCTATCGTGATGAGGTAGTTTATGATATCATCCCCATGGATGGATGTCACATGTTGTTGGGGAGGCCATGGCAGTTTCATAGGCATGTTGTACATGATGGCCATGCAAACACTTATTCCCTGACAAAGGATGGAGTCCATCATAAGTTGAAACCCTTGAAGAAGGACGAAGAAAAGGTATGCAGTAGTGAAAGAATTTTTTTTATTGATGGAAATAAATTTTTAGAAAGCATGAAGCATGAATGCATGTGTTATGCATTGATTCCAAGAATGGACATGGAAGATAGTGAGAAGGTGCCAATAGAAGTTTATGGACTATTGGATGAGTTTCAGGAGACTATTTCTGATAACGTACCTGAGGGTTTACCACCGATGAGGAAGACCAATCATCAGATTGACTTGATCCCTGGAGCCAGTTTACCAAATAAGGTAGCTCATAGAATGACTCCTACAGAAAATGAGGAGTTGAACAGACAAGTTCAAGATTTGTTGAGAAAGGGTTTGATTCAAGAGAGTCTAAGCCCATGTGCAGTACCTGCAGTACTAGCACCAAAGAAGGATGGGGAGTGGAGAATGTGTATAGACTCTAGAGCTATAAATAAGATAATAATCAAGTATAGATTTCCCTTTCCAAGGATGGATGACCTGATAGACTGTTTGAGTGGAGCACAGTACTTCACGAAGATTGATCTGAAGAGCAGATATCACCAGATCCAAATTTGAGAGGGTGATGAATGGAAGACTACCTTCAAGACCAAGGAGGGCCTGTATGAGTGGTTAGTCATGCCTTTTGGGCTAACCAATGCACTGAGCACATTCAGGCAGCTCATGAATGAGGTACTGAAAGAGTTTCTAGGGAATTTTGTCATTGTGCAGTTAGATGATATTTTAATATTCAGTAAGTCCCTAGGTGAGCATTTGATGCATATTCCTAGTCTTTTAAAAGTTGAGAGAAGAGAAATTATTGATTAATCCAAAGAAGTGTAGTTTTGTGAAGAAAGAGTTAGTGTATTTGGGGTTTGTTGACTCAACAGAAGATCTCAAGATGGAGCCAGAGAAGGTGAAGGCTATTCTAGAATGGCCTACCCTAAGAACTACTACTGAGGTGCGATCTTTCGATGCTTTGGCCAATTTTTAGAGGAAGTTCATTAGAAACTTCAGTAGTATTTATGCACCCCTGACTGAAACAATGAGAGGGGACATAAAATAGTTCAAGTGGAGCACCGGAGCAGCGGAGAGTTTTGATTTGTTGAAGCAGAAGGTGACAGAGCAACTAGTTTTAGCCCTCCCAGATTTCAATAAGGTGTTTCAGGTGGATTGTGATGCCAGTGGTTATGCCATTGGAGCAATGATGAGCTAAGAAGGTAATCCCATTGCCTATTTTAGTAAAAAGTTAAATGATGCAAAGAGAAAGTACTTTGTGTATGATCAAGAATTTTATGCAATAGTTCAAGCATTAAAGAAATGGAGACATTATATGTTGCCAAAGGAATTTGTTTTGTTTACTGATCATCAAGCATTATAGTATCTGAGTAGTCAGGGAAAGTTAAATCAGAGGCATATGAAATGGGTAGAATTTTGGCATAGTTATATCTTTGTTTTAAAGCATAGGAGTGGCAAGTCAAATAGGGTTGCAGATGCCTTAAGTAGGAGGCAAACATTGTTGATAGAGATACAAATTGAATTGGTTGGGTTCAATTAACTCAAGACACTGTATCCTGAAGATCTTGATTTTGCTAAGGCTTGGAAAGCTTGCAAGGAGCTTGTTACAATTGATAGGACAAAGTGGCTGGATTTCATAATCTAGGATGGCATGTTGTTTAAGGGAAGCTAATTGTGTATTCCAAGGAGTTCCATGAGGGAGAACCTAATAAAGGAGAAGCACAGTGGAGGAATGGCAGGACATTTTGGTCAGGATAAGACCATTGCCATTATCAGTGAGCATTATTATTGACCTCAATTATCACAAGATGTGAAGAAGTTTGTGCAGAGTTGTAGGGTATGTCAGATGGCTAAAGGAGTAAGCCAAAATATTGGGTTGTATCAGCCCTTACCTGTACCAGAGAGGCCATGGGAGGATATAAGTATGGGATTTTGTTCTTGGTTTTCCAAGGACATAGAGGGAATGATTCAGTATTTGTGGTAGTTGATAGGTTTTCGAAGATGGCACATTTCATCCCATGCCAAAAGACCCATGAGGACCTTGTGGAAAAAGTTGAAGACAGAGTTGAAGTTTAGTTTTGCACACCATCAACAAACTAATGGGCAGACTGAGGTTGTGAATAGAAGTCTGGGTAACCTACTGAGATGCTTGGTATAAGATAAACCCAAGGGATGGGACTTGATCTTGCCCCAGGCAGAATTTTCTTACAACAATTCTGTCAACAAAAGCACTAGGAGATCACCATTCTAGATTGTGTATGGAGGCGGTCCCAAGACCACTCCAGAATTGAGGAAGATGGTCCAAGAGAAGAAGACAAGTGCTGAAGCCGAAGACTTTAGAGAGCACATCAAGAATATACATGAGAAGGTTAGAGAACATATTAACAAGATGAATATGTAGTATAAGGCTAAGCTAGATCAGAAGAGGAGATATAAGGAGTTTCAGATTGGTGATGAAGTGATGGTCCACTTGACGAAATAAAGGTTTCTAGTGAGAACCTATAACAAACTGAAGATGAAAAAGTTTGGTCCCTGTAAAATTGTGAAGAGGCATGAATCGGGGAATGCATATGAGGTAGAGTTTCTAGATGGAGTCAACATTTCCCCTGTGTTCAATATATCAGCTTTGACAAAGTATCATGAAGGTGGCACAAAGGAAGTACAAACAATAGAACAGTGTGGCATTCTAGCACCTACTTCAAAGAAGGAGCAGATTCAAGAAATCTTAGATAGCCGTGTGGGAAGGAGTACCATAAACAAGAAATATGAAGAATATTTGGTGAAGTGGAGAGGAAGGCCTATGGAATATTCATCCTGGCTGTCTACGGCAGAGGTTGACCGTTTGGGTTTTCCTCAATCATCTGAGACGTGACGGGGTCACTTCTCAAATTACCATGGGTGTCTAATGTAGGAGCATTCGGTGGTGTGAGGGCAATCTTGCATCACCCAAAAAGATGATTTCCATTTTTGTTCCTGATGTTTTCTTTTTGTAGATGTTTTTCATTTTTGGATACCCTTTTTGTCAAATAAGGGTTTCCAACTTTCAGAACTACTTTTTTGCTTTTTCTACTTAACTTCTATTTTTAGCAGGTTTGAATTTCAAGTCGTGGGAGGATAGAAATTTATGGGAAGGTTCAGGATGAAAAATTACACTGTCTGGTAAAAGAATCAGGTCAAGATCATTCATGATTTGAAATTTATTCAAGTTCCAGTTTCTGCTTTTTGCCCTGAAAAACCTTCGGGCTCAGTTTGAGGCACTAAACGATCTTGGATTGGCCTGAAAATTTGTGGATAAACCAAAGTAGATGTCGTAGGCCCTACTCTGTGGAAAATTTTCCTCTCGAGAGCTTTCTGAAAAGGTATTATCATTGAAGATCCAACAATCCGATTAAAAGATATGGCTTCCGGAAGTTGGTACATATTTTAGAAATGTGCTAATTTTTACTGTGCATTTAAACTTTAATTTTAAATTTTAATTTTGGTGCCAAACCACCAAAACTCATATCTTGAATGTTTGTTTTTGGTTCCAAACCGAAAAGGGTCTATTTATGGGCTAGTTTCTAATTTTTGGGTAATTTTTTGGGGAAGAAGTTCGCATGCTGCGAAAGGGGGAATTTGGGTAATTTCTGTAAGTCTATAATTGCATGTATCTCAGAGCTTGAGGATTTGAGATCCTCTGCATGTAAGAGTTCAATATTTTTGAATAAAATATTATTCTGTGAGTGTTATTTTGTGTCTCAGGTTTGCGCCCTCGTCAGTTATGTGTTGGCATTAATTGTTGTTGGGTTTCCCTTTCAAAAAATTTAATTTATTAGGCTTGTATGTGTAAAATAGGGCTTATTAAAGCATAAGTAAGTCCATTTTAATTGAGAGGCCCAAACAAAGTGTGAAAATATAAAGGAGTACATTTTTCTACACTATAAAGCCTAATTGATATAATCAAGAGATGGTAAAAGATTTTAGTAGAATGTACAATGTAACCTTGAGTATATAGGCAAGGTAGTGAAGTTGGAAAAGTTGAGTACAATGACCAAATACCCTTCCAATTATGGAACACTTGTTAACTCACATGAAAAGTGTTCTTGTGAGTATCAAGTGACCATGTAAGAGGTGTCTCACAAAGTGAGGAAACATGTCTCAACCACATGAGGTGAGACAAAATTCTAAATAGCCTAAGTAAACTTAATAAAATATTATAGGTCAAAGTAGAATTTGATTACAACTAACTCGTTATCTAATGACACTATTTACAGTAACACTAGTCAATGAGCCTTAGGATTTTTTATTGGAAAAAAGTAGTGGAGATAGTATTATGCATCTTTAATCAATAAAATTAGTGCAAAACATCACTCTAAAAGAATATTCAAGTGATCATAATATTTATTTGGCTCATTTAAATGTGTTTGATTGTCAATACTATATATATTCTAGTTTAGAAGAAATTTTTTGATTAAATATATCAAATTTGTATCTTGTTGGATATTCTAATGTTGCTAAATGATATAAACTTTGTAATCCTATCACAAAGAAATTGATTGTTATACAAGATGTGGTTCTAGATGAAGGATTGTGGTAGTGGCAAGAAAGTGTATAATAAAAGTATTAATCATTATGGTTCCATAGAAATGGTTTAATGTTCCTCCTCTGCCCACAGACTTAAGTGCACTTTCAATCTATAGTAGTAGCGCAAAATTCAACTTTTCCAAGCTTAAGTTCATCGATTTCTATTGATAACACAAATCCAAGTTTTCTTATTCCTCGAAGCATTCTTCATCCAATCCCAGTGCAAGTTTAGTATCAAGTCCAAGTTCTTCAAGAAAGTTAATAATCTTAATTGAAATTTATGAGAGAAGTATTAATGTGAACAAAGCTATTAATTTTACTTTACTTAGTCATGTTAATGTTTAACCATATGTGTATGAAGAAGAATGTGAATGTAACTAGAAAATATAGTTTGATGTTATGAATGAAGAAATGGATCCAATTATCAAAAATATTGTATAAAAATTAGTTCATCTTTCAAAAGGTAAACATGGGTTGATGTCAAATATATTTATAAGGTAAAATATCATGTTGATAGTCCATGAAATTACACAATATAAGATTAGTTTCCTAGAGATTTGCACAAACACCTAGTGAAAATTGAGATTTGCACAAACACTTTGTGAAAATTATTTAGAAACCTTTACTTCAGCTACATAATTTGATACCATAAATATTATCTTGTCAATTATTGCACAATGCAAATTGATTGCATGTCAAATAGTATGAAATCGACACTTTTTAATGGTGAAATAGGTGCGAAGGTCTATGTGGAGCAACCAACAGCCTATGAAACTCTAGGTTAAGAAATTAGTTTACAAGTCAAAAAAAATCTTTAAGTTGAAGTAGGCCCCTCATGCTTGGTATGCAAGGATTGGTAGATGTTTATAAAATTAGGGATTCAACAAAAGTTATTTAAATCCAACCATGTATGACAAACATGTTGATAGGGAAATGATTATTGTTTATCTTTATGTTGATTAACTTATTTATATAAGTAATAGTAAAATTCTAATAGAAAATTTTTTTTTAAAAATGAAATATAAATTTGAAATGTCATATCTAGGACCAATGCATTTCTTTATTGATGTGGAAGTGCAATAGCAATCAAAATATATATTCATTTCTCAAATGCAACGTGTAGTAGATTTATTAGAGGAGTTTAGAATAAAGACATGAATAATAGTTTCAACTCATTTAGCATTTGGTGAGAAATTGGTTATGAAATATGCAAGTTCCAAGATAAATGTTATTTTATATAAAAACTTGGTTGGGAGCCTCATGTATCTTACAATAACTAGATCCAATATAATGTATGTAATGACTTTAATCTTTTAGTGCATGCAAGATCTACATGAGTCTCATTAGCATGCTTCAAAAAATAGTATTAGATTATATAGGTGCAACACAAATTTTGGAATAAATTAATTTTAGTAAAAAATGTCAAGTGGGGGGTTTTATCACTTACATCTAGAATAATATCTTGGAGTAGTAAGAACAAAGAAAATATTGGCTATCTCATTATGTTAAGTACTATATATTGCTACCACATCCACAGTTGTCAAGCCATATTGATTAGAAAGATCTTTCAAGATGTATACTTGTTCCAAGAGCATACAATAATAGCACAATTGCAATAAGAAAAAAATCCTATATTCATACTATATTGAAACACATAAAAAATCTAATATTATTTTATTTAATATTTAATTTAAAATGAACAAATAGAATTGAAATTTTACCGTATATCTAAACAAATTGCTAATATCTTCACCAAAACTTTTCTCAATAATATTTTACAAACCAGTCAAACAATCACACTACTGATTATCAAAGAAGAAAAATTAGAACGTTTATTATTGAAGAGCAGTAACTGGTAGCTTTTCTCTTTTTAATTAGCTTGTTTTTTATTTACCTAATTTGTTTTCAAGAGTTCATTTAATTTCTGTTCGACTGCAGCAAATAATATGTGTCATGTAAAAGCTCCTTTTAAAGATAAAAGGCTCTTTTAAACCTTGCTGCTACTGTAGAGAGATAAAGGGCTATTTATTTTGTTGAAGTCTGTCAATAAATACTGTTATTTATATATATCTTTTTGTGCAACTGTGATTTTCAAATTTCTGATTTATATTTGAATCAAGAGTGAAAATATATATATAGATATCTATATAATTAAAAAAAAAATTCTATAAAATGAACTGAGCAATTATATCTCGCCTAGAGGTAACTGAAACATCGGAGTCACCTATTAAATTATTTTAATAACATGAACCATGAAATAATAGTGTTTGATCCATAAAATTTTAATAACATGAACCATTGAAAAACACAGATAATGATATATATTAAAATGATTGAACCATTGAAAAACACAAATAATGATAGCAAGTTCAAACATTAATTTATCTGCCATGTCTCAATGAGCAGGCATTCAAGACATGGCTTCAGAGTTATACACAATTAACTGATAGCTTATGGTCTGTTATAAATCAAATCTGTTAAGATCGAAAACATTTCGAATCAAATATTTGTATCAGATCCTTGTCCAGCATACAAAATCAAGTCTTAAATTCTCACTAGCAATATGGGCTACTTTTTCATTCTTGCTATTCTCAGATGATCCCTAACGGATCTGGGTATGTTTGGTATCTTCCTTATCCGATAATGAGGAGGCTGGTTAACATTCTCCACTCCATCTTCATCTGCACAAATATCATTTTAAACCAATAAATTGTTTCATTTGCTAGTTCGGTCTCTATATAATGACCTAAAAAAAGAGAATTTAGAATCATAGCCGTTTAAAGAGTAGGAGATCTCATAACTCTGATACAGTAAAAGCACAAACCCGAGCAAGAGAAAGACATCTATTGGGGGGTACAGTAGCCAAACCAAAAGAAATAACAGACATTTTATAAAGAGAAGGATGATATACCTGCATTGTGATTCTTAACCTGACTATCCTGGCTGTAAAAAGAAACATTCATCAATTAATACACAACTACGCATTGATTTTCGAATAAAACCCTAATTCTATAAAGTATCACCCTTTACTTTTGTCTAAGATCGTTGAAGCAGAACACAAAAATGCACACAGAGATTATTTGAATTAGCTAAGCATGAAATATACTTTAACCTGCCACCGATCACTCTCTCTGGATTTGCCAAATCTGATATCTCTTCAATTCGAGGCCCTTGCATTTGGTTGGAATGCCCTTCGCCTTCTGAATGCACTTTCGCTGAATTCAGAGAAGCTGTTGATGGGAAAGGAGACTCTGGGTTTGCCAAATCTGATACCTCTTCAATTGGAGTCCCTTGCATTTGGTTGGAATGGCCTTCGCCTTCTGAATGCACTTTCACTGCATTCAGAGAAGCTGTTGATTGGAGAGGAGATTCCTCTTCCTGTGACTAGTCATGAAGGCCCGGAGCCCTACAAGGCTTTGTCTTTTTCCTCATGACTAGGTTTTGCGCATATACCTCTTCCTGTGACTGCGTTGTGTTTCTACCTGTATAAAAATTGTTACGAATTTAAATCTACCAGATCCTAAATGGCGTCGTTCTTCTAAGCATTAAAAAGAATATGATAAGACTAGCTCTCACGGGTAGATAGGATGGTCGTAGATTGGTTTCTACTGGATTTACTTCAATATGAATGAACCACCGTAGTGCCTGCTAATAATTTCCATTGATTTATTTAAAAGAAAACAGTTTGAAGGAGAGCTGATGGTGAGAACAGAACCCGAGGAAATATTATTGGCCCAACAAATTATAAGAAATTTTGAATCCCTGCCGAAGCCACATTCTTATCTTGCACCTTTGAAAACGTAGTACAGGTGATGATTACTAGGTGATGATTATTTATTATATTTTATTTATTTGTAGTCTTGTTCATTTGAAAATAATATCTTCTATAAGATTTCATTGATAGAGCATTTATAAAAGCACCATAATGAAATCATTAGAGTATTTATTATAGCACATCACCTAGCATCTTTTAGGAATCGAACTTAGAAGAATATGAATCTTGCATCAAATCATTCTCGCAACTACTAAGATCACTTCTCCTCTATAGATTAATTGAATTTTTAAGTCAATAATAGAAAACAAACATTATAAATATTGTAAAATAGATATTTGACATCTAAACAAAAAAAACATCATTAAAATCAAAATCAAATACCATATTTTTATTTTATTTTATTTACACATTTAAATTCTACATTAATTTATAATTATCATTATCATTAAATTACCTTTATTATCTAATTAATATGAAAACAGATATTTAATATATCATCTATATAAAAATATATTGTACCATATTAAAAAATTATATACATTTCTTTAATTGACTAAATATTTTATATTAACCCTTCCAATAGTTTTAAAATTTAGTAAACTAAAAGGTAATTTTAGTAGACTTAAAAGAGGGGAGAAATTGGAAGGATGGTGAATGTTATTGGATTGATTATTAATAAAATATATTATAAAATATGTTTGTGATTGGAGATTACATTTGGTTTTTGGGAAAGGTAAAAGAATCTCAAAATCATCAATAATATCTTTCAAAATCAAGTGAAAAACAAAAGGTTGATTGTTTAAGAGTAAACTTTTAAAATGGAAGAAACTAAGACTAAAGGTGAGGAATTAATTGAAACTTTGCACTTGAAGATTATGAAGAAAAAATATTTAATTTTTAAAAATGACTAGAATATAATATTTTAAAGCTATTTAAAATATAATATATTATTTTTTTAATATATACATTTTCATCCTTTATATATAGAGAGAGATAGTAAATACAACCACAATCTATCATATAAATCAATTAATAAAATATATAATTATAAAATATGTTCAACAATTGAAAAATACATTTACCTATTAGAAAAGGTATAATAATCTCAAAAAATCATCAACAAGATCCTTTAAAATCAATTAAAAAAATAAGAAATAAATTTTTAGTACTAAAAATTATAATAGTTTTTTCATACATCATTAGAAAATATCTAAAAATGAGTATCAGCTGAAGATTTATAATTCTATTAAATTTAGATATAATTGTAACAGTGAAAATTGTATATTTATACATTTTCTTCTTGTATTTTTTATTATTATTTATATTAGTTAAAATATATAAAAAATTACTTATATACAAATTTAGTTTATATCTAAATTATTATTATTAATTTTTAAAAATGTATTCCTCATGTTTTAGATTTTTTAGTATTATGTGAAATAAAGTTTACAAGTGCAAACCTTTACTTAATTATAGATTTAATATCCTCTTTTTAAAATTCAAAATTTAAATATACTTATTTTTTATTATTTCACTAGTTATTATAGTTGATTTAATGCATATTCTATAAATTTATAATATTAGTTGTTGTATTTAAAAAATTTCTTTATTTATTTGAAAAGGATGGAATAATCACCAAAAAAAACATATTAGGGTTTGATTGATAATGTATTTATGAGACCACCATAACATAAGTATTAAGAGTATTTATTATAGAACATCATTCTAGGTCCATTAGTGGTATACCTTTGAAGAATAAAACTAATGTAAAGTAGTTATAACAAATTGTTGTGTAATTGTGGAAAAATTCACCGCCAACAATTCACCATGGCCGAAAATTCAACCGAAAGTAATATTTTTAATAAAATCAAAGTTTTTGAAAGACTTGACCGCAAATTTTCAACCATGGTGAATTATTGATGAATTATTAATGGTGAATTTTCCATTAATCATTGCTGACGATGAATTTGCCAATAATCCTCACCTGCACTACGTTTCCAAAGATGCCAGATAAGAACATGGCTATCAAGGTTAAATGTGCCCAACACTTCGGAAGGGATTCAAAACTTATGAAGGAAAAAGGCAGAGGAATTTTTACAGAAAATAATTAAAGCTTAAAAAAAATATCTTTAACACAGAGTTGTTGCTCATTAATTTATGTATGCTCACATTCGCCTTATCTTTCAAAGTAAAAATCCATATACCAATATAGGTAAAAGTTAAAAGTCACGTGAAAAACATTCACGGAAGGGAGGGCACAAAATAAAATTTTCTACAAATTACCTAACTAACTTTTCCCGAACAAAACGTATTAAATAAAGTGTCCTTTACTTTAATATTAAAACTTAAATATCAATGGTTACCCACAGTATCGCAATGGGTAACAACCCATAATGCGATATCGCAGGCAACGGTTCATTGACTGGCAGTTAACGACTGGTGGTGTAGATGAGGCATGATACTGCAGGGGTACGGTTCGTTGACTGGCAGTTAACGGCTGGCGGTGTAGATGAGGCATGATACTGCAGGGGTCTTCGGACGGTGGTAGGTAGGAGGACGGTAGCAGCTGGAGGTGATGGCAGAAGTTGGGTTTACATTCCAACACTCCCCTTAAACATAACTGCACTATCCACAATGCCCAATCTGTTTCTTTGAAAAATGAAATTATCTCTTTCCAGTGCCTTTGTGAAAATATATGCACTTTGCTCATCTGATCTGCAAAACTCTAAAAATATGACACCATTGTTAATTAATTCCCTAATAAAGTGATACCTGGTATCAATGTGCTAGCTTCTCTTATGGAAGACTGGATTTTTTGAGAGAGCTATGGCTAAATTGTTATCACAATAAATTTGTGTTGCCTCCATTTGTTCATTTTGAAATTCTTTCAAAATTCTTCTCATCCAAAGTGCCTGGCATGCTGCACTTGTGGTTGCCACATATTCTGTTTCAGCTAATGAAAGATAGACTATTGGCTGCTTCTTTGAAGACCATGAGACAACTCCAGTTCAAAATTAAATACATAACCAGACATACTTTTTCTGTCATCTTTAATCTTGATTTATTCTAATGAAATATGATTTTAATTTTAATACTTAAAGAATCATCTCTTATTTTTTCACTTGCTTATAAAAGATCTTGTTGATGATTTTAAGATTCTTATACCATTGCCGAAAATACAAATGTTTTTCCAAATTTTTGAACATATTTTATAGCACACTTTATTAAAGTCAATCATACAACACTCCTACATCAACCATCGTCATTTAGATTTCTCCCCTCTTTTAGCTCTAATAAAAATATAGTAGTTAATCCTACACTACTATTACATCCACCATCCTTTCCATTTCTGCCCCCTTTTAAGTCTACTAATTTTTTTACTTTTTTTAGTTTGTTACATCTACTTTAGTTTAATAAATCTAATAGTGTACAAAGGATATTATATTTCCACATAGCACAAATGAGCAAATTGGACACAAATTTCAATTAAGATTGTAGGCATCCATTAAAATCTGCAAACCCTAAACTTCATATAGGGGTTAGTATTTCACAAATCTATCAAAATGCCTCTATGAAATACCTTGCAAATGCTTCAAAAATGCAACAAAGGATGAAAAACTAAAAGCATTATGAAAGCAACCACAAGTTATCTATTCCATAGTGGATTGGTGTCACATGTGCTAGCGACTCTTTCCCAATCCTTGATCAAAGCTCAAGATGATGTAAATGCAATGGAAATGATGAGCAAGATGAGTTCTCAAATTAATAGAGTAACCTTGCATAAAAATTGTGGATCCATGAATGAGAATGAAGGCCTTCTTTTATAGATTTTCTTGATGATAGATTGGCCAAGATGGTGAATGTGGGACTAAAGATCCACTAATGAGGAGAGGCCATTTGTCAAATGATGATAGGCCAATGGTTGTGCAAGATTTGGGAAGAGTACCCATGAGAGGGAGAATTTGAATTCAAATTTTGCAATAAATTTTGAGAGGGGGACAAGAAAAACAGCAATAAATGCAGTGTTGGAGGGACAAATCAACCTGTCATGTTGAGGGAAAATGAGGGTTTTTAATAAATCAATAAAATTGATTTATTTGTGCAAGTGGAGATATCTAGAGAATGCAAGTGGGTGAGATTAGTATTTAATCATGCTTAGATTAAATAAATGGTGATTATGTTAGTTTAATGATTATTAGGTGAGTTGACTTTTAGGACTTTGATATTTAATTTATTTGAATTAGAAAATGATGGAATATGATTTAGGATTTGATTTAAATGGATGTTTGATTTATTAAAAGGCTTATGATAATGTTTGCTTGATTTTAAATAAATGACCTTAGGAAATGTAGATTAATGAAATTACCTGGTAAGTGAATGAAGGTGAACCTGATTAATTGATGAATGGACCTAATGTGAAATCTAGTTTAGTTGATGAGTGAACCTGATTAATGCAGAATGTTAATTTTGCATGTCTACATTTAGCCCCTCTTTGAAGCAATGTACTTATTGCATTGGTTGAAAGAATATACTTGCCACGATCAAAAAATTTCTAATTTTTTGGATGCCCCAGCGGAAAGTACACTGGTACATTGCCCCCTCGAGAGATCAAGTGAAAAGATTCCATTTGAGGGTCGATCTCATGATAAAGAGGTTCAAAATGGATGGTTATGGATGATGATGCAAATGAGATGATTTTAAGATGCTTAGAATAACAGATCTATATTATCCTAAACAACTTAAATTATGATATGATGCAATGATGGATGAGATTGATGATGTGATATGTTGTAATTATGCAATGGATGATTTATGAGATGCTTAGACTAACAGATATATATTATGATGATGATACATGTGAGATAATATGCATAATTCTGATGATTTATGGATGCAAGATGAAGGCATAATGGATGCATGATGGATGTATTGGTGATGATGATTAACTATTCATGCTGTGATGTTAGTGCAGAAAATGAAGAAATTAGATGATGACAAGAGGATCCAACAAGCCAACATTATGAGAGATGATGATTAGAAATGATGATGAGAAATGACGATGAGAAATGATGATGAGAAATGATGATGAGAGATGGATGATTTATTTATCAAGGATCGGGATTTTAAAATGATCACTTACTTTATGTTTGATAACATGCCTAAGCACGATGCATCAAGGTATAAAGGACCAGGATGGCGTTGTACTTGGTATCAAGGTATCAATACAATAGTCAACAAGCCATCCAAAACATCCTCCATACATACCTAATAGAGCAAGTATTTGCCAAGTTATTTTACAAGAACGTCCAACAAGCACAACAAACAAAAGAATAATGATCATTGCCCCATTCCTATCTCTCTAAATCCTTCATTCGGATATCATCGAGAGGTCCTTGGACTAAGCGCAATAAGATAAGTCAAAAGAAAAAGACCAAGTATGCAAACAAGCTGATGTTCTTCATAACTTTAGCCAAAGGGATGAGTTTTGATAGGATAAGAATCCAAGGTGATATCCAAAATGATGCCCATTGTCAGAACGATATATCCTAGGACATGCATTGTAAAGGATGATGATGGTTTGATAAGTTGATTGATAGGCTATCGATATAAGGCCGATTGACATGTTTGTAATTGATCAAGAGTTTGATTTTGTTTTAAATGTTTGTTGTTTGCTTTTGATTTTTATGACTGAAGCTTGCTTTTGTTAACTACTATGATTGTTTCTGTTTGCATTGCCAAAGGATGAAGGTGATGATCAATTTATTATGGATGATTGATTATTTGAAGTGAAAGAGAAACAGGACGAGTGGATTTTTAAAATATTTGGATGTTTTTGACATTTTTGGAATGTTTTGATGCTGTTTTTGGTGTTTTTGAGATTTTACAAATGTTTTGATTTTTCAATTTTCTAATGTTTTTGGGATTTTCTGAGATTTTGACCAAGAGACTAACCTAAAGACCTATCCTAGGGGCCTCAGGGGCTGATTGATAAATTAGCCGTGCCTACATTATACACGCAGAGACCACGTAGTTCGACTGACGACTTGACTGATTTACAGATGAAGATATACATGATGAAATGTTAGTTTATTATGACGGACTCCTATAGGACTGACCTAAATGTCTCGGGGGATGATCAAAGATCAACCTTGCCTACGTTCAAACTCAGAGACGATGTAGTTTGACAAGATGACCTTGTTTTTGGTTTTTTGAATAACTTTTGGACCTTTTTTTTTTTGGATTTTGATATGTTTTGAATGTTTTTGGATTTTTTAATTTTTTGATGTTTTTGGATTTTCTGATGTTTTTGGATTTTTTTATGTTTTGATGTTTTTTGGATTTTTTGATTTTCTGATGTTTTTGGTTTTTCTGATTTTGGGGACTTTAAGACTATACACGAATCCGATCCGATGAGAACGTGCCCCCAGCGTGATGCAATAGACTACTCCAATAAAGGCAGGACAAACTGACCTTAAGAATGGGCCGAGTAGTACTAGGAGGGATCATGATACGAACACAGGACCAAGCTATGGTGCAAATGTGAGTGGATGAGTGATGGATGGAGATCTAAATGAGATCGATGATAGAAGCGAAATGGATGGATGATGTAGATCAAGCCTTAAAGGTCCTGGTGGATGAAAAGTGCTTATTTACACAAGGCACCTATTTGCTAGGTTTTCACCGAGGTACTTGCCCAAAGTGCCACCGAAGTGGTTTTCACTAGAGGACAATTTTTTTGATCCTTTTTCTAATTTTTTTGGATTTCTTTCTTTTTTTATTTTTTTGTTGTCACCAAGACACCTGTTTGCCAGGTTTTCGCTGAAGTAACCATTTTTTTTGTACTTTTTCTAATTTTTTTGGATTTTTTTATTCTATACCTTGGAAGAATTAGGCATAAAACTTTTTGAGATGGAAGCTATTCATTGGCTCCTGCAAAGGTTCCCCTTCAGGTGTTGATAACTGATATGCCCCTGATTTATAGCTTGTTGTGACGATGAAAGGCCCTAACCAATTAGGTTCGAACTTGCCTTTTCTGCCGGGATTTGGGACATTCTTCTAATTTTCTTTTAAGACCAATTCTCTGACTTGGAAACTCCTGCTTCTGATTTTCTTGTTGTAGCTTTGTTTGAGTCTATTTTGATAGACTTGCAAATGATTCAAAGCATCTATGCGTCTCTCATCTAGTAACTCCATATCGTTTAATCTTGAAACCCGATATTCTTCATCAGTGATGAGATATTACAGTGATATTCTGAGGGATGGGAGCTCAATCTCAATGGGGAGTACAACTTCTGATTCATACACCAAGGAAAAGGGGGTGGTGCCAGTGGGTGTGCAGATGCTGCTTGGATAAGCCCAGAGGGCAGGATTAAGCTGCAAGTGCCAGTCACGACCTGTGTCATTGACTATTTTTTTGAGGATTTTGAGGATGGTTTTATTCATGGCTTCTGCTTAGCCATTGCCTTGGGGATAGTACTGGGTGGAGAAGCGATGTTAGATTTTGAATTTCTCGCACAAGTCGCGAACCTCCTCATTCTTGAAGGGTGTCCCATTATCTGAGATAATGGCTTGTGGGACACCATAACGACAGATGATATAGTTCAGGATGAATTTTGAGATCTAATTTCTAGTGATATAGGTCATGGGTATGGCTTCCACCCACTTTGTGAAGTACTCAATTGCAATGATAATGAATTTATGGCCATTGGATGAGGTGGGTGAGATTTTGCCAATAAGATCGAGTCCCCATTATGAGAAGGGCCATGGTGTGACAATCGGGTGAAGCTCTTGAGCTGGAACATGGTAGAGGTCCCCATGTTGTTGACATTGTAAACACCTCTTAGCATGATCATGTGCTTCTCTTTACATTGTGGGCCAGTAATACCCCAGCCTCAGCAGTTTCTTGGCTATTGTCATCCCACTCGAGTGTGAGCCATAGATACCATTATGAACCTCGGTCAGAGTGATTAATGCCTCAGCATTTAGACAACATAGTAAGGTACCTTCTATGCTTCTATGGTATAAGGTATCACCTAGGATGACAAATCTGGATGCCTTTTTGATAAAGGTTCATTTTAGGCTCGATGATAGGTCAACGGGTATGACTCTTTTGCGAAGATAAGTGTAGATGTCATGATACCAAGGATCACTAGGACCAACAATTTCACACATATATTCTGATTCTGCTACCTCGAATGTGGGAATGAGAATTTGCTCAATCAGAAATTCATATTTTGGGATGTTGTGAGGGATATCTACTAGAGACCCAATTGTAGCCATGGCGTCAGTGGCTCTATTGTTGGTTCCTGGAATCTGCTCTAATGTTATGTCAATGAAGGATTCTTTGAGAGTCTCCACCAATTTCATGTATGGAGTTAGCTTGTCATCCTTAGTCTGATATTCATCATTGACCTGATTTATGATCAACTGAGAGTCTCCGTAGACTTTGAGGGCTATGATATTTCATTGCACTGCTATCCTAAGACCTATAGTTAAAGCCTCATATTCTGCTATGTTGTTCATTCAAGGGAATGCTAGTTTGTATGACCGTGGTATGCAATCCCCTTGTGGGGTGATGAAGAAGATACCGGCTCCATATCCGTGCTGTGTATGAGCTGTCGAAGTATAATTTAAAGTGATTGGCTACATTGAGGTTAAAGATGGATTCATCTGGAAATTCAGATACAAGAGAATTCTCAGAATATATGGGTGCTTCTGCTAGTTGATTTGCAATAATTTGACCTTTAATGGCTTTTCTTGCCACATACTCAATGTCATACTCTGATAGTATCATCACCCATTTTTCCATTCTGCCTGTGAGCATTGCCTTGGATAAGAGATAATTGAGGGGATCAATTTTCATAATGAGCTTTATCTTGTGTGCCAACATGTAGTGTTTGAATTTTTGGGATGTAAACACTACTGCGAGGCAAGCTTTCTCGATGAATGAGTAATTTAGCTCGTGGCCAACCATTGTCCTGCTGATATAGTAGATAGCCCTCTCTATTCCATTTTCATCATGTTGGGCTAGGAGAGCTCCAAGGGCTACTGTTGTTGCTGACACATATAAGATCAATGGCTTCTTTGGGATAGGCGGCATTAAGACTGGTGGTGTCAGTAGATATTCCTTTATTTTGTTGAATGCTTCTTTGCATTTTGTATCCCATTTGTATGATACCCCTTTGTGAAGTAGGTGAGAATATGGGTTCTGCTTGTCTGCCAATTGTGCTATGAACCTTCTAAAGGATTGGAGCCTGCCTTGGAGACCTCTCAGTTGTTTTAAGTTCCTTGGTGCTTCCATCTTGAGGATTGCTTTGACTTTTGCTAGATCCACCTCGATACCCCTCATGGAGACTATGTATCCTAGTAATTTTCCTGATTGTACGCCAAAGACGCACTTCTTGGGATTTAGTCTGACTTTGTATTCCTCCAATCTGTCAAAGATAGCACTTAGGGTTGCTATATGATCTTGTCTTTTTCTTGATTTAGCTAGGATGTCATCCACATAGTCTTCGACTATTTTGTGAATCATATAATGAAATATCAACGTCATGACCCTTTGATAGGTTGCTCCCACATTCTTTAGGCCAAATGGCATCATGTTCCAGTAGTAGGTTCCCCATGGGCAAGTGAAAGTCGTCTTGAGTTGATCTTCTTTTGCTATCATAATCTAGTTGTATCCTGAAAATCCATCCATTAATGATAGCATCTCGTGCCCTGCTGTCATGTTCACTATCATATCGATATTGGGAAGTGGAAAGTCATCCTTGGGACATGCTTTGTTCAAATCTCTAAAATATGTACAGATTCTGATAGCTCCGTCAGTTTTTGAAATAGGTACCAAGTTCGATACCCATTCTGGATAATCAATTGGTCGGATGAATCCAACATCTAATAGCTTTTTGAGCTCCATTTTGACTAACAAAGCAATTTGAGGATGCATTTTTTGAAGCTTTTGTCTAACAGGTTTTGCATCTAGATACACTGCTAGGTGGTGGACCATAGTATTTGAATCAAGTCCTGGCATATCAGCATAACTCCATGCAAATTTTATTTGTCTTTCCCTTAGGAATGCTGCTAGGAGTTCTTGCTCTTATGATAATAGTGATTCTGCATAAAATGTGATATGCGGGGTCTCCTCTGTTCCTATGTTGACCGGATTGCACTTTTCGGCCAAGACTACTGACTTCTCCTGATGAATAGCTCTTAAGGAAAGATTGAATCCTTCATCCTCGGGTGCCTCAGAGAGATTTTCACCATTGGATACGTCCTTCCTTTTTACTATTTTCTTGTCAGTGAGTTCCACAATGTGGTTTTCACTCAAGGACTTGGATATGATTCTTAGTTTCCCAATTTTGCGCCTAAAGCATTCAATCGTTTCCCCATAAGAAGCATGTGTGCCCAACTCCATTATAAACCTTGCCTTATGATCCCCATTTGGAATGTTATCCCTCAAACCCATGAATTCTGAGAGCACTTCATCATTTTCAAATGTATCGAGAACTGGTGGTCCTCGTTGGTCATAGTCGATCAATTGGGGATAGACTAAGCGGATCTGATGATTTTGACTATATGGTTCAAAGGATATGGTACTAATTATACACAGGGTGGTATCTTCAAATAGCCTATGTAGATTGGATAAGGTATCTTCGTCATCACTTCTAATATAGGGCTCAGTTATAAAATTATGTGTGTCCCTACTTGTGACTATATGTGAGTGTAGTTGTACTATTACTAGCTAAGGAGAAACATTAGCGGCTCTAACTGGAGGACTTCAACCACGTATGGTTATTCTCAGAGTGGCACATCCAAGACCAAGATTTGTTATGGGTCACCTCTCTGGCATGATAGGTATTCTGAGCCCATTGTCATTTTGTCCTAGTCTTTGATTTCGGTCATAGCCCATCGCAAGTATCATTTGTAGGCCCTTGCTTGTCTCATCCATTGGTAATTCAGGTGTCGATCTTTCATCTTGATACAGCATGTGGGATGGATCTGTCTCAATAACCTCTTGACCAAGCTCTCCACAACTTGTGAATTTAGGATAATTCTCAGGATTTGTTTGCGATGTAGAAGCTTGATTTTCTCATGGGTGTCCCCATGATCTAGGATATTGCGGTAACTCTCCTATCACAAAAGCATTATTAGGGAGCCTATACCTTCCACAACCGTCCTCCTGGATGATAAGCTTGATTTTAGAGATGGTGGGAATGGCGGGAGTGGTAGGTGTCTCTGTCGCAGAAGTGGACATGAGGGTGCCGGGGTCGATGTATGATGTGGATGGGCCCTCGTCATTCTTTGGCACTTGGGGGATTTTGTAATATTTGGCTTCAAGATTCTTGCAATATGAGAATGGCTTGGGATCTCTGTGGATGGTAACCTCTTGTCCATTATGTGTGAATTTCACACATTGGTGGAAAGTTGATGCTACGGCTTTCATCGCATGGATCCATGGGTGTCCCAAGAGGATATTGTATGGCAAGTTGAGGTCCAAGACCTGACAAGTGGTTTCCATGAGCGTTGGCCCTACTTGAATAGGGAGTTTGATTGTGCCCTGAGACACTCTTTCTTGGTCATCATATGCTTTTATTGTGATGCCCTTGCCTCTGTCGATGGAATCTTCTAATATTTTCAACTGTTTGATGAGGCTAAGAGAACAGATGTTCAAACCTACACCTCCATCCACCTAGACCCTTTTGATTTTTCTCTTGTTCACAATGACCTCCAAGTGAAGTGCATGATTGTGAGATGGTTGGATGGGAAAATCTTGGTCAAAAAATGTGAGATTAGGTGTTATGATGTTTCCGACCATAGCTTGGAATTGTTCTGCATCGAGGTCTGTGGGATAGTGGATGAGGCTAATGCTTCCTCAAGGATCTTTTTATGCGCTGATGAGATTTTTAACAACTCCATGATGGAGATGTGTGCTGGTGTTCTTTTGAGTTGGTCTACAACATTGTAGCTATATGGAATGGCTCTTGATTTAGGGACTCTATTTGGTTGGGATGATGCTGCAATGGTGACTTTTCCGCCTCTTGTGGTGACTCCACAGTCTTCAGCATGAGCACCCTTGATGGTGATGACCATGCAGTTTTCATTGAGTTTGGCAACAACTGTTTCATATACATGATTTACACTACCTTTTCCTTTATCCTTGTTATTCCTTTTGTTGCCATGATTCAGCATCGAATTCGTGTAGATTTTAAGATCCTGATTCCCAGTAGGTGTTTCCAGATTTATGATTCTTTTGTCGATGAGATCTTGGATGATGTTCTTGAGTCTCATACAATTGTTTGTGGTGTGGCCTTTGATTTTTTGGAACTCACATAGTTGATTTTAATTTTACCAAGGAGGTTTGACATCAGGTTCTTGATAATTCTCAAATGTAGGAGCTTGGATGAGTTTTTCATCGATTAGCTTTTTCATGATGTCCTCAAGTGGTTCCCCCAAAGTAGTTTATTTTAGTTTGGGGTATGTTTTGCATTGAGGTGGTCCTCTTTGGTCATTGAGGTTATTGATGGTGGGATTATTGGGTTGGTATTTTGTGTGATGAGTGTTCTGATTTGGTGTTTGGATTTGTTGTGTGGATGTGTTTTGGCATGGACCACTAATGACCACCTTGGCATCTATGACACCATCATTAGTGACATTTTTGTTTCTCACCCATGTATGAGGTTTATCATTGTAGTTTGATGACAGGCGGTTGTTTTGCGGTTCGTGATATGATGTTGATTCGATGGGTTGAGTCACAAGGGCTCTTTCAATCCTAAGCGCCTTGGAGATCAATTGATCATATGTAGTGATACCCTAAACTTTGAGATGGAATCATAGGTGACATTCAAGGTTGGCTATGATTATGAAGACTTGTTGTTCTTCTGGCATGGTCCATTTTCTTTGATTGGCCTTGGATTGCCATCGTTGAAGGAATGAAGTGAAAGATTCATTCTTTCCTTGTTTCAGAGCGTATAGTTCTTTCAGACTAACATCCATTGCAATGTTACATGCATAATTCTTAATGAATGTGTCTCTAATTTCTTTGAATGTCCTAATTCCTGGAGGTAAGCGAGAGAACCATTCTATAGCATTGCCTGCAAAGCTCCTAAGGAATAGCCGCATCAGATAAGTATCATCATATGCAACCTCCATACAATGAACTTGGAATTCCTTGATGTGATCTTCAAGGTTTCCCGTCCCTCGATATTTTTCAAATTTAGGGATGTCAAATCCCTTAGGGAATTGTTTCATGTCTAGGCTCCTATCAAATGGATAGGGACACAAGTTGCTCTGCATTTTGGTTGTCCGCCCTGATTGAAGGTCCAACACTTGTTGCGAGAGTAACTTGAGTTGTTTCTTCACATCATTCTGGGGATCAGGGGGTGAGATGAATGTGTTTTGAGGTGTTGCAATCATGGTTTGGATGGATGGGTTGGTTGGTGCATTGTTCAATGGTATCGGTATGTTATGGCGGGTGAAGTAGGCTTCTACTTGCTTTTGGATGAACAATGCTTGTTGTTGCTCTTGTTGTTGTTGCACTAGGATTTTTTCTTGTTGTTGCACTTGATGTTGTTCCAACAATGCTTGTTGTTGTGCTTGTTGTTGTGCTTGTTGCTGTTCTAACAATGCTTGTTGTTCTACTTGTTGTTGTTCCCACAATGCTTGTTGTTGGACAGCCAATTCTACTACTTCTTGCTGCTCTTGGTATTGCTTTAGTGCTTGCTGATATGCTTGCATTTGCGCTGCTTGTGCAAGAAGTTCTGCTTGTGCTTGTGCTTGCTGTGCTTGATATTGAGATTGCGCTTGAGCTTGGGCTTGCGCTTGTGCGGCTTGTTGTTGTAATAAAAGTTGTGCTTGAGTGACTCTTTGTGCTATCAATGCTTGGGTGGCTTGTTGTTGTTGTTGTTGCAATAATGCCTGGGCTTGTTGTGCTTGTTGCACTTGTATTGTGGCTTGTGCAGCTTTGGCAGCTTATGTAGCTTGAGCGGCTTGTTGAATGGCTTTTTGTTTCTACACTTGTTGGTATCCTCTTTGAAAAGTGGCTTGTAATGCAGCGTCGAATTGGTTTAATGTGGTGAACATTGGTGGTGGTGGGGGTGGTGGTGGGTTTGGAATGGTGGTAGATGATGATGTTGTGTTGATTATTTGGTTGGTGGATGGTGTTGTCATGTTGATTACGTGATTGGTGGATGGTGTTGTTGATGTGGTAAGTGGTGTCATTGATGTGATTGGCCCTTGAGAGACCATGCTTTGCAATGTTGTGGGGGTTTTTGATGACGTTGTCATTGCTTGTGTGTTTGTTGTTTGTGATGTCAACAATAAGTTTTGAGCATTTGGAAAAATGTTTTGATTGATGGTTGGGATGTTGTTTTCATTGATACTCGGTAAAGGGGGAAGCCCTAAACCAAGGAGTGGTGTTGATGAAAATGGTGATGGCAGGAGAGGTGGAAATGTAAGAGGGGTGAATCCTTGCGAGAGTGTTGTGGTGTTGAAAATGCCCCTTGGTCCGAACATGTCTCCTTCCTCTTGTGGATTTGTGAGAAGAGGTTTTTGTGGTGCTCCATGAAAAGATGTTACTGATGGGTCATAATGTAATGTGAGAGGAACATTTTGGTGTAATGGATTATGGAGGATGTTTTGTTCTACTGTGGTGTTTGCATCCAAGTTTTGGTTATTCACAAGGGGATGTGATTGAAGTGCATTGAGGAATGTGTTTCCCTTGTTAACGTTGGGTTGAGTTGGAGCAAATGATGTTGTGATTTGTGAGATATTTTCCATGACGTTTTGAGATGGGGGTGTAGATGAAATGGGGATGGTGGATGAGATTGGTGGAAAAGATGTCTCTACTATAGTGCTCACATCAAAATCCGAAGGCAACTTGGCTCCTTGTTTTGCTAGTTCAAGCATGTACAACAAAGGGTTAAGTCCCATCATGATGTTGATGATTCTATGGTTGTCTGGATTTTGGAGCATTTTAGCTATTTCTTCGTGAGACATTCCAAAGGTAAGATCCTCCCCTTGGGTTTCCTCTTGTGGGTTTTGCGATGATGTTGGAAGGCTAATTGTGAGATTTCCATCCCCAATGGGATTCATTTCAGGAGTGGTTTGGCTAAGATCACTTGAAGTGGGTGTTTCTTTGTTGGCTTCCATACTCTTCTTGTATTGAGATCTAGTTAGAACCATAAAATGGGGATCAATCTTCAAGAATATTGGAGATGAATCTCTTGATTCTTTGGATTAATCTCTATTTTATGTCCCAAAGTGAAAGTTTTTAGGATGCTTTTTAGGATCAAAAGTGATGATGATATGATGATGATGTTTAAGGATGTTATGGATGTTTTTGGTTTTTGATAAATCTTGAATGAAATACTAGGCTTTGGATTTTTTATTGGTTTGATTTTTGGATTTTGAGATTTTGTCCTTGATCTTGATTTGGATTTGGATTTTGGTTTTGAACAAAAAGACCCTAAGATGTTTGATAATGATCTAAAGGATAGTTGTGTTCAAAGGATGATGATTTGGATATGTGTGAGGAGAAGGATGCATCTACCCACACCTACCCAAACAAGATGATTGTTTCACTAAGTATATGGAGAAGGATTCATCTACATACACTAAGCTAAACAAGATGATTTTTGATAACTTTGACTAAGTATATGCAAAAGGATGCATCTACACATGCCTAGCCAAAGGTGTTTTGATAAATGTTTTCAATGACTTGGTTTCAATGTTTTGGATGATTTTTGATTTTGCCACAAAGCCTAGTATCAAGGATGATTTCAGGATTTTCCAAAAGATGACCTGTGAGATGGATTTTGATGTTCTGAAAGATGGATGAAAGAGGCTTGATTTGTTTTGATCCTTAGGTGAACCTAAAAAAGACACTTTTTTTTCATATACCTAGGTAATGAAGAGCATGCAAATGCTTCCTAATGACCTTTGTAACCAAGAAATGATTTGAACATTTTGGATTTCCAATCAATGATTTGTGCTTTTGGGATTTGGAGTCTTCAACACACATGAAAGTTCATTTTTGTTTAGCTTTGCTTAATTTCTTTATTTTACCAAAAACAATATCTTTGATTAAAGTTTCAAACTAAGATGTCCAATATATTAATTTCTTTAAACCCCACAAGATATTTTATGTGGAAATTCAATGAACTTAAGGCAAGGGTTTTCCTATTGTTTACTCAAGAAGACAAATTGAGGTATAATCCAATGCTTAGGAACCTCTAAGGACGTGAATCCCAAGGGAAAGCAATAACATATGGATTGAGTCAATGATATTTGTCTTCAAAACGGTTTGAAACTTTGAGAATCATGTTGAATGTTTGTTTGCAAAATGTTTTCGAATACAACACTGTGTTTTCAAATGAAGAAAAAGTACAAGGCCTATGGATGTGTAAGACAATATTTGTTGAATCACCACTTGGACAAGTCCATCTATGCTTATATCTAGCGGATGGTTAGAAGCTTGACCCCACTGGCTCCCCTCCATGACTCATTATCGTCAATTAGGGCAACCAAGCATCAACACCTGTGAAATTCCCATGGCATGCTTTCCATCTCTACTAGAAGACCGTAAAAGTGTGGGGCAGCTTCAGAACGACTGTTCTTGCACCAACAAATAGATCAAGGATTTTGGAAAATTCTAGTACATGGGTTCTATTAAGGAATTTCCATTTGTCGAGATTGACCCATACGGCAAGAGTCCCCTTTCGGATCCATCTTGTTGGAGCCAACCGTGTGATAATGGCGTTTAACCAATACCCACATTTATATCCCAGCTGGAAATACTCTTGGCTTTAGAGTGTTACCGGTTGGGTCATTCCCTTGGATGAGAACTTTTTCCCCAAGGCAGGCCCTCTAGGATAAACAAAAGCAAGCAAAGACAAAATCCATAACTCGATCAATCTTTGATGGCACAAAGAAAGAGAATATATACCAAAATGCCCCTACTCACACTCACACAAGATATTGTTCAATTTTAAGCCCAAATTGAAGTGTGGAGGTGATCACTTTATCTTACGCCAAAATCACCAAAAAGGCCTTTTGATTCTCAAGATTTTGCATGAAGAGTTTAAAAAACCATCAAATTTATTAGACCCATTCCCTCACACTAAAGTTATTAAGCCCATGAAGAATAAATCTTTCAAAAGAATACTACTTTCACAAATTTCAAATGTTGACTTATAACATTATGACATTTATTATAGGAGGAGAAAATATTGAATTATGAGTGAATAAATAAAATAATACACTCAATCAAATTAGGTGCATCAAATTATCTAACAAAAAATCTCTAAAGAAATAGATGTATAGCGTGATCTTCACACATTGCCTCGCATTTTCCTCTGCAAAATAGTAAGTGAGTAAGAGTTTGTACGACCCCTTATGATTCTATCATGGGAAAAGGCCGAGGAATTCAATTTTGTACTAGCCGGATTGCATCAATTGTGAAAGACTCTAAGAAATACCTATCTTTTGGTCTGCACAAACAATGAGTGTGAAATAAATGCACATGAAGTATTTTGAAATTTGCATATTTCTTTCTCTAGATTTTCCTTTGTAGAGCTTCCTCCTTTAATTCCAAATTATGTACAGCCAACAAAGATAAATATCATACTCTACCATATGACAGCTCACCGAGTTCCACTGCATCCATTGGATTGTATATTGCCTATTGTTTTGCGTATGAGACACCTTTGTCAAGTGGGGCAACTCTCTTGGAACGAATGAGCTTTTAATACTACAAGAAATTGCAGTCACTTATGGATGGTTTGTGAGGGTGTTGAAAGGAACATTCATTAAAATGTAAAGAACGTAGGAGACCTTGCTAGATTTTAATAAATACATGGACATTCATTTGAAAACATGAAGGATGTAGGAACTTCATTGTCAGATATTAACAAATGCATGAATATTCATTTAAAACATGAAGGAAGCAGGAACCTTGTTGTCAAATGCATAACTATTCATTTAAAATATGCAAGAACTTTGTTGGATGTTTAATAGATGCATATTCAGAACGATAAGCCATGTGGTTCCTTACTGTGCAATCATGAAACAAGAGGTAGCCCGCCACATATATCTTTAATTCGGAGCAAATCTACTATCAGATTAACATTTATTCACCGAGTTCCTTATATTCAATCTCATATTGGATGAGTAAAAAAAAGAATACTTAACTGAGGCAATTGACAACAGGAAGATTTTTTTTTGTTTTGAAAGGCTTTAAGTCGAGAAAGGACGTTGGCCTTCCACAAAACTTTAAATGAAGTCAACAATAAGTTTTTAGACTACCTACTATGCAGCTAGGACCTTCTGGAAGGCACGCATTATTAATTTTAGATATATAAAAAAAAAAACTCTAGGAAAATACATATTGGTGCACAACAAATCTTGTTCCAGATTTATTTCAAGATCTTCTTTTAAAAAGTAAATCTCAAACTCTTGTTTCTACATAAACTCATCCAAGTTGTATAGCGACTAAAGCATATATCTAGATCTAGCATATGTATTGAGTATATGATAGCAAAAAGATACAGGGACTAGCGACATTAAGTAGGCTAACAACGTAATAAGTGATCAACTATTTGACATGATGGCCATTTGTTATTGAATATGGATAGAAACTGCACCTTACAACAGATAAAATCACCACTCACATGTGCCTACCTATTAAAGACTATGTGTATCAAGGCGTTAAGACAAAAAAAAGGAAAAACTCATGCTAAAGAAGAGATCACAAGTAAAGCATTGTTAAAATTATATCTTCAATATGTTTCTAGAAATGGCTGAGAGCGATGATATGGCTTTTAACTAAAGAACTCATCTATCACTCATACCAGTAGTTAATTTTAAAACAGCAAACGAATGTTACTGCAAGATATTTTCTAAGATTGCATAAACGTATGTAAAATGTCAATTACTAGAAACAATTGTTGAATGTTGAACAACTATTTATAAACCAGCCCTCCTTCTAGCGCCAAATGTAGGAATCCATTAAAATCTGCAAACACTAAACTTCATATAGGGGTTAGTATTTCAAAAATCTATCAAAATGCCTCTATGAAATACCTTGCAAATGGTTCAAAAATGCAACAAAGGATGAAAAACTAAAAGCATTATGAAAGCAACCACAAGTTACCTATTCCATAATGGATTTGTGTCACATGTGCTAGTGACCCTTTCCCAATCGTTCATCAAAGCTCAAGATGATGTAAATGCAATGGAAATGATGCACAAGATGAGTTCTCAAATTAAGAGAGTAACCTTGCATAAAAGTTGTGGATCCATGAATGAGAATGAAGGCCTTCTTTTAAAGATTTTCTTGATGATAAATTGGCCAAGATGGTGAATGTGGGACTAAAGATCCACCAATGAGGAGAGGCCATTTGTCAAATAATGATAAGCCAATGGTTGTGCAAGATTTGGGAAGAGTGCCCATGAGAGGGAGAATTTGAATTCAAATTTTGCAATAAATTTTGAGAGGGGGACAAGAAAAACAGCAATAAATGCAATGTTGGAGGGACAAATCAACTTGTCATGTTGAGGGAAAATGAGGGTTTTTAATAAATCAATAAAATTGATTTATTTGTGCAAGTGGAGATATCTAGAGAATGCAAGTGGGTGAGATTAGTATTTAATCATAGTTAGATTAAATAAATGATGATTATGTTAGTTTAATGATGATTAGGTGAGTTGACTTTTAGGACTTTGATATTTGATTTATTTGAATTAGAAAATGATGGAATATGATTTAGGATTTGATTAAAATGGATGTTTGATTTATTAAAAGGCTGATGATAATGTTTGCTTGATTTTAAATAAATGACCTTAGGAAATGTAGATTAATGAAATTACCTGCTAAGTGAATGAAGGTGAACCTGATTAATTGATGAATGGACCTAATGTGAAATCTAGTTCAGTTGATGAGTGAACCTATTAATGCAGAATGTTAATTTTGCATGTCTACAAAGATATATAAACAAATCCATAAGAAAATGTCAAGAAACCCTCAAATAAACTACAAACTCAAATGAAATCTTCCAAAGAAAAAGAAATATTCAGTAGGATAGGTGCAGTATTTTGAGAGTATTTTTTCTTGCATGGCTCAGATTATGTCATGTTATGATTTACAAGATCATAAAGAAAAATTATCTAAGATCTACTTCCAAAAAATACATGCACACAAATAAGCCTAATTGATATTATCAAGAGATGGTAAAACATTTTAGTAGAATGTGCAATGTAACCTTGCTTATATAGGCAAGGTGGCAAAGTTGGGAAAGTTGAGCACAATGACTAAATACCCCTGTGAGCACCAATAAAATCTGCATACATTCTAAACTCCATGACAAAGGTTAGTTCATGCAAATTTACTAAATGCTCCTATGAGATAATGCACCATACTTCACAAAAAAAATGACCAAATAAACTAATTGAAAGTATCAAAGAAGCACAAATGCATACCTATCCCATAGTGGATTGGTGTCACTTTGTTGTAAAAAGTGACCCTTTCCCAACCCTTGACAAATCAATGTTCCAAATGATAATGGGAAAAATTAGCTCTCAATATGGAGAGAGTAACTTTGCATGAAGATTGTGGATGCTAAAATGAGAAATGAGACCTCCAATTTATAGAATATCAAGTTGGAAGAATACCCAAAAGAGAGCAATGTGGTACAAAGATTCAACCAATAGGAAGGAGCCACTTGTCCAAATGTAAGTTGATGGAGGATGTGCAAGTTTTGGTCAATGTGCCAATAAATGAGATTAGTTGGCCTTTTCAAATTTCAAATTTGGCTTGTTGGAGGGAGAAAAAGGGACTTAAATGCCAAGTGGCGGACATGTAAGAGGGGAGTTAATGCCATGTTGGAAGGGATAAGTCAACTTGATTTGAATTAAAATTTGAGGGAATATTCTCCAAAGATGCCTTGTTGAGGGAAAATGAGGATTTAATAAAATAATTAAAATCCTTTATTTGTGCAAGTGGGAAAATCTAGAGAATGTGACATGCATTAGATTAGATTTAATCCTTATTTAGTTAATTTAAAAGAGGATTAGATGATTTGACTCATTTGAATTAGATGTAAGGATTAAATTAAATCAAAAGGAGATGAAAGATGATTTCAGATTTAATTAAATAAAGATTTGATTTATTTAATCAAAGAGGGTGATGTTAGGATTAAATTAAATAAAGTTGATTTATTTAATTTAAATGAATGAATTTAGATATTGAATTTAATGAACTTCATTTATTTGATGAGTGGACTTGATTAAATGCAATATGCTAATTTTGCATGTCTACATTTTGCCCCTCTTCAAAGAAATGTACTTGTTGCATTGGTTCAAAGAATAAACTTACCGCAATCAAAATTAAAAAAAAAAATCTATTTTTTTCAAATGCCCCAACGGAAAAAATTACACTGGTACATTTCCCCCTCAAGAGATCAAGTGAAAAGATTCGATTTGAGGGTCGATCTCATGATAAAGAGGTTCAAAATGGATGATTTTGATGATGATGCAAATGAGATGGTTTTAAGATGCTTAGAATAACCAATCTATATTATTCTAAACAACTTAAATAATAATGCAATGCATGTGAGATGGATGATGCGATAATGCCTATATGATTATGCATTGGATGTTTTATGTAAATGTATGGTTTTATGAGATGCTTAGACTAACAGGTCTATATTACGATGATGAACCATGCAAGTGAGATGATGTGTAGAATGCTGATGGTTTGTGGATGTAGGATGGATGCACTAGCGATGATGATATGGAAACCTTGCTAAGATGCACCTTAGAAGTTTCAAACATCTTGGACCAAAACACAGAAAGGTATAACCTATCAATGCAATACTCAACAAGCTACCCAAAACACCCTCCATACATATCTAACAAAGCAAGTAATCACCAAGTTATATTACAAGAATGTCCAACAAGCATAGCAGACAAAAGATAATGTTTGTTGTCCCATTCCTATCTCTCTAAATCCATTTGTTTGGGCATCACTAAGAGGTTATTGGAATGAGCACAAAGAGATAAGTCAAAAGACAAAGATAAAGTAAATAAACAAGTTGATATTCTTCAATATCGCTAACCAAAAGGGAATATGTTTTTAAGGATAAGAACCAAAACTATTGCCAAAAGATAATGGCCATTGTAGGAAGGCTACATCCTAGGACATGTTAGTGGATGGCGGCACGTCATTTCGTTCATCCAAAGTGTTCTTTTTGATAAATAATGTACATTGTAGGAAGGATACATCCTAGGAAATGATGTTATCAGATGATTGAAATGTGATTGATTGGATGATAGGCTATAGAAACAAAGAGTTGACCAACTTGTTTACATACTAACTTAATCTTGACACTTGACATTTTTGAGTTTTCACTTTTAACCTGCTAGACTTGTTTCCAATTGTTTTACCAAAGGTTGAGGATGATGATCATTTATTATGAGTGATGTTATTATGGGTGAAAGCGAGAAGAGACAGATAGATTTTTTCAAATATTTGGATGTTTTTGAAATGTTTTGAGGTTGTCACTATTGAATTTGGCTCCATTTTTTGACAAACGTTTCTCGGTCGTTCAACAAATATTTGTCAAAAAAGCAACAAAATGACGAAAATAATCTCGTCACTATTTTTTTGTCCAAATTCTGACGACACATTACATGTTAAAATAACATCGTAGATTCATAAGTCGTCAGCATCATAAAATGACTTAGATGTTCATCGAAATATCAACAAAAAACTTTGTGTATCCACCAACGAATTATAACCAAAATGCAATTACAATGGCTCTTCTAAAGCGTCGAAACAACAACAAAAGTTCATTGCCATTTCGACGAAATGGGCAAGGAGTTATGATGAAGCCTTCATCATAGCTAAGCACCTTTATCGGACCTTTTATGTGATTTGACGTTGGAGTTTGTCGAAATTGCATCGAAATGGGTAAGGAGTTACGATGAAGCCTTCATTGCAACTAAGCAACTTCGTTGAACCTTTTCTGTGATTCGTCGGTGTCCGTTGAAATTGTGATGAAAGTGTCAAGGTGTTATGACGAAGCCTTCATCGGACCTTTTCTATGATTCATCGATGGACTTCATCGAAATTGTGATGAATCAGGCAAGGAGTTACAATGAAGCCTTTGTCGTAACTATAGCAACTTCATCGAACCTTTTCGGTGATTCATCGGTCGGTTTTCTCGAAATTGCGATGAAAAAATGTAATTTATTTTTTAAAAAAATATTCATTGAAATGTACCATCGCAGAGACTCTTGGTGATGACCATCGAAGCCAACCCATCAGTGAGAGATCAATCATTAGCACAGGATAGAAAACTCACTCCAATAGTCTATGTCTTGTCGATGACTTCCGTTAGCAAGACAGATCCAATGTCATACCGATCTGACCTCTTCAGGATTTTTGAACACTATTAGTTATCAGCAAGACATTCTGAGGGTCTCTTATTTGATTAGGATCTAGACTAATTGCATTTGAATGCTTAATGTTTACAAATCATGAAATACAAATTACATAAACAAAATTAACACATTAAAATGTGAATTAAGCAGAAATACAATTCAAGCATACATTATTGAAATTATGCATTAAAAACTGAAGGTGAAAAGAATGAAATTGAGAAAGAAGAAGAGAGAGAGAGTGCAAATGATCTGATAACGGAGTTCGCCACAAATGTGACTATGTCTCCGAGTCCACTCCAATAGAGTGAGACCGATCCAATTAATCTCCAAAAATAGAATTACAATTGCACCAAGATCATTTCCTTCCAGCACTTGGTAGCATAACAAAACTCCAACTTACAAAAGGCTCAAAATAATCTCCTTTGAAAAATCTCCCAATTCCTTTGATTCAATACTTCACCACCTAGACTTGAAAATTTTGAGTCCCAAACTCACTCCTAAACTCCGCTTTTATACATCAAATTTACTCAAATTGGCCTTTAACCAATTGATTTACAAAAACCAAGTTATCTCTCCATTTTTACACAGAAATCTGTGATATATCCCCCGTAATCTTTAACAAAGTTATTCTAATCCTTCAAAATTAATAGAATTTTGTTTTAAGCCTTTCTCGGGCTTTCATTGTTTCGGGGGGGGGGGGGGTTTGTTTATTTAAAACTTAAAAATAACCTTTTAAGGTTATTTAGTTAGGCATGGGGCCTAACTAGTCGATCAAACAAACCCATCCTGTTCTATCACTAAATACATACGCTGGCATGTTGGTGGCATTGACTTTTGGTAAGCCTGTGGTAAGGGGTTCAACCCTGGCCGCTGGCTTTTTATAGCCAATTTTTGGCACTTATGTAACAAAACAAAGCATTGCCTAATATAGACATGAGGAAGTTGCTCGGCCAAGTGGTGGAGGTGTGAACTTGTAGTTAGAAGGTTAGGGGATCGAATCCCCTTAACCTTTTTTTTGGAACATCCAAACAAACTGCTGACAAAAGAAGAGGCCACGTGTCACGCTAGGAGGGCACCACATGGCAAAGCCTAATTGGCCACTGACTTGGATGTGTCTGCTGAATAGGATGATGGCTGGGCGCTGACAATGCCGATTATTTGTCATATGGATGGACATGTGTCAGCATCTCATTGGTCCGTATAGCTGACTCAACTGCCATGTGTCATGCCTTGGTTTTTCCACAGGGATTTTGTATAGTACGGACTGACATGTCAGAATGTGGACGTCACCCATTATGCCACCAAGTAAACTAAACTTTGACCGCCAAAATCTCAAGCATACGACATCATATTTCGATCAAACGAACATTACTGGAATCGTCTCAATGATCTCTTCAATTTGAAACTGATTCTATCAATTTTTTAGACATTCATTTTTTTTGCTTCCTGGACGACCCCTGATGGCAGTTTGACCAAAAGTTTGATTGGCTATAACTCGAGCAAATAGACTCCTTTTTGCTCTATTCAAGTTTTGTTGGAATCAGGACATCGAGCTCTTTCTAATGGTGTTGAAATTTGGAGTATTGGAGACACTTGAATTTTTAGTGAAAATATCCCCCAGATCAGTCTTGTCGATTAAACAAGTGTCTAAGAGCAAGTAAAAAAATGGAACCTATTAATTTTCTTATTTTTGGGTTCTTTAAATCATAGAATATATATCAAGTCAAATAATATGAAAAAGACTTACTTCCATACAAATTAAATGATTATTCTCACAATGGAAATTGTCTGATTACAACAATAATTCCTTGAAAGGTTATCCATGCTTCATAAGAGATGACTGATCATACATACAGACTTAAGATGCATAAAAAAACATTACACTTGAGAACAACCAAGGGATAACAAGGGAAGGAGTTAAGAAACAACTCTACCTATCATCACAGTTTTGTTGTTCCCCCCGAGAGAATCTTGGAAAGACACTTGGTTTACAATACCAAGTCAAATAATATGAAAAAGACTTACTTCCATACAAATTAAATGATTATTCTCACAATGGAAATTGTCTAATTACAAAAATAATTCCATGAGAGGTTATCCATGCTTCATTAGAGATGACTGATCATACATACATACTGCAAGATGCATAGAAAAAGCATTACACTTGAGAACAACCAAGGGATAACAAGGGAAGGAGTTAAGAAACATCTGGATTGAAGAGAAAATGTGTAGGGAAAATTTTGAATAGACCCAAGAGAACAGAGCTTGTAGAACATATTCTTGACCTAATCAAGCTCTTGAACAACTTAAACAAAATTAAAATACTAACACATACATGAGACATGTAATGAACTTCCAATATCTACTATCTTTTTTTTTGTATTGAAAATAGTTTAAGGTCCATTACATATCATGAAAATTCCTATTGGCATTAGGATCAGTACAACATCAAAGCATTTCCATAATAGTAAATATACCATATCAATACTTTACACAGCAAGAAAGAAACCAAAAAGCACCATTTGTTTTCAAAACCAGCATAGACAATACAAATTGTTGTTAACAACACCATATGTTGCTGCTATTCAAATCAGTGTAAACAATACATAGTGTTTATTAGATTCTCCTCATTTCTAACTTCTTCAATATCAAGGTTTGTCATTGTTTCTCCTTGGGGGTCCAACTACTGGGGGTTACACTATATTTCTGGGCTTGCAGCTTCATCAATTGCTCTCTAGAGCTCAATTGTCCTTTTGGAATAGCACGGTCTCTTCCAAGCTCAACCTACAGGTGGGTCCACTTGTCAGATCCTCTCTGGTATTGTTAGCAGTACCTTCAATTATTGACTTCAAGAAATTATCTATTGAGATCTCCACAAGAGTTGAAACCTGTAGAGCAACAAAGTAGAATGTGAGTCTCTTGCAAGACTTAGTAAGTACCCTCTTGATACCCTTAAATTTATCGTCATTTCTCACCTTCCACAAATTCCACATGATCTCATTGGATAACAAATACCAAAATAGCTTACAATCAAACTTGAGCTTGAAATTACAAGACAGAATATCATGCCAATTAAATTTACCATTGCTATTCCAAACCTTCAGCTTATGGAAGAATAAATACCAAATTTCCTTAGCATAAAAACATTCAAAAAGAATATGTTTGATACTTTCTGGAGTCCTACAGATACTACAGATTTCAACACTTTCATGGTTAGATTTATAGAGATCTATCTTTTTCATTAATGCAGAGGTAGGTAAAGGAGAAATAAGTATAATTGTAACACTATTCATATTCCAGTAAAATATGTTCATAATTTTTGTTCAATGGGCCTCAGTTTTATCATTATACTACCCATCTAATACAATATATTAATCCAGGGTTCAACTATCTCAGATCTAAAGAAGCACCTTCAATTAACCATTTAAAGTACTATAAAATAAGGTAAGACTTTTACTTGAGAAAGATTGGGTACACTTGTAGGATTAAAGTTCTCGCAATCATCAGGATTTATTGGCATACATACATAACCTACAACATATGAAGTAATGGATGACTACAAGTTAGAAATGTTCCTAATATGTGAGTGGTTTGCAAATTGATTGGTAGAAAATAAGGTTACAAATAGATCTACATGAAAAATTATGAGGACAATCTACTGTAATCATCAAAATAGATGAAAAGTGCAAAGGAAAGAGCTGAGCTACATCTCTAGAGCCTAAAAAAAACACATGCAAGAAACATAAAAAAAAGAACAAACCATTTTTTGGATGAATACAAAATGGTGCCTTCAACAAGTGATTCATATGCTTTCACACCTGACACAAGACATTAAGAAGATTTTAGTCTTCCTCTGTGAAATTAACTACTTATAGAATAAACCTAGAAACCAATATTATATAGGTGATCCCATAATAGTGGTTTACAATTTTTGGCCAAATGACATTGAAATTATTCTTTAACTAAATCTTCACATTCGCACCTATAGCGGCTAAACTGTGAGGAATTTGAAGATGGTGCAAACTAGAGTCTCATCAAATTTTGTCTGTAGATTCTAAAAATATTTTTTTCAAAATTTTTGGAATCAAATTGCACTTCTTTTTCCATCTCCCATGAAAATTTACTTTTTTCAGAAAAAAACATTTTTAAAAAATGACACACACCGTATAATGCATAAATTTTTTTCCATGAAGGATAAAATTCTAATTCTTTCAAATTTAGATTTGTAACTCTGATATCCAGTGCTTCCACTTGGTTAGATAGTTTTTTATTGAATATTTTTTCCTTAATCAAGTTTCAAAGTTGAACAAATTACAATTCAGACACAGAGCGACCGTATAACGCGGAACTTTTTTTGTATATGTCAAAATTTTATTTTATTTCTTTTGTTGGATCAATGACTTCAATATCTGGTGCACTCATATTTTTCAATTTTATTTTTTAATAATCTTATATTTTTCCACATGTGAACAAAGAAATTCATTTTTGATGAAAAACCTATGTTTAATAAAACTTAAAAAACAAATACATAACAAAACTGAAACATATTAAAATTATATTCATTGGATAGCTTGTTCTGAGGAATACCATAATCATTTGAAATAAATTTTAAATGAGTTCATTTGATTCCCCAAAAGCTAAATCAAAAGTGATTTTTTATTATCATTTTGATAGGTGTAAAGGAGACGCATTTATAGGTATGGTTTAAAACTAGTGAGGTTCTATCCAAGGGGGTTTGATCTAAGGTGATTTGGTTAAACCCTCTTTAATTGAAATCCTTAAAATGGAACTTTTTAAGGCTTAAATCATTATATTTTCTAAAAATATGTTATTTCAGCTAAAATTCATTCCTTTCAGGAATTGTAAACCACTATTATGACAACACCCTATACCTCCATGTCTAGCCGAGGGTAGGTATATAAGAGAAAAAATTTCTTCAATGCAATGCCAAAAAATATCAATGTGTGTGTAGGTTTGTATTACTCAAAATATCATTTCACAGCCTAAGGAAAAATACCAAAGTGATGTTTTAAATTTCAATCTTCACATAGGCTCCCTTATTGCTACACATGCATATACAAGCATTATTCGAGCTCTAAAATATTCAAATATTAAGGATTTAATTAGCTATAAGATGGAAAGTTGTTGTTTAGACATAATCCATCATATTTTACATATCCTTATTCACTCCTAGCACTTTAGATAATTTTTTGTAAATGAGATAGAAATGTGAATCTTTTATGACAAAGAAAATTCTCAAAAGGAGGGGGGAGAGAGCAAAGGGTAGGGGGCAAGAGAATGCTTGAATGTATCGCAAAGTATAACATTTTGATAATTATAACAATGAAACAAATCTTAAGTTTGAAGCATTAATATCATTTACAATATTTATGATTAGGAATGAATGTAAGTAGATAAACTTTTGCATACATGTAGATGGTACAGAATTTCATAGTTAAGTGGAAGCCTCCCATCAACAACGAGATCCAAATATCCATGTATCTATCTCAATCGAGCCTCAAAACCCTTCAGAGCTACCAATTTTTCCAATAACCTATTATACACAAAGGTCAAATTTTAGAGTTATGTCACCACTAAAAATAGAAGAAACAGAGCTTTAGAACCAAATCTACACACAACACAATGTGGTATTCATACAAAGCCATACAAACAAACTAAACTCAGAACATTGGAATGGAAACAACTTCAAATTATGGTGCAAAGCATGAATTCAGGGTATAAAGAATCATTTTTCTGCCACCATAGTGAAAAGTTAGCACTTTCTTTCATCTTTGCATATGGGTTTGATGCTTCAAACGATGCATTTCTTATATTGAAAAGTGCATTACCTTATTGAGCTTCTCTTTGTTTCGAGAAAAGTTTAATATTCTCTACCTAACAGGGCCAACCACGTGATCGTGGAAGCTAATTTGGCCCTCCCCCGCCCCTCACATCACTCTTAATTCCCCATACCCAATCATATAACATTAATCATTCATTCATCCATTAATAACATATAACATTCATTCATTAACATATAACATTCATTAATTAACATATTCACATTCATTCATTAACATATAATATTCATTCTTTCAGTTTTTACATATTATCAAAAATATGCTTGTCATGATATGAGTACAATCACTTTTTATTTTGTTTCTTTTTTAAAGCTAAAAAAATCTGAAGTGGAGCATCATTTTCTAAATCATTTGTCCCCCCTTTAGTTGTTCTTCCCTCTGCTTGTGATGGGGCTACATCATGTTCCTAATCATTCTCAACATGTTGATCATGCTATACATGCTCTAAATTTGAAACACAAAAGGTTACATTAATTAATACACCAATTTCAATTAAATATGTTTAAAAGATCTTTAGAGTGGTCCTATTTACCTGATGGGGCCACATTATGTTCCTGATCTTCTCTAGCCTGATTATGATCAACATGTTGATCATGCTCTACATGCTCTAAAGTATCGGGATGCACACCATGACCTTCATCTGCAGGTTGTGCTTCACCCTCACCAGGCTGCATTCCAATGTCATGTGTAGTATTATCATTGCTTGAATGTTTGAAACAAATAGGAATGTAATTACTTGACGGTGGAAATTAATATTGAATAGATTTTACAAGTATTCAATTTTAAATAAAATTTATTGATTTTATTTACCTGCATGTCGGATGTAGTGGAAGGTTGTTTTTTCCCATTCAAGACTCTTAGGCATTCAACCATGGCTCCATATCCTTGCTGAAAGGAAATATTCAAGTCATCTTCAATGGGAACTCTATTGAATTCAGAGCCCTACATTTTTGCATAAGATCATGAATTTTGCTTCTATGGTGTGATAAAACAAAAATTGTTTTCAATTTATTATTTGGATACTATATTTCATTTATTGATACTTACAATTCATGTGGCTAATTTCATATAACCACCAGAGCCAAGTTTGTTTTTCCTGTATTTTTCTAGACTTTCCTTTGCTGTCTTCGATGTGTCGCGAAGCCTATGAAAAGTTTGAAATACGTTAGATTATGTAAAAAGAAAGAGTAATCAGTATATAATTACATTGTTGATAGTATCACATACCTTCCTTGGCCCGATGGTGTCTTTCCCTTTTTATTTTCAACCTTCTCCTTTCCATCTGACACCAGGTCCTTCCACTCCCTCTCTAGAATCATGGGGGAATGCTCGTACTTTTTTTTCTTCTCTAAATGTGACCTAAATTGGTCCCTCACATACTTTAGATAGGTACCAGTTTTCTTAAGGACTTTGTTTCGGTTGAATGTTTTATCACCGAACAACACAACTAAACAGTTAATGAGCTCATCTTTTAAATCTTAATTTTGAGAATTCCACCATGTACATATGGTGAGCCTGAAGAGCTCCAATGTAATATCAATTAGATGTTTATAAAAAACATCATTTTCTACAAAATGATCATGGGATCAATAGTCTAAAAAGAGCGATCAATAAGTAAATTTCAATTGGATTATATATAATAATAATTAAAACATTTTAAAGTACATGGGACCTTCTCTATCTTTATAGGAACAAAATCCTCGGTCACCACAAATGTGACTGGCAATGTTCCCGTAGTAGTAATATGGGAAGATCCAGGAAATGTTGCTAAAACATCACCAGTACTAGTGGCCTCTACATCCCCAGGTAAATGTCCTAACGTATGTTATGGCATGTGTTCGCTACTAGAGGGTGCATTAATGGATGCCTGCATGGTATGTGTTGCCGACATTTCAGACGAAAATATAGGCACAGATGATGGGGTCAGATGATGTGATGTATGTGTAGGAAGATCAGGATGGACACTTGTACCAACCCCTACTCCTCGGGTAGCACTTGCAGTACCCTGATCATGGCTAGGAGCATCATGAGGAGGCAAATTATCCTTTAAAAACAACACATATTTTAGTTCATTACATAAAAGAGTACAAAATATGAAACCATGAATGAACTTATGTTATAATTAAAGACCTCATGACAACTTACTTGCAATTTTTTTGATCTCTTAGTTAATATTTTAACCCTCTCTCTTATCTCATATGTTTGAGGCACTATGAATATCAACTTAATGATTTCTTCATTGTATTTTTCTTGGATATTCCTTATCTTATCGAGAGGGTTTGTTGAATAAGGGTTGTCATCATCACAAAATATTGACTACACCTCACTATGGATGCTCTCATCTACTACTGGTGCATTTCCATGATCACTCGACTACAAGAAGAATATTAAAAACATTATCAAAATTAACCCAATAAACTTATGAAAAAAAAAAAAAAAAAATTCTCATATCTAATTTGTACAATTATAATGAGGTTAACCTGTTAGGTAGAAGCGTTTGAAGATACATCATGATCTGTGCTCTAGGCCAGAGCCTTCTCCATATGATCAATGTCCCACAGTGATGAAAATTAAAAATAAAAAAATTATCGAAATGAAACCAATAGACTTAGAAAAGAAAACATAAGAATAAAATGGTATATTGGAGTCATTAATTGGAGGTTGGGTAAAATGGTACATAGTACGTACCACCCCCATAGTAACTGTGTTTGTAACTAAGTGATTCAAATTGTAATCGATTAGCAACTCTTCCCCTGTAGTTATTGATCTTATCACACATACAAATACATGGTTTCCCTAACACGCCTTAAATATGGAATTGGGTTGCTTATTTGTTGACCCAGGTCATGTACTGTTTATAAACCCTGCAATATTCCCTGATGCTTTTGGCCTTCCATCAATGTACATAGGCACTGCTTTATTTTGATCCTTATCTTTTAGTTATATATAATTTGTTGACAGTGCATACCTATGCATACTTCGTGTATATCGAACCAGTTGCATCCAATCTTTGTAATTGTAAGAGGGTCCAACATACTTCATCAATTTAGTAACTTTGTAATAACAAACCATTATGTCATCCATGAAAATATGCCCAAACCATGTAATGACGATGGTGCTATGCGATATATCCTCTCGTTGACACAAAAATTAATGTTTATTGGAGGAAGTTCCTTGGGTACCTATTGTTTCTATAGATGTTTGTACCTCAAGGACACCTCGATGTCGCCTATACTCTCATCATCATAAGGAAATGACCCCCCTTCAGCAAGAAAAAAATCCATGCGTTTACGAAATTTTCTTCTGATCTTTTGACCTCTAGTTGATCTCCCTCTTTTAGACATACTACATTCTCACTTTCCTCTTCTCTTCTTGAATTTCCCTCACTCGAGGAAGACAGATCTGACAAATACCTATTTGGTGGTACTTGCACTCGTAAGGATGTTGGATGAAGTTCTTTCATGGTGATGTGATCCCAAGGTGACATTATGATTAATCTATCATTTCATCGCTAGAATTTCACAGGTTATAAGGTAATCAAGTCTTGATAGATTGCAAGCTATTGTTAATACCGTCCAAATGTGTCCATCACAAATCAAATCTACTTAACGCTTTAACTCCCAAACTTTGTAACAAGTGTTAAATGTGACTATGGTCCACCAGTTACACAACCAAGGCCTCAAATGTATTCTCTAATTGTAATCAAAGGACTTTTTCTCTTCATTCAAGTAAATAAACTTGAAGGGAAACACCACCAAGTGGTTTATTGGAAACCTACGTTACTAAAAATAGCAGCAAATTTACATTTAATTTTCATATGTCTAAGTGGTTAACGGGGAGGGAGTGTGTACTAGGCCTAGTTAACTCATCATAAGTTTACGCTTTGGCATTAGATTTTTTTTAAGTCATATTAAATCTTCCTATGTCTAATTGCTAGGAGATTTTTGGTATGTTTTAAGGTAGGATGACTGATGAAAGAGCCCAAAGACTAGCCTTTCTCCATGGTATCCAAGTACACATAGCAGTGGTCTTCTCTTATACGGTTGGACATGATTTAAAGAACTTAGCTAAGAATTATTCATTTAACCTAAGGTTTTCTCATAATGCCATCATTGGAAAAGTATGATCAAACTCTTCTATTATGAAGAATTGGTCTATGTGCCTCTAGTAATCACTATAAATATTTGTAAGGATAAAATGACTAATTGCATCAGGTAGGAGAGATAATCAACTTTGAGTTATTCAAAGATTATATTCCTCTATTCATAATTTTTAAGGGTTGTGTGTGGAGGAGGTTATCACTACTAAGAAGGGAGGAGACCTTTCCTTTATTCTTTTATAATTTTCATTATTCTTATTTATTTTACACCTACATTTACAAATACACATACATATGCATTTACTGTTTTCATTTATTTCTCATGTAGTTTAATAGTTTGATTGATTTCATATTATATGTGTTGAAGACTTTAGAATTTCAATTACATTAATTTATGGATATGTTGTATCTATAACACTACAAAACCATATGCTCTTTGCATTTACACTTGCATTTAGAAATACACATTTATATACATAGATATGCATTTCTTTAATGATATCTTGCATTTATTGTTCTAGGAGAGCATCTAGTAAATGCATTTACATTTACATTTAAAAATACATATACATACATACATACATATATATGTGTGTGTGTGTGTGTGTATCATTTATATTTAGTGTTTAGAAACAACCCATTAGGTCTGCACATGGCTAAAAATTCATAGAATCATATCTCCCATACATGTTTTGTTGAAACCTAGGCTTGAACCTCTCATTTCACATGCTTTTCTTCAAAAAACTATTGAGAATAGCAGCTATACCTTCTTTATTTCTCATTCTACGCCCTATTCATGGATCCTACAATTACAACAGTATCCATGGGGCCTCCTACACAAGCTACAATAATCACAAAAAGTGTAAGAGCCCCTTTATATCATGTTTCGACTACAAAACCCTCAAAAATAGGGTAACTTAGATTATGAGTTGTTGGTGAGCTGTATGGACAAAATCATTAGCACCAACTCATTCTTGGAGTCTTTTGAAAGAGAAGCGAATCAGGTGGCAGTTAAATACAAACCTTATAGTCAAGGTGAATGAGGTGATCAATTTTGAGTGGTCAACTAATGAAGAGTACCAGAAATGGGTAAATGTATATTTAACTAAGGTAGAGTGAAAAGGAGTAGGCTGCTAACAGTTGAAAAATCAACTATTACAGTTATAATAGATTACCGTTTTGTTTTTTGGTGACAGTCTAGGCACAAAATTCTTGAAGTTTTTTGTTGCTGCATCAACCATTCTCAGTAGGCACGATGAACAAGATTCTCTGGGGAGATTTTTGTTGTAACAATTTTTTGGAATATCACAAGGCGGTCCAATTGGCTGGTGACATGGGTGCTTTATGACCCGATGCTCTTTTGCTCCTTCATTTTCTATAAGAAGGTTTTCAAGACCAAAAGTATGGGTTAGCAAGTTAGATATTTTTTGTCGATTCTAGATGAAGTTGTAGAGCAAATTGTAAAGTCTGATGGTTTTAGGGAAAATGCAATTTAGGTTTTGAGTTGAATTCTTTAGTAGGTTTTGAATTCATGGGGATTTGATGTTTTATGACAGTATTGGCATTTGAATTGATATGATTAATTAAAACTCATGTCTCTCCATTGTACAAGCATATATGAATTTTGAATAAAATGATCATGGGTTGTTTCATTCATCTCACTGTTGTGGTGTGTATGATTCTTGTTTTAGGTTTAATTCAAGGAATTAATTAAAATGCTTGAATGGGATTGTAGGTGGATATGTCTTGTATAAGGATTTGATTAGTATTGGGTTAGAATACATATTGATGAGATTATAAGGCAATGTTATCAAGGATCCTATATGTTATGTGTTAAATTTGTCATGAACCCTTAGATGCTTATAAATTTGACTCCTCTAATGGATATATGGCACTGATATAAGTTTTACTTATTCGTATGGTTCAGTATTTGTTTTCCTTTACCTAGAGCTTGCTACAAATTGCAAATCAATGACTATCTTATACTGTGAAATGTTGTTGTAGTTATCTCATGCTCCAAATAGTTGATATTATTGATAAAAGCAATTCTATTTGGTATTATCCTATTATGTTGAGCTAATTAAATGAGATTATTTGTTGTTGTTAATGTTGTTTATGATGATGGTGTAGAGGTTGTAAATGCATTAAGGGATCACCTCCAGTCTTGTAGAGCCCAAAGTGTAGGAGGTCTTTCAAATCCTCATCAGTTGGTCCAGGTCCTCTCGAGCTGTCCTTTATTGGAATTGGAAATTCCATAGGTAGATTAGAAGATCAACCTCGCTTTTTGTAAAACAACCAACACCTTGCATATGTTTGTGGTGGAGGTATTAAAGAAGAATTGTATGCCTCTATTTCCATTCATTAGATCTACCTTAGCCTAGCATATACTTGGGCTAAGTCTACAATTGCTTCAAACTCATGCGATGAAGGCTATGTGTGATGAAATCCTAGACCTCAGCCAAGATGTGGGTAGATTATGGGAGTTTTGCCAAGACCTGAGGTTGGTGGATAAAAATGTGAAAGACTAAGTTATTTTCTTTTTTCTGTCTTATCTTATACCATTTTACAAGAATGTCATGTATCCTTGGGGAGTTATGCTCAAGGTAGCATGCCATTTGATTAAAGATATGATAATTATCCTTTAGAACCTCTTAAATGTACCCATTGCACACTTAAGGAGACAAAGATAAATATAAGGAAGAAAATATAGAGAGAGAGATAGGGAGATAATGACAAACATAAAAATATAAAGGGAGACAGATCACCGATCGTGAGGCAATTCGCACTAGGACCGTGGTTGTGGGTTCAAAATATTCAAGATGCCTCCAAGAGTGATTCCTGGTAGGCGTGGTGGTGCCAGAGGTGGCAGAGGTGGTAGAAATGCTAGTGGAAGAGATCCATTGGCTACCGAGGGTTTCAGAGCCCTCCAGAGACAAATTGATGCATTGCAGGAACAAATGAGAAGAGGGTTAGACTTGGGAAGGAGAGGAAAAAGCAAGGATGAAGAAGAGGTGGAAGATACAGATGTACAAGAGGAAGAAGAAGCTATTGATCGAGATCAAATGTGGCTGATTAGGGCCATTTAAAAGATCAGAAAAAGACCTACAATAGAAGTCCCCAGTTATTCTAGAATTCTAAACCCGGAACAGTTGATCGATTGGATCAACAAGCTAGAAGAATATTTCGAGTATGAAGAAGTACAGGATGCAGATCGGGTTAAGTTCGCAAAAATGAAGCTGAAGGGCCATGCCAATATTTGTTGGAAAGAGGTCCAGTTGGAGAGAAATCGAAGAGGAAAAGGAAAGATCAGCAGTTGTGATCGTATGGTGGAGAAACTAAAGAAGCAATTCATACCAGTAGATTACGAGTTAGATTTGCTGAAGAAATTACAAGGGTTGAAGCAAGGAAGTAGATCTGTGAAAGAATACATAGAAGATTTTCACAAGATGATCATCAGAATAGGCCATGCAGAGGCCAACAACGAGAAGGTAGCCCGTTACCTTAATGGGTTACGACCGAGCATTCAGGAGGAGCTAAGCATGGTCAGAATGACCACCATTGAGGATGCATACCAGTTTTCACTGAAAGTTGAGGAGAAGTTGAACAAAATATTTGACAGCAAGCAAAAAGGCCAAGGAGGTCAAAGCAAAAGGGGTAGTGGAAGATCTTTTGGGAGCCAAAATGAGGATGAAAGGAAAAATGAAGATGTGGGTACCAGTCAAAGCCAGAGGAATGATAACTTCTACTGCCCTCGTGATCAAAATAGTGGTGATCAAAGAGGTAGAGGACGAGGAAGATCTGGTCTAGGGCCTAGAAGAGGTGGTTTCAGAGGAACTTGTTTGCATTGTGGTGAAGAAGGGAATCAAGCCTATGAATGTCCACAACACCAAGGAAGGACAGAAAGAAGGCTAGAAGGTCGGGGAAGGGTTGCACATGAAGATGAGGAGGTGCAGTCTGAGCATTCAAATGATGTAGAAAGGGGAGAAGCCCTAGTCGTTAGAAGAGACCTAGTGACTGAAGAGAAGGAGCCAGAACAAAGGAAGAATCTATCCTACACAAGGTGTAAGTGTGAAGACAAATGTTGTGAGGTCATTATTGACAGTGGGAGCACCGATAATTTGGTGTCAAAAGAGATGGTTACGAAGTTGAAGCTGAAAAGGGAAAGGCATCCACATCCATATCAGATTCCCTAGTTGTAGAAAGACCATAAATTTTTGGTCAATGAGCAGTGCCTGGTGAAGTTCAAGATCAAAAGCTATCGTGATGAGGTAGTTTGTGATATCATCCCCATGAATGCATGTCGCATGTTGTTGGGGAGTCCATGGCAGTTTCATAGGCATGTTGTACATGATGGCCATGCAACTTATTCCCTGACAAAGGATAGAGTCCGTCATAAGTTGAAACCCTTGAAGAAGGATGAAGAAAAGGTATGCAGTAGTGAAAGAATTTTTTTTATTGATGGAAATAAATTTTTAGAAGGCATGAAGCATGAATGTATGTGTTATGCATTGATTCCAAGAATGGACAAGGAAGATAGTGAGAAGGTGCCAATAGAAGTTTCTGGACTATTGGATGAGTTTCAGGAGATTATTTCTGATAACATACCTGAGGGTTTACCACCGATGAGGAACACCAATCATCAGATTGACTTGATCCCTGGAGCCAATTTGCCAAATAAGGCAGCTCATAGAATGACTCCTAAAGAAAATGAGGAGTTGAACGGACAAGTTCAAGATTTGTTGAGAAAGGGCTTGATTCAAGAGAGTCTAAGCCCATGTGCAGTACCTGCAGTACTAGCACCAAAGAAGGATGGGGAGTGGATTTGAGAGGGTGATGAATGGAAGACTACCTTCAAGACCAAGGAGGGCCTATATGAGTGGTTAGTCATGCCTTTTGGGCTAACCAATGCACTAAGAACATTCATGCGACTCATGAACGAGGTACTGAAAGAGTTTCTAGGGAATTTTGTCATTGTGTAGTTAGATGATATTTGAATATTCAGTAAGTCCCTAGGTGAGTATTTGATGCATATTCATAGAGTCTTTGAAAAGTTGAGAGGAGAAATTGTTGATTAATTTGAAGAAGTGTAGTTTTGTGAACAAAGAGTTAGTGTATTTGGGGTTTGTTGACTCAGAAGAAGGTCTCAAGATGGACCCAGAGAAGGTGAAGGCTATTCTAGAATGGCCTACACCAAGAACTGCTATTGAGGTGAGATCTTTCGATGGTTTGGCCAGTTTTTACAGGAAGTTCATTAGAAACTTCAGTAGTATTTGTGCACCCCTGACTGAAACAATGAGAGGGGATAGAAAACAGTTCAAGTGGAGCACCAGAGCAGTGAAGAGTTTTGATTTGTTGAAGCAGAAGGTGACAGAGCAACTAGTTTTATCCCTCCCAAATTTCAATAAGGTGTTTCAAGTGGATTGTGATGCTAGTGGTTATGACATTGGAGCAGTGATGAGCCAAGAAGGTAAGCCCATTGCCTATTTTAGTGAAAAGTTAAATGATGCAAAGAGAAAGTACTCTGTGTATGATCAAGAATTTTATGCAATAGTTCAAGCATTAAAGAAATGGAGACATTATATGTTGCCAAAGGAATTTGTTTTGTTTACTGATCATCAAGCATTATAGTATCTGAGTAGTCAGGGAAAGTTAAATCAGAGGCACATGAAATGGGTAGAATTTTTGCAGAGTTATACCTTTGTTTTAAAGCATAGGAGTGGCAAGTCAAATAGGGTTGCAGATGCCTTAAGTAGGAGGCAAACATTGTTTACAGAGATGCAAATTGAAGTGGTTGGGTTCAATTTACTCAAGACATTGTATCCTGAAGATCTTGATTTTGTGAAGGATTGGAAAGCTTGCAAGGAGCTTGTTACAATTGATAGGATGAAGTGGCTGGATTTCATAATCTAGGATGGCATGTTGTGTAAGGGAAGCCAATTGTGTATTCCAAGGAGTTCCATGAGGGAAGCCAATTTTGTATTCTAGATTGCGTATGGAGGCAGTCCCAAGACCGCTCCAGAATTGAGGAAGATGGTCCAAGAGAAGAAGACAAGTGCTGAAGCCGAAGACTTTGGAGAGCACATCAAGAATATACATGAGAAGGTCAGAGAACATATTAACAACATGAATATGCAGTATAAGGCTAAGGCAGATTAGAAGAGGAGATATAAGGAGTTTAAGATTGGTGATGAAGTGATGGTCCACTTGAGGAAATAAAGGTTTCCAGTGAGAACCTATAACAAATTGAAGATGAAAAAGTTTGGTCCCTGTAAAATTGTGAAGAGGCATGAATCAGGGAATGCATATGAGGTAGAGTTTCCAGATGGAGTCAACATTTCCCCTATGTTCAATATTTCAGCTTTGACAAAGTATCATGAAGGTGGCACAGAGGAAGTACCAACAATAGAACAGTGTAGCATTCCAACACCTACTTCAGAGAAGGAGCAAATTCAAGAAAAATCCTGGATAGCCATGTGGGAAGGAGTACCATAAACAAGCAATAAGAAGAATATTTGGTGAAGTGGAGAGGAAGGCCTATGGAAGATTCATCCTGGTTGTCTAAGGCAGAGGTTGACCGTTTGGGTTTTCCTCAATCATCTGAGACATGACGGGGTCACTTCTCAAATTACCTTGGGTGTCTGATGTAGGAGCATCCAGTGGTGTGAGGGCAATCTTGCATCACCCAAAAAGATGATTTCCATTTTTGTTCCTGATGTTTTCTTTTTGTAGATTTTTTTGCATTTTTGGATACCCTTTTCGTCAAATAAGGGTTTCCAACTTTCAGAACTACTTTTTTGCTTTTTCTACTCAACTACTATTTTTAGCAGGTTTGAATTTGAAGTCGTGAGAAGACAAAAATTGATGGGAAGGTTCAGGATGGAAAAATACACTGTCTGGTGAAAGAATCAAGTCAAGATCATTCACGATTTGAAAGTTATTCAAGTTCTAGTTTCTACTTTTTGCCCTGAAAAACCTTCAAAGCTCAGTTTGAGGCACTAAACGATTTTGGATTGGCCTGAAAATTTGTGGATAAACCAAAGTAGATGTCGTAGGCTCTACTTTATGGAAAATTTTCTTCTCGAGAGCTTTCCGAAAAGGTATTATCATTGAAGATACAGCGGTCAGATTAAAAGTTATGGCTTCCGGAAGTTGGTACATATTTTAGAAATGTGCTAATTTTTACTGTGCATTTAAACTTGAATTTTAAATTGTAATTTTGGCGCCAAATCGCCAAAACTCATATCTTGAATGTTGTTTTTGGTTCCAAACCGAAAAGGGTCTATTTATGGGCTAGTTTATAATTTTTGGGTAACTTTTTGGGGAAGAAGTTCGCATGCTGTGAAAGGGGGAATCTAGGTAATTTCTGTAAGTCTATAATTGCATGTATCTCAGAGCTTGAGGATTTGAGATCCTCTGCATGTAAGAGTTCAATATTTTTGAATAAAATATTATTTTGTGAGTGTTATTTTGTGTCTTGGGTTTGCTCCCTCGTCAGTTATGTGTTGGCATTAATTGTTGTTGGGTTTCCCTTTCAAAAAATTTAATTTATTAGGCTTGTATGTGTAAAATAGGGCTTATTAAAGCATAAGTAAGTCCATTTTAATTGAGAGGCCCAAACAAAGTGTGAAAATATAAAGGAGTACATTTTTCTACACTATAAAGCCTAATTGATATAATCAAGAGATGGTAAAAGATTTTAGTAGAATGTACAATGTAACCTTGAGTATATAGGCAAGGTAGTGAAGTTGGAAAAGTTGAGTACAATGACCAACTACCCTTCCAATTATGAAACACTTGTTAACTCACATGAAAAGTGTTCTTGTGAGTATCAAGTGACCATGTAAGAGGTGTCTCACAAAGTGAGGAAACATGTCTCAACCACATGAGGTGAGACAAAATTCTAAATAGCCTAAGTAAACTTAATAAAATATTATAGGTCAAAGTAGAATTTGATTACAACTAACTAGTTATCTAATGACACTATTTACACTAACACTAGTCAATGAGCCTTAGAATTTTTTATTGGAAAAAAGTAGTGGAGATAGTATTATGCATCTTTAATCAATAAAATTAGTCTAAAACATCACTCTAAGAGAATATTCAAGTGATCATAATATTTATTTGGCTCATTTAAATGTGTTTGATTGTCAATACTATATATATTCTAGTTTAGAAGAAAATTGTTGATTAAAAATATCAAATTTGTATCTTGTTGGATATTATATTGTTGCTAAATGATATAAACTTTGTAATCCTATCACAAAGAAATTGATTGTTATACAAGATGTGGTTCTAGATGAAGGATTGTGGTAGTGGCAAGAAAGTGTATAGTAAAAGTATTAATAATTATGGTTTAATGTTCCTCCTCTGCCCATAGACTTAAGTGCACTTTCAATCTATAGTAGTAGTGCAAATTCAACTTTTCCAAGCTTAAGTTCATCGATTTCTCTTGATAACACAAATCCAGGTTTTCTTATTCCTCGAAGCATTCTTCATCCAATCCCAGTGCAAGTTTAGTATCAAGTCCAAGTTCTTCAAGAAATTTAATAATCTTAATTGAAATTTATGAGAGAAGTATTAATGTGAACAAAGCTATTAATTTTACTTTACTTAGTCATGTTAATGTTTAACCATATGTGTATGAAGAAGAATGAGAATGTAACTAGAAAATATAGTTTGATGTTATGAATGAAGAAATGGATCCAATTATCAAAAATATTGTATAAAAATTAGTTCATCTTTCGAAAGGTAAACATGGGTTGATGTCAAATATATTTATAAGGTAAAATATCATGTTGATAGTCCATGAAATTACACAATATAAGATTAGTTTCCAAGAGATTTGCACAAACACTTTGTGAAAATTATTTAGAAACCTTCACTTCAGCTACATTATTTGATACCATAAATATTATATTGTCAATTATTGCACAATGCAAGTGGATTGCATGTCAAATAGTATGAAATCAACACTTTTTAATGGTTAAATAGGTGCGAAGGTCTATGTGGAGCAACCAACAGCCTATGAAACTCTAGGTTAAGAAATTAGTTTACAAGTCGAAAAAAATCTTTAAGTTGAAGTAGGCCCCTCATGCTTGGTATGCAAGGATTGGTAGATGTTTATAAAATTAGGGATTCAACAAAAGTTATTTAAATCCAACCATGTATGACAAGCATGTTGATAGGGAAATTATTATTGTTTATCTTTATGTTGATGATCTTATTTATATAAGTAATAGTAAAATTCTAATAGAAAAAAAAATTAAAAAAATGAAATATAAATTTGAAATGTCATATCTAGGACCAATGCATTTCTTTATTGATGTGGAAGTGCAATAGCAATCAAAATATATATTCATTTCTCAAATGCAACGTGTAGTAGATTTATTAGAGGAGTTTAGAATAAAGACATGAATAATAGTTTCAACTCATTTAGCATTTGGTGAGAAATTGGTTATGAAATATGCAAGTTCCAAGATAAATGTTATTTTATATAAAAACTTGGTTGGGAGCCTCATGTATCTCACAATAACTAGATCCAATATAATGTATGTAATGACTTTAATCTTTTAGTGCATGCAAGATCTACATGAGTCTCATTAGCATGCTTCAAAAAATAGTATTAGATTATATAGGTGCTACACAAATTTTGGAATAAATTAATTTTAATAAAAAATGTCAAGTGGGGGGTTTTATCGCTCATCTACAATTGTATCTTGGAGTAGTAAGAACAAAGAAAATATTGGCTATCTCATTATGTTAAGTACTATATATTGCTACCACATCCACAGTTGTCAAGCCATATTGATTAGAAAGATCTTTCAAGATGTATACTTGTTCCAAGAGCATACAATAATAGCACAATTGCAATAAGAAAAAAATCTTATATTCATACTATATTGAAACACATAAAAAATCTAATATTATTTTATTTAATATTTAATTTAAAATGAACAAATAGAATTGAAGTTTTACCGTATATCTAAACAAATTGCTAATATCTTCACCAAAACTTTTCTCAATAATATTTTACAAACCAGTCAAACAATCACACTACTGATTATCAAAGAAGAGAAATTAGAACGTTTATTATTGAAGAGCAGTAACTGGTAGCTTTTCTCTTTTTAATTAGCTTGTTTTTTATTTACCTAATTTGTTTTCAAGAGTTCATTTAATTTCTGTTCGACTGCAGTAAATAATATGTGTCATGTAAAAGCTCCTTTTAAAGATAAAAGGCTCTTTTAAACCTTGCTGCTACTGTAGAGAGATAAAGAGGGCTATTTATTTTGTTGAAGTCTGTCAATAAATACTGTTATTTATATATATCTTTTTGTGCAACTGTGATTTTCAAATTTCTGATTTATATTTGAATCAAGAGTGAATATATATATATATAGATATCTATATAATTAAAAAAAAAAAAATCTATAAAATGAACTGAGCAATTATATCTCGCCTAGAGGTAACTGAAACATCGGAGTCACCTATTAAATTATTTTAATAACATGAACCATGAAATAATAGTGTTTGGTCCATAAAATTTTTATAACATGAACCATTGAAAAACACAGATAATGATATATATTAAAATGATTGAACCATTGAAAAACACAAATAATGATAGCAAGTTCAAACCTCAATTTATCTGCCATGTCTCAATGAACTAGCATACAAATCAAATCAATTTATTTTGTATGATAGGCATGGCTTCAGAGTTATACACAATTAACTGATAGCTTATGGTCTGTTATAAATCAAATCTGTTGAGATCGAAAACATTTCGAATCAAATATTTGTATCAGATCCTTGTCCAGCATACAAAATGAAGTCTTAAATTCTCACTAGCAATATGGGCTACTTTTTCATTCTTGCTATTCTCAGATGATCCCTAACGGATCTGGGTATGTTTGGTATCTTCCTTATCCGATAATGAGGAGGCTGGTTAACATTCTCCACTCCATCTTCATCTGCACATATCATTTTAATCCAATAAATTGTTTCATTTCCTAGTTCGGTCTCTATATAATGACCTTAAAAAAAGAGAATTTAGAATCATAGCCGTTTAAAGAGTAGGAGATCTCATAACTCTGATACAGTAAAAGCACAAACCCGAGCAAGAGAAAGACATCTATTGGGGGGTACAGTAGCCAAACCAAAAGAAATAACAGACATTTTATAAAGAGAAGGATGATATACCTGCGTTGTCATTCTTAACCTGACTATCCTGGCTGAAAAAGAAACAGTCATCAATTAATACACAACTACGCATTGATTTTCGAATAAAACCCTAATTCTATAAAGTATCACCCTTTACTTTTGTCTAAGATCAGAGAAGCAGAACACAAAAATGTACACAGAGATTATTTGAATTAGCTAAGCATGAAATATACTTTAACCTGCCACCGATCACTCTCTCTGGATTTGCCAAATCTGATATCTCTTCAATTCGAGGCCCTTGCATTTGGTTGGAATGCCCTTCGCCTTCTGAATGCACTTTCGCTGAATTCAGAGAAGCTGTTGATGGGAAAGGAGACTCTGGGTTTGCCAAATCTGATACCTCTTCAATTGGAGGCCCTTGCATTTGGTTGGAATGCCCTTCGCCTTCTGAATGCACTTTCGCTGAATTCAGAGAAGCTGTTGATGGGAAAGGAGACTCTGGGTTTGCCAAATCTGATACCTCTTCAATTGGAGGCCCTTGCATTTGGTTGGAATGGCCTTCGCCTTCTGAATGCACTTTCACTGCATTCAGAGAAGCTGTTGATGGGAGAGGAGACTCTGGGTTTGCCAAATCTGATATCTCTTCAATCGGAGGCCCTTGCATTTGGTTGGAATGCCCTTCGCCTTCTGAATGCACTTTCACTGCATTCAGAGAAGCTGTTGATTGGAGAGGAGATTCCTCTTCCTGTGACCAGTCATGAAGGCCCGGAGCCCTACAAGGCTTTGTCTTTTTCCTCATGACTAGGTTTTGCGCATATACCTCTTCCTGTGACTGCGTTGTGTTTCTACCTGTATAAAAATTGTTACGAATTTAAATCTACCAGATCCTAAATGGCGTCGTTCTTCTAAGCATTAAAAAGAATATGATAAGACTAGCTCTCACGGGTAGATAGGATGGTCGTAGATTGGTTTCTACTGGATTTACTTCAATATGAATGAACCACCGTAGTGCCTGCTAATAATTTCCATTGATTTATTTTTAAAAAAACAGTTTTGAAGGAGAGCTGATGGTGAGAACAGAACCCGAGGAAATATTATTGGCCCAACAAATTATAAGAAATTTTGAATCCCTGCCGAAGCCACGTTCTTATCTTGCTCCTTTGAAAACGTAGTACAGGTGATGATTACTAGGTGATGATTATTTATTATATTTTATTTATTTGTAGTCTTGTTCATTTGAAAATAATATCTTCTATAAGATTTGATTGATAGAGCATTTATAAAAGCACCATAATGAAATCACTAGAGTATTTATTATAGCACATCACCTAGTATCTTTTAGGAATCGAACTTAGAAGAATATGAATCTTGCATCGAATCATTCTCACAACTACTAAGATCACTTCTTCTCTATAGATTAATTGAATTTTTAAGTTAATAATAGAAAACAAACATTATAAATATTGTAAAATAGATATTTGACATCTAAACAAAAAAAACATCATTAAAATCAAAATCAAATACCATATTTTTATTTTATTTTATTTACACATTTAAATTCTACATTAATTTATAATTATCATTATCATTAAATTACCTTTATTATCTAATTAATATGAAAACAGATATTTAATATATCATCTATATAAAAATATATTGTACCATATTAAAAAATTATATACATTTCTTTAATTGACTAAATATTTTATATTAACCCTTCCAATAGTTTTAAAATTTAGTAAACTAAAAGGTAATTTTAGTAGACTTAAAAGAGGGGAGAAATTGGAAGGATGGTGAATGTTATTGGATTGATTATTAATAAAATATATTATAAAATATGTTTGTGATTGGAGATTACATTTGGTTTTTGGGAAAGGTAAAAGAATCTCAAAATCATCAATAATATCTTTCAAAATCAAGTGAAAAACAAAAGGTTGATTGTTTAAGAGTAAACTTTTAAAATGGAAGAAACTAAGACTAAAGGTGAGGAATGAATTGAAACTTTGCACTTGAAGATTATGAAGAAAAAATATTTAATTTTTAAAAATGACTAGAATATAATATTTTTAAGCTATTTAAAATATAATATATTATTTTTTTAATATATACATTTTCATCCTTTATATATAGAGAGAGATAGTAAATACAACCACAATCTATCATATAAATCAATTAATAAAATATATAATTATAAAATATGTTCAACGATTGAAAAATACATTTACCTATTAGAAAATGTATAATAATCTCAAAAAATCATCAACAAGATCCTTTAAAATCAATTAAAAAAATAAGAAATAATTTTTTAGTACTAAAAATTATAATAGTCTTTTCATACATCATTAGAAAATATCTAAAAATGAGTATCAGCTAAAGATTTATAATTCTATTAAATTTAGATATAATTGTAACAGTGAAAATTGTATATTTATACATTTTCTTCTTGTATTTTTTATTATTATTTATATTATTTAAAATATAAAAGAAATTACTTATATACAAATTTAGTTTATATCTAAATTATTATTATTAATTTTTAAAAATGTATTCCTCATGTTTTAGATTTTTAAGTATTATGTGAAATAAAGTTTACAAGTGCAAACCTTTACTTAATTATAGATTTAATATCCTCTTTTTAAAATTCAAAATTTAAATATACTTATTTTTTATTATTTCACTAGTTATTATAGTTGATTTAATGCATATTCTATAAATTTATAATATTAGTTGTTGTATTTAAAGAATTTCTTTATTTATTTGAAAAGGATGGCAATAATCACCAAAAAAAAACATATTAGGGTTTGATTGATAATGTATTTATGTGACCACCATAACATAAGTAATAAGAGTATTTATTATAGAACATCATTCTAGGTCCATTACTGGTATACCTTTGAAGAATAAAACTAATGTAAAGTAGTTATAACAAATTGTTGTGTAATAGTGAAAAAATTCACCACCAACAATTCACCATGGCCGAAAATTCATCGAAAGTAATATTTTTAATAAAATCAAAGTTTTTGAAAGAGATGATCGCGAATTTGCAACCACGGTGAATTATTAATGAATTATTGACAGTGAATTTTCGATTAATCAATGAATTATTGACAGTGAATTTTTGATTAATCATTGTTGACGATGAATTTGCCGATAATCCTCACCTGCACTACATTTTCAAAGATGCCAGATAAGAACATGGCTATCAAGGTTAAATGTGCCCATCACTTCGGGAGGGATTCAAAATGTCTTATAATTTGTTGGACCAATAGTATTTCCTCAAGTTTTGTTCTCACCATCAGCTCTTGTGAAGGAAAAAGGCAGAGGAATTTTCACAGAAAATAATATCTTTAACACAGAGTTGCTGCTTATTAATTTATGTATGTTCACATTCGCCTTATCTTTCAAAGTAAAAATGCATATACCAATATAGGTAAAAGTTAAAAGTCACGTGAAAAACATTCACGGAAGGGAGGGCATAAAATAAAATTTATTACAAATTACCTAACTAACTTTTCCCGAACGTATTAAATAAAGTGTCCTTTACTTTAATATTAAAACTTAAATATCAATTTTTCGTATTACGAAATATCCTTTTGCGGAGGCAGCTCCCCATAGTATCACTGTTGACTAGCTGGCCGTGTAGATGAGGCATGTGATGCCAGCAATTGGGTTTACATTCCAACACTCCCCTTTAAACATAACTGCACTGTCCACCATGCCCAATCTGTTTCTTTGAAAAATAAAATTATCTCTTCCCAGTGCCTTTGTAAAAATATCTGCACTTTGATGCAAAACTCTAAAAATATGACACCATTGTTAATTAATTCCCTAATAAAGTGATACCTGGTATCAATGTGCTTGCATCTCTTATGGAAGACTGGATTTTTTGAGAGAGCTATGGCTAAATTGTTATCACAGTAAATTTTTGTTGCATCCATTTGTTCATTTTGCAATTCTTTCAAAATTCTTCTCATCCAAACTACACTTGTGGCTGCCACATATTCTGCTTCAGCTGATGAAAGACAAATGAAAGATAGACTATTGGCTGCTTCGTTTAGATTTCTCCCCTCTTTTAGGTCTACTAAAAATATAGTAGTTAATCCTACACTGCTATTACATCCACCATCCTTTCCATTTCTGCCCACTCTTTTAAGTCTACTAATTTTTTTATTTTTTTTAGTTTGTTACATCTACTTTAGTTTAATAAATCTAATAGTGTACAAAGGATATTATATTTCCACATAGCACAAATGAGCAAATTGGACACAAATTTCAATTAAGATTGTAGGCATCCATTAAAATCTACAAACACTAAACTTCATATAGGGGTTAGTATTTCACAAATCTATCAAAATGCCTCTATGAAATACCTTGCAAATGCTTCAAAAATGTAACAAAGGATGAAAAACTAAAAGCATTATGAAAGCAACCACAAGTTACCTATTCCATAGTGGATTAGTGTCACATGTGCTAGTGACCCTTTCCCAATCCTTGATCAAAGCTCAAGATGATATAAATGCAATGGAAATGATGAGCAAGATGAGTTCTCAAATTAAGAGAGTAACCTTGCATAAAAGTTGTGGATCCATGAATGAGAATGAAGGCCTTCTTTTATAGATTTTCTTGATGATAAATTGGCCAAGATGGTGAATGTAGACTAAAGATCCACCAATGAGGAGAGGCCATTTGTCAAATAATGATAGGCCAATGGTTGTGCAAGATTTGGGAAGAGTGCCCATGAGAGGGAGAGAATTCAAATTTTGCAATAAATTTTAAGAGGGGGACAAGAAAAACAGCAATAAATGCAATGTTGGAGGGACAAATCAACTTGTCATGTTGAGGGAAAATGGGGGTTTTTATCTGTGCAAGTGGGTGAGATTAGTATTTAATCATGGTTAGATTAAATAAATGATGATTATGTTAGTTTAATGATGATTAGGTGAGTTGAATTTTAGGACTTTGATATTTGATTTATTGGAATTAGAAAATGATGGAATATGATTTAGGATTTGATTAAAATGGATGTTTGATTTATTAAAAGGCTGATGATAATGTTTGCTTGATTTTAAATAAATGACCTTAGGAAATGTAGATTAATGAAATTTCCTGCTAAGTGAATGAAGGTGAACCTGATTAATTGATGAATGGACCTAATGTGAAATCTAGTTCAGTTGATGAGTGAACCTGATTAATGCAGAATGTTAATTTTGCATGTATACAAAGATATATAAACAAATCCATAAGAAAATGTCAAGAAACCCTCAAATAAACTACAAACTCAAATGAAATCTTCCAAAGAAAAAGAAATATTTAGTAGGATAGGTGTCGTATTTTGAGAGTATTTTTTCTTGCATGGCTCAGATTATGTCATGTTATGATTTACAAGATCATAAATTTTTTTATCTAAGATCTACTTCCAAAAAATACATGCACACAAATAAGCCTAATTGATATTATCAAGAGATGGTAAAACATTTTAGTAGAATGTGCAATGTAACCTTGCTTATATAGGCAAGGTGGAAAAGTTGGGAAAGTTGAGCACAATGATTAAATACCCCTGTGAGCACCAATAAAATCTGCATACATTCTAAAACTCCATGACAAAGGTTAGTTCATGCAAATTTACTAAATGCTCCTATGATATAATGCACCATACTTCACAAACAAAATGACCAAATAAACTAATTGAAAGTATCAAAGAAGCACAAATGCATACCTATCCCATAGTGGATTGGTGTCACTTTGTTGTAAAAAGTGACCCTTTCCCAACCCTTGACAAATCAATGTTCCAAATGATAATGGGAAAAATTAGCTCTCAATATGGAGAGAGTAACTTTGCATGAAGATTGTGGATGCTAAAATGAGAAATGAGACCTCTAATTTATAGAATATCAAGTTGGAAGAATACCCAAAAGAGATCAATGCGGTACAAAGATTCAACCAATAGGAAGGAGCCACTTGTCCAAATGTAAGTGGATGGAGGATGTGCAAGTTTTGGTCAATGTGTTAATAAATGAGATTAGTTGGCCTTTTCAATTTTCAAATTTGGCTTGTTGGAGGAAGAAAAAGGGACTTAAATGCCAAGTGGAAGACATGTAAAAGGGGAGTTAGTGCCATGTTGGAAGGGATAAGTCAACTTGATTTTAATTAAAATTTGAGGGAATATTCTCCAAAGATGCCTTGTTGAGGGAAAATGAGGATTTAATAAATTAGTTAAAATCCTTTATTTGTGCAAGTGGGAAAATCTAGAGAATGCGACATGCATTAGATTAGATTTAATCCTGATTTAGTTAATTTAAAAGAGGATTAGATGATTTGACTCATTTGAATTAGATGTAAGGATTAAACTAAATCAAAAGGAGATGAAAGATGATTTCAGATTTAATTAAATAAAGATTTGATTTATTTAATCAAAGAGGGTGATGTTAGGATTAAATTAAATAAAGGTAATTTATTTAATTTAAATGAATGACTTTAGAGATTGAATTTAATGAACTTGATTTATTTGATGAGTGGACTTGATTAAATGCAATATGCTAATTTTGCATGTCTACATTTTGCCCCTCTTCAAAGAAATGTACTTGTTGCATTGGTTCAAAGAATAAACTTACATCGATCAAAATTTTAAAAAAAATCTATTTTTTTCAAATGCCCCAACGGAAAAAATTACACTGGTACATTTCCCCCTCAAGAGATCAAGTGAAAAGATTTGATTTGAGGGTTGATCTCATGATAAAGAGGTTCAAAATGGATGATTTTGATGATGATGCAAATGAGATGGTTTTAAGATGCTTAGAATAACCAATCTATATTATTCTAAACAACTTAAATAATAATGCAATGCATGTGAGATGGATGATGCGATAATGCCTATATGATTATGCATTGGATGTTTTATGTAAATGTATGGTTTTATGAGATGCTTAGACTAGCAGGTCTATATTATGATGATCAACCATGCAAGTGAGATGATGTGTAGAATTGTGATGGTTTGTGGATGTAGGATGGATGCACTGTTGATGATGATTAACTATTCTGGTATGATGTTAGTGTGGAAAAGAAGAAATGAGAAATGAGATGATGACAAGAGGATCAAACAAGCCAACTTTATGAGAGATGATGATGAGAAATGGATTATTTGCTTATCAAGAATTGGGATTTTAAAAGGGCCACTTACCTTATATTTGATAACACGCATAAGCACAATGCATCAAGGTATAAAGAACTAGGATGGTGTTGCACTTAGTGTGATGGACTTTGATTCAACAAATAGATAGGAGTACTCTTGTTCACACCTGAGATATGGAAACCTTGCTAAGATGCACCTTAGAAGTTTCAAACATCTTGGACCAAAACACAGAAAGGTATAACCTATCAATGCAATAGTCAACAAGCTACCCAAAACACCCTCCATACATATCTAACAAAGCAAGTAATCACCAAGTTATATTACAAGAACGTCCAACAAGCATAGCAGATAGAAGATAATGTTTGTTGCCCCATTCCTATCTCTCTAAATCCATTTGTTTGGGCATCACTGAGAGGTTATTGGAATGAGCACAAAGAGATAAGTCAAAAGACAAAGATAGAGTAAATAAACAAGTTGATGTTCTTCAATACCGCTAACCAAAAGGGAATATGTTTTTAAGGATAAGAACCAAAACTATTGCCAAAAGATAATGCCCATTGTAGGAAGGATACATCCTAGGACATGTTAGTGGATGGCGGCAAGTCATTTCATTCATCCAAAGTGTTCTTTTTGATAAATAATGTACATTGTAGGAAGGATACATCCTAGGAAATGATGTTATAGATGATTGAAATGTGATTGATTGGATGATAGGCTATTGACACAAAGAGTTGACCAACTTTCTTACATACTAACTTAACCCTGACACTTGACGTTTTTGAGTTTTCACTTTTAACATGCTAGACTTGTTTCCAATTGTTTTACCAAAGGTTGAGGATGACGATCGTTTATTATGAGTGATGTTATTATGGGTGAAAGCGAGAAGAGACAGATGGATTTTTTCAAATATTTGGATGTTTTTGAAATGTTTTGAGGTTGTCACTACTGAATTTGGCTCCATTTTTTGACAAACGTTTCTCGGTCGTTCAACAAATATTTGTCAAAAAAGCAACGAAATGACAAAAATAATCTCGTCGCTATTTTTTTGTCAAAATTCTGATAACACATTAAATGTTAAAATAATGTCATAGATTCGTCGGTCGTCGGCATCATAAAATGACTCAGATGTTCATCGAAATATCAACAAAAAACTTCATGTATCCACCGATGAATTATAACCAAAATGCAATTACAATGGCTCTTCTAAAGTGTTGAAACAACAACAGAAATTCATCGCCACTTCGACCAAATGGGCAAGGAGTTATGATGAAGCCTTCGTCATAGCTAAGCACCTTCATCGGACCTTTTATCTGATTTGACGTTGGATTTTATCGAAATTGCATCAAAATGGGTATGGAGTTACGATGAAGGCTTCATTGTAACTAAGCAATTTCGTCAAACCTTTTCTGTGATTCGTCAGTGTCCGTCAAAATTGCGATGAAAGTGGCAAGGTGTTATGACGAAGCCTTCCTCGGACCTTTTCTATGATTCATCGATGGACTTCACCGAAATTGTGATGAATCAGGCAAGGAGTTACAATGAAGCCTTTGTCATAACTATAGCAACTTCATCAGACCTTTTCGGTGATTTGTTGGTCAGTTTTGTCGAAATTGCGATGAAAAAATGTAATATATTTTTAAAAAAAATATTCGTTGAAATGTACCATCGCAGAGACTCTTATTGATGACCATCGAAGCCAACCCATTAGTGAGAGATCAATCATCAGCACAGGATAGAAAACTCACTCCAATAGTCCATGTCTTGTCGATGACTTCCGTCAGCAAGACAAATCCAATGTCATACTGATCTGACCTCTTCAGGAGTTTTGAACACTGGTGGTTATTAGCAAGACATTCTGAGGGTCTCTGATTTGATTAGAATCTAGACTAATTGTGTTTGAATGCTTAATGTTTACAAATCATGAAATCCAAATTACATAAACAAAATTAACACATTAAAATGTGAATTAAGCAGAAATACAATTCATGCATACATTATTGAAATTATGCATTAAAAACTGAAGGTAAAAAGAATGAAATTGAGAAAGAAGAAGAGAGAGAGAGTGCAAATGATCTGATAACGGAGTTTTCCACAAATGTGACTACGTCTTCGGGTCCACTCCAATAGAGTGAGACCAATCCAATTAATCTCCAAAAATAGAATTACAATTGCACCAAGATCATTTCCTTCCAGCACTTCGGTAGCATAACAATACTCTGACTTACAAAAGGCTCAAAATAATCCCCTTCAAAAAATCTCCCTATTCCTCTGATTCAATACTTCACCACCTAGACTTGAAAATTTTGAGTCCCAAACTCACTCAAAAACTCCGCTTTTATACATCAAATTTACTCAAATTGGCCTTTAACCAATTGATTTACAAAAACCACCTTATCTCTCCATTTTTACAAAGAAATCTATGATATATCCCGCATAATCTTTAAATAAAATTATTCTAATCCTTCAAAATTAATAGAATTTTGTTTTAAGCCTTTCTCGGGCTATCATTGTTTCAGGGGGGGGGTTTGTTTGTTTTGTTTATTTAAAACTTAAAAATAACCTTTTAAGGTTATTTAGTTAGGCATGGGGCCTAACTAGTCGATAAAACAAACCCATCCCATTCTATCACTGAATACATACGCTGGCGTGTTGGTGGCATTGACTTTTTGTAAGCCCACGGTCAGGGGTTCAACCCTGGCCGCTGGCTTTTTATAGCCAATTTTTGGCAGTTATGTAACAAAACAAAGCATTGCCCGATATAGACATGAGAAAGTTGCTCGGCCGAGTGGTGGAGGCGTGAACTTGTAGTTAGAAGGTTAGGGGATCGAATCCACTTAACCTTTTATTTGGAACATCCAAACAAACTGCCGATAAAAGAAGAGGCCACGTGTCACGCCAGGAGGGCACCACGTGGCAAAACCTAATTGGCCACTGACTCGGATGTGTCTGCTGACTAGGACGATGACTGGGCGCTAACAATGCTGATTATTTGTCATATGGACAGACACGTGTTGGCATCTCATTGGTCTGTATAGCTGACTCACTTGCCATGTGTCATGCCTGTGTTTTTCCACATAGATTTCGTATAGTACGGATTAACATGTCAGCATGTTGACATCACCCATTGTGCCACCAAGTCAACTGAACATTGATTTCCAATATCTCGAGCATACGATGTCGGATTTTGATCAAACGAACATTGTCAGAATAATCTTGATGATCTCTTCAATTTGAAACTAATTCTATCAATTTTTCAGACAATCATTTTTTTCACTTCCTGGACGACCCCTGATGGCAGTTTGACCAAAATTTTGACTGTTGTAACTCAAGCAAACAGACTCCTTTTTCCTCCGTTCAAGTTTCATTGGAATCAAGACATTGAGCTCTTTCTAATGGTGTTGAAATTTGGAGTATTGGAGACACTTGAATTTTTAGAGAAAATATCCCTCGGATCAGTCTCGCCGATTAAACAAGTGTCTAAGAGCAAGTAAACAAATGGAACCTATTAATTTTCTTATTTTTGGGTTCTTTAAATCATAGAATATATACCAAGTCAAATAATATGAAAAAGACTTACTTCCATACAAATTAAATGATTATTCTCACAATGGAAATTGTCTGATTACAACAACAATTCCATGAAAGGTTATCCATGCTTCATAAGAGATGACTGATCATACATACAGACTGTAAGATGCATAAAAAAGCATTACACTTGAGAACAACCAAGGGATAACAAGGGAAGGAGTTCAGAAACAACTCTACCTATCATAAAAGTTCTATTGTTTCCCCCGAGAGAATCCTGGAAAGACAAGTTTACAATACCAAGTCAAATAATATGAAAAAGACTTTCTTCCATACAAATTAAATGATTATTCTCACAATGGCAATTGTCTAATTACAAAAATAATTCCATGAAAGGTTATCCATGCTTCATTAGAGATGACTGATCATACATACATACTACAAGATGCATAGAAAAAGCATTACACTTGAGAACAACCAAGGGATAACAAGGGAAGGAGTTAAGAAACATCTGGATTGAAGAGAAAATGTGTGGCAAAAATGCTGAGTAGTGTCAAGAGAACAGAGCTTGTAGAACATATTCTTGACCTAATCAAGCTCTTGAACAACTTAAACAAAATTAAAATACTAACACATACATGAGACATGTAATTAACTTCCAATATCTACTATCTTTTTTTTTTGTATTGAAAATAGTTTAAGGTCCATTACATATCATGAAAATTCCTATCCAGCATTAGGATCAGTACAACATCAAAGCATTTCCATAATAGTAAATATACCATATATCAATACTTTACACAGCAAGAAAGAAACCACAAAGCACCACTTGTTTTCAAAACCAGCATAGACAATACAAATTGTTGTTAATAGCACCATATGTTGCTGCTATTCAAATCAGTGTAAATAATACATAGTGTTTATTAGATTCTCCTCATTTCTGACTTCTTCAATATCAAGGTTTGTCATTGTTTCTCCTTGGGGGTCCAGCTGCTGGGGGTTGCAATGTATTTTTGGGCTTGTAGCTTCATCAATTGCTCTCTAGAGCTCAAATGTCCTTTTGGAACAGCGCGGTCTCTTCCAAGCTCAACCTATAGGTGGGTCCACTTCTCAGATCCTCTCTGGTATTGTTAGCAGCACCTTCAATTATTGACTTCAAGAAATTATCCATTGAGATCTCCACAAGAGTTGAAACCTGTAGAGCAACAAAGTAGAATGTGAGTCTCTTGCAAGACTTAATAAGTACCCTCTTGATACCCTTAAATTTATCATCATTTCTCACCTTCCACAAATTCCACATGATCTCATTGGATAACAAATACCAAAATAGCTTACAATCAAACTTGAGCTTGAAATTACAAGACAGAATATCATGCCAATTAATTTTACCATTGCTATTCCAGACCTTCAGCTTATGGAAGAATAAATACCAAATTTCCTGAGCATAAAAACATTCAAAAAGAATATGTTTGATAGTTTCTGGAGTCCTACAGATACTACAAATTTCAACACTTTCATGGTTAAATTTATAGAGATCTATCTTTTTCATTAATGCAGAGGTAGGTAAAGGAGAAATAAGTATAATTGTAACACTATTCATAGTCCAGTAAATTATGTTCATAATTTTTGTTCAATGGGCCTTAGTTTTATCACTATACTACCCATCTAATACCATATTTTAATCCAGGGTTCAACTATCTTAGATCTAAAGAAGCACCTTCAATTAACCATTTAAAGTACTATAAAATAAGGTAAGACTTTTACTTGAGAAAGATTGGTTACACTTGTAGGATTAAAGTTCTCGCAATCATCAGGATTTATTGGCATACATACATAACCTGCAACATATGAAGTAATGGATGACTACAAGTTAGTGAAATGGTCCTTAATATGTGAGTGGTTTGAAAATTGATTGGTAGAAAATAAGGTTACAAACAGATCTACATGAAAAATTATGAGGACAATCTACTGTAATCATCAAAATAGATCAAAAGTGCAAAGGAAAGAGCCGAGCTACATCTCTAGAGCCTAAAAAAAACACATGCAAGAAACATAAAAAAAAAAGAACAAACCATTTTTTGGATGAATACAAAATGGTGCCTTCAACAAGTGATTCATATGCGTTCATGACACAATACATTAAGAGGATTTTAGTCTTCCTCTGTGAAATTAACTACTTATAGAATAAACCCAGAAACCAATATTATATACCTCCATGTCTAGCCGAGGGTAGGTATATAAGAGAAAAAAATTCTTCAATGCAATGCCAAAAAATATCAATGTGTGTGTAGGTTTGTATTACTCAAAATATCATTTCACAGCCTAAGGAAAAATACCAAAGTGATGTTTTAAATTTCAATCTTCACATAGGCTCCCTTATAGCTACACATGCATATACAAGCATTATTTGAGCTCTAAACTATTCAAATATTAAGGATTTAATTAGCTATAAGATGGAAAGTTGTTGTTTAGACATAATCCATCATATTTTACATATCCTTATTCACTCCTAGCGCTTTAGATAATTTTTTGTAAATGAGACAGAAATTTGAATCTTTTATGACAAAGAAAATTCTTAAAAGGAGGGGGGAGAGAGCAAAGGGTAGGGGGCAAGAGAATTCTTGAATGTATAGAAAAGTATAACATTTTGATCATTATAACAATGAAACAAATCTTAAGTTTGAAGCATTAATATCATTTGTAACATTTATGATTAGGGATGAATGTAAGTAGAGAAACTTTTGCATACATGTAGATGGTACAAAATTTCATGGTTAAGTGGAAGCCTCCCATCAACAACAATATCCAAATATCCGTGTATCTATCTCAATCGAGCCTCAAAACCCTTCAGAGCTGTCAATTTTTCCACTAACCTATTATACACAAAAGTCAAATTTTAGAGTTATGTCACCACTAAAAGCAGAAGAAACAGAGCTTTTGAACCAAATCCACATGCAACACAATGTGGTGTTCATACAAAGCCATACAAACAAACTAAACTCAGAACATTGGAATGGAAACAACTTCAAATTATGATGCAGAGCATGGATTCAGGGTATAAAGAATCATTTTTCTGCCACCATAGTGAAAAGTTAGCACTTTCTTTCATCTTTGCATATGGGTTTGATGCTTCAAACGATACATTTCTTATATTGAAAAGTGCATTACCTTATTGAGCTTCTCTTTGTTTCGAGAAAAGTTTAATATTCTCTACCTAACAAGGCCAACCACATGATGGTGGAAGCTAATTTGGCCCCTCCCCCCTCACATCACTCTTAATTCCCCATACCCAATCATATAACATTAATCATTCATTCATCCATTAATAACATATGACACTCATTCATTAACATATAACATTCATTAATTAACATATTCACATTCATTCACTAACATATAATATTCATTCTTTCAATTTTTACATATTATCAAAAATATGCTTGTCATGATATGACTACAATCACTTTTTTTTTGTTTCCTTTTTAAAGAAAAAAAAAATGAAGTGGAGCATCACTTTCTAAATCATTTTTCCCCCCTTTAGTTGTTCTTCCCTTTGCTTGTGATCTTAATGTACGCCTAGTCAACTGCTCACGACATGGACACCACTGCAAGGGTGGGTGTGCTACAATAACAAAGAAATGTTAAACTGATATGTTTTATTATTATTGTTATGAGTATTTCATTAATTAAAAGAATATTAGAGTGGTTCTCTTTACCTGATGGGTCCACATCATGTTCCTAAACTACTATTATATACTCATGCTCAACATGCTAAATACCCTCTAAATCTTGATCTGTAATTGAAACATGAAAGGTTACATTAATTAATACACCAAATGAAATTAAATATGTTTAAAAGAACATGAGAGTGGTCCTCTTTACCTGATTGGGCTACATCATGTTCCTAATCATTCTCAACATGTTGATCATGCTATACATGCTCTAAATTTGAAACACGAAAGGTTACATTAATTAATACACCAATTGCAATTAAATATGTTTAAAAGATCTTTAGAGTGGTCCTATTTACCTGATGGGGCCACATTATGTACCTGATCTTCTCTAGCCTAATTATGCTCAACATGTTGATCACGCTCTACATGCTTTAAAGTACCGGGATGCACACCATGACCTTCATCTGTAGGTTGTGCTTCACCCTCACCAAGCTGCATTCCAATGTCATGTGCAGTATTATCATTACTTGAATGTTTAAAACAAATAAGAATGTAATTACTTGATGGTGGAAATTAATATTGAATAGATTTCACAAGTATTCAATTTTAAATAAAATTTATTGATTTTATTTACTTGCATGTCAGATGTAGTGGAAGGTTGTTTTTGCCCATTCAAGACTCTTAGGCATTCAACCACAGCTCCATAGCCTTGCTGAAAGGCAATCTTCAGGTCATCTTCAATGCGAACTCTGTTGAATTCAGAGCCCTACATTTTTGCATAAGATCATGAATTTTGCTTCTATGGTGTGATAAAACAAAAATTGTTTTCAATTTATTATTTGGATACTATATTTCATTTATTGATACTTACAATTCGTGTGGCTAATTTCATATAACCACTAGAGCCAAGTTTGTTTTGCCCGTATTTTTCTAGTCTTTCCTTTGTTATCTCTGATGTGTCGGGAAGCCTATAGTAAGTTTGAAATCATGGGGGAATGCTCATATTTTTTTTCTTCTCTAAATGTGACCTAAATTGGTCCCTCACATACTTTAGATAGGTACCAGTTTTCTTAAGGACCTTGGTTTGGTTGAATTTTTTATCACCGAACAACACAACTAAATGGTTAATGAGTTCATCTTTTAAATCTTAATTTTGGGAATTCCACCGTGTACGTATGGTGAGCCTGAAGAGCTCCAATATAATATCAGTTAGATGTTCATAAAAAACATCATTTCCTACAAAATGATCATAGGATCAATAGTCTAAAAAGAGCGATCAATAAGTAAATTTCAATTGGATTATATATAAGAATAATTAAAACATTTTAAAGTACCTGGGACCTTCTCTATCTTTATAGGAACGAAATCCTCGGTCACCACAAATGTGACTGGCAATGTTCCCATACTAGTAATACGGGAAGATCTAGGAAATGTTGCTAAAACATCAACTGTATTAGTGGCCTCTACATCCCCAGGTAAATGTCCTAACGTATGTTATGGCATGTGTTTGCTACTAGAGGGTGCATTAACGGATGCCTGCATGGTATGTGTTGCCGACATTTCAGACAAAAATATAGGCAGGGATGATGGGGTCAGATGATGTGATGTATGTGCAGGAAGATCAAGATGGACACTTGTACCAACCCCTACTCCTTGGGTAGCACTTGCAGTACCGTGATCATGGCTAGGAGCATCATGAGGAGGCAAATAATCCTTTAAAAACAACACATATTTTAGTTCATTACATAAAAGATTACAAAATATAAAACCATGAATGAACTTATGTTATAATTAAAGACCTCATGACAACTTACTTGCAAGTTTTGTGATCTCTCAGTTAATATTTTAACCCTCTCTCTTATCTCATATGTTTGAGGCACTATGAATATTAACTTAACGATTTCTTCATTCTATTTTTTTTGCATCTTCCTTATCTTATCGAGAGGGTTTGTTGAATAAGCGCTGTCATCATCACAAAATATTGACTGCACTTCACTATGGATGCTCTCATCTACTATTGGTGCATTTCCATGATCACTCGACTGCAAGAAGAATATTAAAAACATTATCAAAATTAACCCAATAAACTTATGAAAAAATAAAATAATAAATTTTTTTGCTCATATCTAATTTGTACAATTACAATGAGGTAAACTTGTTAGGTAGAAGCGTCTGAAGATACATCGTGGTTTGTGCTCTAGGCCAGAGCCTTCTCCATACGATTAATATCCCGCAGTGACGAAAATTAAATATAAAAAAAATTACCGAAATGAAACCAATAGACTTACAAAAGAAAACATAAGAATAAAATGGTATATTGGAGTCATTAATTAGAGGTTGGGTAAAATGGTACATAGTACATACCACCCCCATAGTAACTGTGTTTGTAACTAAGCGATTCAAATTGTAATCAATTAGCAACTCTTCCCCTGCAGTTATTGATCTTATCGTACATACAAATACATGGTTTCCCTAACACGCCTCAAATATGCAATTGGGTTGCTTATTTGTTGACCCAGGTCATGTACTGTTTATAAACCCTACATTATTCCCTTATCTTTTAGTTATCTTTTAGTTATGTACTATTTTTGGCTTTCCATCAATGTACATAGCCACTCCTTTATTTTGATCCTTATCTTTTAGTTATATATAATTTGTTGACAGTGCATACCTACGCATACTTCGTGTATATCGAACCAGTTGTATCCAATCTTTGTACTTGTAATAGGGTCCAACATACTTCATCAATTCAGTAACTTTGTAATAACAAACCTTTATGTCATCCATGAAAAATAGGCCCAAACCATGTAATGACAATGGTGCTATGCGATATATCCTCTCATTGACAAAAAAATTGATGTTTATTGGAGGAAGTTCCTTGGGTACATATTGTTTCCATAGATGTTTATACCTCAAGGGCACCTCGATGTCGCCTATGCTCTCATCATTATAAGAACATAACCCCCCTTCAGCAAGAAAAAATTCCATGCGTTTACATAATTTTCTTCTAATCTTTTGACCTCTAGTTGATCTCCCTCTTTTAGACATACTACATGTATCGCTTTCCTCTTCTCTTCTTGAATTTCCCTCGCTCGAGGAAGACAGATTTGACAAATACCTATTTGGTGGTACTTCCACTCGTAAGGATGTTGGATGAAGTTCTTTCATGGTGATGTGATCCCAAGGTGACATTATGATTAATCTATCATTTCATCGCTAGAATTTCACAGGTTATAAGGTAATCAAGTCTTGATAGATTGCAAGCTATTGTTAATAACATCCAAATGTGTCCATCACAAATCAAATCTACTTAACGTTTTAACTCCCAAACTTTGTAACAAGTGTTAAATGTGACTATGGTCCACGAGTTACACAACCAAGGCCTCAAATGTATTCTCTAATTGTAATCAAAGGACTTTTTCTCTTCATTCAAGTAAATAAACTTGAAGGGAAACACCACCAAGTGGTTTATTGGAAACCTACGTTACTAAAAATAGCAGCAAATTTACATTTAATTTCCATATGTCTAAGTGGTTAACGGGAGGGAGTGTGTACTAGGCCTGGTTAAGTCATCATAAGTTTACGCTTTGGCAATAATTTTTTTTAAGTCATATTAAATCTTCCTATGTCTAATTGCTAGGAGATTTTTGGTATGTTTTAAGGTAGGATGATTGATGAAATAGCCCAAAGACTAGCCTTTCTCCATGGTATCCAAGTACACATAGCAGTGGTCTTCTCTTATATGGTTGGACATGATTTAAAGAACTTAGCTAGGAATTATTCATTTAACCTAAGGTTTTCTCATAATGCCATCATTGGAAAAGTATGATCAAATTCTTCTATTATGAAGAATTGGTCTATGTGCCTCTAGTAATCACTATAAATAATTGTAAGGATAAAATGACTAATTGCATCAGGTAGGAGAGAATCAACTTTGAGTTCTTCAAAGATTATATTCCTCTATTCATAATTTTTAAGGGTTATGTGTGGAGGAGGTTATCACTACCAAGAAGGGAGGAGACCTTTCCTTTTATTCTTTTATAATTTTCATTATTCTTATTTATTTTACACCTACATTTACAAATACACATACATATGCATTTACTGTTTTCAATTATTTCTCATGTAGTTTAATAGTTTGATCGATTTCATATTATATGTGTTGAAGACTTTAGAATTTCAATTACATTAATTTATGGATATGTTGTATCTATAACACTACAAAACCATATGCTCTTTGCATTTACACTTGCATTTAGAAATACACATTTATATACATAGATATGCATTTCTTTAATGATATGTTACATTTATTGTTCTAGGAGAGCATCCAGTAAATGATATTTTTGGTTGATTCTAGATGAAGTTGTAGAGCAAATTGTAAAGTCTGATTTTTTTAGGGAAAATGCAATTTAGGTTTTGAGTTGAATTCTTTAGTAGGTTTTGAATTCATGGGGATTTGATGTTTTAAGATAGTACTGGCATTTGAATTGATATGATTAATTAGAACTCATGTCTCTCCATTGTACAAGCATATATGAATTTTGAATAAAATCATCAAGGGTTGTTTCATTCATCTCACTATTGTGGTGTGTATGATTCTTGATTTAGGTTTAATTCAATGAATTAATTAAAATGCTTGAATGGGATTGTAGGTGGATATGTCTTGTATAAGGATTTGATTAGTATTGGGTTAGAATACATATTGATGAGATTGTAAGGAAATGTTATCAAGGATCCTATATGTTATGTGTTAAATTTTTCATGAACCCTTAGATGCTTATAAATTTGACTCCTCCAATGGATATATGGCACTGATTTAAGTTGTACTTATTCGTATGGTTCAGTATTGTTTTCCTTTACCTAGAGCTTGCTACAAATTGCAAATCAATGACTATCTTATACTATGAAATGTTGTTGTAGTTATCTCATGCTCCAAATAGTTGATATTATTGATAAAGAGCCAATTCTACTCGGTATTATCCTATTATGTTGAGCTATTTAATGAGATTATCTGTTGTTGTTAATGTTGTTTATGATGATGGTGTAGAGGTTGTAAACGCATTAAGGGATCACCCTCCCAAGTCTTGTTAGCCCAAAGTGTAGGAGGTCTTTCAAATCTTCATTAGTTGGTCCAGGTCCTTCGAGCTGCCCTTTATTGGAATTGGAAATTGCATAGGTAGATTAGAAGATCAACCTGTTTCTTGTAAAAAACACCAACACCTTGCATATGTTTGTGGTGGAGGTATTAAAAAAGAATTGTATGCCTATATTTCCTTTCATTAGATCTACCTTAGCCTAGCATATACTTGGGCCAAGTCTACAATTGCTTCAAACTCATGCGATGAAGACTATGTGTGATGAAATCCTAGACCTCAACCAAGATGTGGGAAGATTATGGGAGTTTTGCCAAGACCTGAGGCTGGTGGATAAAAATGTGAAAGACTAAGTTATTTAATTTTTTTGTCTTATCTTATACCATTTTACAAGAATGGCATGTGTCCTTGGGGAGTTATGCTCAAGGTAGCATGCCATTTGATTAAAGATATGATAATTCTCCTTTAGGACCTCTTAAATGTACCCATTGCACACTTAAGGAGACAAAGATAAATATAAGAAAGAAAATATAGAGAGAGAGACAGGGAGATAATGACAAACATAAAAATATAAAGGGAGACAGATCACTGATCGTGAGGCAACTCGCACTAGGACCGTGGTTGTGGGTTCAAAATATTCAAGATGCCTCCAAGAGTGATTCCTAGTAGGCGTGGTGGTGCCAGAGGTGGCAGAAATGCTGGTGTAAGAGATCCATTGGCTGCCAAGGGTTTCAGAGCCCTCCAAAGACAAATCGATGCATTGCAGGAACAAATGAGAAGAGGGTTAGACCCGGGAAGGAGAGGAGAAAGCAAGGATGAAGAAGAGGTGGAATATACAGATGTAGAAGAGGAAGAAGAAGCTATTGATCGAGATCAAATGTGGCTGATTAGGTCCATTTCAAAGATCAGAAAAACACCTAGAATAGAAGTTCCCAGTTATTCTAGAAGTCTAAACCCGAAAAAGTTGATCGATTGGATCAACGAGCTAGAAGAATATTTTGAGTATGAAGAAGTAGAGGACCTAGATCAAGTTAAGTTCGCAAAAATGAAGCTAAAAGGCCATGCCAATATTTGGTGGAAAGAGGTCCAGTTGGAGGGAAATCGAAGAGGAAAAGGAAAGATCAGCAGTTGGGATCGCATGGTGGAGAAACTGAAGAAGCAATTCATACCAGTAGATTATGAGTTAGATATGCTGAAGAAATTGCAAGGGTTTAAGCAAGGAAGTAGATCTGTGAAAGAATACATAGAAGATTTTCACAAGATGATCATTAGAATAGGCCATGCAGAGGCCAACAAGGAGAAGGTAGCTTGTTACCTTAATGGGTTACAATTGAGCATTTAGGAGGAGCTAAGCATGGTCAGAATGACCACCATTGAGGATGCATACCAGTTTTCCGTGAAAGTTGAGGAGAAATTGAACAAAAGATTTGATAGCAAGCAAAAATTCCAAGGAGGTCAAAGCGAAAGGGGTAGTGGAAGATCTTTTGGGAGCCAAAATGAGGATGAAAGGAAAAATGAAGATGTGGGTACCAGTCAAAGCTAGAGGAATGATAACTTCTACTACCCTCGTGATCAAAACAGTGGTGATCAAAGAGGTAGAGGATGAGGAAGATCTAGGTTAGGCCCTGGAAGAGGTGGTTTCAGAGGAACTTGTTTCCATTGTGGTGAAGAAGGGAATCAAGCCTATAAATGTCCACAACACCAAGGAAGGACAGAAAGAAGGCCAAAAGGTCATGGAAGGGTTGCACATGCAGATGAGGAGGTGGAGTCTGAGCATTCAAATGATGCAGAAAGGGGAGAAGCCCTAGGCGTTAGAAGAGCCCTGTTGACTAAAGAGAAGGTGCCATAACAAAGGAAGAATCTGTCCTGCACAAGGTGTAAGTGTGAAGACAAATGTTGTGAGGTCATTATTGATAGTGGGAGGACCGATAATTTGGTGTCAAAAGAGATGGTTACGAAGTTGAAGCTGAAAAGGGAAAGGCATCCGCATCCATATCAAATTGCCTGGTTGCAGAAAGACCACAAATTTCTAGTCAATGAGTAGTACCTAGTGAAGTTCAAGATCAAAAGCTACCGTGATGAGGTAGTTTGTGATATCATCCCCATCGATGCATGTCACATGTTGTTGGGGAGGCCATGGCAGTTTCATAGGCATGTTGTATGTGATGGCCATGCAAACACTTATTCCCTGACAAAGGATGGAGTCCGTCATAAGTTGAAACCCTTGAAGAAGGACGAAGAAAAGGTATACAATAGTGAAAGAATTTGTTTTATTGATGGAAAGAAATTTTTAGAAGGCATGAAGCATGAACGTATGTGTTATGCATTGATTCCAACAATGGACAAGGAAGATAGTGAGAAGGTGCCAATATAAGTTTATGGACTCTTGGATGAGTTTTAGGAGATTATTTCTGATAACGTACCTGAGGGTTTACCACCGATGAGCAAGACCAATCATCAGATTGACTTGATCCCTAGAGCCAGTTTGCCAAATAAGGTAGTGTTGTGCCCTCAGCACACACACCCCATTGGGAACAGGGACCCTCTTTTCTTTTTGCCTTGTCAGGTCTGTCGGGGCTACCTCGTTTTGCGTGCCCCTCTTTTTTGACATTTCGCATGGTCGGTATTACTCTAAGAAGTTTCATTTTGACATCGACCATGGTTTCTCTTTTGTTTTTCCTGCCCTCCGGGGGCTTGTGCGTTCCTTGGGCCTTTCAAGCTCTGGGCGGCCCTGGGCCCCTTCAGGCCCGGGCCTCCGGGGTTCCCCTTTCGAGTTTCCCTCCTGCATTTGCCGCCCCGACGGCGTTTCTGAGGCATCTTTCTGCCTTCCGGAACCCGCCCAGCCGTTGGCCATTCGTGGCTATTCGGGGGTTTCCCGGCCGGCCCCTGCTCCTTCGGGACCCGGGAGCCGGAATTCTACGCCCAGACTTTCGTCCTGTGATTGCCGTCCGCGACGACCATCACCCGTCGGCCGCCCGCCCTCCGGGCCCCGTGGTCCCTTTCGTCGCTGCTGTTCAAACAAAGTGAAAAATCTAACGGCGGCGAACTCTTCAATGCACTCCGCCATCCGGGGCCCGGCCGTTCCGTCGCCGCCACTGTCCGAAGTCACCAAAATTCAGTCAGCGGCCGTTGTTCCGCTGCCTCCCGCTTTCCGGATCCCGGAGCCTAGTCCGCCGCCGCCGACTCAAAATTTGAATCTTACCAACTTCTGGCGTGATCGTACGAGCATTAATTGTGACCATTAATGATCGATGGGGTATATAAACTGAGGCCCGCCACTATCATTTTAACTTGCAAATTTTAGCGGATTGGAGCAGCGACCGAATTGGAGCCCACTGCAAACTGCACCATCACGATCATCGACCCCAGCATCGTTCCGTCAACTCTGCCGATGCATCCCATCATCGTCCCGCTTAGCGAGTTGGAGGTAGGCCATCCTCGTTCGCTCTCCCGTCATTTTTGATCATTTTGAGGATTTAAATGAATTGAGCAACCAAATTAAATTGCATAAAATGAACACTCTCTGCGTTGCACCCCAAACCCATATCCTTAGATTTTTCGCGGCCCCATCGGAATCGCCATTTTCGTCTCCCGGGACTTGTCTGTGTCGCGGGTGTTCTTCGCATAGGGCGAAGAACGCCGCCGGGACCGAGACCCTCCGTCGCCGTCAAGATCCGAGCCATGAACCCCGCCTGCGGAGGTCAGCCCTTCCGGGCCTGGGCCTCTGGGTTTCCCATCCTAGGCTGCCACCTTAAATTTTCCACTGTTTTAACATGAAGGTCTTCTGGCTAACCCCTGTTTCTGCGTCCCCGGACCCTTCAGGCCCGGCTGTCTAGAGTTCCATCCTCAGAACTCCGTGATGGTTCCGCCGCTGCTCATGGCGGAACCCTACCGATTTCACGACCTTCAGACTCTGGGATGTCCTTCGCCGCCGCTGTCGCCCTAGCTTTGTTGAGATCATGACGGCCTCCTCCGTGGATCCTTCCGGTCGCCTGGTTCCGGTCTCCCCGATGCCGCCGCTGCTCAGATCATTGCAGAATCCTCACGGCGGCCATCATGCCCTGTCTTTCTGACCTCGGGCCCCGTGGTCCCTTTCGCCGCCGCCGTTTTGACCAGAACAAACATCTTGCGGTGGCCATCGGGGCGTGTCAGCCCGCCTTCCGGGTCCCGGTCCATCCTTCGCCGCCGCTGTCGCTCGTGTGTTCATGGGGTTTCCCGGCGGCCGTCCACCAACGGTGCCCCGTGTCTCGGACCCCGGTTGCATCATCGACAAGTAAGTGTTGCGGCCTGTCCCTCATGTCGTCCCGTCTTCCGGGCTCCGGTAGTCTGCTCGCCGCCGCCGTTCAAAACGATCAAAATTACACAGCAGCCGTCAGCTAGCAGCCTCCCGGCCTCCGGGTCCCGGTGCCCCGAATGCCGTCTGGTATAAAACTGTTAAAGTAAACCTAAATGCAGCCATCCTTTTGCCTCCCGGGCTCCGGCTTCTGAGCTTCCGCCGCCGGGCTTCCGCCGCCGGACTTCTGCCCGATGCTCGCCGCCGCCGGCTCCCTTCGCCTGGCTGCCTTCCGGCATGAAACCTCTAGAGCTCCTCAAATCGATCCAAATCAATCCAAATTGAAAATCTAACTTCGACCCATGTCCTAAATCATACCATTTTCCATGGTGGACCCCCTTAAAACATGAAATTTGGCCAACGAATGTCTTCGAGAACTTTCGGGCGTGTTTTCCCTTCCTGGCAGCATTCCTGCCAGGCAAGTCTGGCCCTCCGGGCCAGAATTGCTCATTTGCCCTAAAGTGAAATCAATATCGTTAGAGAATTAAATTTATGATGCATTTGAATGGTTGGTTATATAATATGCTCGCAATACAGACTAACATTAACGTTTTCAGTGTTTTCTTGTGCTAACTTCACCCTTTGCCTGCAGGATATATGGAATCAGCCGCAGGAACTTAAGGGGCCTCTACTGAAAAGGACAAGGGTAAGAAATCCAGAAGGGCTGCCCGTGGGAAAGACGACAAAGACCAAATGAAGTTCCAATTTCAGGGTGAACCACTCCAGTCAAAGGTTTCGACTGACTGGAAAGAGATCTCGGACACCAACATAGGCCAGGTGGACATAGATGACTTCACCCAGAGGGTCAAGGTCAATCCCAAAACAAAGAATGCCCGATTGATATGCCAAAGCGGAATCGCTAAAGCTGCCAGCTTCCCTCCGTCTCTAATAGCACCTGAGCTGGTAATGGCTTGCCGAGAAGCCTACCAGATAGACACGCGAACGATCGTGGACAAAGAAGGGAATATCCTTGCCGACATGTCTCCGGAAGGAATTACACAAACATTCCACATCCCTACGTTCCCACATATGCAAGTCCCCACTCTGGAGCAGTGTCAGGCGGCATGGGATGCCAATCCATTGAACATCAAGAAGTCAATCAACATCTACTGGTTGAAGGAGAAGCGGGGCAGCGCTGCAAAAGTTCCCCAAGAGCTGTTCCGCAGCGATTTTCAAGAAGACTATCACGACTTGGTGACTATGCTAAGCAGAGTCATGGGTCTCCCAGCAGCCGCCTACTTCCAGGAGTGGATGGCTTACTACATTGAGCAGATCATACAAGGAAATGAAGATGTGGAAACCAAGATCTCGTTTGATTGGGGGAGTATCATCAGCAACTGCTTCCATGAGCAGTTCGTGAATATCAAGAAAAGCAACAAGTTCTATATGACCTCGTACCTGGTGTACTCATTGGCGGATCAGAGGCAATATAGTGGGCTCTTCATGGTGCCGAATGAAGATCACAAATGAGGGCTTAAGCCTTTTGACCGGTACCCTCAGCTACAATACCGCTACTTCAAAAAGGAGTACCGCCAGATCAATGATGCCTTCATAGGCCATATTATCAGATTGATAGCCGGGGACTTCGAGAGAAGGGTATCTCACAGCGCTAGGGCACTCCTGAAGGAGTATGCCTTCTTATACATTTAGTTCCCCAAATTCACTTACATCCGTGCCCAGGGATTCACGGAACGGCTGAACAAGCTGCCCAGATACCCAAATGATAGGATTATTCTCCTGGAGCTTTCCCAACAGCTTCAACATATTCAGGCAGTCTTCAGCCAGAAACACGTAGCAGGGATCCCCTATCCCATGATACTCGGCCAGGGCCAGTATCGACTGCAAACATCTCAATGTGCTAGTAACTCAGAAAAGGAACTCAAGGAGTATAACTTTGAATGGTACACGACTCGCCCACGAATGGACCCCCATGGCCACATCAGGAAGGCGCTGGGGCCGGCATATGCCCACCTGTACCATGTTGAAGATTTTTGGGCAGATTGTAGAGATAATAAGGAGGTCCGCCAGAGACACTACATGCGAATGACAGTGCAGTTTTTAAGGCGAGTGCAGCTATTTCCGGTGCCAGACCAGCTTGAGGAAGATGAATCCACCCTGGTGCACCCGAGGTACCCTGCGGTTGCTGACCTGGCAATCCCCTCCATTGACTGGGATGAGCAGGAGGTTGAGGACCTGGATATTATCACAAAGCCAACCATAACTTGCACCAAGGAGTGGGTTGATGGGCAAGTGGAACAACTAAAGCAAGAGGGGGTGGCTCTAACATACGAGGCACTCAAAAGCGGGCCGAGTGCCACGGAGGACGTTGCTGCCTCCCCATCAGTTGGTGAGACTTCCAAGTCTCCCCCCATCACCAGGTCCCAGAAGAGGAAAGAAGCAGAAACGACATAGTCCGGGGGCCCCAAAGAACAAGCAACAAAGGATACGGGAGGCTCATCTCCCAAGAAGCTCAAAAAGACATTAATCACAATAGAGGCGCAGCCTCCATTGCTCCTTCCTCCCCCGACTGGTGTGCTGTCCCCCTCTCAGGCCGTAGCCGCCTCATCCCCACAAGCAGTGGACATTTTTGTCAACCTTGCCTCTTCGCCCCCGGCCGGGTCTATAGTCAATATTGACTCTTCCTCGAGCATGATCACTTCCCCTTCCTCTGTTGCTACCATGTCACCCATCACCTCGCTACCTCTAGCAACAATACCATCACCTATTCCCCTTTCTAGCGTGCCCGAGGCTATTACACGACACCTACAGAGTCTCCCTCCTGAGCTCTCACAGCTTTTAATGGACCCTGCTCTCCAAGCTGCCCTCACCCAAGCCCTCGCAACAGCTCAGCCGTCGCAACCGCCGATAGGTCCGCCGGCCATGGAGGCCACCATGCAGATTTCCAAGGAGATGGAGGAGCTGGAGCAGGAGGCTTTAAAGCCTATGGAGGAGGAGGCCGATGAATATTACGAGCAACCCGAGCACAAGCATAGAACCATTGGCGAGGTTGCTTATGAGGAAGAAGAGACGGGCTCCTCCGAGGGCAGGGATGGAGAGGATGGCTCGGGCGATGGGAAAATTATTCAGATTTCTGATGAGGATGTTGGAAAAGGGGCGGAACCGTCACCACGTGGTGAAGAGGGACAGCCACCAGAGGGGCAGCCCGAAAAGGATATCACTGAGGCAGAGACCCACATGGTAGGGAGCCCCGAGCCCGAGGCTGCTAAGAAGAGGAAAGAAGAAGAGGCAGCAAAAGAACAGGATCTCACTCAGATACTGACCACCAAGGCACTCGTAAAAAACCTCGTGTTCTATCAAGACTCTGACGAAGAGGAGGATGCTACCAAGGAAGAGGAAGAGCTTGAAAAGGAAAAGGAGGCAGAAGTCTTGCCCCTGACTGAGACAGGTGAAGGCAACCATGATACACCCAAGGATAAGTCCTCCATGCCCGACTGGCTGGGAAAGCAACTTGAAAAGACTACTCCTGTCCTGAGTGACCCGAGGTCGAGGTTGGAGGCCATCTTGGCTTGATCTCTGGCCACAACAAAGAAGGAGAAGAAGCCTAAGGTCTGTTCCAGGATAACCATGGACGCTTCTGGCTCCCGGGCTGCACAAGTAGCAATGCCAACTATTGGCCAGACCGGAGTAAGCTACAATATCTCCATAATCAACCTAAGGACAGCCACCAGGGAATAGAAGGTCGGACATCTGGAGGAGTCAGTGGCTACGGTGGTGCATCTGATTAAGTAGGATAAGACCACCAAAGATGAGCTAAAGGCGTAGGTTGCTGCCCTAACCGACTACATCCAGCAGTGGTCTTCAATAGACGACCTCCCCACTACCTCGATGGCCACACCACAGCTACTCTCCAAGGAGCAGATAGATAATCTGGAGAGGAGGAAAAACTTAGAAAAGACCACAGAAGACTAGTTCCAGCAGGTTGCAAAGGTCAGAAACGTTGGGATTGGCTTGGCTGTACAGATAGCCAACAGGTTCCTAGACTTGATTCAATCCTTGGAGGGCATGAGGAAGCTCTGCACCAACTTCCCTACGATCTATGACTCTGCCTTCCCGAAGGTTGAGGCCATCCTTCAAATGCCAGAAAGCACGTGGGAGGAAAATCTAGAACTGAGGAAGGAAGATCACTGGTTGGTGGACATATGGCGCAGAGACCTCATCAACCGTAAAGAGAGGATGGAGTAGATCCAGAGCAGGGTGGATCCTGATATTGCATGGATCAAGGAGATCCGAGCAGAATGCACCGAGTACCTCAAGATGATAACAGGCCATGATATGCCCACGGTGCAATTAGATGCGGAAAAGGTTAGGTCGTATTTTGAGGAAAGGATGAAGAACAGGACAGTTGGAGATATCACAATAGACTTCTTGAGTTTCGCCGCCCGTGCCTTCGATAGATCAGAGCTCTTCAGAGATCAGGGCTCAAAATATGATGAGGACTAGAAGCGGCTAGAAGAGAATGCCAAAGAATGGAGCTACCAGGCGTTGAGATGCGAGATCCTCAAGATCGATAAGCTCCAGGCCGTAATCCTCAAGCATATTGAACACACAGCCTCCGAGGAGCAACCCGACAGCCCGGCCAAGGAAGAAGACTTCCCAGAAGAGTAGCTATAGCCAAAGAAACAACAATTAGCTACAGGACGAAAATGCAAATAGTGTCATCCACTAGATGACAAAATAGGGAAAAGACAAAAGATGTTTTTTAATTGTAAATCTATTTGGGGGTAGGTGAAACCCTAATTTGTAATGAATCATGGCCACACAATGGAAATGAATCTTGGCCATTCATTTGGTTTTTTGGAAACTATAAATAGAGCACTCCCCTCATTTGCAAAAGTGAGAGTTGAGTTGTTGTAAAGACATGTTGCAAAAATTTATAAGAAATAGCATTGATTTGGTGCATTTCCTTGTTTTCTCCCATGTTATTTGATTCACTTCTCCAATCTTAGATGTTTAACTTAGATCTATTTGCTGTTTAGTTAGCTGTTCATGTTATTTGGATAATTTTAGGAATGCTGTTGGCTGTTCATGAAAATTCTTGCTTTGTTGATGATCCCTTAGTCCATACTTTTTGCTGTTTGCTGAAGGTAGATAGCTTTGCAAAGTTAGCCTGGACATGATTTAAGCTGCCTCAAACACTTATCTTTAGTTCATGCATGTATGTGGTGGATGAAGGATAAAAATCTGCAGCCCTTAGAAGATTACACGATTCCCATGATACTGTGAAATCCCTGGTTAAGTGGGATATTGTTTTGAAGGAATTGTCCATTGCAGGGACTCCATTATCACTATTCGCAGCAAGCTTTAGGCTTAGGAACTTTTCTTCCCGTCGCTCTTTTTTCACTTTCTTTAGAAACTGAATAACACCAAGGTTCATTGCACTTTATAAAGCCAAATCTAACGATTAGATGGAGTTTGAGACTGTTGTTTGAACCTACAGCCAAGGCATAACTGCTTTCATGCTAAAAACTCTTTTTTCGAAGATCCAACTTCATGCCTTGTGCCCATACTTGGTGTTTCTATAAGGCCGCCTTGTGATTCCAGCAAATCACATCAAACTACTGAGGTATCTTAGCATTGTCATGACCTGACACCCGAGAGACCTTGGGATAGTGTTCTGCAATTCGATTGTGGGAGATTGTCTTTCAAGAGAGGTAGTGCATCTACGCACTTCCTGTGTTGAGAAGTGCATAAAAACACCATCAACACATCTCTCATCATCATTTCTCATCATCATTTCTCATCGTCATTTCCCTTCATCATCTCTCATAATGGTGGCTTGTTGGATCCTCTTGTCATCATCTAATTTCTTCATTTTCCGCACTAACATCACAGCATGAATAGTTAATCATCATCAGCAATACATCCATCATACATCCATTATGCATTCATCTTGCATTAATAAATCATCAGAATTATGCATATCATCTAACATGTATCATCATCATAATATAGATCTGTTAGTCTAAGCATCTCATAAATCATCCATTGCATAATTACAACATATCACATCATCAATCTCATCCATCATTGCATCATATCATTTAAGTTGTTTAGGATAATATAGATTTGTTATTCTAAGCATCTTAAAATCATCTCATTTGCATCATCATCCATAACCATCCATTTTGAACCTCTTTATCCTGAGATCGACCCTCAAATTAAATCTTTTCGCTTGATCTCTCGAGGGGGCAATGTACCAGTGTACTTTCCACTAGGGCATCCAAAAAAAATAGATATTTTTTTATCGCGACAAGTTTATTCTTTGAACCAATGCAACAAGTACATTGATTCAAAGAGGGGCTAAATGTAGACATGCAAAATTAACATTCTGCATTAATCAAGTTCACTCATCAACTGAACTAGATTTCACATTAGGTCCATTCATCAATTAATCAGGTTCACCTTTATTCACTTAGCAGGTAATTTCATTAATCTACATTTCGTAAGGTCATTTATTTAAAATCAAGCAAACATTATCATCTGCCTTTTAATAAATCAAACATCCATTTAAATCAAATCCTAAATCATATTCCATCATTTTCTAATTCAAATAAATCAAATATCAAAGTCGTAAAAGTCAACTCAGCTAATCATCATTAAACTAACATAATCATCATTTATTTAATCTAACCATGATTAAATACTAATCTCACCCACTTGCATTCTCTAGATATCTCCACTTGCACAAATAAATAAATTTTATTGATTTATTAAAAACCCTCATTTTCCCTCAACATGACAAGTTGATTTGTCCCTCCAACATTGCATTTATTGCTGTTTTTTCTTGTCCCCCTCTCAAAATTTATTGCAAAATTTGAATTTGAATTCTCCTTCTCATGGGCACTCTTCCCAAATCTTGCACAACCATTGGCCTATCATCATTTGACAAATGGCCTCTCCTCATTAGTGGATCTTTAGTCCCACATTCACCATCTTGGCCAATCTATCATCAAGAAAATCTATAAAAGAAGGCCTTCATTCTCATTCATGGATCCACAACTTTTATGCAAAGGTTACTTTCTGAATTTGAGAACTCATCTTGCTCATTATTTCCATTGCATTTACATCATCTTGAGCTTTGATCAAGGATTGGGAAAGCGTCACTAGCACATGTGACACAAATCCACTATGGAATAGGTAACTTGTGTTTTGCTTTCATGATGCTTTTAGTTTTTCATCCTTTGTTGCATTTTTGAAGCATTTGCAAGGTATTTCATAGAGGCATTTTGATAGATTTGTGAAATACTAACCCCTATATGAAGTTTAGTGTTTGCAGATTTTAATGGATGCCTACAATCTTAATTGAAATTTGTGTCCAATTTGCTCATTTGTGCTATGTGGAAATATAATATCCTTTGTACACTATTAGATTTATTAAACTAAAGTAGATGTAACAAACTAAAAAAAATAAAAATATTAGTAGACTTAAAAGGGGGCAGAAATGGAAAGGATGGTGGATGTAATAGTAGTGTAGGATTAACTACTATATTTTTAGTAGACCTAAAAGAGGGGAGAAATCTAAACGACGATGGTTGACATAGGAGTGTTGTATGATTGACTTTAATAAAGTATTAAAGTGTGCTATAAAATATGTTCAAAAGATTGGAAAAACATTTGTATTTTCGGCAATGGTATAAGAATCTTAAAATCATCAACAAGATCTTTTATAAGCAAGTGAAAAAATAAGAGATTATTCTTTAAGTATTAAAATTAAAATCATACTTCATTAGAATAAATCAAGATTAAAGATGACGGAAAAAGCACGTCTGGTTATATATTTAATTTTGGGACTGGAGTTGTCTCATGGTCTTCAAAGAGGCAACGAATAGTCTGTCTTTCATCAGTTGAAGCAGAATATGTGGCACCCACAAGTGCAGTCTGGATGAGGCAACAAAAATTTACTGTGATAACAATTTAGCCATAGCTCTCTCAAAAAATCCAGTCTTCCATAAGAGAAGCAAGCACATTGATACCAGGTATCACTTTATTAGGGAATTAATTAACAATGGTGTCATATAAATTTAGAGTTTTGCAGATCAGAAGAGCAAAGTGCAGATATTTTCACAAAGGCACTGGGAAGAGATAATTTCATTTTTCAAAGAAACAGATTGGGCATGGTGGACAGTGCAGTTATGTTTAAGGGGGAGTGTTGGAATGTAAACCCAACTGCTGCTACTACCGTCCTCCTACCTACCACCATCCAAGACCCTTGCAGTATCATGCCTCATCTACACCGCCAGCCAGTCAACAGCGATACTGTGGGGAACCATTTACCAAGCTGCCTCCGCGAAAGGATATTTCGTAATACAGAAAATTGATATTTAAGTTCTAATATTAAAGTAAAGGACACTTTATTTAATACATTTTGTTCGGGAAAAGTTAGTTAAGTAATTTGTAATAAATTTTATTTTGTGCCCTCCCTTCCGTGAATGTTTTTCATGTGACTTTTAACTTTTACCTATATTGGTATATCCATTTTTACTTTGAAAGATAAGGCGAATGTGAACATACAAAAATTAATGAGCAGCAACTCTGTGTTAAAGATATTATTTTCTATGAAAATTCCTTTGCCTTTTTCCTTCACAAGAGCTGATGGTGAGAACAGAACTTGAGGAAATATTATTGGTCCAACAAATTACACCGTTAGCAATGATTAATGGAAAATTCACCGTCAATAATTCATCAATAATTCACCGTGGTTGAAAATTCGTGGTCAAGTCTTTCAAAAACTTTGATTTTATTAAAAATATTACTTTCGGTGAATTTTGGGCCATGGTGAATTGTTGGCGGTGAATTTTTCCACTATTACACAACAATTTGTTATAACTACTTTACATTAGTTTTATTCTTCAAAGGTATACCACTAATGGACCTAGAATGATGTTCTATAATAAATACTCTTAATACTTATGTTATGGTGGTCTCATAAATACATTATCAATCAAACCCTAATATGTTTTTTTTTGGTGATTATTGCCATCCTTTTCAAATAAATAAAGAAATTCTTTAAATACAACAACTAATATTATAAATTTATAGAATATGCATTAAATCAACTATAATAACTAGTGAAATAATAAAAAATAAGTATATTTAAATTTTGAATTTTAAAAAGAGGATATTAAATCTATAATTAAGTAAAGGTTTGCACTTGTAAACTTTATTTCACATAATACTTAAAAATCTAAAACATGAGGAATACATTTTTAAAAATTAATAATAATAATTTAGATATAAACTAAATTTCTTTATAAGTAATTTTTTTATATTTTAAATAATATAAATAATAATAAAAAATACAAGAAGAAAATGTATAAATATACAATTTTCACTGTTACAATTATATCTAAATTTAATAGAATTATAAATCTTTAGCTGATACTCATTTTTAGATATTTTCTAATGATGTATGAAAAAACTATTATAATTTTTAGTACTAAAAAATTATTTCTTATTTTTTTAATTGATTTTAAAGGATCTTGTTGATGATTTTTTGAGATTATTATACCTTTTCTAATAGGTAAATTTATTTTTCAATCGTTGAACATATTTTATAATTATATATTTTATTAATTGATTTATATGATAGATTGTGGTTGTATTTACTATCTCTCTCTATATATAAAGGATGAAAATGTATATATTAAAAAAATAATATATTATCTTTTAAACAACTTTAAAATATTATATTCTAGTCATTTTTAAAAATTAAATATTTTTTCTTCATAATCTTCAAGTGCAAAGTTTCAATTAATTCCCCACCTTTAGTCTTAGTTTCTTCCATTTTAAAAGTTTACTCTTAAACAATCAACCTTTTTTTTTCACTTGATTTTGAAAGATATTATTGATGATTTTGAGATTCTTTTACCTTTCCCAAAAACCAAATGTAATCTCCAATCACAAACATATTTTATAATATATTTTATTAATAATCAATCCAATAACATTCACCATCCTTCCAATTTCTCCCCTCTTTTAAGTCTACTAAAATTACCTTTTAGTTTACTAAATTTTAAAACTATTGGAAGGGTTAATATAAAATATTTAGTCAATTAAATAAATGTATATAATTTTTTAATATGGTACAATATATTTTTATATAGATGATATATTAAATATCTGTTTTCATATTAATTAGATAATAAAGGTAATTTAATGATAATGATAATTATAAATTAATGTAGAATTTAAATGTGTAAATAAAATAAAATAAAAATATGGTATTTGATTTTGATTTTAATGATGTTTTTTTTGTTTAGATGTCAAATATCTATTTTACAATATTTATAATGTTTGTTTTCTATTATTAACTTAAAAATTCAATTAATCTATAGAGGAGAAGTGATCTTAGTAGTTGCGAGAATGATTTGATGCAAGATTCATATCTTCTAAGTTCGATTCCTAAAAGATGCTAGGTGATGTGCTATAATAAATACTCTAATGATTTCATTATGGTGCTTTTATAAATGCTCTATCAATCAAATCTTATAGAAGATATTATTTTCAAATGAACAAGACTACAAATAAATAAAATATAATAAATAATCATCACCTAGTAATCATCACCTGTACTACGTTTTCAAAGGTGCAAGATAAGAATGTGGCTTCGGCAGGGATTCAAAATTTCTTATAATTTGTTGGGCCAATAATATTTCCTCGGGTTCTGTTCTCACCATCAGCTCTCCTTCAAAACTGTTTTTTTTTAAAATAAATCAATGGAAATTATTAGCAGGCACTACGGTGGTTCATTCATATTGAAGTAAATCCAGTAGAAACCAATCTACGACCATCCTATCTACCCGTGAGAGCTAGTCTTATCATATTCTTTTTAATGCTTAGAAGAACGACGCCATTTAGGATCTGGTAGATTTAAATTCGTAATAATTTTTATACAGGTAGAAACACAACGCAGTCACAGGAAGAGGTATATGGGCAAAACCTAGTCATGAGGAAAAAGACAAAGCCTTGTAGGGCTCCGGGCCTTCATGACTGGTCACAGGAAGAGGAATCTCCTCTCCAATCAACAGCTTCTCTGAATGCAGTGAAAGTGCATTCAGAAGGCGAAGGGCATTCCAACCAAATGCAAGGGCCTCCAATTGAAGAGGTATCAGATTTGGCAAACCCAGAGTCTCCTTTCCCATCAACAGCTTCTCTGAATTCAGCGAAAGTGCATTCAGAAGGCGAAGGGCATTCCAACCAAATGCAAGGGCCTCGAATTGAAGAGATATCAGATTTGGCAAATCCAGAGAGAGTGATCGGTGGCAGGTTAAAGTATATTTCATGCTTAGCTAATTCAAATAATCTCTGTGTACATTTTTGTGTTCTGCTTCTCTGATCTTAGACAAAAGTAAAGGGTGATACTTTATAGAATTAGGGTTTTATTCGAAAATCAATGCGTAGTTGTGTATTAATTGATGACTGTTTCTTTTTGCAGCCAGGATAGTCAGGTTAAGAATCACAACGCAGGTATATCATCCTTCTCTTTATAAAATGTCTGTTATTTCTTTTGGTTTGGCTACTGTACCCCCCAATAGATGTCTTTCTCTTGCTCGGGTTTGTGCTTTTACTGTATCAGAGTTATGAGATCTCCTACTCTTTAAACGGCTATGATTCTAAATTCTCTTTTTTTAGGTCATTATATAGAGACCGAACTAGCAAATGAAACAATTTATTGGATTAAAATGATATTTGTGCAGATGAAGATGGAGTGGAGAATGTTAACCAGCCTCCTCATTATCGGATAAGGAAGATACCAAACATACCCAGATCCGTTAGGGATCATCTGAGAATAGCAAGAATGAAAAAGTAGCCCATATTGCTAGTGAGAATTTAAGACTTGATTTTGTATGCTGGACAAGGATCTGATACAAATATTTGATTCGAAATGTTTTCGATCTTAACAGATTTGATTTATAACAGACCATAAGCTATCAGTTAATTGTGTATAACTCTGAAGCCATGTCTTGAATGCCTGCTCATTGAGACATGGCAGATAAATTGAGGTTTGAACTTGCTATCATTATTTGTGTTTTTCAATGGTTCAATCATTTTAATATATATCATTATCTGTGTTTTTCAATGGTTCATGTTATTAAAATTTTATGGAGCAAACACTATTATTTAATGGTTCATTTTATTAAAATAATTTAATAGGTGACTCCGATGTTTCAGTTACCTCTAGGCGAGATATAATTGCTCAGTTCATTTTATAGATTTTTTTTTTTTTAATTATATAGATATCTATATATATATTTTCACTCTTGATTCAAATATAAATCAGAAATTTGAAAATCACAATTGCACAAAAAGATATATATAAATAACAGTATTTATTGACAGACTTCAACAAAATAAATAGCCCTCTTTATCTCTCTACAGTAGCAGCAAGGTTTAAAAGAGCCTTTTATCTTTAAAAGGAGCTTTTACATGACACATATTATTTGCTGCAGTCGAACAGAAATTAAATGAACTCTTGAAAACAAATTAGGTAAATAAAAAACAAGCTAATTTAAAAGAGAAAAGCTACCAGTTACTGCTCTTCAATAATAAACGTTCTAATTTTTCTTCTTTGATAATCAGTAGTGTGATTGTTTGACTGGTTTGTAAAATATTATTGAGAAAAGTTTTGGTGAAGATATTAGCAATTTGTTTAGATATACGGTAAAACTTCAATTCTATTTGTTCATTTTAAATTAAATATTAAATAAAATAATATTAGATTTTTTATGTGTTTCAATATAGTATGAATATAGGATTTTTTTCTTATTGCAATTGTGCTATTATTGTATGTTCTTGTAACAAGTATACATCTTGAAAGATCTTTCTAATCAATATGGCTTGATAACTGTGGATGTGGTAGCAATATATAGTACTTAACATAATGAGATAGACAATATTTTCTTTGTTCTTACTACTCCAAGATACAATTCTAGATGTAAGTGATAAAACCCCCCACTTGACAATTTTTATTAAAATTAATTTATTCCAAAATTTGTGTAGCACCTATATAATCTAATACTATTTTTTGAAGCATGCTAATGAGACTCATGTAGATCTTGCATGCACTAAAAGATTAAAGTCATTACATACATTATATTGGATCTAGTTATTGTGAGATACATGAGGCTCCCAACCAAGTTTTTATATAAAATAACATTTATCTTGGAACTTGCATATTTCATAACCAATTTCTCACCAAATGCTAAATGAGTTGAAACTATTATTCATGTCTTTATTCTAAACTCCTCTAATAAATCTACTACACGTTGCATTTGAGAAATGAATATATATTTTGATTGCTATTGCACTTCCACATCAATAAAGAAATGCATTGGTCCTAGATATATCAACATCCTTGTCATACATGGTTGGATTTAGATAACTTTTGTTGAATCCCTAATTTTATAAACATCTACCAATCCTTGCATACCAAGCATGAGGGGCCTACTTCAACTTAAAGATTTTTTTCAACTTGTAAACTAATTTCTTAACCTAGAGTTTCATAGTCTGTTGGTTGCTCCACATAGACCTTCGCACCTATTTAACCATTAAAAAGTGTCGATTTCATACTATTTGACATGAAATCCACTTGCATTGTGCAATAATTGACAAGATAATATTTATGGTATCAAATTATGTAGCTGAAGTGAAGGTTTCTAAATAATTTTCACGAAGTGTTTGTGCAAATCTCAATTTTCACTAGGTGTTTGTGCAAATCTCTTGGAAACTAATCTTATATTGTGTAATTTCATGGACTATCAACATGATATTTTACCTTATAAATATATTTGACATCAACCCATGTTTACCGTTCGAAAGATGAACTAATTTTTATACAATATTTTTGATAATTGGATCCATTTCTTCATTCATAACATCAAACTATATTTTCTAGTTACGTTCTCATTCTTCTTCATACACATATGGTTAAACATTAACATGACTTATAATATTTTGTCTCACCTCATGTGGTTGAGACATGTTTCCTCACTTTGTGAGACACCTCTTACATGGTCACTTGATACTCACACGAACACTTTTCATTTGAGTTAACAAGTGTTCCATAATTGGAAGGGTAGTTGGTCATTATACTCAACTTTTCCAACTTCACTACCTTGCCTATATACTCAAGGTTACATTGTACATTCTACTAAAATCTTTTACCATCTCTTGATTATATCAATTAGGCTTTATAGTGTAGAAAAATGTACTCCTTTATATTTTCACACTTTGTTTGGGCCTCTCAATTAAAATGGACTTACTTATGCTTTAATAAGCCCTATTTTACACATACAAGCCTAATAAATTAATTTTTATGAAAGGGAAACCCAACAACAATTAATGCCAACACATAACTGATGAGGGAGAAAACCTGAGACACAAAATTACACTCACAAAATAATATTTTATTCAAAAATATTGAACTCTTACATGCAGAGGATCTCAAATCCTCAAGCTCTGAGATACATGCAATTACAGACTTACAGAAATTACCCAGATTCCCCCTTTCGTAGCATGCGAACTTCTTCCCCAAAAAGTTACCCAAAAATTAGAAACTAGCCCATAAATAGACCCTTTTCAGTTTGGAACCAAAAACAACATTCAAGATATGAGTTTTCGCAGTTTGGCACCAAAATTACAATTTAAAATTCAAGTTTAAATGCACAGTAAAAATTAGCACATTTCTAAAATATGTACCAACTTCGAGAAGCCATAACTTTTAATCCGACTGCTGGATCTTCAATGATAATACCTTTTCAGAAAGCTCTCGAGAAGATAATTTTCCACAAAGTAGGGCCTATGACATCTACTTTGGTTTATCCAGAAATTTTAGGGCAATCTAGGATCGTTTAGTGCCTCAAACTGAGCTCGGAAGGTTTTTCAGGGCAAAAAGCAGAAACTGGAACTTGAATAAATTTCAAATCGTGAATGATCTTGACCTGACTCTTTTACCAGACAGTGTAGTTTTCCATCCTGAACCTTCCCATAAATTTTTGTCTTCCCACGACTTCAAATTCAAACTTGCTAAAAATAGCAGTTGAGTAGAAAAAGCAGAAAAGCAGTTCTGAAAGTTGGAAACCCTTATTTGATGAAAAGGGTATCCAAAAATGCAAAAACATCTACAAAAAGAAAACATCAGGAACAAAAGTGGAAATCATCTTTTTGGGTGATGCAAGATTGCCCTCACACCACTGGATGCTCCTACATCAGACACCCAGGGTAATTTGAGAAGTGACCACATCACATCTCAGATGAATGAGGAAAACCCAAACGGTCAACCTCTGCCTTAGATAGCCAGGATGAATCTTCCATAGGCCTTCCTCTCCACTTCACCAAATATTCTTCATATTGCTTGTTTATGGTACTCCTTCCCACATGGCTATCCAGGATTTCTTGAATTTTCTCCTTCTCTGAAGTAGGTGCTGGAATGCCACACTATTCTATTGTTGGTACTTCCTCTATGCCACCTTCATGATACTTTGTCAAAGCTGAAATATTGAATACAGGGGAAATGCTGACTCCATCTGGCAACTCTACCTCATATGCATTCCCTGATTCATGCCTCTTCACAATTTTACAGGGACCAAACTTTTTCATCTTCAGTTTGTTATAGGCTCTCAATGAAAACCTTTATTTTCTCAAGTGGACCATCACTTCATCACCAATCTGAAACTCCTTATATCTCCTCTTTTGATCTGCCTTAGCCTTATACTGCATATTCATCTTGTTAATATGTTCTCTGACCTTCTCATGTATATTTTTGATGTGCTCTGCAAAGTCTTCGACTTCAGCACTTGTCTTTTTCTCTTGGACCATCTTCCTCAATTTTGGAGTGGTCCTGGGACTACCTCCATACACAATCTAGAATGGTGATCTCCTAGTGCTTCTGTTGACAGAATTGTTGTAAGAAAATTTTTCCTAGGGCAAGATCAAGTCCCATCCCTTGGGTTTATCTTCTACCAAGCATCTCAATAGGGTACCCAGACTTCTATTCACAACCTCAGTCTACCCATCAGTTTGTGGATGGTGTGCAAAACTGAACTTCAACTCTATCTTCAACTTTTTCCACAAGGTCTTCATGGGTCTTCTGGCATGGGATGAAATGTGCCATCTTCAAAAACCTATCAACTACCACAAATACTGAATCATTCCCTCTATGTCCTTGGAAAACCAAGAACAAAAGTCCATACTTATATCCTCCCATGGCCTCTCTGGTGTAGGTAAGGGCTGATACAACCCACTATTTTGGCTCACTCCTTTATCCATCTGACATACCCTACAACTTTGCACAAACTTCTTCACATCTTGTGATAATTAAGGCCAATAATAATGCTCACTGATAATGGCAATGGTCTTATCCCGACCAAAATGTCATGCCATTCCTCCACTGTGCTTCTCCTTTATTAGGTTCTCCCTCATGGAACTCCTTGGAATACACAATTGGCTTCCCTTAAACAACATGCCATCCTAGATTATGAAATCCAGCCACTTTATCCTATTTGACTTTCCACTCCTATGCTTTAAAACAAAGGTATAACTCTGCAAAAATTCTACCCATTTCATATGCCTCTGATTTAACTTTCCCTGACTACTCATATACTATAATGATTGATGATCAGTAAACAAAACAAATTCCTTTGGCAACATATAATGTCTCCATTTCTTTAATGCTTGAACTATTGCATAAAATTCTTCATCATACACAGATTACTTTCTCTTTGCATCATTTAACTTTTCACTAAAATAGGCAATGGGCTTACCTTCTTGGCTCATCACTGCTCCAATGGCATAACCACTGGCATCACAATCCACCTGAAACACCTTATTGAAATCTGGGAGGGCTAAAACTAGTTGCTCTGTCACCTTCTGCTTCAACAAATCAAAACTCTTCACTGCTCTGGTGCTCCACTTGAACTATTTTCTGTCCCCTCTCATTGTTTCAGTCAGGGGTGCACAAATACTACTAAAGTTTCTAATGAACTTCTTGTAAAAACTAGCCAAACCATCGAAAGATCTCACCTTAGTAGCAGTTCTTGGGGTAGGCCATTCTAGAATAGCCTTCATCTTCTTTGGGTCCATCTTGAGACCTTCTGCTGAGTCAACAAACCCCAAATACACTAACTCTTTCTTCACAAAACTACACTTCTTCAGATTAATCAATAATTTCTATTCTCTCAACTTTTCAAAGACTCTACGAATATGCATCAAATGCTCACCTAGGGACTTACTGAATATTAAAATATCATCTAACTACACAATGACAAAATTCCCTAGAAACTCTTTTAGTACCACATTCATGAGCCGCATGAATGTGCTCAGTGCATTGGTTAGCCCAAAAGGCATGACTAACCACTCATACAAGCCCTCCTTGGTCTTGAAGGTAGTCTTCCATTCATCACCCTCTCGAATCTGGATTTGGTGATATCTGCTCTTTAGATCAATCTTCGTGAAGTACTGTGCTCCACTCAAATAGTCCATCAGGTCATCCATCCTTAGAAAGGGAAATCTGTACTTGATTATTATCTAATTTATAGCTCTGGAGTCTGTACACATTCTCCACTCCCCATCCTTCTTTGGTGCTAGTACTGCAGGTACTGCACATGGGCTTAGACTCTCTTGAATCAAACCCTTTCTCAACAAATCTTGAACTTGTCTGTTCAACTCCTCATTTTCTGTAGGAATCATTCTATGAGCTACCTTATTTGGCAAACTGGCTCCAGGGATCAAGTCAATCTAATGATTGGTCTTCCTCATCGGTGGTAAACCCTCAGGTACGTTATCCGAAATAATCTCCTGAAACTCATCCAATAGTCCAGAAACTTATATTGGCACCTTCTCACTATCTTCCTTGTCCATTCTTGGAATCAATGGATAACACATACATTCATGCTTCATGCCTTCTAAAAATTTCTTTCCATCAATAAAACAAATTCTTTCACTACTACATACCTTTTCTTCGTCCTTCTTCAAGGGTTTCAAGTTATGACGGACTCCATCCTTGATCAGGGAATAAGTGTTTGCATGGCCATCACGTACAACATGCCTATGAAACTGCCATGGCCTCCCCAACAACATGTGACATGCATCCATGGGGATGATATCACAAACTACCTCATCAAAATAGCTTTTGATCTTGAACTTCACCAGGCACTGCTCATTGACTAGAAATTTGTGGTCTTTCTGCAACTAGGCAATCTGATATATATGTGGATGCCTTTCCCTTTTCAGCTTCAACTTCATAACCATCTCTTTTGACACCAAATTATCGGTGCTCCCACTGTCAATAATGGCCTCACAACATTTTTCTTCACACTTACATGTTGTGCAGGACAGATTCTTCCTTTGTTATGGGTCGTTCTCTTCAGTCACCAGGGCTCTTCTAACGCCTAGGGCTTCTCCCCTTTCTACATCATTTGAATGCTCAGACTGCACCTCCTCATTTGCATGTGCAACCCTTCCACGACCTTCTGGCCTTCTTTCTATCCTTCCTTGGTGTTGTGGAAATTTATAGGCTTGATTCCCTTCTTCACCACAATGGAAACAAGTTCCTCTGAAACCACCTCTTCCAGGCCCTAGCCTAGATCTTCCTCGTCCTCTACCTCTTTGATCACCACTATTTTGATCACGAGGGTGGTAGAAGTTATCATTCCTCTGGCTTTGACTGGTACCCACATCTTCATTTTTCCTTTCATCCTCATTTTGGCTCCCAAAAGATCTTCCACTACCCCTTCTGCTTTGACCTCCTTGGCCTTTTTGCTTGCTGTCAAATCGTTTGTTCAGCTTCTCTTCAACTTTCAGGGAAAACTTGTATGCATCCTCAATGGTGGTCATTCTGACCATGCTTAGCTCCTCCTGAATGCTCAGTCGTAACCCATTAAGGTAACGGGCTACCTTCTCCTTGTTGGCCTCTGCATGGCATATTCTGATGATCATCTTGTGAATATCTTCTATGTATTCTTTCACAGATCTACTTCCTTGCTTCAACCCTTGCAATTTGTTCAGCAGATCTAACTCGTAATCTACTGGTATGAATTGCTTCTTTAGTTTCTCCACCATGCGATCCCAATTACTGATCTTTCCTTTTCCTCTTCGATTTCTCTCCAACTGGACCTCTTTCCACCAAATATTGGCATGGCCCTTTAGCTTCATTTTTGCGAACTTAACCTGATCTGGGTCCTCTACTTCTTCATACTCAAAATATTCTTCTAGCTCATTGATCCAATTGATCAACTTTTTTGGTTTTAGACGTCTAGAATAACTGGGGACTTCTATTCTAGGTCTTTTTCTGATCTTTGAAATGGCCCTAATCAGCCACATTTGATCTCAATCAATAGCTTCTTCTTCCTCTTCTACATCTATATCTTCCACCTCTTCTTCATCCTTGCTTTCTCCTCTCCTTCCTGGGTCTAACCCTCTTCTCATTTGTTCCTGCAATGCATCAATTTGTCTCTTGAGGGCTCTGAAACCCTTGGCAGCCAATGGATCTCTTCCACCATCATTTTTGCCACCTCTGGCACCACCACACCTACTAGGAATCACTCTTGGGGGCATCTTAAATATTTTGAACCCACAACCACGGTCCTAGTGCAGATTGCCTCACGATCGGTGATCTATCTCCCTTTATATTTTTATGTTTGTCATTATCTCCTTGTCTCTCTCTCTATATTTTCTTTCTTATATTTATCTTTGTCTCCTTAAGTGTGCAATGGGTACATTTAAGAGGTCCTAAAGGAGAATTATCATATCTTTAGTCAAATGGCATGCTACCTTGAGCATAACTCCCCAAGGACACATGCCATTCTTGTAAAATGGTATAAGATAAGACAAAAAAAATTAAATAACTTAGTCTTTCACATTTTTATCCACCAGCCTCAGGTCTTGGCAAAACTCCCATAATCTACCCACATCTTGGTTGAGGTCTAGGATTTCATCACACATAGTTTTCATCGCATGAGTTTGAAGCAATTGTAGACTTAGCCCAAGTATATGCTAGGCTAAGGTAGATCTAATGAATGGAAATAGAGGCATACAATTCTTCTTTAATACCTCCACCACAAACATATGCAAGGTGTTGGTTGTTTTTACAGTAAACATGTTGATCTTCTAATCTACCTATGGAATTTCCAATTCCAATAAAGGGCAGCTCGAAGGACCTGGACCAACTGATGAGGATTTGAACGACCTCCTACACTTTGGGCTCTACAAGACTCGGGAGGGTGATACCTTAATGCGTTTACAACCTCTACACCATCATCATAAACAACATTAACAATAACAGATAATCTCATTAAATAGCTCAACATAATAGGATAATATCGAGTAGAATTGGTTGTTTATCAATAATATCAACTATTTGGAGCATGAGATAACTACAACAACATTTCACAGTATAATATAGTCATTGGTTTGCAATTTGTAGCAAGCTCTAGGTAAAGGAAAATAAATACTAAACCATACGAATAAGTACAACTTATATCAGTGCCATATATCCATTGGAGGAGTCACATTTATAAGCATCTAAGGGTTCATGACAAATTTAACACATAACATATAGGATCCTTGATAACATTGCCTTACAATCTCATCAATATGTATTCTAACCCAATACTAATCAAATCCTTATACAAGACATATCCACCTACAATCCCATTCAAGCATTTTAATTAATTCCTTGAATTAAACCTAAAATAAGAATCATACACACCACAATAGTGAGATGAATAAAACAAGCCTTGATCATTTTATTCAAAATTCAGATATGCTTGTACAATGGAGAGACATGAGTTCGAATTAATTATATCAATTCAAATGCCAGTACTGTCATAAAACATCAAATCCCCATGAATTCAAAACTACTAAAGAATTCAACTCAAAACCTAAATTGCATTTTCCCTAAAACCATCAGACTTTACAATTTACTCTACAACTTCATCTAGAATCAACCAAAAATATCTAACTTGCTAACCCGTACTTCTGGCCTTGAAATCCTTCTTATAGAAAATGATGGAGCAAAAAAGCATCAAGTCAGAAAGCACCCATGTCACCAGCCAATTGGACTGCCTTGTGATATTCCAAAAAATTGTTACAACAACAATCTCCCTAGAGAATCTTGTTCATTGTGCCTACTGAGAATGGTTGATGTGGCAACAAAAAACTTCAAGAATTTTATGCCTAGACTATCACCAAAAAACAAAACTGTAATCTATTGTAACTGTAATCGCTGATTTTTCAACTGTTAGCAGCCTACTCCTTTTCACTCTTCCTTAGTTAAATATACATTTACCCATTTTTGGTACTCTTCATCAGTTGGCCACTCAAAATTGATCACCTCATTCACCTTGACTATAAGGTTTGTATTTAACTACCACCTGATTCACTTCTCTTTCAAAAGACTCCAAGAATGAGTTGGTGCTAATGATTTTGTCCATACAGCTCACCAACAACTCATAATCTAAGTTACCCTATTTTTGAGGGTTTTGTAGTCGAAACATGATATAAAGTGGCTCTTAAACTTTTTGTGATTACTACAACTTGTGTAGGAGTCCCCATGGATACTGTTGTAATTGTAGGATGCATGAATAGGGCGTAGGATGAGAAATAAAGAAGGTATAGCTGCTGTTCTCAATAGTTTTGTGAAGAAAAGCATGTGAAATGAGAGGTTCAAGCCTAGGTTTCAACAAAACATGTATGGGAGATTTGATTTTATGAATTTTTATCCATGTGCAGACCTAATGGGTTGTTTCTGAACACTGAATATAATGATACACACACACACACATATATATGTATGTATGTATGTATGTATGTATGTATGTATGTATGTATGTATGTATGTATATGTATATGTATTTTAAATGTAAATGTAAATGCATTCTTGGATGCTCTCCTAGAACAATAAGCGCAACATATCATTAAAGAAATGCATATCTGTGTATATAAATGTTTATTTCTAAATGCAAGTGTAAATGCAAAGAGCATATGGTTTTGTAGTGTTATAGATACAACATATCCATAAATTAATGTAATTGAAATTCTAAAGTCTTCAACACATATAATATGAAATCGATCAAACTATTAAACTACATGAGAAATAAATGAAAATAGTAAATGCATATGTATGTGTATTTGTAAATGTAGGTGTAAAATAAATAAGAATAATGAAAATTATAAAAGAATAAAAGGAAAGGTCTCCTCCCTTCTTGGTAGTGATAACCTCCTCCACACACAACCCTTAAAAATTATTAATAGAGGAATATAATCTTTGAAGAACTCAAAGTTGATTCTCTCCTACCTGATGCAATTAGTCATTTTATCCTTACAAACATTTATAGTGATTACTAGAGGCACATAGACCAATTCTTCATAATAGAAGAATTTGATCATACTTTTCCAATGATGGCATTATGAGAAAACCTTAGGTTAAATGAATAATTCCTAGCTAAGTTCTTTAAATCATGTCCAACCATATAAGAGAAGACTTGCTATGTGTACTTGGATACCATGGAGAAAGGCTAGTCTTTGGGCTCTTTCATCAATCATCCTACCTTAAAACATACCAAAAATCTCCTAGCAATTAGACATAGGAAGATTTAATATGACTTAAAAAAAATTTATTGCCAAAGGTAAACTTATGATGACTTAACCAAGCCTAGTACACACTCCCTCCCCATTAACCACTTAGACATATGGAAATTAAATGTAAATTTTCTGCTATTTTTAGTCATGTAGGTGTCCAATAAACCACTTGGTGGTGTTTCCCTTCAAGTTTATTTACTTGAATGAAGAGCAAAAGTCCTTTGATTACAATTAGAGAATACATTTGAGGCCTTGGTTGTGTAACTGGTGGACCATAGTCACATTTAACACTTGTTACAAAGTTTGGGAGTTAAAATGTTAAGTAGATTTGATTTGTGATGGACACATTTGGACGGTAGTAACAATAGCTTGCAATCTATCAAGACTTGATTACCTTATAACCTGTGAAATTCTAGCGATGAAATGATAGATTAATCATAATGTCACCTTGGGATCACATCACCATGAAAGAACTTCATCCAACATCCTTATGAGTGCAAGTACCACCAAATAGGTATTTGTCAGATATGTCTTCCTCGAGCGAGGGAAATTCAAGAAGAGAAGAGGAAAGCGAGACATGTAGTATGTCTAAAAGAGGGAGATCAACTAGAGGTCAAAAGATTAGAAGAAAATTCTGTAAACGCATAAAAAAATTTCTTGCTGAAGGGGGGTCATGTTCTTATGATGATGAGAGCATAGGCGACATCAAGGTACCCTTGAGGTACAAACATCTATGGAAACAATAGGTACCCAAGGAACTTCCTCCAATAAACATCAATTTTTGTGTGAACGAGAGGATATATCGCATAGCACCATCGTCATTACATGGTTTGGGCCTATTTTTCAGGGACGACATAAAGTTTTTTCATTACAAAGTTACTGAATTGATGAAGTATGTTGGACCCTGTTACAATTACAAAGATTGGATGCAACTGGTTTGATATACATGAAGTAAGCGTAGGTATGCACTGTCAACAAATTATATATAACTAAAAGATAAGGATCAAAATAAAGGAGTGGCTATGTACATTGATGGAAGGCCAAAAGCATCAGGGAATATTGTAGGGTTTATAAATAGTACATGACCTGGGTCAACAAATAAGCAACCCAATTGCATATTTGAGGCGTGTTAGGGAAACCATGTATTCGTATGTGTGATAAGATCAATAACTGCAGGGGAAGAGTTGCTAATCGATTACAATTTGAATCGCTTAGTTACAAACACAGTTACTATGGGTGTGGTACATACTATGTACCATTTTACCCAACCTCTAATTAATGACTCCAATATACCATTTTATTCTTATGTTTTCTTTTGTAAGTCTATTGGTTTCATTTTGGTAATTTTTTTTATATTTAATTTTCGTCACTGCGGGATATTGATCGTATGGAGAAGGCTTTGGCCTAGAGCACATACCACGATGTATCTTCAGACGCTTCTACCTAACAGGTTTACCTCATTGTAATTCTACAAATTAGATATGAGCAAAATGTTTTATTATTTTTTTTTCATAAGTTTATTGGGTTAATTTTGATAATGCTTTTAATATTCTTCTTGCAGTCGAGTGATCATGGAAATGCACCAGTAGTAGACGAGAGCATCCATAGTGAGGTGCAGTCAATATTTTGTGATGATGACAGTGCTTATTCAACAAACCCTCTCGATAAGATAAGGAAGATGCAAAAAAAATACAATGAAGAAATCGTTAAGTTAATATTCATAGTGCCTCAAACATATGAGATAAGAGAGAAGGTTAAAATATTAACTGAGAGATCACAAAACTTACAAGTAAGTTGTCACGAGGTCTTTAATTATAACATAAGTTCATTCATGGTTTTATATTTTGTACTCTTTTATGTAATGAACTAAAATATGTGTTGTTTTTAAAGGATTATTTGCCTCCTCATGATGCTCCTAGCCATGATCAGGGTACTACAAGTGCTACCCCAGGAGTAGGGGTTGGTACAAGTGTCCATCCCGATCTTCCTGCACATACATCACATCATCTGACCCCATCATCCATGCCTATATTTTCATCTGAAATGTCGAAAACACATACCATTAAGGGATCCATTAATGCACCCTCTAGTAGCGAACACATGCCATAACATACGTTAGGACATTTACCTGGGGCTGTAGAGGCCACTAGTATGGGTGATGTTTTAGCAACATTTCCTGGATCTTCTCGTATTACTAGTATGGGAACATTGCCAGTCACATTTGTGGTGACCAAGGATTTCGTTCCAATAAAGATAGAGAAGGTCCCAGGTACTTTAAAATGTTTTAATTATTATTATATATAATCCAATTGAAATTTACTTATTGATCGCTCTTTTTAGACTATTGATCCCATGATCATTTTGTAGGAAATGATGTTTTTTATAAACATCTAACTGATATTACATTGGAGCTCTTCAGGCTCACCATACGTATATGGTGGAATTCCCAAAATTAAGATTTAAAATATGATCTCATTAACCATTTAGTTGTGTTGTTCGGTGATAAAACATTGAACTGAACCAAGGTCCTTAAGAAAACTGGTACCTATCTAAAGTATGCGAGGGACCAATTTAGGTCACATTTAGAGAAGAAAAAAAGTACGAGCATTCACCTATGATTCCGGAGAGGGAGTGGAAGGAACTGGTGTCAGATGGAAAGGAGAAGGTTGAAAAGAAAAAAGGAAAGACACCACCGGGCCAAGGAAGGTATGTGAAACTATCAACAATGTAATTATATACTGATTACTCTTTCTTTTTACATAATCTAACGTATTTCAAAATTTTCATAGGCTTCCCGACACATCAAAGACAACAAAGGAAAGACTAGAAAAATACAGGCAAAAAAAACTTGGCTCTGGTGGTTATATGAAATTAGCCACACGAATTGTAAGTATCAATAAATGAAATATAGTATCCAAATAATAAATTGAAAACAATTTTTGTTTTGTCACACCATAGAAGCAAAATTCATGATCTTATGCAAAAATGTAGGGCTCTGAATTCAACAGAGTTCCCATTGAAGATGACTTGAAGATTTCCTTTCAGCAAGGATATGGAGCCATGGTTGAATGCCTAAGAGTCTTGAATGGGAAAAAACAACCTTCCACAACATCCGACATGCAGGTAAATAAAATCAATAAATTTTATTTAAAATTGAATACTTGTAAAATCTATTCAATATTAATTTCCACCATCAAGTAATTACATTCCTATTTGTTTCAAACATTCAAGCAATGATAATACTGCACATGACATTGGAATGCAGCCTGGTGAGGGTGAAACACAACCTGCAGATGAAGGTCATGGTGTGCATCCCAGTACTTTAGAGCATGTAGAGCGTGATCAACATGTTGAGCATAATCAGGCTAGAGAAGATCAGGAACATAAAGTGGCCCCATTAGATAAATAGGACCACTCTAAAGATCTTTTAAACATATTTAATTGCAATTGGTGTATTAATTAATGTAACCTTTCATGTTTCAAATTTAGAGCATGTATAGTGTGATCAACGTGTTGAGAATGTTTAGGAACATGATGTAGCCCCATCAGGTAAAGAGGACCACTCTCATGTTCTTTTAAACATATTTAATTTCATTTGGTGTATTAATTCATGTAACCTTTCATGTTTCAATTGCAGATCAAGATTTAGAGGGTGTTCAGCATGTTAAGCATGAGTATATAATGGAAGTTTAGGAACATGATGTGGACCCATCATGTAAAGAGAACCACTCTAATATTCTTTTAATTAATGAGATACTCGTAACAATTATAATAAAACATATCAGTTTAACATTTATTTGTTATTGTAGCACACCCACCCTTGCAGTGGTGTCCACGTTGTGAGCAGTTGACTAGGCGTACATTAAGATCACAGGCAGAGGGAAGAACAACTAAAGGGGGGACAAATGATTTAGAAAATGATGCTCCACTTATATTTTTTTAGCTTTAAAAAAGAAACAAAAAAAAAAGTGATTGTAGTCATATCATGACAAGCATATTTTTTATAATATGTAAAAACTGAAAGAATGAATATTATATGTTAGTGAATGAATGTGAATATGTTAATTAATGAATGTTATATGTTAATGAATGAATATTATATGTTATTAATTGATGAATGAATGATTAATGTTATATGATTGGGTATGGGGAATTAAGAGTGATGTGAGGGGGAGGAGGGGCCAAATTAGCTTC